>CM061919.1:197748357-197780689 GCA_031002005.1 Vandiemenella viatica
CTGACAGTGCTGCGCATGTGTGTGACTTGAAGTCATCGCTTTGGGTTGCAGGCGTCCGGTGCCTTAGAACTAACCGACATTACGATTTTTTAAAACATTAGACATTCGCTTATAGATGTCGCCCGGGATATTCCAAGGCAGGGACAGTTCGTATTGTTTTGATGGTTTGAAATAAAGCTGTTTTGATTAGGATCGCCAGCGTTTGACCACACCGCTCATTGATAAAATTAACTCTACTGTTAAAAGATTTTTCTGTTTACGCAGCTGTCATATTAATATAAATTGCTTACGGGATTAACGATGTGTTGAAATACTCCTCTTTCTTCTTCTTCCCCACGTTTCGACCAGGGCTTAGGTCTTCTTCAGGGGCCGTCTACTGAATCTGTTAAAGACTGGGATCTGCTTGAGACTGACGTGGCTGGCTGTTTACGTATTTGTACTGCTGATACTGTGGGGAAATATAAGAGTGCTGGCTAAAACCGAAGGTTTTCTACAAAGAAAAGTAAGAGACGTTATTGAAATATTCAAACAGCCAAACAACCTCATCAAGGATGGTACTAACAGTCATAGCCAGGCTTGGAAATGTGTGTTAGATAAATACTTAACTCTGGACCCACAGATATTAGATATTATCCCTGGATAATCGATATTGTCAGACAATCAACAGTACAAATACGTAAACGACCAGTCACGCCAGTCTCCAGCAGATCCAAGTCTGTAGCAGATTCGGTAGACGGCCCCTGAAGAAGACCTAAGCCCTGGTTGAAACGTCGGAAGAAGAAGAGGGAGTATTTCAACGCAGCGTTAATCCCGTAAGCAATTTATATTAATTCTAATTTTGTTCTATCAAGTGAATATCAGTACAGCTTTAATAATAGTGGACGCTGTTTTCAAGTTAAAAGTGTGAAGTGGGACTGTACAGTAAATTTTTCGAGGATTATCGAAAATGTTTTTCCAACGAGTTTTCACGATTCAGTGAGTTACAGAAACCTTTTAAGCAGATCAAAGAGTCATTCCCTAGTAATGCAGAAAGAAATGTGGAAAAACCAGAAAAAAATTGCAGTTCCTCTTAGTTTTTTTTACTTTTTTTTTTTTTTTTTTTTTTTTTTTTTTTTTTTTTTTTTACGTGGCAGGTATATTTTTTCTATTTTGTAAATTAATGAACAATGATGAATGAGATACGGAGAATGTATTTAGTAACTCCTCAAGAAGAATGGGATCCCTGACTGTACTGAGAAGAGATTTTTCCCAATAATTGATCGTTCATAGGAGTAGCTATTGTCAACATTTCATTCAGAAAATTAATAAGCATTGAAAAGTACATGACGTATAATTCGGTTGTGTTCATTATATACGGAATAATTTTAACGATAGTCTGTTAACATGTCTCGGGGGGGGGGTAAGGGGAGGGATAAGCCATGTCATGCTAGATGGGCTGGGGTTGGAGGAGAAAGGGTTCAAGGGAGGCAAAAATGAAGTCACGTTGTTTATGGACGCTCCCTAATTTAAATAAAAATCTTGTTGGTTTAGGGTTTTTCAGACCAATATTCTAGGCTATCAGTCGTTTTCTAGGCTGTTTGCAGGTGACATAATGTTTTACAATATGATCTAAACGGAAGACGAAAGTTAACAGCTGCGGGTTGATCTGGACAGGATATTTAGCTGGGTAGGTCAACATGGGAAGAAGATAAATGGCAACATAAGTCAGCTTTTTACATACAGATAAAATACTAAAGATTGATCATGATTAAAAAGTAAGGACGGAATTGCTTGTTGAAGACTTGAAACGTAAAACCTAGGCATAACATTCGATAATAAACTCAAGTGGGCAGCACACATTGGACAGGTGGTAGGAAAAGGTTTCAAAATTCTTCACTTACTGGAGAGAGTGATTAAAGAATAAACCAGAGAAGCGAGGGAACTAGGCTACAAAAATTTGGTCATATCATTGCTTGAATTTGGTGGTGTAGTATGCGAGCCATGTTTAGGGCATCAAATGCAGGAGTTAAGAAGGGCTGCTAGATCTGTCTCTGTAAATTGCTGCAGAATCAGTAAATGATATGATAAAGGAATTGGGGTGCAATTTATTGGAAGACAGGAGGAGGGTGAAGAGCGTGGTGGGAGAGGGCAAGGCGTATTTTACTGATGAGGCGAGGAAAGATATTGGTGGAAGAATTAAGATAGTTGCATGGAAGGGTAAGATGACCATGACCAAAAGCACTAGATTTTAGGCATAAGGAGGTGGGAAAAGTTTCTTTCTTGGGGAATGGGACCAGGGAGTGGAATAAATTACCAAGGAAGATGACGAATAATTTTCGAAGAACATAGAAAAAATTTAAAATTAACATTCGTATAAGGAAAAAGTAGGCGGATACAAGGGGAAAATGGGTATGTATGAGAACATTTCCACAATTGCAATTAAAATAATAAAGATAAAATTTTAGACTGGGACACTACGGTGAATAATTGAGCTTAAAATACAACGTTAGATCAAGCGAGAACGAGACTTTCTTGAAGATTCTTCGTTGTATGTATATACATATAACGTCAGGAAAACGTAACTACTCGTATTTTTTTGTCATACATTTTATTCATTTTTAATTCCTTATTCATAACAAATTCTTGGACGAGTAAGTAGCCGAATATGCACACAATTTCTTTCCACCTTAATCATTTTTTTGGTTATAATATAATGGTCACATGAATTTTTTTTTGTAACAGTTTAACGTCCCTTTTTAACAACGTGGTCTTTAGAGACGGGAAAGGATGGGGGCAAGGAATGGGAAGGAATTCGGCCATGGCCTTTTGAAGGAAGCATCCCGGCATTCACCTGGAGTGATTTGGGGAAACCATGGAAAACCCAAATCTGGATGCCTGGACGGGGATTCGAACCGCCGTCCTCCCGAATGCGAGGCCAGAACGCTATCCGTTACACCACCACGCTCGGTGGTCACATGAAAACAAAATTATCCAGAACAGCAGCAGCACAAGGGGTCGAGAATTATCGGTCGGAAACAGAAGATTGCGGATCGCAATCTTGTGGTTTTTGTACCGGTTTGCCTCTCTAAACTTACCTAAAAGTTTGCAGTAGTATACAGGGATGATAATTGTTCGTTCAAGCAGAAAATAGACGCACAACTACATACGCATTTAGCATCCCAAAAGATTATCAATAGTATCTTTCCAAAGGTTTCCCTTTGGTATACCATTTCATATTCGATTCTTTTGTTTCACTAATATAATGTCGTCCAAATCACATATGCTAATTATGGAATTAATTGTATAAATTCAGTGGTCGTTACATTCTCAAGATTCGATGCCATTTTACATCACCGCTTGCAATCCATCATGAACAACGCATTAGCTGACTAAGGAAGCTGATTGCTACCTCATGTTACTTTTGTAAAATAACTGCAAAAATATTAAATGTTATCACAAAAAACTCGATATTTTTTTTTCAATCCAGTATAGTTAACATTAGTAACGAATGGACCATGACGACTCACAGATTCAATCATACTTGTCAATATCGTAATTAATTTTTAAGCACTCTCTTTCTATTTATTCCACAGTACAATTTACTTTTTCCGGCATTCTCACTTTATTTCACAGATAATTTACGTGCAATCGAAATCCTGCTTCTTCTCCTGCCTTACTGCTAGCGAGATAAAAGTAAGCTACTCATATTTCGCCATAACATCTTTTCAATTGATTATTCTTCCCACATGTCACAGGCCAGCTAACGTCCTCAATTACAGTACATACCAACATTACATTTGCTCACAACAAAACTAACGTGTATGTAAAAAAAAAATCAAATGTAATCAACATCTAAGTAACTTATTAAAGAAAAAGAACAAATACAATTTTAACAAGCATTATGATATAGCGTAATTACTAGATAACTTTCCACGCCTGCTTCACAAGTCCTTATATCGCTTTACGCCTCGTCGACCGCTAAAGTCATTAGAGGCGGGATGTAACTGGGGACAAGGAATGGAATGAATTCGGCCATGGACTTTTTGAAGGAAGCATTCCGGCATTCACCTGGAGTGATTTGGGGAAAGCATAGAAAACCCAAATCTGGATGCCCGGACGGGGATTCGCACCCGCGTCCTCCCGAATGCGAGGCCAGAACGTTAACCGTTCACCCACCTCGCTTGGTTTAAAATAGTTTAAACGCCCGTGAAAAATGACGAATACGGACATGGCCATTGGTGGTAGCAGGCATTCGTTATTAATTTCTCTAATCTATCCTGTCATTGTGACCAAAATAGCTTGATGGAAATAAGTATTTCATAGCACTCGTAAATAAAAGCCGTTGTTTGCATGTTTTCCAAAAAATTCAAACGAAACCTATGTCGTCTGTCTGCTAGACAATCCCAGCCTGAGCTATGTTTCAGTTCTACTACGCCTTAGTAAGGACTGATGCAAGCAGTCATGAATAATAATAATAATTCCATGTGGTCGTAATGACCTGGTGACAGGGTTTCTGTTGGCTGCACATTGCGCTCCTGTCCCTTGATCTAACCCGGTAGTCCTACCGGGTATAGTTTAAAGCGTAATCCGATCCACGGAAGCGTTCTAGTATACTTCACATTACATAGCAAGCTGTGCCTGAGATGAAGGTCGAGTTAAGAGCCTATCAAAGTCCCCGCCGAGAGAGAGAGATTCAAACCGGGGGTCCCTTAACCACTGCGCCACACACCGCTCGTTTCTCTGTGCCTTACCTATTCGTACTGATTCGCGGAAAGGATAGCAGCCGACCGAGCGTGGTGGTGTAACAGCTAGCGTTCTGGCCTCGCATTCGGGAAGACGGCGGTTCGAATCCCCGTCCCGGCATCCAGATTTGGGTTTTCCATGGTTTCCCAAATCACTCCAGGCAAATGCCGGGATGCTTCCTTCAAAAGGCCATGGCCGAATTCCTTGCCCCCTCATCCTTTCCCGTCTCTAAAGACCTCGCTGTTAGAGAGACGTTAAGCAGATAAAAAAAGAAGAAGAAGAAAAAAAAGATAGCAGCCGAGGTGAAAGGCGAATAGGAAAATTACTAAATTGAATTGAAAATAAGAATAAAGTTATTATTCTTGAAAATTTACTGCAGAAAGTATAATTTCGAAAACAAACGATTATTAGCTATTATCCTTTTTTACAGGCAATTATCATCAACAAAATTAAATTTTTAACCAGACTAGACGACCCGTGCGAAAATTTCGGAAGTGAGGTTGAATATGATGTCACTAAACCTGAGTCATTACTCTTCATATTCCTACTTGATTTATAGATTTTGTTTAAAAAACCAGGGATATAAAAGGCTCGAAAGACATAAAACGTATTTTAAAAATATTGATATTTTTACCGTTTCAGGGTCAAATTACGAAAAATTCCTTTCTTAGAATATAATGTTACAACGGCGGAAATCTTAGTCTTTAATATTGTATCTCATTTATCTATATCGGTTAGATATTAAGGGAGATAAATCACTCGTGGCACAAAAATTCGTCATAAAAATATTTATTCTTTTTCCCTTTAATGGTTGAGTTCCAAAAACATTATTTCTTAAAATATGATTTCACAATGCTGAGCCATTACTCCTTATAATCCTACTTCATTTATCGATTTTTGTTAGATATCCAGGGAGATAAATGGCTCGAGATATAAAAATCGCATTTTACAAAAACTAACATTTTTGCCCTTTAACGGTCGAATTACGAAAAACTCCTTTCTTAAAATATAATGTTACCATGGCGGAGACCTTATTCTTTAATATGATACCTCATTTATCTATATCGGTTAGATATTAAGGGAGATAAATCGCTCGTGACAAAAAAATGCGTTATAGAAAATTTTATAGTTTTTCCCTTTAAGGGCTGAATTCCAAAAACATTCTTTCATAAAATATGATTTCACAAAACTGAAACATTGCTCCTCATAATCCTACCTCATTTATCGATTTTGATTAGATATCCAGGGAGATAAATGGCTCGAGATACAAAAAAGGCATTTTAGATAAATTGACATATTTGCCCTTTAAGGGTCGAATTACGAAAAGTTCCTTTCTTAAAATATAATGTTACCATGGCGGAGACCTTATTCTTTAATATGATAAATCATATATCTATATCGGTTAGATATTAAGGGAGATAAATCGCTCGTGACACAAAACCGCATTGCAAAAATATTGATACTTTTGCCCTTTAAGGGTCGAATTTCGAAAAATTTCTGTCTTAATATATGACGTCACTAAAGCGGAGATCTTAATCTTTAAAATGATATTTCATTGAACGATTACAGGTAGGTATCAAGGGAGATAAGTGACTCGTAACACAGTAAACAGCATTTTAGAAATATTGACATTTTTGCCCTTTTGAGGGTCGAATTCCGAAAACTTCATTCCTTAAAATATGATGTGACCGAAGAGGCGACCATAAGCTTTAAAATGACACCTCATTCATTGATTTCGGTTAAGTATGAAGTAAGATACAGGCTTGTGACAAAAAAATACCTTATAGAAATAATATATATGATGATATGTGTTGAATGTATCGTTATATCAGTAAACTATCTCTGGTTAGATTACGGATGTTTCTCACAGACGGAAGTCATTAGTGTTGATGATACGCTCTCCTGGTTAATATTCCTTCTAAAACGCAGCATAAGGTTATTTCACTCTGCATGTACTTCGTATATAAAAAAAATCCATCTGCAAAATTTCCAACATTTAATTTAGAAACGTGTAAAAGATAACTGCAAAGTTCTGCGTTTGTGGCTTAGAGTAAGGCTCCTTGCTGGTGTGGGTGCTACTTTAGCTGTGAGATCACGTGGTTGGATTAGCAGTTAGGTACGTAATTACTTTCTCTGGGAATATCCGCTATATTACCTCGCCACAGCTCTGTTAATTACACACATGGTGCACTATAGCACTTTCCAGGCATTACAGTCACTTCACCATTGTGTTCCAACAAGAGATAACGTGCAATGATGATTTTTTTTACAGTGCTATTTAACGTTAGTTGTAAAGAGTTTCTCGTCAGTCAATGATTGACTTGCCTTCTAAAACCGAACCTGCCATTTGGGAGGAAGTGGGTTTAAATATCCGTGTTGGTATCCAGATTTCAGTTTTCCAAGCATTGCCGAAATCAATACAGGCGATACCTGGACAATTGCTCCAAAATTCAAAGACCAAATTCCTTCCTGTACCATGCCTCCCATCCATTCCTGCCTCTAATTATTCCGTTTCGATGAAGCATAAAGCAGGAAGCAAATTGAAAGTCAGTGTTGCCAACTCCTAGAAATTCGAGTCGCTAGACTCAAGATCAAAAGTCGCTAGAAAGCCGCTAAAATTAACTCCACCAGTAGCCGATTGTTCAGTATACAAAAAGTTCGGGGATTCCCTGACCACATTACTCTTTTGTTACTACTGGTAGAAATAATTCAATTACAAGTTAACACTTCGAAAAATAATATGTAGAAATAAATTTCATTATTACTTAATATTACGTATGTTTTTTGACAACTCGAAATAAAATTTAAGTTAAAAAATTGAAAATTTCAAGTATAGATCGATGAGTTATCGACGATAATAAGGTACGTTGTTCAATAGTCAGTGAATTCTGAATTGTTACTATAGAGCCAATGGTCTCGTTCAGGTTTACTAAATGCCTTAAATGCTAAGCAGGTGCTTAGATCAAGGTTACTAAAATCCTAGAAACATTGGCTGAGATTAGTATACCTTGTATACATGTATTCTGTTTGTGTACCTTAAATTTGGCGCGCAAGTCGCGCATAGTTTCAACATGAATATTTTTAAATTCAAATTTTATTTTTAAAAAGTTTTTTTTTTTTTTTTTTTTTTTTTTTTTTTTTTTTTTTTTTTTTTTTTTTTTTTTTAGCTAAATCTTAAATTAAAAGATTTTCGAATTCACTCAAAAAAGCTTAACATTCAATTAAAGCTAGAGTTTTTAACAAATAAATGTAAAACTTAGATTTAAAAGAAAATTGGATGTTTTGATTTGAATATTTTTTGAAATAGCTAAAGCTGGAGCAAACACGAATGGAACTTTAATTAAATAAAGTTTGAATTTGGTGCGCAAGCGCGTTTGTCGTTTTCTATATATATCTCTTTGCACTGTATAATTCTGTGTCGAGTTGACAAAAAATGTATCCATTGTTGGCTCTAGAACTGTTTTCACTTCTACTCCAAAAGTCGCCAGAAAAGAAGTCGCTAAACCATTTTTGTCGTTAAAACGTTTTTTTGGTCGCTAATACCTAAGCAAAAGTCATCACTTCTGGCTACAAAGTCGTTAAACTGGTAACTGTTGAAAGTACCGTATCACAAAATAACCCGAAGAGAATCTGGTAATACACAACCCGATTCCTTGATATACATTCTTAGAATATAATTTTATTAGTTGTCGACGTCGAGGTTATTAGATGGGGAAAGGACAAAAAGTAACTGCGAGAGAATCTGGACGTGACTTAGTAACATTCACGTGATAACGTTTAAGGCGCAACCTGCGACCTGCGGAGAATTACTGTTTCAACCGAAAGTAGCAATAAGCGAAAGTCAGTCAGTTACTCAGAGTAACGCTATACGTGATACCGTTTGGCACGGATACCATGAATTCTGAATTATAAAGTAGACCAGAATAGCAGTGTTCTCCTCGTTTGTAAGAAAAATAGTGGATCATCTTAGAAGAAAATTAGACTAAAATCTTCTTGGTCCGTTTAAAGTTGACAAAACGACGTTACCTACGAAAAAAATGTAATTAAATATTTAAATAAAAATGATTAAAATCACAGTTTGTTGTCATTAAATACAAGTTTATTGGACTGAAAGGAAGTTTGCTCATTATTTCTGTTAAGAAATCGTGCTTTTTTCATACATAATTTCTTGTACAATGTGGTAGTGAAACTTGGTAATAAATGATTCACCACCAGTCTTATTAAAGTAGTTAGAACTGTTTTTTATATAAATGCCTATTTTTAGCATTAAGATGGACCATAATACAAGTGACCTATCATCATATCTGTGTGAGGAATTTCCTTCTACAATAGGAGTTGCGGTTTGACAGGATGAGTTCTGAATATAATGAGATTTTTTTTTGTATTGTTCTAATTCGCATTTTCAGAGTATTTAATAGAAGTTTGGATCCAGCATAACTTCTCGATTACGAGGTTGTCAGATAACCAGTACATCATTAAGTAACTACTGACATGGTTGTAGATACATAATTGTTGTTTTGTAAATATGTTTGTATTCGATTACTATTATACAAATGGTACTATTTTTTATACTGTATGCAAACAGTGAAACCATTTCTGCCAATCAGTCTTTCCACATTAATGTATCCTAAGAAATACTTGTAACAAATATTCATCTATTGTATAATTAGTTCGTCTGGCTCTGTTTTCTGTACTCATTTCTCTGCGTATCTCCTCCCTCCCCTATCCTGCAGTCTTGGATACCTCAGAATACATCCAGTCAAAATGACTCTCACTTTTATTCAGCACCTCCCCATTTCCACACTTTCTTATAATGTTGGCGACTGAAATTTCACATGTTAAATGAAAAAGTCATTGCACACCAAAAACTGTAATATTCAGTCCAAAAGAGGATAGACTGACTAGATCTCTGTACAAATAATATTCATTCAGAAAATGTTTGGATAAAAATAATACAATTTATGTGACCTTTTTTTTTGGCTTGAGAACTGGAATTCATGTAGAAATATATAATTATATTAAAAACTTAGTCCAGACCTGAAGGTTGGTTTGATTATCCCCAAGGAGGCATACTAGGCCATTGTATTAGGAATGAACGGCCAGTTCCTTCTCTCTGGGACCTACATTTGAACGTGGAATCCGAACCACAATTATCTTTGTTTAAAACCACTGAGGTGAAAGCAAATAGTTCTTGCAGTATCGTATATCTAAATATTGCCCATTCTCTCATGGCATTGGTAATTGTGTTAATTAGTAGGTAGAGTTGTATAAAACCAGAAGTCTGTATAAAGAATAATAATAAGGGAAAACCATCTTCTGTGTTCACTTATTTGCAGATAGTTTAGAAGTGTAACTAACTGCTGTGTATTATACCTAAAAACTAAATACAGCTTGAAAATATCACTGAACTTCTGTTTTAACGTAACTGGAAGGTTAATCATACATTGAACATTTAGCAACAACTCTTTATTTTAATTAGGATATTATTTAAAATCTCAGTTCGTATTTCACTGACCTAAACGAAGATGGGAGTATTTAAAATCAGTATTTTATGAAATTTGAATAAGCTTTATACACTTAATTTAATGCATATCTTCAATTTAAACCTACCAATGATAACAGTAATGCAAATAAAAATGTTCAGTAACTGCTTACATTCTGTTTCCTGTAAACTGAAATGGTAACACTGTTTTCATTTTAGGAATTACAGAAATGTGACAATGTTTACCAGTGGTATTTATCTAATTCTTTTTAAATGTGTTTTAGACAAATAAATGTTGATAGTTAAGAGTGGATGTAATATGAAATTAATATATGGAAAAAAGAATTTCCTGCGCATCTTGAAGATTTGTAATTTGGAGATTGGCTTTATGATAAACTTCTGAAGACAAATTTTTAGCAATGTGCTAATTTTTAAGGTATAAAACGCGTGTACAATGTTTACTTACAGGAAGGCATTTGCTTTTAAGACTCCTGTGCCTGTTCTTTTGACTTGAGTCATTTAAAAATCTCTGTAAGGATATTAATTTGTATAGCAAATATGAGACGGCAGCGAATTTATGATGCATCTGAGGGTGATGTACTTCTACTAAAAAAATTCGCAATTCTCAGTGCATAAAATACATTTTTTAATATTTTGAGAGTAATTGTTTGGAGGCCACTGTAGTTGAATTCTGAGATAGAAAAATTACAGTAATGTCAGAAAAAGTTATTATGTATCACTCATTTTGCAAAATTATTTGTGTTGTATTAAATTAAAACATTTGAACACTTGCGATAAAAAATATAGGCTTTTTCAGGGTAACTATAATTCCTTCCCACTAGAGAAACATTCGAATTGCACAAATTCCACAGATTCTCCCCCCCCCCTACCCCGCCCACACACACACACACACACACACACACACACACACACACACACACACACACACACACACAAATATATCGTAGGCTGCAGATATTTTGTTTTTATTAATGAAAGGAAAATAAAAACGTATACCGCCGCAGGAAGTATTAACTGTTTATTGGTTAACGCAAATTAGAAAGCTCACACTCAGTCGTCTGAACGAACTCGTGAATTTTCGCTGCTCTGTATCTCTGTGACAGTGATTTCCTCTGAGTTGCCGCCTGGCAGGTATCAGCACTATTCTACACGTGACAGAGTCACAGTTAGCCTCATTTGTAAATTAAACGTGACTGATTGTCGTTACATTTACTGCCTCGTGATTAGTACATATTGCCAACTGGTGGAAAATATTGGCGTGACAAAGTCAGTTACAAATCACTGTGATTCCATCCCTACTCAGTGAAAATATTAGCAACTACCTGTTACTATTACCTCATATCTACATTTCGCTCACGTAGAATGTTAATGCACAGATTGAACTGATCATGTCAAACTGAATACACCTCAAAGAAAATAGACATTAAATGTAAAATAATTCGCTCGCTTTCAGCCTAGTCTCAGCTCCTACCTGTTGAGCTGGTGTAATGCGGAGTATTTTGTCATAGGACATTGCCTCCAAGTAGTCGAACGGGACAGATCTTCACTGTCGGTATGTCTTCTCGTTTGGCTGCAGGTGTCTTCTTCTCTAGTTAGTTGCCGCCGCGGCCTTAGTTCCTTTTCAGAAATGGCACGCCGCGTTGTATGTGATGTCGTCAAGGCTGCCTCATGGAGGCAGACGGGTCTTCTTGCGCAGTCAGGTGATTTGTCAGCTTCGTGAGCAGGACGAAGAGTTCGTCTAATCTTCTTTCTCGTTGGTCGGTAGCTTGTCTGGTGCAGGAGTGGTCGCATACTTCTCTGCCACCTCCGCAGTATGCCCCTCTGCTGGTCTTCTGCAGACCAGCAGAGTAGCCAGTAAATGCTCCGCCATTATGGAGCAGATATGTTGGAGTTTGTTGTCGGTGGACATTTACTCCATCCTCTGTGGGTGGTTGGTTATGGCCTAGTTGTTGGTCGGTCTTGATGGTTGGCTGTTCGTCAAAGAACCTCTAATGGCGCCGGCCGCGGAAAGGGGCCTGCCATAGGTGGAAGGGCAGTCACGTAGGAGCTTCTCTGGAAGAGAGTCGCCTGAGAGTTCTTCCAGGAGAGTGAGGAGAGCAGCAAATCTGTCCTCCCTTTGACCTGTCTCTTGGCGGTCACAGCATGGGCTGTTACCGCGACAGGTCACCCCTCCTGAAGGCGGTGGTACCTCGTGGCTTGTCACTGGTGGTCGTGACGTCGTCTTCTTTCTTCTTCTCGGCGCGGCAGCCTGCTGCGGAATGGTCTCCGCAGCAGGAGCGCTGGTCTGCTGCCGGTTCTTGGCGGGCTGCGAGTGCGGCACTTGGCGCCGCTGTGGGAGCTTCTTGGTTTGCTCCTTCCATGCTCTGCAGCCACGGTTTGGCCGCGGGCAGTCCGCCACCCTGTGATTTTCGCCACATCTTAGACATCTTTGTTCCCCGGTGCAATTTCGGGCCAGATGTCCGAAGTTATTGCACCGGAAACATTGTGTCAGTGGAAGAGGCGGCTTTTTCTTGGGTTCCAGCCACACCTTGTGTCCAAGCACGTTGGAAGGTCGCTGGTCCCACGGTACTTTTTCCACTGGTTGGATGGTGTATAGCGGGATGCGCTCGTCCGTGCCTGAGCGCCGCATCTGTGGACCGCAAGGGTAGCGATCACGCAGCTGTTTAGTCCTGCAGCTACCTCTTCCTCCGTGGTGTTGCCTGGTAGTCCACGGACCACCAGTTTGGCGGGTCTTCTGGGCAGTTGCGGGGCGTGTTCAATCCCGTAAGCCTCGAGCAACTTGCAGAGTAGCTTCATCTGCTGTGGGTGTTGTGGGATGAACTTCAGACCACCCTTGATGGGGATGGCTAGGATGACATCTGAAGTGTAGGCATGTAGCTCTGTGAAAAGCTCCACGTAGCCACTGTCGTACAGCGCCGTTAATGGAAGGACCGGGCCCTGCTCCGGTCCCCCCTCCAGTAGCTGCTCCTCTTCTCCTGCATTGTCTTCTTCAGCACCATCTTCTTCTACTGCCGGGTCCGCAGCACCATCTTCTTCTACTGCCGGGTCAGCTTCCTGCAGATCGTCACGCGGGTATGGCATGAGGAGAAATCGCCGCTATTCTTGCAGGTTGAAGTCTTTGGCCCACAGCGTCGGGAACACCAACGCCTCAGACCATTCTTCTGGCCATCTTGCGTGGCCCTTGATGATCCGCTGGTTGGAAAGATGGCTGCATTCCCTCCTTGTGAGATATTTCATGAAGTTCTTGTAGCTGTTTGGCAGTACGTACACGAAATTTTTGTCATGATCGAGGTGTACGAGTACAGAAAGAGTCCACTCTTCTGGGTTGTTTGAGGTCAGTCGGCGCTTCTACAGTTAGCGGGCCTCTTAGTAAAATCTGCGACGAAGTCTTCTGCCTTCATACTTAAAACAATCCATTTCGACCCCTCCTTATAGCGTGCTTCAAGGCTTATGTGAATATTTTTAAACTCACGAGGCATTGCTTTTTCATAGAAGTGGGGAGTGAGTTGAGATTCATCAGGTGAGTGTGTAAAATAATTCACACGAGCAATATGATGTCGTTCTTATTTGAAAGTCATGAAAATAATTTCATCTGCGAGAATTAAAAAAATACAACCAATAGTTCTTGCTTGTATAGTGGTAAACAAAATATGGATACTAACTTGTTGACATTCTTGTCTTAAATTTCTCAAATTTCTGCCTTTACATCAAAATAAAACTTACCCTATTTTAACCACAAGACGAGACACTGTATATTATTCCAAACTCGATCGAAATCCGACCAGTGGTTTCTGTGTGAATCTCGGTCTGACAGGGAGGCAGATAGGAACAAATTAAAAAAAAAGACAACAGTGGATTCCTTTTCTTAAGGTCATTAACAATGCCTCAAACTTATTTTTTTTTTGACAATATTTTAAATGTTCAGAATATCTCCTGTTTAAAGTCTTATTATATGTATTACATGTACTGATAATCTCCAGTATTGACATTTTTATATATATATATATATATATATATCTCCATTCACTATGCTGAGCGGGGCAATGAGAGACACTGGGTTGATCAATACGACAACTCTTTGCGGTGATCACCAACATCTCTGTGGAGTTACCATTTTGCAGAAAGCGCCAAGCCTGCTGCCCACAGTAATCACAGGCGATGATGGTGGCCGTCGGACAGCGTCATCCATTCCGATGACGACATGTAACACAGAGCACCACCACAGACCGTGCTAACGATAGTCGCCGCATATCATGTTCTGTATCGTCGGATGGCGACGCACACAACCACCCAGCTAGCAGTCTACTGTCCTTCCACACACCCTAACGGCTAATGGGCTACCCCCTCAAGGTCGCATTACGGATAAAACGATACCACTGAGGTATAGATACTTTTACTCGATACAGTATCGGTCGTAAAGCATCGATACTTATTCGATATCCATTGAAAAGTATCGATACTTACTCGTATCGATTTTTCGTAGTAAAATTTGGAATAAATTTAAAAAAACTGTACGTAATAAGTATTGATAGTCTTTATTGATATAAAAATATATATTTATTTGACGAAAGATATTTATTACATTTTCACCTTACTGATCGTTACAGGACTAATACCGACTAGGACAAAATAAAACTAATTTTATGAAAAAAAAGTCGGTTTTTGTAGTGCTCCCCAAAAATATTTGTTTTTCTAAGGGTTTGCCTGTTAAACGATTTCTGGTTGTAGTCATTGCTGCACCAGCTTTTGGAAAAAAGTCTTTCACAGGGTACAGAGGTACCGAGAATGTTTAAATAAATTCACGCGTGGAAATACGGGTTTTAATTCCTCCCATTCCTCTAATGGGTTGCCTTTTAAAGCGCAGACTGGATTAACCAAATAAATTTAAAGTTCATCGCCTTTTGAGTTGGCACGGCGCCGCTTTTGGCCAACAACTGCAAGTTGTTTGGGTTGCTTCTTCTTCAGATCCACTGGTTGACATTGTCGGATCTTGTTTAATAATATTATTTAATTTTTGTATCGCCCTCCCACATGCACTTGCATCTTGAAAATGGATGTTTTTCAAACGTGGGTCTAAAATTGTTCCCAAAGCTGCAAGGGTGTTATATTAAATGAGACCAAATCTTTTTTTACATTCAGCCAGTAGGTTTGTTTGCAACTGAGTGACACATTCTATTGATGATAAAAATTTTGTTAGCTGCGACGTCAGACTATTAATCGTGGGTATGATTTTGGATAAGGTAACATAATTCTGGCCTGAAGATTCTCTTGTGACAAATTCGAATGGTTGTAACAAGAGGACTACCTGTTTCAATATTTCAATTTCTTGTCCAGTCACCAATTCAGGACTATCTGTAACATCGAGTAAAAGTTGCGTAGCAATTTTCGACATATCTAAAAATCTATCAATCATATAATGCAGTGAATTCCAACGTGTCTTAACGTCAAGAATAGTACATCCCTCAGGAACTCCACTATCAATCTGTATTTTTCGGCAGAGAGTTTTCTTTTTTTCTTTCGGCCGGGCATAGACAAACAACTTTACGAACACAAACTTAGAAAACGAATGTGTTGAAAAAAATACAATAATGACAACCAAACAAATATTCTTTACAGTGTAGATGAGCTTTTAATATATCAATTAACGCGTTAGTTGAAATCATGATTTTCGTGATATTGGTATACACACCGATACGAGTACTTTTGACCGATACCTACTTCAAACTTATTTTTAATCCTACGAGATGACGTTAGAGTCGAGATGTCAAATCCAAGAAATGCTCTTTTTTATAAAATCGTGTTACCAACCTGAAAGGCAAAATGTTATCTACATATGAAATTTCATGCAAATTGCTAGAGCCATTACCAATATCGTCTGGTTTATCACCTCATAAATTACTTTTAAAGAAAAATGCTATTATTATGTTAAATAGAAATATTAATGCTAATCAGGGTTTAATTAATGGTGCAAAATTAGTGGCAATTCTCTTAAACGAGAAAATCATCAGTGCTAAGTTAATTCACTCCAATAAAACTATGCTCTTAACTCGCATGAAACTCAAACCACCAACCGTGCCTTTCCGAATGATAAGACAACAATTCCCAATTAAAGTAACATTCGTTTCGAACATTAATAAACCACAAGGTCAGACGCTTTATCAGAACCTGTTTTTTCGTATACGTAGTTACACATATGTGGCTTTTCACGAGTCTGTTGATTGATTAATGTCTATTTTTCTGTTAGGGAACATAGGGTCAAAAAGTCAACGATGATCACATTATAACTGCTAATATTGTTTGAAAGAAGATTTCTAGAGTAAAAAGATTGAAAAAATTACTTCAGGCAAATCCAATATTTTTTTAAATATTTACTTTTTAAGTGTTTTACAATTAAATATAAAGTATTTAATGATAACGACTTTTTACAATAAAAGTGATATTTATTAATACTCTTCAAAATAAAATATCTCTCACTAATAAATACTCGCATACATTTATTTCCTCTTATATTAATACTAGCTGACCCGGTCACGCGTTGCTGTGACTTACTAATTATAGTACGTTGGATTAATGTTATTCTAAAATTCCTCAAGTAGTCAAATTAATATTCACTAATAAAGACAAAAACATTGTAGTCGATTTGGAAATTCAAATGTAATTGATAAAGAGTTACGGAGAGTTTAAATTAAGGACAAATGATCATAAAAAAATTTAATTTACATTTCATTACAAATTACTTAATTGAAATTATATAAAATAAATAAATAAATTATTTTTTATTTATTTATATAAACTGAAATTTCAGTTATATCTTCAGTCATACTGTTTTTATATTTTTCCCACAAACTCGAAGATTGTGTTGGATAACATGTTGTCAAAATAATTGCAAACAGTTTGACGAATACTATTCGGCGTGGCTGTCAACGCTGCATCAGCAAGTGTCAGGTCCCAATAATTGTCGTCTACCAGCAGCTGCAACTCGCGACGTGAATCTTGACATGTATTGAACACTCGACATGTATTGAACACTCGAACATTAACTGTTCGTAAACATTCGAAAGAAGCTGGTCCGGGAACATTCACCAATAACAAACGCTGAAAGAAACATTCACGTGGTTTTGGATGCACTGTGTAAAGTCTTTGCTTTGAATATGCCTGCGATCGAAGGATGTGGTTCTCCTTGTTTACTGGCTACCATTTTTTACCTAATTTGTTCCATGAAAAATAGCTTGGAACATCGGTATACGTATAATAATGTTTTTGCGAATTGGCGGAACACATCAGATTTTTGACACAATGTGAAAAATTCAGTTTGTGGTTTGTCGTTTTTGGTGGCTCAAGTATTCTTTGGAAAATATTTTCTTCGGTGAAATATACACGTTGACAGTTTTCAAGATGTATTGCAAGATGCTGGATGGAAGGGTCTCTTTCATGAATGCGAAAACTAAAAATATGCCAGATAGCTTCGTTGCTGCTGATGTTTCTACCTTAGTGTTGCCCAAATGCAAGAACAAGACCAGACTTGGCCGGTCTTGGTCTTGCATCAATACACCTGGTCTTGGTCTTGGTCTTGCAAAAATGCAAGACCAAGACCGATTTTGGGCAACACTAGTGTTGCCCAAATGCAAGAACAAGACCAGACTTGGCCGGTCTTGGTCTTGCATCAATACACCTGGTCTTGGTCTTGGTCTTGCAAAAATGCAAGACCAAGACCGATTTTGGGCAACACTATTCTACCTATTTGGTATCGTCATTTTCATTTACATTTTGAAGTTCAAATACGGCCAAATCACTGCCTTTATTATCATATTTGCAAACGTACTTAATGGATTTTACAGAACTGCAAAAATCGACGTTAATATGAGCCTTATACGTTTTTGAAAGCAATGGTGAGTATGGTACGACCCACTGATTGTCAATTTCAGCTTGGTTTCTAGAATTTGAAATTCGCATTGTAAATGTTTGGCCACCATTCTCAGTGTTTCTGCGGCGATACAACGGATAACCATCAATATCCGTAATAGTATCATTCTTATTTTCCTTTGGAAAACGCTTCTTACATTTTCCACCTTCCATGCATGGCGATGTCATGTTAAAAGCACCGCACGGTCCGTGGATCGAATGACTGGTAACAATTCTTGATCAATTAATGGGTCCGGAATTTCGGCTGAAATTATTTGATCAATTTCTTCTGGACGGATTTTAACTTCAAGCCAAATCAAAATGTGAGAATGAGGCAAACCTCGCTTTTGCCACTCAATCAAATACAGATAACAACGTGTGTTACCTAAAACTGAATGTTTTACGATTAAATCAATCGATGATTTTAATTTTTGTTTGAACACACGTGCCGTGACATCATGACGATGCAATGATTGATGGCCTGGTAATAGCAAAGTTTGTATTTCCTCCCTATTCGGATTACATGTAAATGTAATAAACAAATCTGGACGACCATAATGACGTACGTAAGTCATCGCATCTTGTATACATTCCTGCATGTTCCGTGAACTGCCGATGTAGCTTGAAGATAAAATAAATGCATTACCGATATCATTGGCGTTTAAATTTTCATAAATATTGCCGATAAGAGTATCTCATAAGAGGATGTATTCCTCCGATCGTAATTCAACCTGGTTGTATCGAATAAATCGCAAAGGCTTGATTTCAACCTTGGCGTACATATCCACGACGTATTGAAGGCACAGTTGACGATATCGAAGGATATATTTATCCTAATTACGTCTAATCATCAATCGGGGGGCGTAGTACATCATTGAAGTAACTTTTTTATTTGTTTTATTACCTGAAAAAATAATAAATTAAATAGTAAAAAAAAGAATAAGAAATCAATATAGTGGGCACTCTATAATCCGGCCCCTGGTCGGAATACTGCAGGTCTACTGTACTAATAAAATAACGAATTAAATAGTTGAATATTAAATTTACCAGCAACTGGATCACGCTGTTTGATTTTGATGTGATATTCATTCTGCCCTTACCAGAATATCAGTGGATACTGGAGTGCGTCATACGAACGGTGTAGATCCGAAATTATACTAACAGTTCTATCTTGACGTGTGACTTTAATCGACTGAGTCACCAACCATAAAAACTGCAACTTTATCTACGGTTGGCGCGTTGAATCTGCCAGCGTGTTCTCCTGATGGTAATTTGTCAGCTTTGATGACAATTTGATAGTTGTCATTTTTTAATTGTGGCGACACAATTGAATAAGTTGATTATTATTTTCCAAACAATTTTCCAACAACACCACAATTTGAGAGATACGTTTTTCCCGGCGTATCTTTGATATAAATTCTTCGTGTTTGCCGCGAAGAATTTATATCAATACCACAATTGCTCTCTCTTCTGCTTGTTCGATGAAATTATACTGGCACCTAGTTTTCAAGCGTTCCTCGCAATTTCCAATAGATTTGGAGAAACTTCGGGTCATCGTTTGGCATCGGTATCAACGACCCAATCTTATGGTACACCTGGCCTTGTATTTTGAATTTAGTTTCAAAATGACGTCCATCAGATGGAGATAGCAAATTTTTGCTGCCCCAAAAGACTTCATCTGGAAGCAAGAATTGAATTTGCGTGTCTTGCGCAGAAACAATTTAAAATCGTTTGATTCGCCAGCAAGAAGGATTGTAAATGTTCGGGTGGATTGGGTAGTGGTAATAATACATCTTTTCCTGATGCACAACACATGCCGGCTGCTTCATTGCGGAATTTCAACGCCTGATAATACTGGCATATTTTGCTCACTGCTCCGATTGCAGTTTTACAATGTGCGGAGTAATCAATGGCTGGTGCATATTGGAACGCAAGACGAACAAATGATACACGTGTTAAAGGACGGCTGATTTACTGTCTCTCTCGTTCTCTTTCTCTAAATGTAGCTATGTGCTGTTCTCGTGCCGCTCTTGTTCTCGATATATCCTGTCACAGACGTTCATCACGCTGTTCTTGAGATTCTTGCATACGACGCTCAGTTGTCCTGATTCTTTGAACTTCCTTACTTGCCGCGATTTGTGTTGCTGATTGATGAGCTCTATCGTCGTGCGTCTTGCCTCTCTGCTACACGCATTGTCGAGGTTAGATTCTTTGGCGACATTTCACTGAAAAATATTTGAATTACAACAAAAAGTACCTTTCTGAAAGCCATAAAATAAGCCACTATAATACAGTGGTGAAACCGGAATTTCTGGGTCCATTGAAAATTACAGTAAAATGGAAGTTAAGAACTAATGAGGAAATATAAAATAACATTGAAAAAATTACAGAAAAAGAAGAATGATATTTTTTGATACATTTATAGCAGGGATGACACCAGGCTTTCAAGAGGTTTAGAAAGATTTGAAACGAAATAATACCAGTGAACCGTATGGAAAGAAAAAATGTTCGATAGCAGACTTTGAATATGGCAGGATTTAAAGGTAGAGAGGAGTGCAATAATGAAGGAGTACTGGGGAGGAAGAAAGAAAAAACAACAGGAGAGGAATTGAAATTGACACGTGGAGTCAAGCTGACCATAACAAAAAGAAGAAAAAAAAAATGATAAGTTAGCGAGAAATGCTTACACGATTCGAATTTATCGTAACGTTTTCTTCAATGTTGTATTCATGTGTGTCGTTAGGTTAAAGGTATAAAGGACACACAGACGATGAACAACAATACAGTATAATTATAACACAATACACAGCACAATTAAAATTGAAGAAACTCACACATATGGCGTGGAATAGACCGTAGCATAAATAAATCGAAATACAACGCCATCTACTGAATGGTTCGATAAATTAACACACCGCCATCTGTTAGGAATAAACTGTAGCATAAATAAATTGAAACAGAACGTGATCTCTTGGATGATTACCCAACCTAGCTAACCAAGTGTTGTATAGATAAGTTAACACATCGCCATCTGTTAGAAACTTATGGAACTATAATAATAATTACTTGTGGTCGTAATGACCTGGTGATATTGTTTCTACTGGCTGGGCATTCTGCCCCTGTCGTAGCCGCCTTTACCTAGCCCGCCCATCCTGCCTGGTACAGGGACCTACATATTAACGTCGAATCCGAACCACAGTACCGTCCTGGCGTATTTCACCTCATACAGCATGCTGCGCCGGGGGTTAATGCCGGGTAAAGTGTCTATAAAAATCCTCGTCGAGACAGGGACTCGAACCTCGGACCTTTCCATCTCCAGTCAGACGCCCTAACCACTTAGCCACCAGACCACTCAGCCTTGGTGGTTTACAAATAATTATAAACCATTGTTCTATGACAAACATTTAATGAACATTTATTTTGCAAATAATAAATATTGAGGTCTATAATCCAGATAAAAATTATCCTATCTTTTAAGTTGGACTAAATCACACACATTAAACCAAATTTCATCTAAATCGGTTATGTAGTTTCGGAGTTCATCCCGGACGAACATCGTGACACGAGATTTTTATATCCATAAAGATTAGGTGACTGATCACGATGCTGTGCGAAATATTCGGATGGGCCAGTTAATATACAAGAATTCTTCAATATATAAGAGTTCCTTGTCGAAACCAAAGAGAAATTGTAAGTAGACTTTCTGGTACCTGAAACGTCTACGAGATGGCGTTAGAGCCGTTTCCGAGATACCAAACACAAAAATTGATCGTTTTTTGTAAATTCGCGTTTTTGCAGGGAAGACAACTATTTAGATAACTTAAAAAGCAAAATCTTATCTAAATATGAAGTTTCATCCAAATCGTTATAGCCGTTTCCGAGTTCTCAAATATATATATATATATAAGAATTTCTCGTTTAGTGATATAAGATTTAATAATTAGTCCACAAACTCCCTCATAGAATGGCACAGTCGAACTTTTTCTCCGACGCGAGAAAGTTGTCAGATATATTGTGCCGTGTGGCCTCAAGACCTGGTGCCAGAGTTTCTCGTCGGCTGGAGAATGCGTATATATCATAGCCGCCTACTCTAACCTGGCACAGCTAGTTTAATCAAAGATAGCCTGGCCTACAAAATGTTGAATATTTAGTCTCTGGAAGGGGAATATCTCTTTATGTTGACGATACACGTGTCGTTAACGTTTATGTTCCGTCAAGTACAAATAAAAAAGCGGAAAGAGCAGCTTTCTTTAAAACAGAAATTCTGTATTTATTGCGAAAGAAGCCATCTAGAATAATAATAGGAGGCGATTTCAATTATGTCTTAGATCGTATGGATCAAAGTCCCAACACCAACTTCTGTACAGAGCTAGGAATGGTATTGGACTAAATGATGCCTTCCGGACGTTACATGGAAATCAGCTTTGTTTTAAGCTCATAACTTCTACACCAAAAAGTAGATTGAACAGAATATATGCTACCAATAACCTAATACCCTCGGTAAGTAGTGATGATATTGCTCCATTAAATTTCTCCGACCATTGTGCTTGGTTTGCCGTTTCAAGATGTCTCCAAATAGACTCGTTCGTGGTAGGGGTTTCTGGAAATTGAATACATCTCTTCTAAAGGACAGAGAATGTGAAGAGCTCGTCACTAATACCCGGTTATCGTGCATCAACCATTGTCAGAATTACAATTCTAATTTGGCTTGGTGACTTTCCTATGCCAAACCCAAAATCAGCAAACGATCATGGCATATTCTCGTAGGAAAAATCTTTGGTCAAATTACACCCTGGTATATTATTTCAGGGGTCTGAGAGAATTATATAATAAAGAAAACCACACCGTTCAAGATTTGGTGATGATAAAAAAAATTCAAAGCGAAAATAACAAAGCTCCAAGCGTCAAAAATGGAAACTCTACTTTCTAATACCAACACTGGTGATGTGATTGAAGGGGAAAAAGTCTCTCTCTATAACTTAATTAAAGCGACAAAAAGTTATAAATCACAACTTATCACAAAGATCACATCTCCGGAGGGTGTTAGCGTTATCAACCAAAATGATATCTCATTATTCAGCTGGAATCACTTTTCAAATTTCTACGAAACTATACCAACTAAACGTGAAGGTATAAATGCTATACTAAATTTTCCTATTATTTCAATAAGTAACATTGAAAGAGAAAGCTTATCTGGTCATATCACACTTGAAAATGCAGAACTTGCTCTGAGGGACTGGAAGTTACGGAAATCACCAGGTATCTACGGTCTCCCTCTTGGATTTTATAGGTGTTATTGGAAGATCATTTCGAGAAAAATGAAAGAGATTTTTAATGAAACCTGGTACCTCGAATATTTACCTGATGCTTTCAGTGAAGGTGTTCTGGTACTAATCCCCAAAACACCTATCACTAATGACATAAAGAAACTAAGACCAATTACTCTTCTAAATTCTGATTATAAGATTTTGGCGCGCATTCTTAAAAGAAGAATAGTTCCTTTTTTATCGAAAATTTTCGGTCCTTACCAATCAGGATTTATACCAGACCGTGGAATTCAATAGGCTCTATAAAAATATAGAGATGTGACAGCATTGGCAGCACATTCAAAACTTAAGGCGGGAATTATCTTCCTGGACTTTGACGAGGCGTTTGATCGTGTCGATCATGGATTTCTGTTAGAAACCATGAAAAAACTGGGTATGCCACAGTTTTTTGTTTCTGTTATCAGAAAATTAATAACAAATGCAAAAACAAGAATTTCAGTTAACGGTTTTTTGTCGAAATATTTAATTATGGGCCGGATGTACACTTTCAATGATTCTTTTCGCATTCTACACTGAACCCTTACTGTGGTCAATTTATAACCTGACCAATGGAATAACTTTCCAAATGAAAAGATATACATGCAGGGCTTATGCCGATGATATAGGGTTTTACATTACCAGCGACGAAGACTTGAATATAATTCGAGATCAATTAAATTTATTCAGCACTGCGTGTGGCGCTGTAATTAACATGACTAAATAAGCGATCCTTCATATTGGAGCAGGAATCCAAGTTACCACCGACATGCAGGATTTGAAACAAGTATATACGCACAAATTCCTCGGCGTAGTTTTGGAGGCTGACCTTCGTAAAATGTGCACAGTTTACTAGAGCAATGTTTTGAATAGTACCAGGGGAACGTTACAACTTCATAGAAGCAAACAAATTAACGCAATTCAAAAATCAAGAATAACTAACTTGGTTGTAGTTGGGAAACTAAATTACATAGCGCAAGTGCTTCCGCCGCCCAGAGAAATAATTCAGAATGTTCAACGTGCCATATCTTGGTTCTAATGTCAGGGCGAATTATTTAAAGTCAATTTTCAAACACTGACATTACCAACAACAAGAGGTGGTTTGGGTCTAATGGACTCTAACTGCAAAGCAAAGGCTATTTTCTTACGAGCTATGAATAACATCCAGAGAAATAAAAACACCATAACATCACAAATTATCAATTACTACAAACCACCCAGTATAGATCTGCCTGCGAATATAGCTCTTATTGACAAGACCTTCGAATATCTAAGATTCTATTGTCAAGAACTAAGTTATATTACAGTAGCCCGAAAGGATAAACTACCTGTAACAACCAAAGATCTACACAAAACTTTGACATCTGATGGACGCAAAAACATTGTTGAATCAAAATTCGTAGACACGAATTGGCGAAACGTATGGTCTAATATATTTCTTAAAGTGCTATCACCTGAAATTCAAGCCGTGTGGTACAAAGTTGTTAACAACACTGTACCTACAAATGTGAGATTATTTCGAATCCATATAAAATCTACAGATATATTCTAATACGACCAGACATCAAGACTATGCCACCAGAAAACCATAACTCATTGGTTTGGGTATTAGTACAAACAGTGTACAATATTATAATAAAAAAATCTAGAAGATTATTTACCCACACTTGAAATAAAATTTTGGAATTTAAAAAATTCAACGAGGTACAAACGTCACTTCGGAGCATATCTGGACGGACTTCTTCTCCGTGACCAATCTTGATGACGCATGTATTCAGTCCATTCATTTGATGTTTCTGTAACGTAGAGTGTATTATGAAACTTTAATCTTGTGATGTAGAAATGTTTTAATGTTTCAATAAACCTATATTAAAAAAAAAACCTAATAATCGTTTCAGTTATACGGAACCTACAGTTTAACCTGGAATCCGTACCACGTAGCGTCCAAGGGTTTTCTCATCAGCGAAACAAAGTTTTTACAGACGTGAAGGATAATTTTAAGGCCCACAAAATTCTCAGCCGAGACCGGGATTCAAACCGAGGGCGGTCCGAATAAATGGATATTTAAAAATTAAAAATATTATGTTTTTTTTCTATATCATGGACAAAATATGATATTAATGAGGCTAAAAACTGCAATATTTGCTAACTGATGACATGAGAACAGACAGATGAAAACTGTAAATTTACAGTTTTGGAGCCTGTGTCATGGGGAAGTATGTTCTAATCAAAATGAAAAGTATTCTCAATCCTAACCAGTGACATAACCTTTTACTCTGTAAAGTTTTGTTGCAATCCATTCATTAATTTCGTAAATATCGAATTATAAATAATAACATTGTGTTAATTTAAGCGTGCAGAAACGTTGATCTTGTTCCAGCAGAGATTTTATTTTGACTTTAACGAGTGCCTAGTAGGAATGTGCAGATTATCTAAGTAATTTGCAGATTACCTAGGTAATTTGTGAAATATTTGAGGAATGAAACAATATTCGCCACTTTAGCGGATCACCCGAGTTAATCCGAACATTACCTAGATAATCTGTAGAATAACTGATTACTGCTCTGTGTTTATTACTACAATATCCTGTAGACTAGTAAGAACTGACTTCGTTATTTCGTTATTTATCTCTCACAGATTCAACAAAATCGTATTTTATTTCCACATACGTGGGTACTTAAACCTTATTAACTATTTGGTACCAGATAGTACTGTAACTGTTAGCACCAAACATGTCGACTACATGATTGTGCACGTCGGTTCTTTCTCGCAGCATTGTCGGCCAGTTTGAACGTTTATTTTTAAATACGGAGCAAAAAATGCTAATCAGCCAACTTTACAAGTTCCGGCTCAGCGCACTGACGAGAATAATGGGCGTTTCATTCCGACTCCTTTGAAATTAGCGTCCAGTTGTTTAGCGCTTTTTTTAAGAAACTTTTTTCTTAAGTTCATTAAGTTAATTATAACTGTGAGACATAAAGTTCTTAAGAGACAAAGTTTAAGTTTTGAAAATAGTGGCTAGAGTTCCAGTAAAAATTTCAAAAAATATTTGTCTTCAAGAAGTACTTTTATTCAAATATAAGTCTGAAAAAAAAATCACAGTATTTCAGTTGCTGGTTGGAAAAAATTAATTACCGTTAGGAGTAAACATTTTCACAATGAGTAGAGTTGATAGATAATACCGTCAATGGAACAACAGCAGTCTAAAACTTTAGATATTCGAAAAGAAAATAATTAAAATTTAATCTGGTGGAAAATGAAAGAACAAATTAGAATTCAAGATGTTTCATCACGACCGATTTGATACTATTAGGATTAAATTATTTAGAATCCTGAAACAATATTCACCTTACAGTACAGCAACAAAATATAGTTTTAATGTAAAAATTATTACAAACCGTTGATCACAGCTATTAATATATCCTATCTCAAAGCATCATACATACCTACACAATTTAAAAAAAAAAAAAAAAAAAAAAAAAAAAAAAAAAAAAAAAATCGCCTCATTTTGGGAAGAAACGAAACAAAACTGTCTCAGAGAAAGTAAAAATGTAAATGGACCGAGAATTAAATCCGATAAAGGGTTATGAAAATTTGTAAATTTCCTATTGAGTTAAGAAATTTGTCGCTTAAATATTTAAACATAAGCAAAATATCATGTTTCAGCAAACGAAAATGAATCACTGAAAAATGTAAATATTAACATTTTACAATTGCAACACTTTCGACATAGCAAACAACGAGAGCTTCTGGTAGTAAACTTAACCATCTGTCATTACTCTGAAGGAACAATGTTGGTGCAAATCGGCGTCTCGTAGAGAAACTTGGAACATAGGGTAAATCTCTGACTAGTTCTCCTCTGTGGCCAATATCCTGGGATGGCGCCACCCCTTCCCCCACCCTCTCTGGACCCACCCCCGTGACCGACGCCGACGCCGAAAACCGGCGCCGAGCGTCAGTTGGCAGCACGACGCCAGTCGAGCAGCACAGCAGATAGGTGAGTCGACCACTCCACACAAACCACACACTCAAACAGGCACCGCATCAGAGCAGAGCAACTAATCTCGACTGACGACACAAAATCTACTGTACGTTGCATCTAAAGCACAAAACCTTAATTCAAATGTAAATTTCAATCTGAATCACATTTTTACAATTTAAAAGACTAACAGCTTCTAAACATACATCGCGAAAATGTAATAATTGAGAGCCATGCCTTTAGCTGATATGACAATTGAGTTCAATTTATTTTTAAGTTTTTTCTAAGCTCTTATGTTCTCTGAAGACATTGTTACCATTTAGAGTTTAGTTTTAAAATCACCGAATATTTATGACCCCCTCAGATTTTTTGTCACCTTTATCTAGAATGAATTAATTTTTTGACATAAATCTATCTATTGATTTGAGGCAATCATCCAATTGTTTCTCTTACGAAATAATCGCATTACACTTAAGGTAGAAATATTTTAATTTAAATATAAATTTCAATCTGACTCGGATTTATACAATTTACAGGTGAAAAAGCTTCTGTACATACATCGCGTGAAAATAAGAACTGAGCACCATTCGTTTTGCTGAACTTACAATGAGTTCAACTTAATTTTAAGTTTTCTCTAATCTCTTATGTTCTCTGTGGACAATATTTCAATTTATGTCCCCTTTGACTTTATATGGAATGCACTAGTTTTCCTTCATTTATTATCATGAGTCTATAGACTGATTTGATGCAATCATCCAACTGTTTAAGTTGCGAGATTTACCCATTACACTTAATGTAGAAATATTTTAATTCAAATATAAATTCCAATGTGAGTTAGATTTTTACAATTTAAAGGTTAAGCAGCTTCTGTATATACATCAGGGAATTATAATTACTGGACGTCATGCATTTTGCTGGACTAACAATGAGTTCAGTTTATTTTTAAGCTTTATCTAAGCTCTTATGTTCCCTGTGGACAATATAACCCATTTCCATTTAGGGTTCTATTTCGAAATCACGAATGTTTATGCCCCCTTTATCTTTTAGTCGTTTTTGGGTAGATTTAGTTCATTTTCCTTCATTTTTTGTCATGAATCTATCGATTGATTTGACGCAATCATCCAACCGTTTTTACCATGAGATAATAGCTTCATATCCAAGGATCCATCAAATCATCAATCTTCTAGATATTCTGAACCTCTCTCCTCTATAGTTCTGTTGTTGCACTGATTTACAAATTAAAAACCCCGCCTATCTTTAACATAGCTAAACATCTTATTTTTTTGAAAGAATGGAGACTCTCCCAGTACTACAAGTATATCAATTGTACAAGAAATGAAATCGCTCTTCGACTTCGAAACATCACTTCAAATTGATGCGTTCATTAGGTGGTAGGTATGAGATTTTTTTTAACATTATCTTATTTCTTTTTTTATTATATATTATGTGCTATGGCTATAAGGTAAATAAATAAATTTCTTTTATCAAGATTTTCTTAATAACTTCTTCCTGCACCTGTTATTTGCAGAACAGTTTTATTTCCTTCAAATCACCAATTTTTTAGCCTCCTTCCACCCCGTCACATTGCTAACGCTTCAGTGTTTAATCTTTCTTGTATTACCAAAATGTTGTTTAAAATACAGTGTTTCAGAAAATTATTTGAGTTTCCTGAGTCTTGTCTGATCCTAAAAGTATTCATATTTTCAAGAAGGCTCTCTTTGCTAGCAATTATTAGATTCTGTGTTATTCTTTCTTTAATCATCGATTATTCTTTTTCTACATAAGTAAAACAGTTTTGTAAATTTTAATTCATGTTTTTCATATTTTGATTTTCAGTCAAATGTTATTATTTTTAGGAACGCAGTTTTTCTCGGCGTTGAGAATATAAAAATTGTTCTAGGGTGACTAGCCGAGTTAAAGGAGTGTAAGTGTAATTAAAACACTCCTTTAACTTGCCTAGTCACCCGAGAACAATTTTTCTATGCTAATGTTTTTGCTGCATTTAATGACATCTCTCTTGCTTTTGTTTTTATTTGCTACAAATCCATCCTCTTGCCGCAATATTTTATTCACGCCGTTCAATAATTTCCTTATATCCTCTTATCTGCGAAACATCATCACAAAATTATATTACAATGAATATATCAGCTTGTACATTTTTTACATCGATCTAGTTTTCTGGTTCGGCCTTGGTTGCTTTCTTTACAAAGAAGTCGAATATTTGTGGTGTCTGACGCAACTCTGGCTCATTTCTTTTTGACCGATGCTTGATTCTCAGGACTCCCCACTTTCATAAGAGCCACCTGATTCTTATGTAGAGGCTCACTTTTTTTGTTCGAACTTCGTCAGGTATTGAAAAAAATTTCACATTCTACATTCAAAAGATTTTTCGAAATCCTCCAAAGGTACAAATGTATACCTTTTTTTTTCTAGATCCAGTCATATAATCTTAACTCCAGAATTGGTTTTCTTTTACTCCAGCTTTGTTAAACTCATACCAATATTCTTGTAATTTCTTTTCTACTGTCCTGTCTAGTATTGCTACTAACCTTGGAGTGTGTAAGCCAAATCTATCGAACATTTGCCAGTGTGTGGTTTTTGAGTTGACGACACTTAATGCAAATCTGTCGGAATCTCTCCGGTTCCATAACTTTTCGAAACAAGTTTCATTAATCTTTTAATTCCTCCTTCCTAAAGAGAGTTTAGCAATTCTGATGAAACTTCAACTCCAACTAGATCGTTTAAGACTTTTAAATCCCTCTCAAATCCAGGTTTAAAACTGAGATCTTCTAGATCATGAATATTAACACCGTCTTCTTTATACGTGTAACCTAAGTCCAGGCTCTTCCTGTTATAGAATTTGTCAGTGCATTCCTTCAATCCATCGGCTGTTTTCTCACCTTACGATAGGTTTTTCCTTCGATATTAGTACATCTTTTCTAATTTCACCGAACGCCTGAACGTCTAGTATACCACATTTACACCCTCTATAACCATTTTTTCTTTATTTACGCGTATTTGGCAGTAATTTTTCAGCGGCTTTCTTGTGCTTCATATTTAATTCTACGCTATTATGGGATACGACTCTCTGTCCCTTTGTCCAGGCATCTCGCAAACGCTGAAACATAGATAACCACTATACCTTTTGTATTCTGTTAATGTTGTTTTATGCCTACGTAACTTTGGTTATTTTATTTCTTCAGTTTTTTTAAAAAAATACACTACATTAGAATATAGAGACAATATAGAGAATATAGTGGAAAACGTTAATCAAACCATTACAAGATTAACAGGCCAATCAGTTTGACATCAGTGGTAGGTAAATTAATGGAAAGATTGATATGCAACCACATCAGAAATATATGTGAGGAACGTAAGTGGTTTTCAAGCAGGCAACATGGTTTCAGGCAAGGATATTAATGCGAATCTCAGTTGGTGGGATATATGCAAGATATTTCAGATAAAATGGACAAGGGAGGCCAAATTGATAGTGTAGCACTAGATCTGTCTAAGGCGTTTGACAGAGTAAGCCATAAAATGGTAGTAAATAAGGTAAAAACCATTGGAGTGCATAAGAAAGTCATTGGCTGGGTAGAAGAATTTTTAAAAGGTAGAAAACAGAAAGTTAGGGTAGGAAATGTAGTATCAAAAGAAGTTGAAGTAAAAATGGGTGTGCCACAGGGTAGCGTATTGGGACCATTGCTATTCATTATTCTAATGAATAATTGTGTTGATTGTTTACTATCTGAAATTAGATTGTTTGCAGATGACATAATGCTGTATAAAAGTATCAAAACGATAGAGGATTGTAACAGTTGCAGGGTGATCAGGACAGGATATCTAATTGGGTTGGTAAACATGGAATGAAGATAAATGCAAAGAAGAGTCAGCATGGGCGCCGGCAGGATTGCTTCTAGGGGGGTGCACCAGGGCTGCGTTGGTGCGCCCCCCCTATCGGCCCAAAAATTACCCCGGGCGACCTTTTTTTTTTTAGGTCTACTACTGACCACACGGCGACCCGGGGACCCGGGATGTGGGATGTAGGGGGGTGCACCCGGGATCCAGGGGGGTGCACCAGAGCCGTAATTGGTGCTCCCCACCCCCTATCGGCCCAAATTTACGGGCGACCCGGGATGCCAGGGGGGTGCAAGTGCACCCCCTTGCACCCCCCTCCCGGCGCCCATGAGAGTCAGCTTATTAGATACACAAATAAAAAACAAAAGGTTAATTATGAATCTAAGGTGGGGAAAGAATTGCTTGCTGAAGACTTGAAATGTAAATATCTTGGAATTACTTTTGATAACAAACTTAACTGGGCAGGACAAATAGAACAGGTGGTAGGAAAAGGTTTCAAAGTTCTGCACTTGTTGGAGAGAGTGATGAGGGGATGTACGAGAGAAGTCAAGGAATTGGGTTACAAAACTTTGGTCAGACCATTGCTCGAATATGGTAGCGCAGTATGGGACTCTCATTTTACGTATCAAATACAGGAGTTGGAGAGGGTGCAAAAAAGGGCTGCTTGATTTGTTTCTGGAAATTATCGCAGAATAGAATCAGTGACGGACATGATAAAGGAGCTGGAATGGGATTCATTGCAAGACAGGAGGAGAATGAGGAGGGTCGTGGGAGTGTACAGGGCATATACTGGCAATGAAGCATGGAAAGATATTGCAATAGGTATGAAAAGTATTGCATGGAAGGGAAAAGATGACTATGACCACAAGCTGGCACTCGATTTCAGGCACAAGGGTGTAGGAAGATTCTCTTTTTTAGGTAAGGGTGTCAGGGATTGGAATGAGTTACCAAGAGAAATGATGAATAATTTACCGAAAACTTTAAAAGAATTTAAACATAAAATTTGTAGAGGGCAAATGTAGGTAGGTGCAGGATAGGGGGAAGATGGATGTGTAGGGAAATTGCCAC
>CM061919.1:198381689-198538977 GCA_031002005.1 Vandiemenella viatica
CATCATAAAAACACAATGTTTCGACAGCTGGCTCTGCTGTCTTCATCAGGTGCAGAAAGCTTCAGATGCTGTAAGCTAGAAGTCACCACTTAGACTGCCTTAGTCGAAGTTAATTACTTACAAAAAGCAGCTTGGTGAAGACTGAACCCCTTCTGCTGGCAGTTGCTGGACCACGCAATCAGAGCATCACAGAACTGGAAGGGAGCTGTACTAGGTAGTCATGTACTGATGCTTGTAGAACCACACAATCCATGTACAGTAGAATCCTGGCGAAAGGTAGACCTCATCTGCTGGCGGTTGCTGGGCCATCCAATCAGCGTGTGGCATAATTGGAAGGCGTGATGTTATGGACTGCATGTAGAGCTGTATCAGGTAGCCAGGAGCCATATACTGACACTTGCAAAGTCTGTGCACAGCAGAAGCTAGGATGATATGGCCGGATATGCTGGTGATCTGCGATGCTGGTCGGCCCATTCTCAATGGTCATAAGCATTGACTGACAATACACATTTTCATTTGCTTATATTACTCCATGTAGTGGAGATTTGCCTTGATCTTTTCAGTGATCTCTAATGATTTGTGCCAAAGCTTCTCTCAGGTAGAGTCCGCTGTCCCTAATGATTTTGTTATCATTCTGCCTTATTTCCAACAGCTCCAGAAGGAAGAGGCTCTGGCCAGAATCACAATTTTTTTGAACTCTATTCTGTGCTCTTTATCAAAAGCATGCTCAGCTATTGCCAACTTTTCTAGTTGTATCAGCCTTAAGTGTTGTTTATGTATGTTGAGATGCTCTTCGATGGTTCTGATGGTCTCAGTCTTTGCCGCATGGTATGGAATAAATCCCAGGAATTCATAAGCTTAAGTCATCTTTCACTGATCGCAGCATGTCACATTTCTTGGTGGGTGGCAGTTAGATACTTTTTCTCCCATACCACATGTGGAGTCTTCCAATTTTTCCGGATGAGTTCATGGCATATTGAAGGAAAACAATAGTTTTCAGAGGTTCATTTTGATCAGTTGATGGTGTAGGTGGCTTCTGAACAAAGGCACGTTCTGTCTGCCACCGAAAGTAGCTGTTCTGTTCAAAGAGGGTTTTAAAATGTTTCATTTCTTTCGGCAGGTTCTTACGATTGGAGGTGGTTCTTGCTCTATGTACCAGTGTGGCCAATACGGAGTTGTGTTGAGCCAGGTGATGGTAACTGTCTGGTCCCGAGTAGTGCACAGTGTGGGTGGGTTTTCGACATACATTATGTGATAGAGTTCCATCAGGTTTGCGCTACAAGAATGTCCTCCTCTACTTCATTCGTAAATGTTGAGATGGATTCCATCAAGGTGGTTGAGAAATTCATCCAATGCTTGGATGTCATGTGGCCACACAGCGAAAGTGTCATCAAGCAGGTGGGTTTGATGGTAGCACTTTCTAGAGCCTTTTCTTCCAAATCCTCCATGTAGAGTTTGCTGCTACCAGATAAAGCGGAGACCCCGTAGGCACTCCATCGGAATGTTCATAGTACTTCCATCCATAAACGAAATAACTTGATGTAAGAATGTGGTCAAAGAGGTCTGTGCCAGACAGATGGTGTCTACCTTTTGCCAGGTTTCTGCCGTGCATGGATTGGTCAGTTCTACAAGTACAGGTACATGACTACCTGGTATGGCTCCCTTCCAGATCTGCCACTCTCTGATTGGGCAGTCCAGCAACCACCAGCAGACAGGGTTCAATCTTTGCCAAGCTGCTTTTTGTAAGCAATGGACTTCTACTAAGAAAGTCTAGGCGATGACTTCTAGCTTACAACATCTGAAGCTTTCTGCACCTAATAAGACAACAGAGCCAGCTGTTGAAACATTAAAATTTTCCATCTGAACAGCTGTGAAGCTTACACTGAATCAGTGTGCTGGGAAAGTCTCCACTCATATATGCCTAAGTAGATTATTGCATATGACATTATGAAGTCAAAATAGTAAAATAAACAAGCTTTTTCATAAAGAGAACATTTACTGATGATATTGTATGTATTGAATATGTGGATGAATTAAATCTCCTTAATAAGTCATAACACTGACTCTCCTACTTAAATTACATTCAATATGAAAACCTCTTGAATAGGTATGACGAAAAAAAATTAAACATACTGATGTTAAGGGGGCTCCCACAAATTACATGGCTCCATTTCAGCTTGTTTTTAAGCCCTTTTCTCCCTCACCCCATGTAGCTTTTGCCTTGACCTCCCCCCTCCCCCCATGTGTAATATATCATTTTCTCCATTAATTCCCACTGGAACGTGAGCTCCATTGCGATTAAATTAATATTGATAATTGTAAATATTCTGAATGTAATACTGACACCAGCCACTCCTGCAAGTGATCTTTCCCAGGTACAATAATAGATCTTTTTCTACTTGGGATGTTACTAAAATCATTCTCTTCATCTCAGTCATCTTTGTTTATTAACTGATACGATAGGACAAACTTTTGCTGCAGTTCTGTTGCCTTTGTTTATACATTGAGCAGGAAATGATTCTTCAAACTGCTCAAAAGATTTTGATAGCTCATTGATGCCATTTTGAAAGTCAAAAACTAATTGGAAAAACATTTTCGATAAGACACATATAGTTTGTTGTACAGTATCATTTCACTTTCTGAACTTGAAATAACACTTCATGGAGCATTATAATTAAAGATGCACTGAAATTCATTTTACAGAAAAAAAAGTATTATTATTTTATCAATGATCTGTGTTCTGACATGCGTACGATCTGAATCAAAACAAAGTGTTTTCAAAACAATATAAACTCTCACTGGCATGGAAAATCTCATGTGGCATCCTGAAGTTAATTTGAGTCTGGGTATTGGGTGTCCAATGTTGTTTTGCATGTATCGCACCATTGGGTGTTGGTTAGATCAAATGCGCCGGTCTTGTGCACCCGAAGAGTATGATTTCAAGTCACATACATGCACAGCAATGTCAGTATATAGGGTATCTAAAATGCAGAGGCAATCAAATAACTATCCAGATGCTGTTGTATTTCCTGTACACCATTTTAACTGTGAACGAAATGATATGTAGCTTCCTTCCCATGTAGTCCAGTGTAGCAATCTACCTAACCCCTCTCCCCCATTGACTGAGCCACACAGCTTATGGATGCTCCCTAATCAGTTTAAAACATTGAAATAAAGGTGAAGTGTTCTCTTGGAGTCAGTTTCAAAATTACTTTTTTAACAGAAAATGTTAATATTTCCCAAAATTTTTATTTCAGATCAATAAAAATTTTATAAGCTATCTAATGGAATTTTTTAAAATTTATTTAGTCTTAAACATAAAAGCATAATTTCTAAATTCCCAAACCTCTGAATCATGATCCATGTACAACACTATGTTGTAACTTGGTTATATACATGCTGCACCTTGGATATGTGGGTCATACCTCAAGTCATATAAAAAAATTTACTAAATACATATGATTTGGTGCCTGAAAAAATGAATATTAGTAATTTTAAAAAAGCGAGGAAAGATATAGAAAGTTAACAAGTGCTCATCACAAAATGAAAGCAGAAGGGCCTCATAATTAAAGAAAGCCATCTATTTACAATGTTCATACAGACATGTATTTATGTGGTCCATACATGCATTTGTAAATAGCCATGAACAATATTTTATTCTGACTAGTAGTGGAAGTCTCATTCCAATATCAACACTGGTAACAGTTTAATATGATACTGAAAAATAGTTCTATAGTTTACCAGCCTGAGGATAGACTCCACCAAAACCACCCACTATTCTGCGCCAACATATATTCATCAAAATTTATTCTAGAAAATATTAGCACAGGTGTGACATAGTTTCCTGCAGTGTTTACAACTGAACACTTATACTAATTTTGCCAAATGAGGCCGAGCCAAATTGTTTTGCCCTTTACCACAAAAAAACTTGGAGTGACATGTGCAATGAAATTTCCACTTTTATCCATAATGAAAATTTTCTTTGGTGAAAACATGTGTTTGACCATTATTGATTTTTGTTTTGCAAACAAAAAGCTACCTCATTTTCTTTATTAATGCTCATTCCAAAAGCCAAACTGATGGCATTGGCCTTTCTGAAAGTAAATACAGGGAATATTTTTCTGCTAACAGACAAATTGATTGTTTTATTTTTCCTCCAGTTTGGAGTATAGGTACATTATTTCCCTGAACATACACCTTTAGGGCATCTTTTTAAATTGGGCTTGAGGGTTCTTAACAATTGCTTTAGACATGTCACCATTCCAGCTTCTTGTTCAGTTGTGAAAACCAATTTCTATTTTATTACCAGTATACAAAATGTTCTTATTTTCATTTTCACGGACTCTGTTTATATGTTGCAGTAAGTGTTTTTGGAATTCAGTATTGGAAATGATAAAATTTTTGACAGCTGGTCAATAGAAATATAATCTTGAAAACATCATTTACAGTTGTTTCAAGAACTCCTTTTATTAAGGAGCTCTCACTAACCTGTTTAGTTATATTGATAAGATAAGTAAAATAAGATAGGGAAAATAACTGGTCACTTACCACAGATGAAGGCAGGAGGACAAGACGAACACAAAAATAAAACATACACACTTCACAGTATTTTGGTTAATAACCTTACTCATGTGGTAGGTCTTGATGTGTACACATCTTTCCCTGTGCCATATGTCTCACTTCCTACAGGAGTAAGGTTATTAACTGAAATATTGTGAAATGTGTTTTTGTTTTTTTATGTTTGTTTGTCACTCCTGCCTTTGTCTGCTGTAAGTGATGGGTTATTTTCCCTATCCTATCTTATTTTCAGTGCTTAGCAGTAGGTTGACTGCTGCCTTTGTCTTGATATGGTAAGTAGTTATATAAGCTAGCTGTATCTTAAACCGACATAAGATTCAACTACATGGCATAACCTGTGGGTACCTTATGAGAACTACTTTAGTACAGAATAGCCTAAAATAATTTAAGGTTAGGTTTCCTGTTGTAAAAAAATGTCAGTAGGGAATAGAACAAATTTCTTGCTTTTACTATTCAACTCAAGACACGAGTACCCTCCTCCTCTTCAAAAGAAAAAGAAAAAATGTATGAAAAAGTTAAGGGAAAAATCTTACTTTTTACACAAAATCTATTCAAATATTTATTACCATAACGTATCTTAACAAACAGAAATTCTGCTACAGACATTCCTATTGAGCAAGTTGTGAGCTACACCAGAAAATAACTGAGAAGAGCAAAGAGAAAAGGAGGGATACAAGATGAAACCAGTTTAGCAATGCTGATACTTACCAGCTTTTTTTCTCTAACAGTCATCCTTCCAGTTAATGACTATTTAAATAAAATATTGGTAAACTTATATCCTAGAAGGTTTTCATAATTTTATCATTTTAATACTTGCAATTCTTAGAGCAGAACTGAATCATACCTCAATTTCTTGCTGGCTTCACAAGCCTTTTCATATTTTTCACTTTTTTTGGAGTCAAGATGAATATCAGAAACTGATTTTTTCAGAGAAGTACGGTGATTATTTTTATCCACCCTGCAACAGCATAAGCATGTAAGTTTTCTATAATCAGAAGGAAGATTCAATTATTACAGTAATATAAAGAAGTTGGATAAAACTTCAGTTGATAGAAATGGATTACAATCCAATTTGAAGCTTACCCTGTATCACCATAGCTCGTTTTAGGATTGTCATCAGATATTGGTTGATTTTTCACCTCAGGAAATGGCTCTTTCTTTGAACAAAAACTAGGAACTGGTTCTTCAAGTCTGAAACAGGAGTGACGGTCACTTGCAATATTCTTCAACCAGCAGATACAGTGACTGAAACTAAGTGCCCTAATTTCTTTTACAGTAAAATAAATTATTATTGTGGATTTAAATTACAAAAATGAAACAGTGGAATTAACCCTTTCCTCCCTGACGGTACTTATAAGTACCACTGTATTTACCACCATATAATTCGACAATACCAGTGTCCACTGCATTGTTAAGCCTGTTGATGTATTGTTGTATGATTAAGTCAGACAATGACAACATTTATTTTTAAATTTCTGCGTGAAATTGCCGAAAAATTAATTTTCTAAGTTGGGGCTTGACAGCATACTGACCAAAGTAACAAGTGGTACGTTACAATGAATTTTTAGATGATTATTTACTTGGTAAGTGTCAATATCTGTTATTACTTTTTTAGTTTGAACATTTAACCATATATTTTTTACCTATAAAATATGTTTTTCTAGTTTCTTTACTAAATAATCTAGAAAAACCAACGTGGACTTATAAGTACCGTCAGGGAGTTCTGGGTAGTTTTATACAGATTATTGGTCAATAGATTTAGCAAGTATACAATTGGTTTTATCATTGTTTTTGATATTTTCAAATGGATATTTTTATGAAATATATTCTGTTTGAAGCTCTTCTCTTAGAAGTTTATAATTTATCAGCTCTTCTCTTAGAAGTTTATAATTTATCAAGGCAAAAATGAAGAAATGACTGGAATGTTCTCAGATTACTCATTAGGTCAAAGAGTGGTCTTAGAATTGACTGAAAAAAATGGAGCAATGCCGATGTTATCTAGTATTATCATTATTTTTCATCAGTTTCAGTATTAAAAAACTGAAACAACTTTTGTTTGTGGGAGAACCCTACTGCAAGGGACTTTCTAACAATCTGCTGATAGAAAACTAAAAAGAGGAGATTGTAAAAATGAATTTACAAAACTAGGTATTTGCTACTGGAAATGGGAGGATAGAAAGGTCATACATTTAGTATCACATTTTCATGGCAGCGGTGAAACTCCACTACACTGATTGGGGTCAATGGCAACTTCAACAGATGGGCCCTCTCTCGGGTTGGATTGGTGACCTTGGTTGATCTGGGACCAGAGGGCCTCTCTGGCCGGTCATCGGGGGCCACCTCCGGCAGTAGGTCCCTTGGCATTTTGGCCATCCTGCCGCCTTGTTGTTACACCACTAGTTATATGCAAAGAAAACGATGGATTGAAGTCGACAATTTCATGCTCAGGAGTCATCAAGGACTACAATACCTTCATGTGTGGGGTTGATACTGCTGATCAGCTGATGACTTTGTGCAATGCTGACAAAAGATTACCGAAATCATGGTAAAGATTGTTTTGGGGAATTCTGGATGTTGTATTTGTCAATGCCTATAACACAAATGGTCCGATATTTGAAAAAAGTCTGTACAAATTTTTAGAAGATCCTTTGCACAAGGTATGATGACTATGAAGGATATCGGTAAGAAGGAAAGGTCATCTATATATATTTCACCAAGCCCTCATCCATTCAAACAACACAAGTCATACTATTCCACAATGAGAGATGTAAGATTGGGAAACAGAGGTATACACTGTCCCTAAATTATAAAAATCAGATGAAGATGTGAAGTATGTAGAATGAAGAAAATACAGTCAAAACATCATTCCAAATGTTGCACTACAATGTCTTTTGTGTCTGAATGAGCAAAAATAATTGTTTTTTGACTATCATGAGGCAAACATTTCATACCAATATGAACATAATTGATTTCAATTGCTATTTCTGTACATTATGTGATACACAAAGTCCCTGACGGTACTTATAAGTACCGGCTTAGTAATTAGCACTTAGAGTTCCAAAAAAAATTTGAAAAAAATATGTGTGTTTAATTTCAAGTACCTTTATACAAATATATAATTGAAATTACAAATTTCCCTTTTTTTCCAATAGCCGGTAGGAAAGGGTTAACACTGAATTAATAGGCAAAAAGAAAAATGAGCAAGCACCAAAAATAACTGCAAAGTTTAATGATAATTACAAAATATGTGAAAAAATACATCGTGGTCATCAGACACCTCTTGAGCCTCATGGTACCTCACTGCTCATGATCTTACCCATGTTTAGTATATTCATTATCTCATACACATTTTTATGCTAATTTTTCACTAGTAAATAATAAATTAATTATTACTGCAACAATGGAGTAGGAAGTAATCCTGTGAGGTTATATTAAAATAGAAATGAAAGAAAAATCACCCATCACTTACCAATGTTGAAAAGAAGAGGACAGCAATAACAAAAAGCATACTCCACAAACACAAAAAACACAATTTTTCAAACTATGCTCCTCTTCATAAAATTAGAAGCATATGACTGAGACAAATGAGTCACACATTTATAGTTACATGAAAATTGTGAGTAAGGCAAAAGTCCGACATACTGTATTTCTTGTGCTTACATAGTGTTTTTTGTTGCTGTATCAATTCTGTTTAGTGATGTCTACTTCTATTCCATATGAATAGATACCAAGAATAACTAATAATGTTAAACTCAAATGGCAACCAGTGTCAGGCTCTGTGGTGTAGCAGAAAATGACAATGCTCTTGTGGAGGTGGTATTTGTTAAAAATATGGAGCAATGCCATTAAATTTTTTAAAAAGTGATGCTAAATGCGGTAAAAACCATTTGAATAAATTAAAAAAGTAATTTTCTAGGTGGAGGAATTATTAAAAGGTAGGAAGGAAATAGTTACGATATGAAATCCAATATCATACAGGATGTGTACAAAGTATTGCTGTTCATTATTATTATAATCATTTTATTGATCATTTAGTCAGAAGTTGTTATTAGAATACATAATGTTATGTCATAGGATAAAAAATGTCAACGGGTATAGAAGGGAGCAGCATATCCAGATGGCTAGGTGAACACAAAGCAAGGAGTCATATTATTAATTGCAAAAATATAATAATAAAAGTTTTCAGCAAAAATGGAACTGGAAGAAAACATGAGGTGATATCACTATGGAAAATAAAAATAAAATGTACCCACCACTCACCAAAGGGAGAAGGCAGCAGCAATCAAAAAAATTCACAGTTATAAGAACACAATATTTTGGGCTATACCTTCATTCATAAAAATATAAATATGTAGCTGAGCTCATGTCTAAAAAGAATCTAATAAGTATGGATCGTGAAAAATGGAAGTTAACTGATTTCCTTCTGTTACCAATGCTACATAAGCCATGGATCTAGACAAGGAACCACTTGGTTAAGTAAGCATGGAATAAAAATAAATGCCCAGACACTTTTTATGTTTCATTTGATACTGCAGTGATAGTCTATAAATTATTGTCCTGTACACTACAACTGCAATAATCTATATGTTTAAAGTCATACAGCTAAGCAAAATTCTTAATAATTTCAGAAAACCAAAAATTGAAGACAAAATTGCCATGCATTTTGATAATAAAGGCAACACACTACTTGGAGTTTGAAGCCACGGGCCAACTTTGAAGGGACATGGAACTGACCTAAAAAGGGCACACCACTACCCCACCACCTCAGTGTGAAATGCACTATCTGTTAAGATAGAAGCAAATTCAATAAGCACCCGTGTCCACACCACCCTTCTGTTAGACGTCCGTGCCATATCTCTTCAGCACATGAGCGGCATTATTGCCAATGCCTTCGTCCTTGAACAGGAGTTCCTGTTGCCCTCATTGGGGTCATGTAACCCTGCTTTTGTTGTTTGGTGGTATGATGTCAACTCTGGTGGTACTGATGTCACCTGATGCTTAAACAGTAATTTTTACAGTAGAGTGAACTTAACTGCTTGCGCAGTTGTGCTCACTATTATTGCTGGCATATACTTCACTGTGTCAGCCACTGTTATCATTAGTCCTGATAATGTCGTGATAGATGTGTCACGGCAGGGCTCCGAGGTGGTCTCCTTTTTCAGTTGTTGCCTGTTGATTGTTAGTGGCAGCAGGCTTAGGTTGATACGGCCCACCATTGCAGCTATTGGTTGGTGATGGGGGGAATTCAGCCACTGCTGGACAACCTCCCCAGCAGACAGGACGCGCAAGAATGCAATTGCAACAGGCGTCTGGTAGCAGCGGGTATAGGCACTCGACAACACGGTAATCCTCGACACATTTCACGCATTTTGTTTCGTTGGTGCATTTGGCAATTGGCATTGTTGGCAATTGTAACAATGGATGTGCTTTGATGGAGTTGGATTCTTTTCTCGATTCAGATGGGTTTAATGCAATACATTATACACAATACCTCGTCTTACTACTGAATGACCCAAAATTAAGGCAGGAACAGCATATTCCAGATGATTCCTGACCCTATTTTCTTTCCACTTACAAACATCTGGAATGTACAGTTCTCACCTGTAAATAACGACGAATCAGAGGCAAGATGACAAAACGCATCTATCTTGTGGTATACAGCGAGGTGCCTTACCTCTCTTGACAATGGTAATAAAGCTTTGATCACCGAAACATTCTGTTTCACCAATGAACTGAATCAGCTAATTCCCGAGAAACTTTTATTCAAATACAGTGTCAGAAAGGATTTAATTATTATATTATTTTAGTCTGATCGTTTCCCAGCTTGTTTTTCTGTCTTCCTTTTTTATTCGCTTGAATTTCAGTTTGCGCTTAATAACTGTCATATTGTGTTCAGACTGTGTATTTGCTCATGAGTATGTTCTCTTGTCATCCTCTTGTGACTTTGGCATGTACTTGTGCATTTGTACTAATGTGGTTGGCACAGGCTTAGTTTCCATCCTAATCAAAATAGTCCTGTCACTATACTGTTCATAATAACTCATCTTTTTCCCCACTCTCACATTCATAACAAATCCCACACCAGTAAACCACCGACAGCTGGTGTCCTAATTTTTGTGTATTCCCCTTTCCTGAAAGACTGCTCATCCTTCCACTAAATCTCATCCCAACAACCCATAACTAAGTCGTTTCAAGTTTTTACACTCCATTTTCAAGCATCTAGCAATTCTCGTTTTTATTTATAAAATATTTCTATCAATTCTGATGATTCCTCTTTAAAAAGTCTGTATTGTCATTTAAATATGAAATGGAAAATGGCACAAGAAGCCAGTGCAAAAATGGTCACTAAAATATAACATTTAGCTGAGTGTCGAGTAATGTATAAATAGGGGAATATGATGGAATGCTCAAAATATGGAACCATGTGGTACTAGAAGGAGATGAGAGTAGGAAAAAAGAGGGCATATAATAAATCAAGGAGAAGAAAATGGGGTAACTCAGTTTAAGTTATAAGACATGTTCGGTGCAAAGTTCTTTCTGATTTCGGTACGATTTGAAACAATTAATATTTGAATGTTGAAACACCTTCCATAAAAAAGAAGTCGTGTTCATCACAAGCTTTTCTAGTGTTGGATCTTCACCGGATGTGGGATGTTAATAGATCTTTTATACAACGGATATGTATGGATCAAATCTTGCATCAGAGAATAAGAAGGAAATAAATAGAATCTAAAGCTGTGATGATAGTCTTCTCTAAAGTACATCCTAAAAGGTTTGGAGTTTAATCTTGCTTGTTCTAGTCGAAAATCATATGAATGAAGGGTTTGTGTTTAGGTGTAGGCTCACTGCATCATTTGGAATTCCCCAATATTTTTTATTGTTTAGGTTGCGTCTATAATTAGCAGCAATTGCTTCGATAGTATTAATGTAATAAGTAGCCAGTGGGCTACAGGTTTATTAATATTATTATTATTATTAGGAAATGTACCCAGAAAATATGTTCCTACTTTTTAAAACAATGCTGCTATCAACACGTTTAAAGTTTATTATTCAATATTAAGGTTGTGTACATGCTCTGTGACTTCTTTCTGCAGTTACTGCACACTCGTCCATAGGAAGACAGCTTTGCCAGTGATGTAGTTGACTGCATACTGGGCACCTGAGGAATGCGTTGACTGGTGCGGCTGGAACAACAATTTATGGCTATTGAGTGATTGGAACTGACAAAATTGATGTTTTATTTATCATACATTTTTGTGGATGAGTGAATATTTATACCATACGGATGATCAGAAGACAAGTATTTATTAATGCAGTCAAAGGACTAATTGAAAACACTGTTAAGAACGCCAACTAAACAATATGAAAGAAAATGAAGTTAATGCGTTAAAAACCAAGAATAATGTAACTTCCCACCACTATATCGGTAAATTATGAGGGAAATAATATCACGAGAAAAGATATGAAATCTGACTGATCCAGCAAGACAATGTGTTAAATACTCAACAGGCCAAAATAAACAAAACTATAATTTCTCGGATACAATACTCACAACAGTTGCTCTGTCCAGCAGACTTAATTATTTTCCTTATGGGAATACTAGCTGAGGTACCTGGCTTCGCTCAGGGAGTTGATATGAGATTGTGTGGCAGTTGGAATAAAAGGATAAACTTTAAGATGTAAGAGGTAATTTTTCTATTGAAATCATATCCTAACTTTTGCAATACTTGTTTATAAACAAAAATTTTCAATTTATTATCCGGGATATATATGTACAAATTTTTAGAATTTCCTACTCGATAGCAAGCTACGTATAGTTGACCGTGAGAGAAGCAGGAGTCTTTGGGGTTGATGCCGCAATGTTTGTTCTTGCACTTTGTTAATTGTACAACTATAGGCTAATTTGATTATAAATTGCAGTCTTTTAAATTGGAATGGTAGTTCAGTAGAGATCACGGGCATTCTGAGGATTAATACTATGTGTTTTGAATCTGGAGTTTCACCGGTCATGTAATGTAGAAATTCCTGAGGAGGTGTTTCCAGTGGTTGTAATCGAATTTTTCCATTCAAGCAAAAGAATCCTGGTGTTTCTCCAATGAATTTTTTCGCGTTGCAAAATTGGTAGATGTTATCCATTTTTCAGATTACGACACGGTTGTTTTTGTTATATTGTTTTGTGGGGTCGTAGTGGATTGCATCATTTGTCAGGTTATACTGTTTACTTGTTCTCGTCCGCGCTTCTCGTAGGATGATATTATTCATGGGCTGCTCGCGTTTGCATTCTTCTATTATAATATTGTGTCGCAATTCTTGATTCTTTAATTCCTTCATTTCGTTTTTCTTTGGTTTCTCTGCTTCTCGCGGTGCTCATTCACGTTCGCTGAGAACGTAACCGTGCCTCGCGCTCTTCGACTGTTTCGTTTTTTCGCTGTTTTTTTGTTTCGTTCGTTGGCAACGTAAACGTGCCTCGCTCTCTTCGACTGTTTTATTTTCTCGCTGTTCTAGAGGGCGAAACTTCCAGCCCTTTTGTCTTCAAAATCACGCCCTTCAGTTAAAAATGGAAACGTTCTTCATGGATAAGGGATAGAGGGCTACCACACCATATAACACCCTTGATCGTACCGGGACTCGTTTTTTATTTTTAGCGGCACGCACATTGTACACTTACTTTTATAATATATATTGATTATATTTATTATTATTATTATTGCTGTGATCTGTCGTTTGATTGTTTAATACAATCAACCATCCCTTCCTGTCGTACGCCAACACCTTGATCTCAACATACACCTTACAATCTACAAATCCAATTATCTGCTTCGCATATTCTAATCTTTGTCTGCCTCTACAGTTCTTACCTTCGACTGCACCCTCCACTAACAAATTAACCCGTATGTTTCAAAATGTGATCCGCCATCATGTCGCTTCTTTCTGTAAGACTCTTCCACAATTCCAAAACTCGTTCATTTCGTACTTTATTTGTCCACCCAATTTTCAGCATCCTTCTATAGCACCACATTTCTAATGCTTCAATTTTCCTTCGCTAGCACAATCTGCTGTGCTCCACACATAGTTTGAAAAATTTCTTTTGAGTCTTAGATCAACATTTGAAACTATATTAATATAAAAGTTTGAAAACAGCAGGTGACTGAAGATATTAATAAAAAAAAAATATCTTACAGACCTGGAAAAGAGGAAATCATTATTTCGAATAAATAATTTTGGCAACGTTTGTAAATTGAGGTTAAACATAATTTTTTCCAAAATTATCTTGCGTTGCTAAAGATACAAAAAAAAAAAAAATTTACACCCATTAATTTTCGGAGAAAACTTAAAACTCAACCAAAAATTACAGGTCGGATTTGGATGGGGTTTGTCCCGCTGGTAAATTAATGTTTGTTTCAATTTGATGATAAATTTAGGATCAGTTTTCGTTTAACACGATTCATGCAAAAACTGATTTTGATAGAGTTTCTATTAATGTATAGCCCTGAGTCTAACGGGTAAAATAAAGTATTTTTCATATTAATGTGATGTTGGAAAACTGGATTTTGTGTGAGGCCAAAAAGACAAGGGTGTGGGAAGATTCTCTTATTTAGGTAAGGGTGTCAGGGATTGGAATGAGTTACCAAGAGAAATGATGAATAATTTACGAAAACTTTGAAGGAATTTAAAAATAAAATTTGTAGAGGGCAAATGTAGGTAGGTGCAGGATAGGGGGAAGATGGGTGTGTAGGTAAATTGCCACCGGAGCCTGTGCTCCATTGCAATTAAATTAAATTAAAAAAGTAATTAATCTATACATATAACAAAAAGTTTGAAAAGGTGCCAAATGCAATTAAGAAAAGGTGATTAGGTTTCTATGGCCACATCAAGAAAATGGAACCAGAAGGAACAGGTATACTCCATGGATGAAAGAAGTCTATAGGGTTCTGAAAAGGCTGGAGGCCTTCGAAGAGAGGGAAGTGTTCAGAAGAAAAATTGCGGAGGTTAAAGACCTGTCCAAAGAAAATCAGTTAGCAAAAGGAAGGAATCTCAGAAGAAGAAAAGACAAGAGTGAGCAAGAAAATGTAGGAGAACAGGCGACGGAGGAAGAAAACTCTAAGGAGGAAACAAAGTTGCATAATTGTAGTCCATAGATGGCTGAAACGATAAGGGAAAAAAGGTAACCAGGAAAAAGTCGATACATTTAACATACTTCTTAAAAGCGTGAGTTGTTGGGACTATTCATAAAAGAGAGAAAAGGAATATAGGCTGTTTTTTTTTTCATCCATCTGCAATTTGGAAATGGGATTCGCAAAAAAACTATTGGTCGGTTTTTAGTGTCTTTCACTAACATACACCCCGGTGAAAATAGGGTATACTAGCTGGTACCCACGACTTCGTTCGTGTTTGTAAAGAATTTGGATTGACATCTACCGACATCCAGTGGCGTAGCCAGGGGGGGCGGTCCGCCCCGGGTGTCACCCGTTTGGGGGTGACACCCACATTTCGAAAATAGTAATCTAAATTAATGTGATACAAAAATATATATATATATATTTTATAGACTTCTTTTATCCTTTGGTGTCGAAACACGTTTACATTTAATGTTCTGAATATTTCTTTTTAAGTTGATCTATCGCTTTTTCAAATACGATCCAATACAGTAGAGTATGATAATATTATTGGCTACACCGCGCGCTTAAACAAAATAGCATCGCTCAGTTGCTCAAACAATCACACGAACTCGTTGTGCTTGCCGTCCGTCACAGTTGTTTGGTTTGTTATGAGCGGCGGTGGATATAATGTAAGTTTTCTTGTATTAAGAGAGGAAGTTTTAAAATTAAAGGATATATCTAAAATTGTTAAAATCATGTTAATTAGGCAGTTAAATTGTAATTCCTCGAAATTATTTCAAGAAAAATGATAGATTTTCCTTTGAAAATGAAAAAAGCAACCAAGCGTATGCTGGAATAAGCGTAGTCTAGGCTTCAAAATTGTTTTGGTTTTTTAGAATTCTATTATCTTTCTATCTAAGATTCACAAGTGACTTGAAGTATTTTCTAGTAATTTTTGAATTTATCATCTGACAGATTCGAATTGAGTACATTTCGTGTTATCCGATATACACTCTGCGTACCTTCCTTTTGTCGACAGTGCACCTATACTCGACCTGAAATCATATCATGTTCGAATTTAGGCAAATAAAATGATTCGGAAAACTGCATTAAACTAGCAATACAGTCAGGTTTCAAGTCAATCCGGACGAGTCCAAGTGTTATCGTCTGTCGGTAATCAGTTTTTGTAGGGCATGTGTTTACAACAGTCGGAACCGCGTTTCTTGGTAGCGAAATCGTAACATTAGTAAGGGAACATCCATAAATTACGTGAGGTGTTATTCCGGATTTTCGGACCCTCCTACGTCCTACCCCACCCCCACCCCCTGGTGAGACTTCGTGAGATCTGGTCCCGTCGGACTCCCCCCCCCCTCCCCTTCTGAATCGCCCTTGCAACTTTTTGAGACGTTTTTTAGGTCTCACCCTCCGAAAGCCGGTTACACCCACACTTTTCGACGAAGTACTCCCCTAAAATCGACATTCCCGTCATTTGTAAACACTTTTTTTTTTTTTTTTTAGCTCTACAGTCCAACACAATTTTTAAAAAATCTCACGTGAGAATTGGTGAGATTTCGCTGGACCCCGCCCCTATTTCACCTCACGTAATTTATGGATGCCCACTAAGCACTTTAACTTCATGTAAGTTTGATATGCTTTCTACTGATTGAGAATATACAAATATGATCGCGATCAAATAAATAAGCGTATGATTCTCTAAGAATTTTCCATCATAAATTTACAGAAGAAGATTTCTATTATGGGCAACCTCTTTGTCGTATACACGTACCTACATTCTTATGGGTTCCTTAAACCGACAGGGATGTCGAACTTCTGTTCCTGAACAAAAATTGAGCTTTAATCATAAACTGAACGAACATTCGAGCCGTATACATCTTTATTTATACGCTACTGAGCGGTGCTAGAAATCTAAAATTTACAAATGGAGATGGGCTTCGATACATATCATATTTCGGAGTCTGTAGCTACTTATTTCTTAGGCGGGTAGTAAAATACTTCACTTATTAAGTACTTCATGTAAAGGCGGCAGATATCTCAAAGGCATGTTCTTTTATTACCTGACCGTTATTTTTTTAATTTTAAATTACGTTTCATTATGATTTTATATTTTATTTATTCCTCTATTTTTATGAAGGATCTTAATGTAGAGTTGCTTCTCTGACTACACAGTATCCCCCAGGGTCTCACAACTTGTGGGACCCGGATCCTGGGTTTGCTCCAATGGGACCCCATCTGGGTCTGGAATTGCTTCTACTTGGATCAAGCTACTTCTGTTCTTTTACAGTTGTCAGTGAGAAATGCGCCCAACTTGAGCACCAATACATTCGTGGATCCTTGCCGGCATTGACACAACAAGTGTTCGGATGTCTTCTTGGTGTATGTCTCACAGCAGATAAGCCGTTCCTGCACTACGCCTGCAAACATGTCGTCGCTTATCACTTTGCCACAGACAGAATCGAGACTCGTCTCTAAACACAAATGTACGCCATTCACATGTCCATTTGTGTTTCGCATTATACCAGGGTAGATGATGATGGCAATGAAATTAGATTAATGGGACACAGTGCACAGGGACCAGAGAGTGTAATGCAGCTTCAAGCAATTAGTTTACAATCATCTGGAGAGGGGCGGAGGCGGGGTGTGACTATGTGTAACCACTTTTTGGATCTGGCCTGCAGTCAACCATCTGCCAACAACAGCCACCCACACCATTTGGCAGTCTTCACGTGCTGTTATCCATCTGTATGGACCTGTGCCTGCTCTAGGAGTATTAGAGCTTTTTTTCATCACTGTGTAACAAGTCTGCATACTGACATTGCACTGCGGCAAATCGTTCTGGAGATTTCACGACATGATGCACCCTTTCAAAACACGTCAATTCTCCGACCACTCTCGCTGTTAGACATTTGGGTGTAGAGAGTTTTCACTCTTCGCCTTGGCATACTTAGACAACAAAAACTTGGGGCAACCACGTGTCATGTGACACCACACTGTTCGCCACTTATACGCTAAAAATAAAAATAAAAAAAATTGCAATTTACATAATATATAGCACCGTAATTCTCACATCATTACATGTAAAACTTTTAATGTTAAATCATTTAAACTCTTCATGCGGGCATATTTGGGGTCAAATTTCATTCGTTTATCACAACACCGTCTGGGTGCTGGGATTTTAATTTCCACCAGTTTGTGTATCAGTTGCTAAGTGTAAAGGTCGAACTGCACTTTGCCAATACTAGCCTGTACCGTAACTGCAACGACAGTCGGCCGAGTGACGGCTCGCCCCCTCGCGTCCAAACTTTTCCATAGCTCGCCCGTGTTCCTACCCGGTCTTTATTCTCCTTTAACGTTTACAAGTGATTGTTTCAGGGAATCAATGTTGGGGATGACAGGTAGGTTTGACATCCTACTTTATTATAGAGTACTGTACTTTATTCTGCACAGTTTTTGTACGAATGTAGGTACATTAAAATACTTTTTTTATCTGACTCACGTAATCACGTAACTGTTTGATATTTTATGTACAAAAATAGTACCCCAGCGCAGTATTAACAGTATCAACGCAATCTCAATGAAATGTCAATCACTCGCACTTGACGTGTTTGTTTTGTCTGAGGTTCTTTTCGATTCACTCAATACTTTTTGTTAGTGAACAACCGGATTATAACATATTTTAATTTAAATATAAGTCGTAAAGATTTGGTATAGTAAAAATAATAATTTCATGTTATCTCAATGTTCTGGTCACAGAGTTTCTTATTTGGTAACTTGCAGTGCACCTATATCGTAGTCACCTAACTTGAAAAGAAGACCCACAGATTAAAGTGAAATTCAAACCACCGAACGTCCTTTGCATTAAAAGATAAAAGCTTTGCCATTGGTAAAAGACAATTTTAAGGCCCGCAAAAATTACAGTCGTGACCGGGATTTGAACCCGGACCTACAGTTTTCAAATCGCACGCAGTAATCATTTGAGTCACCAGTCCGAATATAGATGTGATGAAAAATAAGTTTTCAAACATGATAAAATAAACATATTCTTTTTCTATACCATATATTTTTGTTATCAAAAGACACGAATCCACTTTTATGTGTTTGAATACATATTTTTCAGTACTTCTAGATTAGTCTTGCGTCTGGTTACGGCGTGTGATTCGGGTGTGGGAGGTTCGGTTACAAATGCGGATTTCGGCTGCAATTTTTGTGAGTCGTAAAATTGGTCTTCAACTCTGGCAAAGCTCTGATTTTTTTAATGCGAAGATGCTAGGATTCTTCCTACATTTTACGAACATCTGATGAACATGGATAAAAAAAAATACTTTTTTGAAGGCAAAATAATAACATGAAAACAACATTTAGTCGTAAGAGAAGGTAAATTTCCGAACTCTCTCGATGCGCTTCTCCACATCTAGCAGGCCGACACTGATCAGCACCGTCAAAACATAAACCAATCCAATGACGGCCGAGTGTCGGACCGAGGCCCGATCTTGAGAGGAGTTAAAATTAATCTAAAACCACTTTCGATCACCGGTGAGCAACACGTGGCTAAAATCTTGCCATATTGACTATTGAACATGAAGTAACTAAAATTGATAATTTTGAAGATGTGATTTACGAGTTTGCAGCTGTTAAAGCTAAAAAGAGGAGATTGTTTTTAGTTTATTGTGTGTTTTTAAAATGAAGTTAATATTACAATTTTATTAACTATAATTTTTAATAACAATGAATGTTTATTTAATTATATTTTATTAATATGATATTTTACACTTACAAGATATTATATTTTACTTAATTTTGAATTTAAATTTTCGAGGGGTGACACCACCGACATCCGCCCCGGGTGTCACCCACGCTAGCTACGCCACTGCCGACATCTAACCACCACAGTACACGACGGAAGACTCGATGCTATTACCACACACAAACGCCAGTCATCTGCGCTATGTAGTTCAGGCAGCAAAGTAAAATATACGGACACACATGTCTTTGATCGAAATATAAAAATATCCTTGATCGGCCACTTTCAACCACCATATCTCCCACAGTTACTGAAATTCGGCCAACGTTGTGATCGAAAGGTGACTCTGTGTTACTACCACACACAAACGTCATTTATCTGCGATAGATAGTTTTCGCTGAAAAGTGATACACCAAAAAACATGCGTCTTTGGCAGAAATATGAAAGTGAGGCAGGTCAACCACTATCAACAACCATTTCTCCCACACCCCCATAGCTACCGACATCTAACCACCATGTGCACGATAGGAGACACAATACCACTACCACACACAAACACCAATGGTCTATGCTATGTAGTTGTGGCAGAAAAGTGACATATACGGAGACACAGGTCTTTGGTCGAAATACGAAAATATCCTTGATCGGCCACTTTCAACCACCATATCACCCACACTGCCACAGTTACTGAAATTCGGCCAACGTTGTCATTGAAAGGTGAGTCTGTGTTACTATCACACACAAACGCCAGTGATCTGCAATAGATAGTTTTCGCTGAAAAGTGATACTCCAAGACACTTGCGTCTTTGGCAGAAATATGAAAGTTGCGCAGGTTGACCACTTTCAACCACCACATCGCTCACACCCCCACAGCTACCGATATTTAACCACCAGACTGCACGATGGGAGATTCACTGCTACTACCGCACACAAACATCAATGTATTTGTGGCAGGAAAGAGAAGTATAAGGTGGCACAAAGTTTTGGTCGAAATATGAAAACGCCCTGCACTGACCAACTTTAATCATCACATCTTCCACATTCCACAGCTATCGGCATTCGGCCAACGCTGTGCACTATAGGAAACTCCATTCTACTTCCTCACACAAACTCCAGTGATCTGTGCCATGTATTGGAAGCCGAAAAGTGAAATATAGGGAAAAACACGTCTATATATATATAAATAAGAATTCAATTTGATGTGATGTAGAAAAGCTGAAAATTTAAGACAAATAGGCCTACTACCAATTTTTCCTTGAACGCGATTCAAGCAGAAACTGCAGGTATTTTGAGGGGTTTGGTTGGATGTACCACCCGTGGCCCATGGATAAAGTACATGCTGAGGAAGTAAGAGCAGAACCAGTGGATCGCAGGTAGAACTGTAGTAAAACCTCTTGGAAATATGGAATTGAGTTGGCTCATCGATTGAGCAAGGAAGTCATACAAGAAAAGGCTGGCCACGATCTATGCGGGGAAACCGATAACAGACTGCGAGTTACGGCAACAGAATTTACTCGTATGTACGAGGACTGCCTTGAGGAAAACAATAATATCGCAGTCGATCTGCCTGGACTTTTTTACTTCTGTAAAATTAACCTGAAACACCTGTTGTAACAGTTAAATACTCAGTAGTAGTTTCTCTTGTATACCTAAGTAAAACGTTAAGTTTAAAGTTTGACTTATTCACGTTAAAACTTGCAGTACTAACTCTAGCCACTAGGCTATGTATCCCCTCCAGGGCCGCATTTAGGCTTTGTAAGCAGCTAGGCTATACATATGGTGCGGGCCCCTATCGGCAGTGGCGTAACAATTTATGGGCGACCTTTTTTTTTTATTTTAGCTCTACTACTTGCGTGTGGTGTGGATCTTTAGGCTACACCCTAGGTAGCTTAAGCTTTTATGCGGCCCTGATCCCCTCTGCGCACCACAAAATCTTATCTTCAATTACTTCATCAACTTGAATTTTCCAGTATCAAACTGTACCTGTTTAGAAAATGATTCTATGAATCAATAATAAATTAAATTGAATAACATGATATTTAGACACTAGGTACTACCATTTCTCTTCTACAGCTAACAAATTAGCAGATGACGAAAACTTATTGCACGAAGCGACGATCTGTGAAAACTATTACTGTAGAGCATCTGCTTCTGCAATACTTCCAACAGTTTATTTCACTACGAGCGTTCCTACCTCATGGGTATCATCGTACTAGGCTTATCCGAGTCTGTTGTAATCCCGCTCATTGAAGTCGAGATAAGGCTCTTCTTAGAAGATTCACATTGTGGCCATGCAGCGCTGTAGACGGTTCTGCAAAAGATATCGTGTCGAGATAGTGTGTCAAATAAGAGAAAATTCAGTGCTGCATTTGAAATTAGAAGCAGCTTAATGTACAGTACTTACTTAAGCAATGCGTATAGCAGGTCAATTTGCGTATTGTAACAAATTATAAAATTATGAACAAACATTTTAGATTGAAATATGGTCTTAAACATAAATTCAATTAAAGATAAAATGGAATTTCGAAAGTTCACTCAAAATTACTGTAGTAATATGGTACAAAAGCCTCACTATGCAAGCAGCTTTCTCAACTTCTTTCGTTTAATTTTATTTATTTATTTTTCAAGAAATAAGTAACAAAAATTACTTAGTCAAACACCAGTATTTACCGAATCCAAAGAGAGTAGTTTTATATGCGTTGTAACGGGATCTTTGGTGGGGATTTTATAAACGAGGGCTTCATTTGAGATTCAGTGTCATCTGTAGAGCCAACCTGTTCTCGGTATTAACGAGTTATCGTTTCATGCTCCGTTACTAAGTCACGTAGATTTATAAGACATACCACAGGTTTTAATCTTGTCTGTAAGCTTTCAAACTGTGAAAACGCCATCCAGACTGGTTACGTAGGAGTCACCCTCTGCTTACCAACGGTTTCCTGAATGAAGGGGTTGGAAACGGCCCCCTAAAGGTGGATGAATCAGAAATGATCAACGATCATGGGGGTGCAGAAGGCAATGGGAAGCCACTGCATTAAAGACCCAAAGGCTATCCCAAGGATATTCAATCCTCTCAAATTACATATAAAATACTGCGGAGATGAAATAGCCCCCCAATTTGATCTACGGGTGGCGATACTCAAGGAAGAGTCATCAGAATAGATAGAGATATTATTATTCGAGTCGGAGCGTGGAATATTAGACCCCTCAGTGAAAACCCTGCCATCTCTTACTAAAGAGTTAGCAAGTAAAAGTAGCTTTCTCATAGCATCAGTGGAAGCAACTTTATGCGGTTTGTTATATTGATTATTTAACCTATTAAAAAAGTTTTTATTGTGGAGTGAAGTCTGAATAGTGCAGGTAGAATAGAAAAAATATGGAGATGGAATGACATGTTACCTGTATTGGTGAGATCAAGTGGAAGGACGCACAGGATTTGCGGCCTGGGAAAACGTAGAATAATTAGCACACAAGCTGTCAGTGGATTTACTGGTGTGGGATTTGTAATGAAGAAGAAAGTAGGAAAACGAGTGACTTGTTACAAACAATTAAGTCACAGAATTATTTTGATGAGGGTTTAAAGTAAGCCTGTGCCAACCACGTTAGTATAAGTGTATATTTGCCAACGTAACAAGAACATTATGAAGAAATACAGAAAATATATTATGAAATTGAAGAATGTGAAGAGGGAGGAAAATCTAATCCACTGGTGAACAAAGCCACATACAATGTATGTTGTTATTGCAAGTAATTTGGAATTAAGGAAACCATGTATATGAGAAATTCAATGTAAGCAATTGAGCCGTAAAAGAATAAGTTTTGGGATGAATTCCAGGAAACCGCTCTGAGTTTAGAAGAGGTGGGGTTCTACATTACTTTCTCTGACCTCGCCCCTAAGACGAAGATGGCGTGGTTAATCTCCACCTTGGAGGAAGGAATATTCCTTCTTCCATGCTCTCCACAGATACTTATTTAATGAGCTTTGATCAAGGAAACCAGGCAACTTATCTACTCAGAACCAACGCGAAGTTACATGATACATTCAGAACTTCTCCGAAGATCTCGGCGAATACAGAAAATATTACAAATAATTCTTTTCTTCATGCCTCAAAGCATATTATAGATATTCCATACAACAAACAAATTCAGAATAAGCATCATTTGCAAAGAATTTAAACTTAAAGACGGAGTGTGGACATGAGCATTATCACCGTCAATTAACAAAAACTGAATATTACAATTAACAAACATGATTCGACCAGCTAAGAAATTTCTGTAAAATATAAATAAGGACTAGGCGGACACAAATGACTTGTGTAAACTGCAAACCCTCATAAAAGATGCAGAATGTTTTGTCGGCAGGATTTCAAAGTAATATAAAAAATTTTCTTCTTCTTACAGTCGTTTGTATCGCTGTGAAGCCAACCAATTACTACATTCTTAACATTTCTGATTGTTAACTTTTATAATATTTCATACCTATAAGAACTCTGAAAGAAATTGATGAATACCACATTTCTTGAAAAAAAAGGTATTTATTATCCCTGTTAACTTTATCATCAGCTGCTATTAAGTATAGATGTAAAAGTGACGTCCATTAGAAAGATTTGCAGTCACTAGCGTGGTTAACACCTCCCTTTAAATACACCTTAGTGCAAACTTTATTTTTGTAAAATTACAAAATAAAAAAAGAATTCAAAGTTTAACGAATATTGAATCGTATGGAAGCGTCATTATGACTACACACAAATTTGTTTGCTATCGAGATTTCACAATACTCCACAAGAAGCAAAGGCAGCCTATCATAATCCTAGCGCCGCAATTTGATGATGTATTATTATGTAACTCGACGAGAAAACTCAAAAGTAAATAACAAAATTTGTTCTCGAGATATAAACAGTCTAAGTTAGATACAGATATAGTTCCTTTTGCCCTTTGCGACGTTTTTATTCTGGTCCAGGCGGCATTTAAACATAATCATAACCGGTAGTAAGAAAATAAAACACCCATTGTGCATGACCACTGTCCAGCGTGTAGTTCCTTGTGGCTTTGCCGAATATATATATATATATATATATATATATATATATATATATATATATATATTGGGCCAGGCTTCATTTCATCCTAACCACATTGAGACAGCATATCTCTATAATTAAGGTATAACTTAAACATTCCTCACTTTCGATTCGTCACGTCGAGTTACATAAGAGCCCAACATCAAATTGGGGCGCCACGGTTATCGTAGAATCCCCCAAGCAGAAAAAGCAGAAATCATCCTGACATTAGACTAACGTTAAAACATAGAAACCCAACGAAACCTTTCAAATGAATTTTTGACCAAACGGAATACGTTTTACTGCTATCTTATACGGGGAGCGTAAAATCATAAACTATAATAAAATGATAAACTATCTGTGAACAGGTACCGAATAATACATGTTTAAACTAATTATAAGTGTGGGTAGTTAAATTTGCTCTGATCGAAGTACTGAGATCTTAAGTATGGAAAACAGAGCTGAAATCGTATTCATTAGGCTGTCTAAAATAACATGCAAATCGGCAACTATTTGTAAGAGTTCAAGAAAATATTAAAGACAAATAAAACTTTATTTTATCTGAAATCCTGAAATAAATGATAAAATTTAAAAATTTGCAACGGGAATAATTTTACGAAATCTGATATCGTCAAAATTATAACATAAAATATCGGTTAACTACATCGTAAAATCCATACTTACATAGAAACTAAATCTGATTTGTATGCAATATCTACTATGTTAATCATATCGGTAATATCTTACAGAAAATATCTCGTAATGTCTGCATCACTGATTCAGACGTATTAAAAATTCTTAACAAACGAAACAATAAACACATAACTTTACAGTACTGAAGGCAAAATAAACAAATAAATAACTACTCTGAAAGTCGGATGAATCAGGAAATTAGTTTATGTATCTCTTTGTTTTATCTTTGGACGCAGGAAGACGATCTCTGCCAAATTGTTACCTTCCCAGAAGCTAGTCTCTTACAACATTGGATTTATTAAGCTTACAAATTAATGTCCTCCGTTTCGGTGAAACTACTTATGTAAAAAAAGTTCCTCTTAATACCAAATGGTGACTCAACTTCTAACAGCCTGATGCCTCTGTTATTCGACTAGCGTCGTTTGGTGAAACATACGAGACTTACCTGATCCTACTAGTTGTCCGTCGTACTTGCGGGGAGTCTGGTTCCGTTACATAGATTTTCTTTACCTCGGGGCTGCGATCTGTACCAGAGCTTTCGTTTGCTGTTGATTAAATAGTTGCCAGTTAATCATTAGTTCGAATATTTATTGCAATTCTACAGCTATTAATAGAAGCATGTTTAGTAAACGCCGACAGACTTTCCATTTACAATACGAATATGTGATTTATATAGAGCTATGTAACATGTGTAGTAACTTGAGACTAATACTAAATCTTGTTTTGAATGAAGCCGCTATTGACTAGAAGACTTTTTTTATCTGCTTAACGTCTCTCTAACAGCGAGGTTTTTAGAGACGGGAAAGGATAGGGGGCAAGGAATGGGAAGCAATTCGGCCATGGCCTTTTGAAGGAAGCATCCCGGCATTTGCCTGGAGTGATTTGGGAAACCATGGAAAACCCAAATCTGGATGCCCGGACAGGGATTCGAACCGCCGTCCTCCCTAATGCGAGGCCAGAACGCTAGCCGTTACACCACCACTGTCGGTGGAAGACAGGAAGAAACATAAAAGAGTTTAGGGAGTATATGGGGTCTCGTACATTAGTGACGAAGCCTGTGATGACTCCAAATCTTGTACCACAGCGAGCTGGCTTTCGCTCTGGTAAAAGTTGTACTGGACAATTGCTTAACACGGCCGTGGTCTTTGTGGACATGTCAGCAGAGTACGATATTGTTAACCACCAACTACTCCTTGACAATCAGACAAAGGTCACTGGATTAAGGATTGCAATCCCGCAGTGTTTTCAATCCCGTGGGATTGGCGCTAACAGTTTATCAACGCATCTTTTTAAAACGTAGTTTTTTCAAGTGTTAACAAATTAAATAATAAACGTCTGTTAATGAAATTAATAAATCAATTTTAATATCAAATGATAAAAATTACGAGTTAAAAATATTTTAATTTGTAAAATAACATTAAAATTTTAGCCTGTTTTAAGAATATTTCCAGCTTTAGATTGAAAAAAATCTAAACCAAATTTTTAAATAATTAATCTAAAATGCAAAATATTCTGTCTTAAGTCATATTATGTAGCTTAAGTTACAATAAATCACATCAATATGTATGCATAATGGCCAAGTCACCAGAGTTTTTATTATTATTATTCTGAATAAACGATCTATTACACCGAGGGAAAGCATTCTGTTTCACAAAGTGAATTGTCTATTTTTACAAGATTTTTTGTTTTGTTTTTGTTTGTGGAATTCATTATTATGTCTCCTGATTTCTTGATTGATCTTATAGTTTATTCAGTGTTATTAAAAGAAACTATTCACCAAGACATAAACTGTCAAGTATTTCAGTTTTACTTTAAGTCAAATAACATCTTTTTTTTAGACTGGAAATTAAATTTTTTATGTAAGAAAGAAGAATTTCTCGGCGTGTAATTGCAATGAAGGCCTCACGGGTGTACCGCCGGATTGCGTTGTAAAAACACGAAATTTCACATGTGATGAAGACGGTGGAGGCAGCCGTCGATGTATGATGTTTTTACAACACAATTCGGCGATATACCCGTGAAGACTTCATTATAACTTTTTTGGCTTTAGTCGAAATAATAACAGGAGTTGAAAGGACGCATGCTATGTACTCAAAAATAATGTATTGTGGTATAGTGACGATTGACCAAATCATCCCAAGAGGGATTAATCGAAAGCAAGAGCGGCACATGTAAGCAGGCGGCTTTCATCAAAGAACATGTGTTTCAAACGCATATAGGCGGCGGTCAAGACAACAGATCAAAGGATATATGGTACAAGTTCCTTAATAGGTATGCAATAGTTAAAATTACAATAACATTAGTTTCGTATCAACGAATAATCAAATTTTCAACTGCAAATACAGGAAGTTGTCACAATTATCTTATCTGCAAATACAAATGACTCGTGCGACACTTAAAAAATGCTTATTATACAGTAAGAAAATCGTACTAAATACGCAACATAACTTAAATTATAGAAATGTGTACTCAAAACAAACGTAAGTTTTAATGAATACGTAAAAGTGTATCTATGTACTTACGAATAACGAAGTTTGACAAATACAAACGTTTGTTCACACGAGTCAAATGCCAACGGCAGCGGTACAGACAAACAGTGCAATACATCCGATAGAGACCGAGTGGGGCAGCGAGTCACGCAGACTGATGAACTTTGTCGCCGCATTTTGCAGATCCGCTTAATTATGTGCGGGATCGGTTCCAGACAGTCGAATGATGCGAGATCCCACGGGATTGCGAGATCCAGCTTGCTGGATTGCAATCCCTGCACCGGGTTAACCAAACTAGTCACTACTCTTCTCCAAAACCCGAAGGTTTACCCGTTGACTTTCAAGGCCAGCACAACCGATGGAGGGTATAAAAAATGGTCTGCCTCAATGTAATGTACTGGCCACAATCCTTTTCAATTTTTATATAAACGATCAGCCATTACATCCAGCTACAAGGAGCTTCTAGCCCTAGCCACACAAAACACAAAGCTTGAAGCAATATATAGAGACCTGTCTTCTGGCCTTAAATGCCTATTAACCTACTGTAGGGAAAATTACTTAAGACCTAACCCATCAAAAACTGAAGTGTGGGCCTTTCATCTAGAAAATAGGAAAGCTCAGCGTAAGATGAAAGTAATGTGGTCAGGTATCGAACTTCAGACATGAAACACCCCAAAATATCTGGGAGTGAACCTCGACAGAACCCTCACATATAAGAAGTACTGCAAAATGAAGATCTCTACAAGAAACAACTTACTGCGAAAGCTAGTTGGATCACAGAGGGGCAGTCAACACCAATCTATTCGTACTTCAGCAATGTCCCGTTGTTACTCTGTTGCAGAATATGCATGTCCAGTCTGGTACTCGTCATCTCACACCAAACTGGTGGATGTGGTCCTCGATAAAACCATCCAGTATCCGGAGAGAAGTGGCTGCGAACAAGGAGAGTATAATGGGAATGCCATGCACCACCAGAGAATCAAATCCAGAAAAAGCTTCCTGAGAACATCACGGAAATTAATTGGGTCACGTGAAAACACTAGAGTACATTTGTGGAAAATGAAGGTCCAACTTCTTGAGATCTCTGGCAGTTGCAGAGCACTTGCCACCTGTTTACGCAGAGGATTGGAACGTCTGGCATTCGGGAGGACGCGGGTTCGAATCCCCGTCAAAGCATCCAGATTTGGGTTTTCCATGGTTTCCCCAAATCACTCCAGGCGAATGCCGGGATGCTTCCTTCAAAAAGGCCATGGCCGAATTCCTTCGCGTTCCTTGTCCCCAATCCTATCCCGCCTCTAATGACGTTAGCCGTCGACGAGGCGTAAAGCCGTAACATATATATATAAAAAAAAGGAACATCTGGAGGTCCTTAAATTGATTGCGAACAGAGGGGCAGGTCCAAGGAAAACCTAGTGAAATGGGGTTATACTGATGATATCAACATTAAGTGTGAATGTGGTGAGGATCAAACAATGAACCATATGCTCAAGTGCCCAATGTGTCCGTCATCCTCCAACGAAGATTATCTGTTTCGAGCAACATCGAATGAGCTTGAGGTTACGAAGTATTTGAAGTTGTTAATGTGTACAATGTTTTAACTGTGTATTTAAAGTTTGTAACTAGAGAATAATAATAATATCAGAAACAGTGTGAGGAAGAGAAGAGATAACTTTGATCATAACTTGATTTTGTGCATAATGATGTGAGAAAGTTATCTAAGAAGTTGCTGCACAATTAAACTCATATCCTGAAAGAATTTAAAGTAAAAATTCGCATCATGCAAATATAAGAGTGTAATGAAATTTCCACAGAGGCATAAATTATTAAGTAATTTTAATATTAATAATGAGGTACATAGCAGGGTTCTTCATGAAGATTAGTGTACTCACATAATAACAACGTTCTCCGGCTAGGGGAGCATATTGCCATGTCTTTTGACCCAGTGTACCAAGCGTCGTTGCTTGGAAGATTGTGTTTGGCATCTGTGAAATTTTTCGTCGAAGCTGTTTTACCAATTCCTCGTTGATTGTCATGGCACACTTACGTAGACAGCACGCGACCCTTGGGTTTTGCTTCTCGGTCGGGAAAAAAGGAGCATAAACCGTTGATATACTGAATTTTTTTTGCCTGGAATGGTGCTATGAAAAAAACGCAAACAGGCGATTTTTCCGTTTCAGTGAAGATGAACGATCTGTTGTTCCTTCAACTTCCTCAATTGACGAAAATTTCAAAAAAAATCGCGACTTTGTTTTGAAAATCTACGACATACGACAGAATAAATTAGAATACTTGCGAAAAAATACACAGGCCCAGTATGGTACATGACTAAAAATCGAAACAGGCGGACTCGTATCTGATGAAATTGTGTTGATCATCGAAGGATACCTGAAGCTGACCACAACACACAAATCATAAGCCAACGGTTCCCAATTTTTTTTTTTTTTTTTTTTTTTTTTTTTTTTTTTTTTTTTTGCCACGGAACCCTAACTGATCATACATTTTGTGACAGATCCCCATTTTCATAAGTGTAAGCTGAAAAATCAGTCTCACATCGGTAAGTCGTCACAAACGGAAGCAGAACCATGATAGCCTTCTCGCGGCGCGGTTATGACTTTTTTCAATTAACATTTGATTTAATTCTTGAACGGAACACGGAACCCATATGACTCTTCCACGGAACCCCAGGGTTCCGCGAGCACCATTTGGGAACCACTGTCGTAGGGCACTCATTGGTGTGGCCCTTCTCATGATTGATGCGAAACAGCAGCAAAAGCAGAAAAACAATGAGGACACTCTCCCGTTAACCGCTGCTTGGAAAACAAGCGACGAAACATCTGAATCCAGAAGTATCTTCCTGTCAGTACGCGAATCTTTGAAGCATCGGCGAGGGAATGGTGAAGCATCAAGTGGAATAACAAATTTATTACTGAAATTCAAGTTGTTGCTGAAATGGTTTCTGGCAGCGAAGCATCCAGTGGAGTAACAAATTCCTGAAATTCAAGTTGTTGCTGAAATGGTTTCTTGGCAGCAACAAACCTTACTCCGCAAAACAAATCGCGTGAAAGTATCCAAAGTGTAAAACCAACATACAAAATCTCCGGCTTGGTATTCTGAGTCAATGCGGGGTGATTCGGGATCCCAGATATCTTCCGATCCATCTTTCACGTTTATAGTCTTATCACCTAATGACGAATAGCTAATTTTTTGTTGGCCGGACACGAAAATAAATAATAATTTCCGTGAATGATTTTATTCCACCAGAAACGCAGTGATCTTTGCATATGGACAGCATGTGTTAATAACTATAAGCTAACGCAACGTTATCTCAATTCTTCGTACAAACAGAGCAAGGTCAGATATTCAACTTAAATGTAGACAGTGAAAGTGGTTTGAGTTACTGAGGAAATGCGCTCCGTGATGTAAAGTGGTATTACAACTGCCAACTTCGTAAAGAGAAACTTTAGTATATTTCTAAATATCTCATTGTATCCATTAGTGTCATTGGTTTTACGGATTTGTCTGCGGGAGTAAGGCATTCAAGCCTGTTATGGCTTTCTTTCTTAACTTACTATTACTTAGTGGGTGTCCATAAACTACGTAGATCCATTTTGGCCTCCCCTGAACCCTTCCTTCCCCCATGTAGCCTGAAGTGGTTTTACCTCTACCCCTCCCCCCCTTTTCCACGTAGCACTTAGCTTTTTTTTCTCTATTGATTCCAGAAGACATTTTGTACTGTTTTCTCTTATCATACTATCGTAAATTAAATACGGAGATAATTAAATGACGGAAATAAATACTCACAAGCTGTCGTGTGTTCTGTACCTAATTTTAACTGTGACAAATAAAATGAATGAAAAGCTACGTGGCCTGGCTGTGAACCCCTCCCTCCCCCCAAGTAGCCCAGTGTAGCTTTCCAGCCAACCCATTCCCCCCGCCCCTAGACAAAACCACGCAGTTTATGGACGCTCCATTAGCTGGACATCTAATTTTTTATTTCATTGTATACACCTTCTCGTTCTGAAATATTGTCTACTTTTTTATATGTAAATCACAACAGATACAGAGAGGATAATAACACAGTTAAATAGACCAAGATTTAAACTGCTTACATCTATTTTTCCACATAAATGCTGCCATTCGTTATACACTTAACCCCAAACATTGAAATACATGTGAACTATTTCCATCCTCGTAAAGTAATGACATCCAGGATATGACGCTTATGAAAATGACGTAAATTAAAAATAAAAATCCTATTGCCTTATGCTGTATCAACGAGCGTCATTTTGGTGCAGGGTGTATTAGAACCTAACCACACTCGCCGCTAATATTGTCACTAGAAATTAATAACATTTTCCGCTCTCGCTGGCATACCTTGATGCATTACGAACAGAATGTGAGCCTTTTGTACTTACCTTTACTTTTGAAACATTTCATCTTGTATGGAAACAAATTTTTAACTTCCCGCTGAGAAAAGACGGGATCAAACTCGTATTAACAATACTACCAATTTAATTGACTTTTATGTCAGTTACAAGCGATACTCATCCATGTTGATATTATTAAAAAAGCCCCTCCCAAATCAGAATGGTGAGATATTAGTTAACTGCACCTCAAGGTGTAAAACGAAAATAAAACTGTTGTACAACCTTTGGACGACCAAAGATTGTATAGTTAAAACTGAGGAAACACGTTAAAAGAATTGAAAGTTGAATTTAGTAGAGGGAAAAATTAGATGAGGTAAGGAAAGGGGGTGCAAGTCTTCCATTTCAATTAAACACCTTTTAAAATATGTAAAACAGAAGTATAACAGACGACAATATATTTGTTTTGTATCCCGTTGTAACGTTCTATCTTCTAATCAAGTATACCGGATGAAATTCTTACTGGTTAGCCTTAAAGTAGTCATTCACTTAATATATATAGGGCCTACACCATATTCTACCCGTAAGTTTTGCTGCTGTCACTCCAGATAGCTAAATCAGTACAAACATAGTAATTACAATCTACTTTAACATTTTTATCGATATTACTTTAGTTATTGCTTATAATGTGTCCTGCACAATCCGAGATATTAAAATATGACCATCCAGTTTTCTGGCATTATCTTCTCCATCCACACAAAAATTTTCTGCATCGCGCGAAGCTCCTTGCCAAATGTATTTTGTTATATAATGATATACTTAATCCAATTTTTGTGATTTTTAGATCCCTTCCACAATCTTATCGTTAGTAAATTCATTTTTCCTTTCTTTCTGCCTAGCATGCTGCATACTCACGTACAAGAATCCTGGTCGCTTCTTGTAATCTCTAAGATAGCAATTCTGCATGGCCTTTCGCCCCGTATTAAATCGGAAAACGATCAACTTGAAAATAAGTATCATATAATAGAGAAAGAAAAAACTTGAAATTGCAATAAAAATATTCATGAAAGATGTGGTGTCAAATGTAGACTGGAACGCAGGATAGGTAAGCATGTAAAACATATTCCTCAAATGTTCACCAAATACGTTAGCATTTTCAGAGAAATTCGTCAACTTTTCGTATAAAATTTGTCCCTGAGATTGTTACATTGGATAGCTAATAAAGATACATTAAACAAGTTAATACTGCAGTATACATTAACGAGCAGATGAATTAGAGATACCTGTCTAGTATCGTACATCACTTCCTCGTCCTGACTGTGTGGAATAGAGCTGTAAAAGTAACGAGATATTCTGAACCCGTATGTATTCGTTACTAAACCAATCAGTACCCGTTACTTTGAATCGCTAATCGTTACTTTTGATACAATCCAACACTAGCATGAAGCATTGCGAGTTGCGTCGCATACGGGACGACTTTGTTCATACGTGGTAACGTTTAAGTAAATTGTTTATTTCATAAAATAAGTTTAGGTTAGTTGTTCGTTTGGATAAAATTTAAAGTAAAGTAATTAGCACATGGATCTTACGGGGAAACCTTTGAATATATACATGATTTACTGTAATGAATATTATATACGAAAGAATAATCTAATTTCAAAACAAACACCTGTTTGCTTTCACCTGACTGTGACATATCTAGTGATAATAACTAATGACGGTTATTTTTTAAAGTAGCCTACTCAAAACCCAGAATGCAAGCCTGATATGATAATGAGACATGTATTCAACAAATATTATACCGTAATATATAATCTCATCAAAGTATTTCATTTTTAAATAGGTTTCACCACTGTCTTCCTTTACTGTTTTCATATATTTTTGTAAATTCTTCATCTTTTTGTGATTAGATTCGTAATTGTTGTTGCATCGCAGTTACAACAAACATACAACATCAAAGCCAGTACCGCATTGATCACATGGATCCTGCAGTAATTAAAATTAATTGATTGCTATGTCACATTACTTGTGATACAACTGAGCACTAGCATGAAGCATCGCATGAATGATTTCGTTAATACTTTGTAAAGTTTAAATAAATTGTTAATTGAGTAAAGTAAATTTAGGTAAATTGTTCGTACATTTCACTGAATATTACATACTTCAGAATAATACCTAATATCACAATCGCAGCACACTTCAATCAACTCATTTCAAAACAAACATCTGCTCATTCAATCGCTGGGTGAACCGTTCCAGCTCCCGCATGATACGTCCTGTTCGTTCGTTTATCAAATCAAACTGACATCTATACGACAAATGCGAGTAACGAAATGAATTTGTGAGTAATGAATCGGTTCTTTGAGTCAGGCGACGAACCCGTTACTCAGTAACGAATACATACTGTTTGCTACAGCTCTAGTGTGGAAGCGATCCAACCCGGCATGGAGTCGAAATGACACTGGAAGCGCTGGGAATCACGAAGATCTGATGGAGAAGGTAAGTGGCTAGAACATATCTATTTCAGTGCATACCAAATGTGCTCGATGGAACATTGACTTACCGACCAGGGATGCAAGCTGATGTTTGTGGAGGATTCATCCAACTATTTGTATACAGTACAGCATATTGTATTGCTGAGGGAAGAGGTCTCCAGTGGAATGTTGCAGAGAAAGGAACAGGACCAGTTAATAGTCAAGGGTATCCCAGCAAAGTCATTTCAGTCCAAATAAACAACATCCAGACAAAAATGCCATCTCCACCGGCTTAAAGAGTAGGGGAGAGCGGGGAGGGTCCGGACAGTTTTTTTAAAATTACGAATTGTATCTTTAATTTAAAATTATTATTTCCAAATTTTAATTATTTTAAATCTCAAAGGATTAAAATTTCTTAATTTCAATAGGTTATGAGTAAAATGATTTTAGTTTTTATACAAATAATTTCTTAAATTGTCAACAGAAACCCACTAACACTGACTCGCGCGGCGATACCTGGCACCAAGCCAGGTATCGCCGCGCGAGTCAGTGTTCGAGGGTTTGCCGCGCGTAGTGGATACGCAGCTTAAGCCTCAAGGAAGTCTTGCTTCATGAAGTTTCCCCGATAGAATGGCACAATTCTAGTGGATTCAAATCATTTCCTGATGTTTGTCGAAGTATCATCAGACTTGTCCCAAGCTGAATAGCATATGGAGGGAAAATAATAAATGCTGAGGGGTTGCCCAGGATGATTTATCATCCATTAATCACATCTTTGCCCTGAAGGACCTATAAATGCAAGTTTCCAGAGGTTGAAACTTATTTGTGCTACAGGGGGGAAAAGTAAGGACAAAAATGCCATTACTTCCACAGTAATCAAGAGCTTCAACAGAAAGGCGGGTTTCCAGATTGTCCATCAATAAAAATATCTTAATTGTCAAGAGCATTTACTATATTTTGGCTGACTTCATGTTGGCCTTTCTGTGAAAAAATTTAGGCACTTGAGGAACGATTACAAATTTCATGAAGCTCAAACACATAACGTTTCACGACCTCTTCCTACTTGTCTTGAAAAACTTTTAATTTATTTGCATTAAAGCTAGTCATTCTTGCTAAACTTGTTGGTTCAGGTGTCTTGTTGGAAAGTGAAGGATGCCGAAGAATTACCGATCCTCAGATGCGGATTGACTCACATTCCAATTTCCTGGTGGAGACAGGTTATTTTTTACCCCATATTCATATGCCAGGCATTTTGCACAGGATGGTGTCAGTCCATGAAACATTTTGCTGCTTTCAAGAAGATAATCTGACAATTCTTCCTCCATGCAAGGTGTCAAAATTTGACTTTTTTTAAGTCTGGGTAATAGTTAACATTTTCTGGATTTTTCTTTGTTCTTTTTATGCAGTCATGAAGTGTTGATATCTTAAGCTGGTATTTATAAGCAGTTTTTCTAATCGATGCTCACCTTTCTAGGACTTTGCTAACTGCCTTTTCCATTGTGGCAGCACAGAAGGTCCTATCTGTCCTCTTTTTGTAATACCTCACCATTCTCTAAACCAAAACTTAAATAACAGAAATGGGAGAGATTAAATAGAAAGAAAAAACTTCAGATATAATGGGGAGACTTCAGACAGACTGTCCGATCTCTCCCATACAGCCATCATAAGAAAAACCCACATTTTAATGTGACTAATATGGACAGTAGTAGAATCAGTTCTGGTTTATTGTGTTCATTACCTAACTTAGTTTCCACAAAAAATATTTGCTCGTTGCCATCTGAATACTCTCCAAATCCATACCTTCCGAACGGAGCACCGAAACTTACATCAGAATTCACAAAATCAGAAAAATGGCTGGGATAAGAATGCGGATTGTCACAGCCTGACTGTTGGCATTGGCCATTCAAAAGCAACCAATGACTTGCCAAAACAAGCAGCAGGGTTGCCATCTATCTTTCTCCTTGTATGAAATTTAGCAATGTCCAGAGTCTCCCACTGTCCGAACCCTCCCCCACTCTCCCGTATCCTGCTGGCAAGAAGCATTAATTGGTACATGGTGTCTGCACTGTCCTATTATGGTGCCAGTGTAAATCTCGACTCAGCAGTCAAGAAAACATTTATACGGACCAGTGGCGATGATCCTTCACCCATGCTCTCTCGTGGGATAATGGTTTCTGTACCCCATGTATAGGAGATAGTTCCAGATGGTGTGGATAACCATGTGTTGTGCACCAGTCTTAAATTGTCGAGGCATTTGTTGCACTGTGGCTCATCTATCCTTTATTACAATGCAAGCTAGCCAACAATGATCCCTCTCATCCACATGTTGTTCTGCACAGCAGTTGGTCTTGTCATGGATATTTTACTGGAGTCGACGTATTCAAGGTGCGCACTTGACCCAGTGACTACTGAAAATTGCAATGCCCCAGTAATTTGCCCACAATCAAATGCACTTATAATTATTCGATTTACTACCCAAACTGTGAAAAATTATTACTGATATGATGATCATTACATGTTGTCAAATGTCTGCTTAAATCATTTCCTCTCTGTTTCCAAGGGCTGCTGCTTTGCCATGTTTGCATAGCATCAGCTGTCTCCGATTCATTTGCTCTTCAGTTTATAGTGAGAAATGGTTACAATCGGCTATATAACTATTATCCACACAGTTACATGCTATATAAACTCATAAATTATGCAGATGAATGCCAGTTTATACATAGCTCAACAAATCAACAGGACTTTTCTTACAAAAACTTTAAAGCATTACAATTATGAGATGATGAAATGAAGTGCAAATTTGTATTTCAGGTGCAGCTTATTACTTAGGAAAAACATTAACACTGCCTGATGAAATTAGTTTCTATTTCTGGACTGTTTGCATTCGATTCTCCTGGTGAGTATGAATGCTAGATTTTGTTGGCGCGACACCACAGACAAGATTGGATGGCTAAAACAATTAATTAAAACACTCATGTCCTAGGCCAAACTCAAAGTGGCAAGTCAGCCTATCCTGCCAAAGTTGGAAAAGCTGCAACTCACAAACGGATAAGAAACAGGAATGCAGATATTTCCTCCAAACTTTGAACAAAAAAGGCTTTTGAATAATACTAAAATGTATCTTAAACTGCTGCATAAAACTCAGACATTATTGCGATAACTTTATTTTACTTCTGTATTAATTTCTTAATGGTAAAGTATATTCATCCATATTTGTCGCTTCATACCACAGTCAGCACCACTAAATCAATGCAGATCTTAGTTCTTCACCAGGATATATATATATTGTCACTGGAAACTGGCCTTGCTAGCTGAAATCACAGAGGTACCACAATTGATTTTAACATTCAGCATGGAATTAACAAACTGTAGCCCCATCATTGTGCTCTTGGCAAATAGGGAAGGAGAGATGCATAATTCTTGATTGCCAGATTGTGTTCTAAATAAAAAGGTTAAATGTAGTCTTCTCAGTATTGTGAATGTCGTAAGGGCATATAACACTCTCGATGTTGATTCATCCACCAATTCGACACACCCCTGGCTGCCCTTAGAAAGAATAAGTACAAATTTTGTGGCCACTGAATTTATACCACTGTCTTCTTTCACCCTTTACCAATCCATCTGCAATCTATGATAAGCTCTGGAAAAGAGGACTGGCTTAAAGTGATCTCTCTCTCTCTCTCTCTCTCTTTTTTTTTTTTTTTTAGAAATATTCAAGGTATGTTTAATAATGAATGAATAGTAACTGCCTATCTGAACATGGAGTAAGGTATAACTATACAAAACAAACTTCTGTAACATTTTATATTAGTCCATTTACAGTTAAACATCTACAGAAATAATAATCCATAAAGAGCGTAAGTAAAGTTAATCTACACTGGTAACATGTTGTAGTGACCTAGCCTTTTCCTAATATTCTTACATGAATATCACATAAAATTGTGTCTGGATCACAATACACTGAAATTAGAAGTGACATGTTCCAATCTTTGAAACAGGTTAGCTACCAATGAATTGTAATTATATTTTGGAGTATAAAATCCAGCAGAACAGGAATATCATCTTACTTATTTTAAATAACATCTGCAAAATATAGATTAAGAAATAAAAACAACAAGATACACAAAACTGCAGAAATTTTGAATGGAGTAAAGACCAATAGATATCGAATTGATGCACAAACCTTGGTTTACTTAAGTTAGTTCTGAAATATTGTTCCCCAGATTGGTAACAAGCACTAACTCAATTTAGACATGCAGTCAATGAAAATAATATTTGATACTGAAGTTTATATTATTACAAAATCATTTCCCATAACCATAACAACAATTTCATGTGGTCTTTATGAGCGGGTGACACAGTTTCTTACTGGCTGCAATATCTGCCTGTATCATATCCTCTTACCTCAACTGGGTAACCCTACCAGGTAAAGATAAGCTACAATTTAAGTCAGAATCCTAGCCATTGTAGCATTCTAACGTAGGTACACAAAACAAGCTTCGACAAAGATGAAAGGCTGATTAAGGGCATTTGAGACTGATTCAAACCAGAGACCTTACATTTCCCATTCAAATGCCCTAACCACTGAGTCACCGGATGCCTCAGCCAGATCTTGGTAGATGTACTGTGGCCAGTGAATGGTATAAAGTGTGAAGGATGTGTTATGACTGGCACCTATTTTTAGGTGAATTCTTCTTTGAGAGGAGAAATAAATTAAATGGATTATAGAGAGATAATATATTATTGATTACTTACTGTCAGTCTATGTGGAACTGAGATGGGAGGTGTGGTTAAGTCGGTACAGAAGAACTTCCAGTGAGGATTAGATTTGTTTACGTACTAACTGTTGCCCACAACTTTATTTACCTAGACTGTTAATGTGCAGATTAAACCAATCATGTTACTGTTAATCAATCACCAGAAAGAAAAAAAGTAAAATAAACTAGATTGTTCAAAAAAATTACGATGCCGTTCTTATTCTCAATATCCAATTTCACTACTAGAATTAACCAAATACAATCTGTAGTTCTTGTGTGAATCACATTCATAAAAAAATTGATACTAATTAATGGACACTTTTGTCTTAAATTTCTCAGCTTCACATCAAAATGAAACATTTTGCCAGGAGACATTGTTCGAAAATCAATCAAAATCCAACCAGTGTTTTTTGCTTGAATCCCATTCAATAACAAACTAATATTCATTTGTTTTTCATTTACCCCAAATTTCTCAGATTTCTAACTTCTCATCAAAATATAAAATACCCTATTTTACCCACAGCACATTATTCAAAACCACATCAAAACCTGACAAGTGGTTTTTGCATGAATCACGTTCATTCAAACAAATTTAAAAAACTGGTGATTCATTTATATATAGGTAATTAACAATGCCCAAACATTCATTTTGATGTTACACATTATTTTTATTTCTTTGTTATTTAACTATGTACTAAGTTTTTTACTACATTCTATTTTAGTCTCTTGATTTTCACTTCAATATATTTTTCATTCTGCAATCCATGCTTTCTACTGCTGTATTCTTATTCATTTGGCAGATAGTACAGCAAGTGCCTGTGGTGTACTTATCATGTTTCTCACATAGTCTCTCATATTCTCAAATGATTAATTGATAAAAAGAAATAATATTATTTTATTATTTATTAACTCTCATGGAGCTTACGCTCTGGTCATAATTTCCCTACTGCCCTATATCACATTATGGGAATTTAGTTTAAATTTTTTCTTTGTTTTAGATAAATTGTTCAGAACCCCCAACCCTCCCCCCCTCATTAATTTATTCCTGTCTCTTACTTACTTACCTACAAATAAAAAGTTTTTCATTGTATTATATATATTTATGGTCATGGTCTCTTTTGCCTTTTGCATATTACTCCTAATTCTCCTGCCAATATCCTTCCAGACCTGATTGCCAATATATGCCCTATAGAATAACAATAGTCTCTAGTTCCATAACAACTCTCCAATACATCTCCTTCATTATATCAGCTGCTGGCCATGCTCTTCAGGAATGACATATGTTTTCTTGGTTTTTGTGTTTACAACTCTCCACCTTCTTTGCTTTCCTCTGTTAAAGTCATCATCATCATCCTCAACAGTTTCCAGCCTCTGGCCGGGTCTGCTTTAAGCATAAGCCTCTCCATTTGCTTCTTTCATCCCATCACCTCTCTGTCACCACTTTGTTCCAGTCCTCTCCTCTCTTCCATACACCCTCCTCCACTCCTTTCAGCCATCCATCTCCTCGTCATCCTCTTGGTCGTTTACCATGCATCTTAAATTCATGGATTTTTCTCGGGATTCTCTGAGCCTCCATTCTCTTTAAATGGCCATACCATCTCAGTCTGGTCCTCTCAACCCTTTCCTGTAGGGGTTCCTCTTTTATGATGCGTCTAATCACTTCATTCCTTATTCTGTCCATTTTAGTGACTCCCATTCAATCTCTTAAAAACTTCATTTCACTTGCTTGTACTCTGCTGAAGTCCCGCTTTTTCATTGTCCACGTTTCAGCAGCATAAGTTAAGAAAGGCACATGGTACGTATGATAGATTACTCTCTTGCTTCTCTGTGGCACCTCTTTATTCCATAGGAACGCCTTTGCTTGTCTTCCTCTTTCACTTATCTCGCCATCATTTCCTCCACATTCCTCTAATACACTCCCCAAGTACTTGAACCTGTTTACCTTCTTTAGTTGTTCCGCTGCCATCAGAATTCCTTGGGCTACCCTATTCTTTTTCCTGGTTGTTACCATGCACTCAAATTTCTTTACATTAAATTTCAGGCCATATTCCTCCACACTGTCTGTCCATACATCCAACTGCCGTTGCACTTCCTCTTCTTCACCTCCCCAGATCATCAGATCATCCGCAAAAGCCATCACCTTCATGTTTTCCTCTCCCATCCTTGCTGCCACCTTCTGTTAAAGTATTTTCTTAAAAATTTCCTACTTTTTTATTTTATTACTGAGCAGAAAACTGCCTGATCTCGTATTGTTCCCTAGTTAAGCTTAGTTTATGCTAACCAGGTTCCATTCACGTTTAAGATCACATTCTGTTTGCTTTTATAGCTGTAAAGGATTTATTTCTGAAAATTATTTTTATATTTTCATTTTGTATATGAACTGTTTCATAGCTTTTGATCTACAAGTTGTCTGAGAAGATAAATTTTATTAGTTATGAATTCAACACAACAGCTACCACAAAACTTTAAGACTTACAATATTGTTCAAAAAATGTTTAATAAATAATGCACAATTATAAAAATATAACAGTAAAAATATTTTGATTTATTAAGAAACATTATCATACAATCATTTAATGTAAGTAGCTAAATCTCTTTGTATCACATACTACAGGTACATCTGTAATGAAAATGCTACTTCCATCAGTTTCTTCATACATGAAGAATAAGCCAAGTCAGACAAGGCAGATTATAATAGCTTAAAACAAGGTATTTAACAATAATTTACCAGTAATACTGTATACATTATTTATACACATATCACAGCTTAAAGGACATGAAAAATAATGATAAAGGACAGCTTCTTGAACAATATACAAACTGACTGATTCATCAGTAAATTTTTAGGAACAGTCTCAAAGCAGCAAAATGTTAATTTTTAATACCATTAAACATATCACATATTTGTATAGAACCACACAGGCCATTCACTGAAGAAACAAATTAACAAAAAAAGTATTTGCATGTCAAAAGAAATTATTACTTCCACAGTGATTTTCTGAAGTATTCCCGAAACTGTATACAGTTAGTAGTATTCAAAATATTTCATTTATGAAGGTGACATACTGCACACAAAGTCATTGTTTCAATCTATTCTAAATTCATTAACTGCATCTCAGTTTTCTGTATGACTTTTTTTCTTTTTAAATATCTTCTTCCTGTTCTTTAAGGATTCAACTTCATATTTTCAACTTTTATATGGGAAGTTCAATAAAATAAATATTGAAACAATGTTTCTAGAAATAGTATTGCATTTAGTGTTGAAATATTTAAAATCTAATCTAAGAGGCTGTCCGTGCATGTATGTATTCGATGTACTATAATGTTTGAAGTATGCAATGCAGTATACATGGGGCACATATAAATAATAAAAGTAAGCACAATATAAATAACGAAGCAGCAAATGAAGAATGAAAATGAAAAGTTCCTCATATGATGGAGTGTCTTTCTCAATGTCTACTCCAGGAACATTTTGTTAATGGTTGAACTCATTAGCAATCAACAATATTCAATAATATTCACTAAGTGAACCACCTTGCATATAATGCCTGCAGGATTAATTTTTTTTCCAAATTTTATCCTGTCTTTGAAAGTACAGAAGATTTGTACCACAACACACAGCATTTGAAAATTTTTCACTTTCTTCTGAGTATCTTGGCGATATAACTCAGCAGCCTGTTGGAGAATTCAATAGTGAGTCGGTATCTCAGTGCGAAATATGCTATGACGCGGTAAAGGATAAGAAACCCAATAAGTCCAAATAGCTGAACCATTGTTGATGAACCTTCCATACCAACAACTTGTAGGAATTTATTGGGGTCCTGAAAAAAAAACAATTAATCATTAATTTTGGTCAATAATAATCAACTTTCACCTTATGCCTATTGTCCTCTTTCTCTTAGGATGGCTTTTCTGGAGCAGTAAAAGTAATTGAATAAATTTGGTGCTAACTGTCTTTTAGTTACTGAGTTATAAAAGGAGCAAATACTCTATTGTAATTTCAGTTTTGTTTAAACATATATAGTGCTAAACATCATGGTTTTAAGTCCTTTTGTCCAAGAACTGCTGTCTTATATAAGAGTTGGTTTTGATAATTCTTTATGTGCTTCTCTTCCTTGACTTTTTTTATTTTCTAAATAGTAAAAACTTGATTGATTATTATACCCAGGCTATTAGAAATACCATGTTTTGATAATATAGCATAGCACAAAACAAACTTTGTCATATAAATTATATCTAACTTCCCTCTAACAGAGTTAAAGCTTTTGGTTTCTAGGATAAAAAGAAAATCATTGCAAGAACTAAGAAAAAAAAGTTGATCAGCTTTGAAAGAAAAAGATCTTTTTTTTATTAGTATGCCCTTTGTCTTAAAATCCTTAGGTATTCTATTCAACTCAACTTCAATTTATTCTTCAGGGCTTGATGTAATTTAAAATTTTGTCTAACGTACTGTATCATTACGATTTACAGAAACACAAATGGTTGTGAATAAGTAGAAAAAATAATAAGTTTATTTGAGGGAATTATTAGTTACCAAAATTGTTACAGTGTAACACTGAAATTGATAGACATCAATATGCAAAATTTTCATGTATTCAACCTTTATTAGAAAAATAACATACTTTTTTTATTGCTTTATGCCTTGTCACTGCTGCGGTTATTAGAGTAGGGTAAGGAATGGGAAGGAATTCGGCAATGTTCTTTTGAAGGAACTATCCTGTCATTCGCCTGGAGTGATTTGGGGAAACCACAGCAGACCCAAATCTGGATAGCCGGATGTGGATTCCAACCTGCATCCTCCTGAATGTGATGCCAGAGCTTACTGCTTACCCACCTCACTCAGTAAATAACATTCTATGGATTAGACAACAGTTTAGTGGATATCTTGATTTACACCACATTTCTTCCCTTCAACTATTATCAATAATGTTAATGTGTTTTCCAGTTTATTGTGTATTATTCCTCCATTATTTATTGTTAGGATTTTGCAGGAAACGAAGGGTGTGAAAATTTAATTACAGTAATAAAAACTTGCCCTCGAATATACATTTTTTCTTTTGCAGTGTTTACAATTAAAAATTACATTTCACTGAGCTTGTTCCAAATCTACTTCTGTTATTGATGATTTCCTCCTCTGTACTTTTTTTTATGTACTCTTACATTACTCATTTGTGCAAAAGTTAAATAATTGTTCTTTTCTTCCGAATACTAAGTTCTTAATGATTATACAAAACCCATTTTTATAACAGAAGGCTTTTAAATTTTTTAACATAGACTATTACTTTATTCACTGAATTCTCATTCTGCTTACCTGGTAGAGACAGATGACATCCCTAATCTCATTGCAGTATAGTTTACCACGGCCATGGCCATAGAGCGCAGATGTCAGACCGACAAGGCCATACCGCAGATAGCTGAATCCACTCAAGGCAGTCATGAAAGGCTCCATGGCAGTCCCATGGCCAAAACCATACACTGACAATACCAACATTGGAACAACTGTTGCTGGTGCCATTATTGAACCATTCTGAAATAAATGAATTGATATTTTAAGAAAATATTGTTTGGGAGATACAGAAGATAAACATGTCAATAACAAACTACAAATCATAACTTGTTGCACTAATCTTGACAGGAATTGTTTGACACAAAATAGCCTTCAGGTTTGGGTACTTCAGTGAAAGAAAAAATAAATCAGAAAGAAACTTGTTTACCTAAATGGGTAATGAATAATGAATAATGAATAACCAAGATACAGATAAAACCCAAGTTGAATCATCATCAAGAATAATGGTAATATGATGACATGATTATAACTCATGAGTTGATATTTAACCCTTTCACTGCAATATTGTCTTATTTATTGAATTGCACAACCATAGTGTGAACAAATCAATCCCTATTTGCAATGGGCATTTAATGCCACAATTAACTCTGAGGTTGAGTATCGCCATAACATCTCCAGATTTTATCCACAGTAAAAGTGTACGATTACATTCCTTAAGTCGTAACATAATGTAAGGTAGGAAGTATTATAAAATTCTTCTTGCACAATGTGCAACATTCATATGCTTTAATTAAATGAGGAAGACAGAGGAACGTCTGCAGTAGAATGTTTAAGAGTATGCTCTTTGACCCCTACCTTATGCAATACATGTTCTGTTATTGAAGCAGATTTTAAACTTGAAAATTTAAATATCATGTTATGTTCATGTTTCTCCAGTTTCTGTACCATCCTGCTCTCGCAGCTTCTTTACATATTCCCCCCCCCCCACCTAAATACACCCTATTCCATTACCCAGAATCTAGAGTCGGCATTCCACATATTTAATATGGATACAACTCTCATGAGCAGTGTGTAAGAATTTCCTGACATATCAATTCAGGATAAATCAATTTTTGCACTATCCCCACCTCCAAAACACAACTTTTGATATTGATTCCGATTTCACTTACCACAACATTGAATACTGATCCCATGATTAAGCCAAGGCCTTCAGAAACAAGACCAACAAGGATGCCAAAGACAGAAAATAGAAGAAATCTCTCTGCTTCGAGAGGATGCCCTGACATTAAGTAGGCTAGGAATGTAAATATCATTCCAAATATAATCTGTGGAAAATACAATAAACAAAAATATTAATTTTGTTAGTAATGTACTGCTTTTCATAGACATGACCAACATCATAATCAAATACTATGTATATAATCATTATATTAAAATGTTCAAAATAGATAAATTGTTTAAAATGTTTAAACATTTAAGAGTAGATAATAGTGTTGTGTTTAAAATTATTTCAGCAGTGATATGGTAGAGCTTGATGTGCAATCAGAGAGCAGTATTGAATTGCCATTATCTGGATTGGTCTTCCTCAAAGATTAATTGCAGCTTTCATGATCAGACACTTACTAGAATATCCCAAAATGAAGGCTGAAAGTTCAGGTACGAAAAGAATCATCAAAGTTCAACCTGATTATCCAATAGCAGTAGTAACAATGACACTGGCTGTTATGCCTATATCAACAAACAATGTGATAAAGGAAACAAAGAAACTGCCGCGAGGCACTGAAAATAACATAGGATAGGGAAAATAAACAGTTACCCGTCACTTAGCACAGATGAAGGCAGGAGGGCGAGACACGTAAAAACTCAGAAACAAACGAATTGCACAATATTTCGACTTTAGTCTTAGTCATGTGGGAGGCGAGACATATGGCAGGGGGAAAGATGTGGTCACATCCCAACCCTGACCACATCTTTCCCCCTGCCATATGTCTTGCCTCCCACATGACTAAGACTAAAGTCGAAATATTGTGCAATTCGTTTGTTTCTGCGTTTTTACATGTCTCGCCCTCCTGCCTTCATCTGTGGTAAGTGACGGGTAACTGTTTATTTTCCCTATCCTATCTTATTTTCAACAAACAATGCAGAATTCCTAAACATTTAACTAAGCTAAGCATGTGTGAGTGGAGACTTTTCCGACGTATCGATGCAACAAAATCTTCTCTGGTGTCCAGTCAGATGGTGGTGTAAAAACACAACGTTTCGACAGCTGACTCTGCTGTCTTCATCAGTCGAGGCAGAGACAGTCAGCTGAGAACAACTACAAGATACCTGATGAAGACAGCAGAGTCAGCTGTCGAAATGTCATGTTTTTACACCACCATCCGGCTGGACACCCGAGAAGATTTTGTTGTAAGCTAAGCATGCTTCTCAACTGTAAGGATGGTTGGAGCCACTCACAAGGAGGCATATTAACGCTGGAGTTAGAGGTAGGATTTCTAGTTCCTTTCCTCACCACTCCATTTTCACCTATATATGTATAACTTTGTAAAGCTCAAGGCAAATTTAGATGATACAAGAATAAAGTAATCTCCATTTAAAATAAAAATGACATTTAACAGATAAGTGTGCCCTTAATTCAATTATTTTTATCACTTGTATTCTCAATCAGCATCCAGAATATAATAATCCTATAGTAATTAAAAGAATTAGATAAATGCATCACTCAATTAAAATCTCCCTTGCCATTAGCTGTATTCATAATGGTTTCACTCTGCTCCCAGCACAAATAGTAAATTTGATCTTATAAAATCTACTTCTGAATTACTTATGGTATGGTATGATTGTATGGTGTCTAGGAAATTACGTCATTTGCTGTTTAGCTACATCATTCTATCAATTTAATCAATATATCATAGAAAATAATGGATCATTTCATCAAACTAAAAACTAACACATTATCTAAACTCAAATAATAGTTTTATATTCAGTTCCATTATTTGTATAGAGCACTAAAACTACAGATTAATAGAGTCTGACTTATGCTATTAACATACCACAAATGGTATTGTTGAACATGTTAATGCCATGAAGTAAGATTTTAATCCATACCATCTGTTAAAGTATTCTCTTTTCAGAATTTTCACTTCTGTTGGAACTGTAATTGAAAGAAAAAAATATTTTTGTAATTAACTATCAAATTAATTTTTTACAAAGTGTTAAGATTTGTGCTGTGAGAAGGCAAATATGGCAATAAAAGAGTCATAAAAGCATAGTCATAAATATTTTAGTTGAGCAGTTTGTTATATTGTTAGTCACATTTTCTGTTTAGCAACCACAACCTACATGAGAATACTGCATCTGCACCTCATAATGACAACTTATAAAGGAACCCAAAAATTTGAATGTGTCATGATTTGATGTTGACTTCCTTCAATTCGGGCCAACTCTACTTCACTTGTTTACTGTACGAGCATGGGCGCCGGCAGGATTGCTTCTAGGGGGGTGCACCAGGGCTGCATTGGTACCCCCCCCCATCGGCCCCAAAAATTTCCGGGCTGGGCGACCTTTTTTTTGACCCGGGATGTAGGGGGGTGCACCAGGGATGTAATTGGTGCTCCCCACCCCCTATCGGCCCAAATTTTCGGGCGACCCGGGATGTCAGGGGGGTGCAAGTGCACCCCCTTGCACCCCCCTCCCGGCGCCCATGTGTACGAGTCTTTAATCACATCACTTCATGATGTCCACAGTTTGCTTCTTTATTATCTTTCTTATTTTTATGGTGATTCAAATGTTCAAATTTATATTAAAAAATAAGCTCTCAAGCAAGTAACCTTGAAAAATAGATTAGACCATGAAGTTTTAAGGTTTGTTTTGCAATTATTCTAAGAATTTATCTTTTAATGGATTTTCCAAATCATACATTTTAAAATAATTGATGGACCATTGTTTGTCTCCTTGCTCATGAAACAGCCATTGAGTGCATCTTGATTGAAGTTATTATCTAAACAACTTTATATGCATTCTGTTTTCGACTTTGATAACAGTTGGTAAAGCTAGTAGATATGGTTAAAGCTTGATTTGAATTTGGTCCCTACAGAAAAACTATTTTACCTAACTCAAAATGTTGTAAATTCATACAAGGTTTCATTAACACTGTTTCTACCCTCCAGTTTACTGATGATTTTTCTCTTACTATTACAGAAATATTATATGAACTGGAATTATCTAATCTAATACTTTTTATTATGGATACCATTTCACAGTTGTATAAATAAAAAATAATATTACACCGAAATTACTATGTTAAGAAACAATAATATTGACTTAATAAAAAAAATTAAGTTAAAAAATGAGAAAGGCATTCTGTGGCCTGAAGCTCAGAATTTGCAAACACAAAAGAAAAATGATCCCTTTTGAATAATGCTAGCAAAAAACTTTGTTAGAAGTATGGGTGTAAAAATTGTTTTTTTTTTTTTTTTTTTTTTTTTTTTTTTTTTTTTTTTTTACAGAGCAGTAAGATTAAAAAAATTAGAATTAGAAAAATACAGAAATGGATCACATTCTGAAGATCTAAAGAAGAATGTTTGAAAATGAAAGCTGTAATGGAAATGTGATATAAAGGTATTTGGTAAGAATAAGGCAAAATGTAGGATCGCAAAAATTAAACAGTTTTTTTCCCAATATTTTCCATCCCATGTATATACTTAATTAGATACCAAAGATTGCATTTAACAACTTTTAATTTAAAATGGGCTACATTGACTGGAACCAAAGAAAATAAGGATAATTCTGAGATGTGTCTAATGTGAAATCATTCAAATATAGATACATCTATAATCACAAAAAATAGAAATCATACGGCTTCTAACTAAGCCTTCAGTTTAAATTTCCTAAATTTTAATATTAATTTAAAGAAAGTTTTACTCACACAGAAGTGCAGGAGCCATGACATGTGTATACATGAAGAACACAAGAGTACACAGTGGGAATTTAAAATTTACAAATGGTTTGGATGCATCATTTCCAATCCCGAGATATAGTGAGCCAAGTATAAATCCCAGTCCTAGATGATGAACAAACTGCAGCCACAGTGCCAGCTGAAAATAAATAAAAAGATTAATTTGTTAGCCATTATTTTAATTTTTATCTAATAGAGATGAAGCACACAAGTTCTGGAGGGAATATTCTTACACAATCACAATCATATTTAATGATTTATTTATCTTAAATTCTTTTGCTGTTTCGGGAAAACTGTTCAATATTTTGTTTGGTAATTTATTCCAAATCCCTGATTCCATTAACCAATAACTATAAATAAAAATACAGACAGCTAAGATAATATGGTTACATTTTGGGGTATTAACAAATCAATAGAACATTACAATAAAAAAAAAATTTATTCAAAACCTAAAAATTTGTATTCTAACTGCTTTCTAATCTCCAAATTAATATTACACAGTATTAAGAATAACAGTATAAAATTATTTAAATATATTTTTCAAGATTTGTTCACTTGGTGCAAAATGGAAAAATCTGGATAACAATTAATCTTGAATTATTTCTCAATAAGATTTTTTTTTAGAAAGTAATAGAATTTCAACACTTCCAATTTATTGGCACACAAAAATATTATAGGTATATTAGTCATAAATGCAAAAGATAATAGTATGCTACTTTTTTCATTAATAACTTTCCGTTGCCCATACCTTCATTCTCCGGGTTTTTTTTTTTTTAATTTTACAAGTGTTTTATGAGTTGAAATCAAGTTATATGATGAAGACACAAACAAGGGCTATCTGACCTCCTAATTTCCAGTCAACCCATAGTAGTCAAGCAGTATGGAGTGCAAGGAGTTTTTCAGTAACAAGAAAAAAATTGGGTTACAAAACCTTGGTTAGACCATTGGTTGAATATGGTGGTGTAGTTTGGGACCCACATTTTTGGTATCAAATACAGAAGTTGGAGGGCGTGCAAAGATGAGCAGTTAGATTTTTTTGTTGAAATTATCACAGGACCCAGTCAGTATCTGATATGATAAAGGACTCATTGGAGGAAAGGAGGAGGGTGAAGAGAGAGCTGGGAATGTACAGGGCATTTGTTGGTGATGGAGCTTGAAGGAATATTGGTCAAAGAATTAGGAATGGTGCATGGAAGGGGAAAGTGACCATGATCACAAGCTTGCACTCGATTTCATGGATAAGGGAATGGGAAAATTTTCTTTTGTTGTCATGGATTGGAACAAATTACCAAGTAAAGTGATGAATAATTAATTTATGAAAAATGTGGAAGTAATTTAAAATTAAGATTTGTAAATTTTTAAAGTAGTTGGGAGAGGATTTTAACACTCAAATTACATAAGATAATTAAAAGATAAAATAAAAAGGGGTAATTAGATGACTAAGGGAATTTCCACTGTATTGTATGCTCCACCACAGTTAAATTAATAATAATACATAAAATGCACTGTCTAGTGCCAAGTATAAATGCCATTAGAAAGTGCTGGTAAGTTAACATCTTTCTAAGAACAATATATATCTATGCCGCTGCTGGCAGAGGCTGAAAGCTTTTCATTTTACTCCTGGGTCCAGGGGCTGTACATTAACTGGAATCCCATAAATGACCAACCAGGAGTTTTTGCATGAATCTTAATTTGTTAACACTTTTATCTTATTGCATAAAATATTCTCATGCTTCCCTTTGGGAGAGCATGTCAGTTTGAAGCAATGTTTCGAAACCGGTCCCTGGCTTAAAATTTTACTCACTAAAATAAATTTTATGATTTTTTAAACTACTAGCAAAAAGATCTGATTCATCATAAGAGCTAAGCTAGGACATTCTATGGTTTGGATCCTATGTTAATCTAATCTGTAGTTAGAGCCACTCAAAGTTGAAAACAGATGTGTAGGTAAATTGCTACTGGAGCGTGTGCTGCATCACCATTGAATTATTGAAATAATAATACAGTGAATGAATTTGCATTCTTCCATTGCTATCTTAGTTAATAGTACCCTGTTAGATAATATGCCAGGGACAGTGTAAAAGGGGGGGGGGAATGTACCCTGGGCCTGCCGGCCCAAGAATTTGGCCATTGTCTCTCGGGCAGTAGTAGAGTTGTGTCACTGCTAAGAACGCTTACCCAAGGTAGGAGAATCCTAGTTGCGGCCCTGGTAACATTGCCTTTTCTATTTTGTTAACTAAACTTCTCAGTGTCATAGAGCATCTTCATTGTAAGTTTCTATATTTGTTTACATAAAATTGAAAAAATCTGAACAAAGATAGCCAAAAATTCAGTAAAGGAAAGGAAAATGTGTCATTATTACAAATCTGAATGCCTTGTTAAAAATCTAAAAAAAGTTTAATTATGTTTAATGGGAAGATTTGTAATGTGTATCAAATTTTTAGTCAATATGAATGCTCTATTAAAAGTTTAGTTTCTACTAACCTTATTCCTACTTTTCTGTAGAAGCATTCGTTTCAGTATTGTAATGAACTGCTTGTAAAATGATGTTGGAAATTCACTGCTCCAGTGACTGTCAGTCCTAAACATTTCTGCATAATCACATTGTGTTTGCTGGGAGTCACTGTCTCCATACACTGAAAATAATAATAATAAATATTAATCATGGAGATAAATAAATAAAGTCATTTAAAATATATATTATTTATAGTTGGTGCTTTGTTGATTGTTACTTAGCAATAATTTTAATTTGCAACTAATTACAGTCCTGTGTAAACCATGGTAACGACAGAAAATTTCGTATTTAGCAGCTTACAGTCTTGTGCTTATTGTATGTGTTTTAGCTAAAAAAATAGTGAACACACAAAAATGACAGATATATGGTCTAGATACCTACTGATTGGTTTTCTATTTTGTTAACATTAGGTTGATTGAACATCCCAGAATATCCTGACAGAGTTATCAAAAATGTTAGTTGTGTTTTTAAAATAGTTTATTTTAATTATTTTTTAATTATAAATTCACCTGCTTGTTATCACAATTTAAAATCTCTGCTCGAAATTAGTATCATATGTGTCTTGGAACCAACATGATTTGAAAAAGTTACCATTGGTATAATATGTCCTTAACAACTAGCAGCAGGTTTTTTTTAAAATTGTAGATTTTTATGATAAACTAAGCACTGAGTATGAATAAACTTGTATTTTCATTAATGAAAGATTAATAGTTATACCAGATGGCACATTCAAAGCATTTAAGAATCAAAATAGTAAATGTTTCTACATAAATAATATAATATTTATCGATCTAGAACAAATTTTACATATTTTTTTTATGAACACTCTCTTTTGCTGGCCTTTTTCCTCATTATGCAGAAACTAACCACAATTAGGTTGGTGTGCATATCTACACATAATGATAAAGCTACCAGGAAATGGTACTGCATAATATTAACTTAGTCCCAACCGTACGCTTTTCACGTTTCTGTTATATATCTGCAATCATTGCTTCCTACAGTAAGCAGTTGTTAGTCATTTTTTGCATTTCTTTTTGTCTGTATATAAAAAGTAACATTGTCTTACATTCCATTGTGCAAAAATTGATTACATCATAAACAGGACATACAACTCACCACTAGCAATTTTCACATTGTTTGTTTCTTGATCTAATTTGGCCATAACCCTTCCATTCATCATCTCTGCAGACAGCATCACAACATTTCCAGCATTCTCTCCTTGTATTGTTTCAAGCACTGCTCACAAAAAGAAGAAAAAATATATAAGACCAAAAGAATTGCAATCATTTTGTGTTTATTTACAGTGATAGCATTCATAACACACTGATATTATGAAAAAAAAGAAGAAATGTTTGACAATTTTTTTTTTTTAAGTTTTCAAAAAGAAAAATAAATACATATAAAATTGTTTTGGAGAATTGGAGAATTTGATGTGCATTGTTAGAATGTCAACACTTTGGTGCTTTGATGATCAGTCAAAAACAGGGGCAGCAGCAGAACTACTCAAGAAGATATTGAAGAATTTTTGTATTAATCTGAATGTTTTAACAAAAATTGTCAAAAGTGGAAGGTATGAGTCCTCAGCGTATTGTATTAGGGTTGTGTTCCTTCTGCATTAAAAATTGAACCCCTATGGATTCTCTCATTTGTTTGTCAATCCCTCACACCTTCTGGACTATTTAACTTAAAATCTTGTAACTAAGCCTTACTTAAGTTCTTTATAACTTTATCACAATTACAACATAACTTTTTTTAAAAACTAATGAGAGTGTAAAAATGTAAGGGGATAAATGGGGACTAAGAAAAAACATTTAAATATTCTTCATTGGAAAGCTGAGCAACTGGTTAATCTTAAAATAATTGAATTTACCTTTTATCAGAAGGAAAAGCAATCAATGAAAGTAAGTTCACAAAATTTCTGGGTGTATGTATAGATAACAAATTGTACTGGAAACAGCATATTCAACAACTTCTTAAAAAAACTGAATTCTGCAACATTTTCACTGAGGGTAATATCTAGAGTAGCTAATATAGAAACCAGGAAGTTAGTATATTTTGCATATTTTCATTCCCTGCTCACTTATGGCATCTCATTCTGGGGAAACTCGTCACAAGCACAGAGGGTATTTAAATTGCAAAAACGTGCTATAAGAACTATTTGTGGAGCAAGCCCACAGACGTCGTGCAGAAATCTATTTAAAAACCTGGGTGTACTAACAATGCCAGCACAGTATGCATATTCCGTACTATCATTTGTAGTGGAAAATCCTGAACACTTCAATCTTAATGCTGACATACATAGCCATAATACTAGGAATAAATATAATATTCACAAGGATTACAAATCACTGTCAATTGTACAGAAAGGGTTAACATTTACTTGAGCTTCCTTATTCAATGTCTTACCAATAGAAATTAAATGTTATCTACAAAAACCCAACTACTTTAAGTGCAAACTGAAAGAGTTTCTACTTCAGAATCCATTTTACTCCGTGAAAGAATTTTCTTCTTGGAATTTGGTAACTAAGAATGACTGATAAAATAGTATATATGGTGTATGGAAGGGGAAGATGACAAAGTTGTCCTCAATTACTAAAATGATGTATGGTTTTTCTTTCTGTTAAAACTTTTGACAAATGAAGTACTTACACTGTTTACAAAATTTCACTCATATGTAGTAACTAACATGGGATAGCATGCACTCAAAAACTGCTGTAAAAAAATTATGATACTAACAGGTTTTTAAGTAATTGACTGCTTATGAGTTGTGGTAACTGGTTGGTAAGAAAATAACTGGTTGTTAGATGCTGGTAACAAGTTTATATGCTGTTCCACATAATAAGTATTAACTAACTCGGGATTGTATTTGTAGATTACAGGGAATATTGGTTATACTAATGGGTCGTAACTAACTTCTTGTCAGTATATAATATTATCAATTATATATTAATATTGACATTACTAATAAGTGGATGTACTGTTCCACATCCCCGAGATTATTCTCACATGGGATCAAAGTGAACATATCTATCTATCTATCTATTCAATGCGTTGTTGAAGCTTCAGACAAAAAAAAAAACAAAAACAAAAAAAAAAAAACAAACATTAACCCTTCCATTTCAGAAAATTATTTCAAACTTTAAAGTGATATGTAACCTGCTAAACTTGCCAAGAAAACTATAGCTATCTATACGAGTTCGGTTTACAGTTTTTTTGTAAAGTTACTAAATGTGTGATTATAAAAATATCTGGAATTTTTTGGGGGAAACATCATATTTATTATTTGATGGAAAATTTAATGAATCGTTTAACAAATATGTCGTGAAACTATTTTTCTGATCATTTTCAAGGCTTTTCAAGACCCACAACTACTTTTTCAACTGATTTGCAAAGCATATAATGAACTATATTTAATAATCACTTGCTATCGATTTTAAAAAGTGTTTATTTATTGTTTTAGCGAATTCAATTTAATACACAATATGTGTATGGAGCCCTCAGCACCCCGTCGTTGATGCTTACCGAAGTCTGCGGGATTGTGGCTGAGTGGGCACTCGAGTCCTTGCGACGTGAGGAACGGCACTATGGCTTTGGGCTGCCCCTGGTACACACACTGCCCGCGCGACAGCAGGTACACGTGATCGAAGGCGTTGAAGAGGATGGCGCTGGGCTGGTGGACCGTGCACACCACAGTGTGCCCCTGACTCGCCAGAAGCTTCAGCAGTTGAATGCACTGCCGGATCGCCACCACGTCCAGGCCCCTGCAAAATCGTATCTTATCAATAGAGTAGGAAACCAGATGTTTTCTCATCAGCTTACTACGACTATGTAATAAACGCGAAGACGTGATAACTATTGCGTTTAAGACCGTAGGGTTTCAGGCGTATATTAGTAAAACGTTTTATAGCTTCCAGTGTAGTTTAAATGTGACAACAATGAAACTTTCCGACGGTCTCCAGCCTTATTCTCAACTAACTGAATTAAACATCAAGCCGACACTTTAATTTAATTTAATTGCAATGGAGCACACGCTCCGGTGGCAATTTCCCAACACACCCAACTTCCCGCTATCCTTCACTGACCTACATTTGCCCTCTACAAATTTTAACTTTAAATTCTTTTAACGTTTTCGGTAGGTTATTCATCATTCCCCTTGGTAACTCATTCCAATCCCTGACACCCTTACCTAAAAAAGAAAATCTTCCCACACCCTTGTACCTGAAATCGAGTGCCAGCTTGTGGTCATGGTCATCTTTTCCCTTCCATGAACTACTTTTCATACCTACTGCAATATCTTTCCATGCCTCATCGCCAGTATACGCCCTGTACACTTCCATTACCCTCCTCATCCTCCTCCTGTCTTGCAATGAATCTCATTCCAGCTCCTTTATCATATCTGTCACTGATTGTATTCTGCGATAATTTCCAGAAACAAATCTAGCAGCCCTTCTTTGCACCTTCTCCAACGCCTGTATTTGATACTCAAAATGTAGGTCCCATACTACACTACCATATTCGAGCAATGGTCTTACCAAAGTTTTGTAACCCAATTCCTTTACTTCTCTCGTGCATCCCCTCATCACTCTCTCTAGCAAGTGCAGGATTTTGAAACCTTTTCCTACCACTATAACGGTTATGCCGAGAGAGTTTAACTTGTCGGGAAGCCTTAGAACTTTTTGCTAACCATTTTCGTAGGTATCCATGCAGCTTATTTTACTACTAGCTCTATTATTTTCTACAGTTCCTCCATAGTTTTCATTGCAGAATGAATCAGCTAGTAGATTTGCTATAAGCAGTTTATTTGTTTCGATTGCCTTAGACGAAATTAATACCGTGAATCCATATGACAACAAATATAAAGATACAATAAAGATATGGCTTTATTATTGTTACTAACAACTGTGTATGGGTACCATATGTTCAAGCAATGAATATTTACTGCAATATTAAATTTGATTAAATTACTCGAAAATGTTTAAAATGTTTGTGAAAGAAAGTCGTAATTTATGACCTCTGATCCTGGTGTTGTTAATCACTAAGACTAAATTTGGTTAGCCTTCAGTTTTCCTTTCCCTATTTTAAAACCTTTACTTTTCTTCTTTTTTTAGATAATTTCTTTGATACCTTAAAAAGAAAACCAAGAAATGCTCCACCATATAAGAAAATAATTTTAATGAATTTAACAGCAATTGGGTGATTCACAAAAGACGTTTAGAGACAGTTAAAGGATCTCTGATGTGAACACGATAAATCAAAAAACAATAACTAACTTTTCATAAATTCTGATAGAATTAGATTTGAGATTTACAATTTCAGTTCAGGCTCTTCTCCATTATTAGCACTTTTGACGAATTAATTAAAACATATCTTCCAAGCAATAGCCACACTGAAATTCAGTAGGTATGAAAAGCTTGCAATAATAGGATCCATACCAGAAGAAATTACATACAACGTGATGAACATATTTATTACAGATTTACGTTACAATTTGAGCCTAAAAAAACATATACTAAAGTTTGTATCAGAACCATTCATTTAATCATTACCACGTGGTGATATCTGTTTGACAGGTGAAGAAGGAGTTCAGATGATTTTTATTAAGCTCCTAAGAGGAAACAAAGTCATCAGAAACTCGTGAGCGACCTAGGACGCAGTTTTATCGTGAAATGATCTGAAGAATAAGTTTTTAATGTTGACCTATAATGTATTAAGAAAACCACACCCTCAACATACCAAAATGTCTGCGAATAAAAGAACTGATATCTTTGTATAATACGTAAGCTATGACCAGTATATTGAGAAAGAGGGCAACTCTGTTAGAAAATTTCAGTTGGAAAATACATGTTTTGGTCCTCTGTTAGAATAAATATAAGCTGCCGTCTAAATCCTGTATAACAGTGCGAATCAGTTTGGCACAGAGAAATGGAAACGACTGGTTGTACGCAGCCAATGCAGAATGCTGAGAATGGAATATTGTTGTTCTCCTCTGAGGTAACAACAGTCCAAGGGCGCTCCGTCCATGGAAACAGGTTCGAAATGTTACGCAAGCAGGAAATTTGAGTCATAAGTCGAGCTCAATACATGATTAGCCAAAAGTGAATCACGTTTCCTTACACACAGCTGCCATATTATTATTGCAACACTCTTCACCACAAAATATGCATTCAGAATCATTTGATTGCATTGTTAAAAACGACTGGTTAGGGCTTACGTACGTGGGAACATAAAAACAGAAGGAATTACGTCACAGGATCCAAATTGAATCACGGGACTCATTCTCCTTACAGCAGAAGAAGCGATATTAATAATGAATGACTGACTATAAAGCAGACGCTGCTCCAAGATACTCCCTAAACGAGACCTTCTGGTGTTCAAGCAGGCTAACGAATGGAAGTAGAAACTGAACAAGCTGTGCGAGTATTACAAAATAACAAGCGGAGGGTGGATATGTACATAGAGAGAGGCTATCAGTTAAGTTTTCTTGTGTAATGAACATTAACCGAAGGTTGTGCCGAAAACAAGTGAAACCATAACACGTGTTGTCCAGGAATCATGGTTCAGCAGACTTTAGAAGGATCACTCTCGCCAATCACAGAATCTCGTCCGCCTTACACCAATATTCAGCAGACAAAGCAATATCTTGTCATTACTATTTCTAATATTAGCGCTGATAGAAAATGTAATGCAAGGCAAACGACGCAATCGATGACGCAACGGTGTTTTTAATATAGAATTCCATGTACTCCAGTATTTCTCTGGATGTTGCAACAATCTTGGCGTGATAGCTACCCTGTCGGCTTGGCGCAGAAAGTCAGAGAGACAATTGTGGAAAAAAATCTGTATCAATGGAACCATCAATGAAACACAAATAAAATAACCTCTCCGAGTTCAGTATACAAGTCCCTTATATGAATCAGAGCAAAATTTCGGGAAACTAAAAAAAAAAAAAAAAAAACCATTCTAGAAGCCTTATTAGATATTTTGTCTAGTTTCTTTTTCATTTGACATATTCTACCTTAACTATTTGAAAAACAATTAAAATTTTTTTTGCTACCACGTCAGTTTGAAAATTTGAAAAGTGCAACCTTTTAAAAATATTTAAGTGGGATGAAATAATCTTAAGAAAGTATAATTTTTCATTTATTTGTTAGAAATGTGTCAAAGTACACATTAAAGTAATAGTAGTTAAATTAAGAGTGAATTTATAACTGACTACTTAGGTACTTTGTCTATATTAGGCTGACTTTATGTTCATACAAAGTATTTTTATTTTTCTTGACATTCGGCCTCCTCTTCAAAGTCGCTGTCTGGAGCTCTGTCAGTGGCTACCCAATGAACTAGTCCTTCATAATACATGCCATAATCATGTGGAATGGAGTTCCTCAATTTGTTTAAGTCATTAAACTGGTAAAGAATGTTCATACAGATGCCGTTTCAAAAGAAATTGATAGCTCTGTCATCAAGGAACAAAAAACACCCGAAAAGACAAAATGATAAAAAAAAGTTTCAATTACGTCCTTTTAAAAACTCCTGTTCATATTTCATACCAAGTTTTCGGATATTCTGGTATCAGTCAGGTACTGTTCTAGTTTCATGGTATCGAAAAACGTGGTTATTGGGCCTACTCGAATAATCTATTTCAATGAATACATAAGACAATGAGCGATGAGAAGAAAATTAGCTACCGCATCACGTTGAATGAGCAAAGCATTGATTCTGAAGGGAGAAGATCTCTGAACAACAGCAGCCGATGGACTCTACAGTGCAACGTAAGATTTTTTTAGTAAGGCAGTAAAATACGTAATTAAATAAACCTAAGATGGGGACTTGAGGCTTTCAATATATTGAAATATGTGTTATGTAAATTAACGATGTATTTTTTTTCTTACGGCTTTATGTATCGTCGAAGTCATAGTCATTACAGGTGAGAAAGGGTGAGGAGTAAGGAACGGGAAGGAATTCGGCCATGGCATTTTTGAAGGAAGTATCCTGGCATTCGCCTGGAGTGATTTAGGGGAACCATAGAAAACCCAAATTTGCATGCTCGGTCGGGGATTCGAACCCACGTCCTCCCGAATGTGAGGCCAGAGCGTTATCACCATGCTCGGCAACGATATATTTCTTCTGCAGTATAATTTGACGGAAACTGTTTTCGAAGTTTACAGGACCGGCGCTAGGAATTTCGGGCTCTGGGTAAACCCTTGTTTTACTCATAGTAGATTCACCAAAAGCAATAATATTTAACATTTCTGGAACTTTGTTGCACTTATTTCCATTTTTATAGCAAAATTTAATGCAAATTCTCTGATCCATGATTTATACAAATGAAAAATCGCCTACTTTATCAGAACACATTATATTATAACAGCTGACAAGAGACTAAACATCCAATATAGCTCAAAATGTATATATACTTTTACGACATGTTTTCCAACACAACAACAAAAAAAATAATGCCAATCGGACTAATAAAACCAGCGAAATTTCAAAATTCCTGTTACTTTATGAATGCACCTTGCAGGTGAAATACTGTATCGCAATGTTATTGTAATAACTACTGCCTACTGGACTTTAGGTGATACAAGTTCTTTCTAGTCTGAATTATAAAATCTGATCCAGTCAATTGCTGAACATGGAAATCTATAATTGTGATAGAACCATCACTTTTAATAATATCCCGAGTAAGAAGTATTCTATATACTCACGTTGTGGGTTCGTCGAGGAAGATGACGGGAGGGTTGTTGACCAGTTCCAGAGCCACAGACAGTCTCTTGCGCTGTCCTCCAGAGAGACGGTCAGTGGGCGTCTCCCTGCTGTCCAGTAGTCCCAGGGTCTCCAGGATCTCCTCCACCTGTTCAAGGAACACAACATGATACATGTCTCAAACTAACAACACACTGCTACACTGTAAAATACAAATGTGTCAAAATAGACTTCTTTTTTGGAACGGTAGGTTTTCCTGACAATGGTCTCGCTGAAATGGGCAAAATAATTTACATAAGTGAAAGAAATTAGGTGGGAAATACATATAATTTATTCAGGAATATCGCGACTGCTGTGATAGAAGAAGAAGATAAAAAAAGATGAGTTACTTTCAATGGTATTAATATTTGTGTCTTTAAATTAAGGTAAAAATCCCGTGCGCTTGTGGAAGTGTTTATGTGGTTACGTATAAAACTGATGTAAAGGAGGTTGCTAAAAATTCTTCTGCCAATAATATCGGAGCGTTTAGAAATTTTTCTTCACATAAATGCAGGAAGTTTCATATGATTCACAGAAATCTTCACGGGCGGACGGCTGGATTGTGTTGAAAAAATATTTCTGGTCAGCAGACCAGTGCAGATTGTTTTACACCTGAAGAAGCCTGCGGAGTTAACCGAAGAAATATAGTGTTTTTACAACGTAATTCGGTGATACACCCGTGAATATTTCATTACAAACATACGCCGGGAAAGTCTCTGTTCTTAAACCTGTATGTTTAGTTGCTACGTAATATAGCAACGTCTTTTGCCACAGTTATATATGATTTAAAAATCTTTTAATAGGAAATTTGTTGTTAGTAGTTCCCCTCACCCAGACGAATAGGCTGAATAGATTGGGTAGGAGGTACAGTTCCATAGTCCCACTACCGACCATAATAGAGGTATGGTGGCACTATTTCCCGCACCACAATCTTGTAAACTTCATCTACTAAGAGGTTATGATCGTCTCGTTACTCATTTGAAACTGCCGAATAAACCCAAGGGATGTTTCCGGACATTCATCTTAAAGAAAAAGTTATTTAGTTAGTGGCTTTAGAAAGAACTGTTTAAAACTTTTTGTGTGGAGTACAATATGGTAGCGAAGTATGGCCTTCAGGAATGCCAGAAGGAGAAAAATTGAAGCATTTGAAATGTGGTGCTATAGAAGGACTCCGAAAATTAAATGGACACATAAAGTACGAGTTTTGGAAATGATGGGTGAGAGAACAAGTTTTGTGGAAGAGGCTTACATAAAGAAGAGACGGGATGGTAGTTCATATTTTAGGACATGCAAGATTGGTTAATTTGTTAGTGGAGGAACCAGTCGAAGGTAAGAACCGTGCAGGAAAATAGAGGTTAGAATATGTGAAACAGATAATTGAGGACGTAGGGTGTAAAAGGTACATTGAGATGAAGAGGTTAGCGCAAGATAGGTAAGGATGGAGGATTGCATCAAACCAGTCGAAAGACTGATGACAGCAAAAAATGTCGCTTTATCGACAGATCTAGCTATGTATGTCATTGCGATAATTAAATGAAAAGAACATTTACAACATAACAAAATAACAAGGGGGAAAATACAACAAAAAGCAGTATCGAAAAGTACAAATTAGCACGTAAATTAAAGTTTCTGAGAAATTTTGTTCTTTAATTGTCGAATATGATGAATATGTTATATAGGGACAGGCGGATACACTGCCTCAAATATGAAGATAAGTCAAAGATGTTCGCGATTATTTTAATCGGTCGAGATTGGTACCTTCTCTGTATCAGTGAAGGTGGAGGAAGTTAGAACAGAGATATTAACCAGCTACTTTAATCGCTGCCGGTGTCGTAACATGGAGTGAAACTCAGTATGGGAGGCGTTCTAGAACGATAATGGCCGCCTCCGAATTTTCTCGGTGCTCTATCGGTTACGTAAGGCGTGTCGGAGCCGCGCGCATACGTGACTATAAAGCGCGAACGCGCCGCAGATGGGCAAGATTTGCGAAAGTTGTTTCCAGCAGCTGCGCTACGAGAGAGAGCAACTAGGGGGAAAGTTTCGTCAAGCTTAGCCTAGAGATACCAGCCGAGACGTTACCAATAGCAGAGAGGTGGAGCATTATGTTTCAGCTCCATCCTTAATTCAGCCTAACCCATTGAGCAAGCAGCTTTAGCTCAGTCCACCATATTCATGCCATACAAGCACTAATTAGCCGAGCAAACAAATATTGGGCACCTCTTTGTGCAGCTTCAGTGGATTTAAAAAAAGGCATCGGATTCGTTAAAATGCTGCCCTGTAAGCCTTAGACCAGCATATAGGAGTATTCTATAACATCTATGGCACCTGCTCAGACTTTGCCAACGTCAATCATCCAACTACAGAGTTCCGCATCTAAAGAGATGATCACATCTCTGCGAAATTATTTTCAGTTATCTTGGAGATGGTAATGTAAGAGCTAAAATGAGCAGAAAAGGGAATTATAATTAATGGCAGAAGAACTTGAGATTCGCCGATGACATTGATGAACTCCAAATCTTGATTACCGATCTCTTCTCTAAGTGGAAAAGAGTTGGTCTGAGCATGAATCTCTCAAAACGAGAGCAGGAAATGTACAAATAAATAATTCATGTTTAGAAAATGTCAGAGAGTAAATTTATCTTGGGCAGATTGTAAATGTGAGAGGAGGTGTAAGACTATAAATTCTCCTTCACATCAAGCTTTTGGAGGTATTCAATTGTCCTCAAATCAAAGATGCCCATAAATTTAAGAAAACAATTTACGACCATTGCGTTTTTCCCGTAATGACTCATGGCTGTGAGATCTGCAACTAAATGATTTTTCAAAAGGAAAATTTAGAACGCCCGAAAGGGTTTTACTTGAAAAGTCAAGGAGAGAGCAACCGACATCAGATCAATTACGAAGGTCAGAGACGTCACGGAGAAGACAGCCAGCTTGAAGTTACAGTTGGCTGGTCGTGTTGCACGGAGTAAAATGAAAGATGCACAAAATGCTTTTCCGTCTCCTCCAACGAAAGACTAAGCGTTCTTACATCACTATTTCAGTTAGAAAGGCCAAAACGGATTTTCTGAGTCCGATAGAAGGACGTGTTTTCTTTAGTTCTCTGCAAAATTCACGAGGCAAAATTAGCTTCACTTGTAACCAGTCAATGAAGAAGGTGAATGCAGAAGATGACCCAACCAGAATACGTTCAATCACATCACAGACATTTCCAAAAAAATCACTAGATTGCCATAGATATATCTCAAGAATGAATTTAATCATGCTGACCTCTTTGAAAGATAACAAGATGGAATTCAATGGCTAACTGAAGTGATGAAATAAAAACAGGAACAGGGATTAACAGAAAATGTAATCAGAGGTCGATCACAATTAAAAAAAAATCTATGATAAAATACCGTAACGAGACAAATACTTTTCTACCTACCAAAAACACATATCTAAATAATTTAACCAGTTAAAATGATGCCAGTATAATTCCAATCATAATTCACTTGATTGCTTCATCATAAAAATTGTTTATTGCATTAAAACTAATAATGAAATATTTTATTTCAATCAGATTTCGTAATTGCTACATAGTTAATAAGCAAATAAAGAGTGCAGTATTGCTTAGTTGTGGCTGTCAGGCAATGGCAAGGTTCCTGATCATGTTCTTGATCTTTCGATTACGAAAGGTTACCCAGCGTGCTGTGAGTTTCAAAATCAACTGCTGCTCAATTGGCTCACTTTTAATGTCTAATTGTTCTGCAGACTCATTACGCTTCTACCAGCAAACAAGAGTTATTATTCGACTGTACTTTGGTAACTACTGTATATGGAGACTTCAGTCCAACGAACACGAAGTCGTCTGTCACGATAGCCAGTTGTTGTTTGATGGGCAGTATGCATTGGATTTTTTTACCTTTCGACATTTGCTCCAAGTAACTTAAGATGGGTAATTACTTCCCGGTCGAATTGTCGTATTGCAAAGTTAGTTAGTCTGAGGTCTTATACCCTTTTCACTCCGAACAGGAGGCTCAAGATTATGTTCCCCTAGCCCCTCTTCTCACCTCGCCACTATCTCCGGCTCTTAACGCTTCGAGCCTACCGCTGTGTCCTGGTAGGTGAATGATAAATTTCTCCTTCACATGTCGTGATAAGGGCAGCGAAGTGGGGGTAGAGCAGAGTGGCCTTGAGCCGTCTCTGTTATTGCGCGTTTAGTTAACAGAGGCGGCTGAAGGTCTCTCTACTATGTCCCCACTCCACTGTCCTCACCCGTACTCGGGAAGTGGAAATTTGCCACTCGCCTGTTTGGAAACGCTGCTTGTTTGGAGGAGAGGGGCAGTGAGATGAGGAGCGGGGCGAGAGGTGACCTTGAACCGCCAGTTGAGGGTGAGCAGGGTATAACTGAACGGTCTTATAGTCGAAGAAATGGTACAGCCGTATGTATTTCACCAGCTTTTTATTTAAAGTGCTGTTGTTCCCTGTCACAACCTGATAATTCCGGGATAGTGTGGTAAAAGGATAAATTACTTGGTGTCCAATTTAATCTGCAATAGACTTATCAAAGGCAAGACTTTATCAGCATAAATAACGGATTCAGAAAAAATAGCCTGCCAGAGGAATATTCTCTCGTGTTGAAGGAACACTGCAGCAAGAAAATACGTGATTTTTTGGTGAATGTCAATCCTCATCGCATCTAAAAATGTTGAACATTGTGGACGATGGTTGGTCAGTTGGGTGCAGTTACCGATTTATAAGCCGCGGGAGAAAATTTTTTGTTTTTAGACCTTAATGGGGTGAAGTTACTGACCGCTGCCAACTGCTCGGTGTGGTTCATCTCCCTGCCCAGCTTGAGGCACGCCGCCATCTCCATACTCTCCTGGACCGTCATGTGTGGTTGCACCAAGTCCTCCTGCATGATGTACGTACTCAGCTTGTGGAACAGCTTCAACTGGCGGGGCTGCCCATTAGTGTTGATGGTGCCGGTCACCCCCGCTGTCCTGCAACATCAACAAAATACTCTCCGTCAACTAAATACTGCCATACTAAAACAGAAAAGGATCCAATGGACACTGGGATGCAAGAACGGTAATATCCAAGTTATTTCGGCTGAAATGAGAAGAGAGGCCAAATTGATAACATAACATTAGATCTTTCAAATGCGTTTAACAGAGAGAGCAATATAATGGTGGTAAATAACACCATTGGAGTGGATGAAAAAGTGATATCCTGAGTAGAGGAATCCTTAAAAGGTAGAAAGAAAGAGGTGGAAGTGAAAATTTGTGTGCCATATGGTAGTGTATTGGGACCACTGCTATTCATTATTCTAATGAATGTGTGTATTGATGGTTTTGTGTCAGAAGGTGGGTAACGTAATAGCATCAAAACGGAGAAGACTGTGAACAGCTGCAGGGTGACCTGGATATAATATCCATCTGGGTAGGTCAACATGGGATGAAGAAAAATGCAAAGAAGGATCAGCTTATTAGCTACACAGATAAAAAAGTATAGGATGATTACGAATATAAAGAGAGGGAAGGAAATGTAAAAATTTTGGCATAATATTTCGTAACAAACTCAATTGGGCAAGACACATTTGACAGGTGGTAGGAAAAGATTTTAAAATCCTTCATTTATTTGGTAGAGAGATGAGGGAATGTACCAGAGAAGTGAGGGAAATGGGTTACAAAACTTTGATCAGAGCATGTCCTGAATATTCCTGAGTATTCTGGTATCAAAAACAGGAGTCTGAGTGGATTCAAAGAAACGTTGCTAGATTTGTCTCTCGAAATTGCAGCAGAACATAACCAGTAAGTGATATTATAAAGGAGCTGGAATGGGATTCATTGAAAGACAGGAGAAAGAAGGAGAAGAAAGTACTGAGCGTGTATAGGGCTTACATTGATGATGAGGCATGGAAAGACATTGGAGGAAGAATAAAGAGTTGTGACTTCAAGCTGGCACTCGATTTCAGGCATAAAGGGTTTTTTTCTTTTTTTTCGTAGGTAAGGGTGTCAGGGATTGGAATAAACTACCATAGAAAATGATTTTTAATTTACCAGAAACGCTGCAAAAATTTAAAGTGCGTAGATGGCAAAAGTAGGGGACACAATAAAAGTAAAAAATGTGTCCGTAGGGAAATTACTACCGGAGCGTGTGCTCCATTTCAATTGAATTAAATTAAGAATGAAATTAATACACGGTTTATGGCGATACTAACCTGGGGTCAGGAAGGGAAAATAGTCCGAGATATGAGAAACAGCGCACCCAGTTTCCCTTGCCTCTCTCTCCTAAATGTGGAATGTCTCTTAAAGGTGGATATACGTACAATCCGCTATCTGAAAGATGCAGAAGTCGCTATGCTAGAATTAACTAGTTCTATTGAGTGTAAAAATTTTCATGGCTTCAGCAGACTAACAGCACCAGATTCTGGAAGCGTGAGGGCAGTTTGAGCAGGTATGTATCGGATTTCAAGTCGTCCAGTGCAGGGCTACATTTGGAGTTACAGTGAGAACCCTATTTCTCCGTTAACAGTTTAATAAGATAAACAGAGTCTTTAATATAACGTTATGAAGTTGAAAGAAATGGAGTAAATCTATGACTTTACAGAATTCGTATGTACATAAAATGAGAAGCTACTAAAACGAGAACATGCGCAGTTTACTAATACTTACTACATACCACGAAAAAAAAATTGCCTTTTTTTTTACAGAATTAAAGTATAGCAATAAAACTGTTGGAAACAACAACTTTTAAGGAACATTGGCTCATTTTCTTCAGTGGCCCAATCATGACACGAACCAGCATCCTTTGCAAAGAGAGAACTACAAGCCAGCCCCTTGGCTAACATAGTTTTCAAACACATTAAATTTTTCCAGGTGTGATATAAGTTCACAACAAAGGTATATTTTTTTGTCAAATAAAGATATTTCAATTTCAAAAGAAAATTACGTGGAAATTAAAATGAATATAGGGTATCTAAACTTTTATATTCTTTGACATCAATAGTTTTGACGTAAATAGGGGCGAGGTGCATTTACGACTACAGAGCTGTCTGAACATCACCATGCAGCTAAGTAACATGGATTATAATCGGTGTAGATTTCTTGGGGCATTCATGCAGATGGAACGTCTGCAGAAAACTTTTTCAGTGACCGGTCTTCTATATCTTCGTTCTAGTAGATTCAAATTTTTCCGATCTCTCTCATCTTGGAGATAACCACTGATCAGGCTCATATGTCTACCAAAACGAATGTTTGTTTCGGCTGGTCTCTCACACATATTCAGATAAACTAAGCAATATTTCGAACCTTGCATCTGAAAATTATTATACGAATGCACAAATTCTGCAGGTGTTCTCCGATTCATGTTTCAGTCACTGTATAAAATAAATGAAACTGGAACATGGTATCAATGTTTGTATGACCGAGAGAATTAGAATTATATCGCAATAATAAATCATGAGCTTACCTGTGTTTTTCATGTTGTGTTTATCATACTTCGTGTCAAACTCGGTGGATGTCTATAACCAAATGACTTGGTTCACTTCCAACTCGGTATCCATGTCCAGTTACGGAATCACAGTCTGCATCAGATTATGCTTGCTACAGTTTAAGATAATATCTAAAAATTATGCAGTGACAACCCACGACCATACGTCTGGCTGGCAGATCTCCGAGTCCTGGATTGTATACAATGAACATTCCTCGATTAGTGATGATCTTGATAAGCAAGTCCTGTCAGTGCTTATGACAGACCAGTTACTGACCTGGTTTCGACATGAAATACATTATGTGTAATAAAATGTTTTGTAACTTGGGTGCATTGCCCAAAATGAACAACAGCATACCATCCAAGATCAGCTTTACCCAAGGGCACCACCGGTGTACGCTTACATGGACTAATTGTTGGATGAATGCGCGTGGTCTGCATGATAATTGGGGAACATCTGGGACAATAGAAGACTAAAGTTTCGTATTTTAAAAATTATTTTTCTTCTGGTTGTGTTTTTAGTATCTGAATTAATAGTGTTATTAAATCCATCTACTGGAAGGCAAGTTACAGATATTTCACACCGAGCGGGGCGGTGTAACGGTTAGCGTTCTCGCCCCGCATTCGGGAGGACGGCGGTTCGAATCCCCGTCCGGGCATCCAGATTTGGGTTTTCCATGGTTTCCCCAAATCACTCCAGGCAAATGCCGGGATGCTTCCTTCAAAAGGCCATGGCTGAATTCCTTCCCATTCCTTGCCCCATCCTTGCCCCCCATCCTTGCCCCCCATCCTTGCCCCCCATCCTTTCCCGTCTCTAAAGACCTCGATGTTAAAAAGAGACGTAAAGCAGTTAAAATAAAAAAAACAGATATTTCACTTCACTTTTATTTTGACTCAATCCTCCATCTCTTTCGGTCTTAAGTTACACTATTTAACTCAACATACACGTTAGAATTTAGATCGTTCCTTATCTACTTCTTTATTTATTTTTTGCTAATGTATCCACGTTGAGGTCATTATAGGCGCCAGAGGAAGGGTAGCATGGAGCGGGAATGAATTCGGCCATGGTATTTTATTTATTCTAATCTTTATCTTCCCCAGCCGTTTCTCCCTTTGAATGTTCCATCCACATACAAATTAACCAATCCCTCTTTACTTAAAAGAGATCAAGCATCCTGTTTCGTTGTTCTGTGAGACAATTTCACAAACTTCTTTCCTCACACATTTTTTTTCCCCAAAATACGTACGTTCTGTTCTTAATCTGTCTGTTTAGTTATCAACATCTTTTTATAGCACCACGTATCAAATTCGTTTATTTCTTGTACCCCAAAGCGAATATTCTCTACTTCGTTAAAGTTGTTTTTAATCTTCTCTCTTGTTGTGACTTTATATATTTTACTTTTTTCTTTCGTATCACCTTGACACCGACAATTGTGCGCAGGTGTCCGCTCTGTAATTATGAGAGTGGGAGGACTTGTGTATTACTTGTAACAGAATCGGATTTTTCAGATTCGAAACATTACACTTTTGAAAGAATGTTGTTACCATCTGCCTGCTGAACGTATAACTATGTTCTGTGTGATTATTGCATTTTTGTTTGTGAAACGTGTGGTTCATGAGGCGGAGTTGTTGCGAGAAACCGCAAAAAAAATAAAAAAAAATAAAATAAAAAAAAAACAAAAAAAAAACCTTTATTTGTACGGCTAGTACACCGGGATCGCGATCCCCGATCCAATGTGGTTACGCCTTAATGCACGCAGGGATATTGCCGAGTTTTTCGATTTTTATATTTCCAATATTTTTTTTAAAGTGATATTGTTCGAAATTCCGTGAGATCAAGATTCTAAATATTAATATCTCTAAATTTGTGTCGAAGTATTGCCACTACTCCGATACTATTTCCACAAAAGAACAATGGAGGGAACGATGCGCAGTACTGCCCCAAGGTTTCTTCGATAGCAATAGTTCCAGGAGTCGCCCAGTTTCCCCAACTGAGTCACTTTCAAAGAACTCACACATACCTGCGCGAGTAGAAAGCTTTAATAAATTGTTTCCTAGCAGTTAAAGAGGCTAAAAAGAACGTTACCACAGCAGATTTCCTCGTTGGACGATTATGAAATCCCCATTCCTAAAATTTTGTTTCTTAGTAGACATTCATTCAGCTAAGAGAGATGAGGAATTAGTAAAAACAATACGATAGTCTTAACACAGCATTTGTCATTAATCATGTTCACATTAACTGAAATGTAACACCACGCTCTCCCAACAAGAGCGGCTTAAGCATATTAATTTTTGTTAACACTCAGTACTATCCAAAGAGTAGTGGCACTTTTATATAACACTGAAGTATGTACCAAGGGATGCGTGTGGTGGGTGAACGGTTAACGTTCTAGCCTCGCATTCGGGAGGACGCGGGTTTGAATCCCCGTCCGGGCATCCAGATTTAGGTTTTACATGGTTTCCCCAAATCACTCCAAGCGAATGCCGGGATGCTTCCTTCAAAAAGGCCATGACCGAATTCCTTCCCGTTCCTTGTCCCCAGTCCCATTCCGCCTCTAATGACTTTAGCCGTCGACAAGGCATAAAGCTGTAAGTAAAAATATAAAAAAATGTAATAAACTCTATTTTTTCCACAATGTCTCCTGCTAACCTGGTAAGGTCAATTGTCTCAAGACGAGCAAGCGTGTCGTTACAATGTTATAGGATGGTGTGATGGCTCAGTGGTTATGACGCAGAAAGATTACCGGTTCGATATCCCTGTATCAGCGAAGAATGCTCTTAACCCCACCTTGCGACGTCTTCTATGGCTTTATCGAGTGTAATAAGTGCTTTATTCAGAGGTTTTCTAGTAAGTTTCGTGCATTGAGCGCGTGGCACAATCTCAGAATTCATACCTAGCGTAAATTATTGCAACAAAAGTTTTTCGTACAAGAACTACATTTCGATAAAGAACCGTTGTAAGCGAGAAGTTTAAGAACGTATTTCAACAGCATAACATGATTCAACGTTGGGTATTGAAAGTTTAAGAACGCTTCCGTGGTTAAACTGTAGGTCTCCTATACCCGGTAGGATTACCGGATTAGGTTAAGGTGACTACGATGGGGTCGGATTGCGCAGCCAGTATAAAACCCGTCACCTGGTCTTTATGATCACACGGGGCTTTATCATATTCATCATACATTATAATGCCATACAGTGGCATAATCCGGAAGACCCACTTTGCATAAAAGCGCCGGTAAAATTTACTTTCCCAAAGGTAACGGTTTGAAGAACAGTTACCTTTTTATTATTTTCAGCGTGATATCTTTACGAATAATGACGCCAAGTGCAATAAGTTCTTACACCAGTTTCGCTCTAGCGTCTGACTTACGATCGGGGTCTGGTCACCAAAAACATTGTGAAATTCTCTTCGGAACTGAATGTGTGGATTGGCTGCATGGGTGCTCTTAGACCGCTGACGAATGAGTACCGGGGAGACTAATTTTCACTTCAGCTCTACATTACCTAAAATGAGTTCCGAAATTATCAGTTGATCCTGAATTTCGAAGGCTAATTGATTTTATACATAAATTGTCGTTTTTTAACCAATTCTGAATCGAACGGAGTTTATCCTGGATCAAAAGGTTTCGGAATTCTTGAAACAAATGACGGTGAGACCAACGTTCTCATACGCCTATTATTTTTCTACTGGAACATACTGCGCCGCACTGCTTCACTGTTATTCTTTCATGGCACTTATTACATAACTTAAGTGTGATTTAGGTGCGTATGTATATCATTTTGCTGACTTAATATTTCTGCTCACTGCGTTACGAATATATAAAGAAAACACAAAATGGATGCCACACTCCGATTGAAGCAAGCACGAAGATGACGTAACATTTTTATTTCGGCATAACAGGCCTAAAACTATAAACTGTTTACGGTAGAAGATATGATGTTTCTTAGTGTCGCAGAATGTGAAAAATTTAAATTGCGGTTACATTGTATTTCTGTTTTCATAGGGCGCTATTTGGAAATATTACGTCACCCTCTACGAATTTGCTCAGAAGCTTCAATTAATTTGTATTACACACTATAGAATTAGAATCCGAATCATTTCAATTTATTTAACGTCAACGTTTTGGTGTACGGGCAATAAACTAAATGCAACCATTTGGAATCACATGTATGTCTCCCACTGCAAAATGTCGAAACGATGTGCAAAACCTGACGTAATAACACTTAATTTTGTGTTGAGAAGCAGGAAGTGAGAGTCAAAACGGACAGGCTATATTATTATGTTCCTAAGTAGATAACCTTGAGAGGGCACAGCCAAGTTGCACTTTCTGCACAGTGGACAATCTCAATGCACCGACTGGGTCTATTGTTGTGTCAGAGCCTTGAAGCTGTCAACCTGAGGCCGCTCAGGACGAAGTAGAGAGAATAAACTACCGAGTCACCCTGTATACCTTACGGCAGTGCCAGAACACATTTCACTATCACTCATACTAACGAATCTATTATCACGATTTCCTCTACACTTATTGCATCGGTGTCTAGATTCGCTGGATCGAGAATGGGTGGGTGAGCGGTAATGTTTGGGTCCAGCTGTCGGGAGTATTTGAGTTCGATTCCTAATCCGATTCTATGTCCAGCGGATTCGCAAAAGAAACATGGACGAAAAACCAGAAGTTTCCTCCATAAATATCATGATTGGCTTCCTTCCAGTTCCTTTCCGTTATCACTCAATAGTTATAATGACTGTGAAGTATTCGAGCCATAAAGATTTAATAAACAGAAACATAGTACGTCATTAGTATACAATTTCTCACTCTCCGAACACATCCTTGCCGATCAGTATGGATGCAGCCATCAACAAATAAGAAATTTAAATACTTCGCTACTTCCGTTTCTAACTATATGTATCGATTTGCACAGAATTTCACGAGAAATCTAGAGATTTGCTTTCTTGCAATATTTTTTTTTTAATCTGCTTAACGTCTCTCTAACAGCGAGGTCTATTAGAGACGGGAAAGGATGGGGGGGTTAAGGAATGGGAAGGAATTCGGCCATGGCCTTTTTAAGGAAACATCCCGGCATTTCCTTGGAGTGATTTGGGAAACCACGGAAAACCCAAATCTGGATGCCCGGACGGGGATTCGAACCGCCGTCCTCCCGAATGCGAGGCCAGAACGCTAGCCGTTACACCACCACGCTCGGTTTTTTACAGTTATAGCTCTCTGTAGGCATGCAGTGTTTGTGAAGAAATAATCAGAAACTGGTCACTATTAAGATTAGGTCTTACTATTTTAAAAGTACATTTAATAACAATTAAACCTCTTTAACAATTTTACTACTTAAATATGGCAATTTTGCATTCAAAATTTTGTATTTTAGTAAGTTTAAGATTATGTGATGATATTTAGGTGCTTTACTATGGAACTATTTTTTTTAGTAAAAGTGGATAGAAGATCTTTTCGATTTTTGGAAAGTTGGCTTGGAACAAATTTTATCACTATTATTGCCGTAAGGTAGTGATTCCTAATCAGTTTTTCGTTAGTACCACTTCAAGAAAGAGCTCAATCTCGCGTACCCCTTACAGGTAAAATGATTTAAAAAAAGAAGTGACATTATTAAATTGTAATTCAGTAACAAACGCCACAAAAATCAACAAATGTGAAAAAATTATTTTGGCGATATAATGTTTGCGTGATTGTTTCTGAATAATCTTATTGATTGCCTTAGTTTACTGCCCGTACCCCTTAAGCAACCTCACGTACCCAAGGGGGGCACGTGTACCACTAACAGAGCGTCCATAAACTACGGCCATTGGCCTCCTTTGAACCTCCCATCCCCTTCCCCCTCCACGAAGCCTGACGTGGCATTTACCTCTACCTCCCCCTCCTCCCCCCTCCTTCCATTCCACGTACCTATTTTTCCTATTGATTCCACAGTAAAATTTGTACTGTTTTCTCCTGTCAGACGATCGCAAATTACATACGAAGATAGTTAAATGACGGAAAGAACACTCACATCATGCTGTTGTGTCAGGGGCGGATCCAGGGGGGGGGGTGGTGCTAGGGGGCTCAAGACCCCCCCCCCAAAGTATCTGGGGCCAACCCCGACATTGTAATTTTGGAAAATGTATTTCGTGGGCCTAAATCTAATATGGCGATATATAATTTTATATGCGGCCCGCGGATATATGACACATTTTCAGAGTGGCCCGTAAAAGATCATTTGGGTTGGGCACCCCTGCCCTAGACCGAGCTACGTAGTTTATGGACGCTGCTGTAAGGTTGAATTTACAGCACCAGCTGCAACCCGCTCTGCACAGTCGCTGTACCAACGAACAAAGGACTCTTGAGGTCAGACGGGCGCGGCAACGCCATGTCTGAACCGCAAAAAAAGAAGTGATTTATGGTCGATACTGGCTACGCCGCTTCGTCGGAAACTCGCGGCTCACGAGAGAAGTACTAAGTTATTTCGCCAATCTTTCCATGATCTCAACGTCCGATCGCGGTCACCGTGGTGTCACTGGATACAGAAAATGCTGAAGTTTGCTATAGTATCGGCCGTTGGCATTGACCATAAATCAGTAAGAATGTAGCGTGAACAGTACTGAATACGTCGTAACGTTCAATAGAGGGCAGGTAAACTGCATTCACGTGGCGATGAAGCATTGGAGGATGTGCTAGAATTCTGCTACCTAGGAAGCAAAATCACAAATGATGGATGATGCAAGAATGATATAAAATGCAGGATAGCTCATGCAAAAATAGCGTTCAACAGAAAAAAAAAAAACGAATTTTTACAACAAATAATATCAGCTGGACAACGAGGAAAAGACTATTAAAGGCTTATGTCTGGAGCATTGCCCTGTATGGATGTGAAACCTGGACAGTTGGTACAGAAGAGAAAAGAAGATTAGTTTCGTTTGAGCAATGGTGCTACAGACGAATGTTAAAAATTAGCTGGAGGGACAAGATTACTAATGAGGAAATTTTTGAGAAAGCGGGAGAGTATATCTGTTTATGGAAAAATTTAAAAACGCGGAGGACAACATTAATTGGACATATCTTAAGACATGAGAGCTTATTAAAAACAATACTGGAGGGAATGGTAGAAGGAAAGAGATATCGAGGAAGACCACGTTTAAAATACATCCAGCAGATGATGGAAGATGTTGACTGCAGGAGATATGTAGATATGAAGAGGAGGGCAGAGAATAGAGCTGAATGGAAGACTGCCGCACATCAATCCCAGGATTGACTACCGCAGAAGAAGAAGTAACAGATACCTGGACAGGATACCTTAACAGGACATTTTTATTTATTTTTTATTTTTTTTAACTGCTTTACGTCTCTTTTTAACATCGAGGTCATTAGAGACGGGAAAGGATGGGGGGCAAGGATGGGGGCAAGGAATGGGAAGGAATTCGGCCATGGCCTTTTGAAGGAAGCATCCCGGCATTTGCCTGGAGTGATTTGGGGAAACCATGGAAAACCCAAATCTGGATGCCCGGACGGGGATTCGAACCGCCGTCCTCCCGAATGCGAGGCGAAATTAACAGGACACAGAGTAACAAGTTTTGTATTGCGTATCGCAGAAATAACACTATGGAGCAGACCCAGAAGTGCTGGTTTCTCGTGAAGAATCATTCCGCTGGTAAAGAATAGCCCGGGATTTCCACGATACTCAGACTGGCTCGAAAGATGTTACGTGTGATGATAAGCGCAAATTAAGGACAAGATCTGGTCGAATTAAGAAGTGGGGGCAGATTGCGAAATAGTTCCCAGAACTACGCATTTGGAGAGATTCAAGTGGATCCGGTTCGCTTGGGGCGGATCGATCTGTTCGCGCAACAAACTTCGAATTAATGAGTGCCGAGATCTTGACTGTGTGCAGGGAACTTTTCACCGGCTGTCCGACTTTTGCTGATGTCGGAACAACAGTACAATTCTGCTGAGTTAAGCCGCGTTCCCAAGACGTCTTGTAACGAAGGCGGGACGGGACGGGTACTCATCAACACGCCATGGGAACAGGGCCGCCTTTGCTAGCGGAGACGAGACGCAGCTACCCACTCTGTGTCGGTAAACATCACAGGCATACGTAGTGGAGCGCTGTTGCCATCGGTTTGCAGCAGCGGTGCGCACCTCTTCTGTTCCTGTAAAGTGCTCTGTGCCAAACGACACTAGGCAACGTGGTGGGGAGGTTGCGGCGAGGTAAGCGAGGGCTAACCTGCGGCGCGCACTCGTCCCTACACTTCGGCTAATGAGGTCCCGTCCTGTCCCGCCTTCGTTACAAGACGTCGTGGGAACGCGGCTTTAAGCGCACCGCGCTAACATTGCCGATGCCTACCCCGTCATCCGCCCACATCCTTCGCAAATATTAGCAGCAGTCCTTCCGAGAACGGCTGGACCGAGAACCAATCTAGACGCGTCTGGCACGGAACAGCCGTACACGAAGCAACTTCAATTCGCCGAAGTTGGTAGCACCAGCAGAATCAGAACTGATAGAACCACAGTGAACATGCTTACCTCCTTGAGAAATATCTCGTGTGATAGAACGTAAGCCGTGGTCATTGCATTATTTACAGCGGTTGCTATTTGTAATATAAAAGTAATTAATGATTAATAATAAAGATTCTCATGCTCTCTCGAATTTCAATTAAGTAAGTAAAGTAAAACTAACATTTTATTAACATTATTTACCGCCACTCCCACCATTCTTAAGAGCTAATAAATACCGATCCAATCCAGAGGGAATTTTAATGTCTTATTAATAAATAATTATAACTTTGCAAGAAAAGGGAAAAAAATAAATTATCTTGCTACATTAGTTGTAAGCACAACGAAAACCCAAAGAAACAGTGTGTAATGCATGGCCTAAATCTTGAGGACTCCCGAACGGTACCATTTACTCACCGTCGAAAAAATTTTGCATAAATCAAAAGATGATTTTATTAGTTTGAGCATTGTGTCAACATTTAGTTAAACCAGCGGAAAATAATAGGAAGGAATTATATTCTTAAAAAACTGCCTCCTGTTTTTTTGCGAGATAATGAAAAACCGAATGCTGCTTTACTGAACAGTTTTAAAAGATTTAGACAAGGAAAATAATTAATCGCTATACCCGTTTATTTCGACCATCGTATGTTGGTCTTTGTGTAATTCTTTCGAGAAATACTCAGTTCATCTCAATATTTAGCGGTTCCTATTTTAGAACGGAATGTTGGGATGTACAGCTAATTTAAAATTAAACCTATTTGCTGGTTTATAAACTCGATTCTTGTTCGTTTACTCCTTTTATTTTAGGACTAGAACACCCTACCTATTTAACCTTTTTGTAAGATAAAAGATAGTTAGCCGACCAGTTCCTTAATTTCACTCGTTACTCCTTCCTGAGATGGCGCTGTGACATTCGGTAAAACAGCTTTTAGGAATTTATGGCTCAGTTGAAAAACATTTATTAAACACTGCACAATACAGATATGTAAGTTATTTTTGGTAGGAAACATGCTATCCTTTAAATCTCGTGAATTTTATATTCAACATTAGCTTCAGTTAGAGTTGTGGTCCGAAATGCGAATCTATTCCAGTTGGCGAAATATTCTGAGTCCGATCTATCTCGAAAAGTGCTAAACAATGCAATCCGTACGTGAGATGACATGTGTGGGTTGGTGGGTCACCCTGGTCTGTTTGGTGAGGTTACGAGCTGGTACAGTTGCTCCGTCCTTGCTTTGGCCGCCACAGCTGAGTCAGCTCAGGGCTTTCTCCTGCGTCACGGCCAAGGCTTAGACTGCATTCAGTAGGAATTAACTGCACGCTAGTTACACCTCAACCTGCCATTTCCAGGGTCTTGGGCGCTTCTTGTGCCACAGTCACCGTGTATACCAATGGTTTCCCAAAGGGGCGATCTTTGAAGAGATCACAGGGATCCAAGGCAAGGTCGTGGGGTGTTCAGGACTAACCACAGCACCCTTCTTTCCAGTACTAAATCCAGATATATGGGCTGCATCAAATAAGGTTTTAACTTCATTTCCATGATCATATATAGCCAAAAGAGGACTTAGCTTAGTCAGTAATTTACCAGCTAAGAAAAGATACAGATTATCGACAGTGAAAGAAGCGATTTAAGAATGCTGATGACAGGAAAGGTACCAAATATCGAAAAATAAATGTCATCATGATGTTCTCAGCCCTCTAACTGATAATAATATCTATTTTTTAATCAAACTATTAACAATGCAACAAAATTGCTAACAACTAATAATAAAGTAATTTTAGAAATCTGTCCTTGTTTTTAATATATAATATTGTACACTTTACTTAAAAGCGGCACCATCCAATAAACCGTTTGAAAAAGTGGGTTACGGAAAAAAAAGTAACTTAATGCGTTACATTATTTTTTACAAGAAAAAGGGGGAGAGGTCTGTCTGTGTGGTTTTTTTTCTGAAAAGGGTATGATGAGTATTTTTTTTTCCTGAAAGGAGGCGTAGGCCCAAAAAGGTTAGAAACCTATGGTGTATAATCTTATTTTTTTTTTTATCTTTGTTGATTATATTGTAGGAAAATACACGAGGATCGTACAAATATAAAAGATACTTTCTTATAAAAAAAAAAACTCCACTAGGTTAAATATAGCAAAATATATATAATTATATACTTTTCTACGTAGTCTACACATTTCTTCCATCTCACTGAAATTATTTTATTTATTCCTTAATTGAAAATTTTAGGATATGTACACAGCCAGTTGTGCACAAAGTCCTGAACCTCGTCTTCGTCAGAAAATTTCTTTCCACTTAAACCTTGTGCAGGGATACGAACAAATGAATTCATAGGTAAAAAATCTCGACTATAAGGGGGGAGGGAAGATCAAAGGCTGCGCTCGATTTTTGTAAGTACAGCGGTACTTTTTCCCTCATAAACTGTGATATTTTAAGAAAACATCGAAATTTTTTTAAAAATTTCAAAATCACAACCTTGTATCTTTATCAGTTTTCGAGATTCAGACTTTGGGCTCACAATCAATTGTAAAACACATACGCTTTTTTAAAACAACATTTAGTTTATCCGAGTTTAATAATTAGTTTCTGAAATATTATACCGTTTATGTGCACGTGTGGAATCCGAAAAGTTGAAAATTGTGGGTTCACTTTGCACGGGTATTTCCCTAGGTCCGGCAACCACAAATGTTGGAGCAGTACTGTCAAGTACTTTAGTCCTTCCTCTTTGAAACGAGATTGAGATGGCGGCGTTACGTCTATTTTTATCCGAATTCATTGCTACAAAACAGAGATTCTTTTTGACGTGACTGCCACCTCATACCCATCATCGATTTTAATTTTCACGTCAAAAAAGTGCATTAAAAATCGGCATGACGTTTACCATTCCTCTAGCAAAGTCTTTTCGAAATTTGGTTAGTACAGTGCGCTTATTTCATTCCCTTAATCACTTGTAAAGACTTGTATAGTCCAAAAATTATGCAGTTTTTCTTCAAATAACCGTGAGTTTAATATGTAAGGTGATTCAAAATGTTACTGTCGCGCAGAAGATTCTTCTTCGGATGATGTTGCAACCATTTTGCCACCATATGTCCTTAAAATTTGTTGGCTTCGTTCTAATGTTTGCTGTGTTATTTTGTTGGTGAAACGTATCCCAGACGAGGGACATCCCAGAAACGTTTCGAGGCCATTACTGAAAACCGCAATCAAGATGGATGCCACGCTACTACATCTGGTGGAAGCGTCTTACATTGCCACTGGTGATTATTAATTCGCAACGTGTTTTAGATCTTTCCCAGGCAATTTCTTTAGAATATGTCGTGATGATCATATGGATATATTATTGACTATCATGTAGTATGCAAGTATATTAATATGCATACTCCTTGAGATTGGGTTACTTTCGTGTTCCTTTTGTTTTGAGATGATGTTGGTTGCCAGGAGCGACATGTTTAAAGCCTATATGGTAGAGGCGTTATATTAAGTTCGCAAGTTGGATTTGTGGATTGAGAAATATTAATATGAGAAGTCCGATTTAAAGATTAACGGTCGTATTTTCAACTGGTGTTGGTGGAAGTTGTTAAACCATTAACTGAATAAATAAAAGTTTTACCAGAACAATTAATGACTTCATAGGTAGATGCTAGCTATAAAAATATAAGATAAAGGTGAAAAGTGGAAACTACATACATGAGTAAGCAAGAATAAATCACCACAATGTCCTAGCCTTTGCCTCCAATTACAACTTCCAGTTTTCTCTGCGTGTTATGCAATGCCTATATCAGTCCAAAAATCTCGTTTACCACGGCTCAGAAACGAAAGTGAAGAGGAAAGTAAATGTGTCTGTAAAAATAGTCTAGCTTATTTATTTATATTTTGTTAATCTAATCGGGTGAACTGATACAAATAATTGTCACTAAGTCAGTAGGTGTGCTCAAGGTCAAGGGTATGGCCTGACACTATCAAAAGCAAAATTTAAAAATAGTACCGACAAATAAATAAAATAACTGATAAGTTATTGAAGAAACACTTCTTTTAAAAGCCTTTTTTTTCTTTTTTTTTTCTTTTTTTTGTAAACGATAATTGAAAGGTAATTTGTTATTCCAAAAATTAACATCTTAGACTGTCAAATAAATCCGCAAAATCCAGACGACCGTGGAAACCTGAGAAATATGTTTAATATCCTAAATGTTAGCCAAACAGTAGTCTCTATGCTATTTAGTGTACTGAATACTGTTATGTGTTCTTAAACAGACTCGAGAGAAAAAAAAAAAATATTATCAGCAAACGTGGCTACACAGGATGTCTAGGAATGAAAGGATAATCCTGCACCCGCAGATAGGTCATGTTCTACTATATGGGGGAAAAAAAAATTCGACACGTGACTTTTTTCAGTTTATTCAATGCCATTTCTACAAATTAAGACTTTTTGAACCATTTTTTTTTTTTTAAATTTACGCAAGGATGTTTGAGTAATCATAAACCGATAAAAAATTTAAAAATCTTATGTAAAAAGTGTATACAAATTTATTCAAATGGCTGACTTTGACAGCTTGTGGTGTAAAAAAAAGTACTAAGCGGATCGTGCCAATTACATTAAAAAATTGCTTCATTATTGCCAATTTTAAAATGATATAATTGTTTAACATTCCTTTTAAAATAATGTTTCTATGGTAGTTCTAAAGAAGAAAGGTTGGTATTTTTGACTTCATTAAAATAAAACTCTATTGAATTGAAGTTACAGCTTAGTAATTTTTTTTTACACCACAGGCTGTCAATGTCAGCCGTTTGAATAAATTTGTATACTCTTTTTACATAAGATTTTTTAAGGTTTTTTTTAACGCTTTAAGAAAAAAGAAGATTGTTTTAGATTACTCAAAAATCCCTGAGTAAATTAAAAAAACAGGATTAAAAAAGTCTTAATTTGTAGAAATGACATGGAATAAACTTAACAAAGTCACATGTTTCGTAAAAAAAAAAAAAATCAATATCTCTAAAATGGTGAAAATTTTACTAAAATAAAATTTTGTCATATAGTAGAACACGATGTGATCTACCTGTGGTTGCAGGATTATCTTTTCATTCCTGGACACTGTATATTCTCCAGCATGTTTGTGACTCTTCTTTTACTAAAAACCTTTATCCGGATTTACGCTCACAACTGAAAAACTATTGAACTTTTCTTTACACTTTTTTCATAGCAAAAAAATCTATCCATCGCAGCATCCGTACAAATACGTACAAATAAGTTTGTATTTATATATTATTGTCTTTATAATACAGATGCTCTCCTTTACAAGTTGATGTTTATCTATACATACTGCCTTACCAATGTTGGAGCACGATCTTCTCGAATGAATATAAAAGTCTAAAATATTTATGTTGGTTTCGAGTTTATCGATACGTCTTGAACACTATTAAGGCATTCTAAACATTCGAAACTACGCAGTTATTTTCATAACAAAAAGTTTGAGTGCATCCTTCAAAGTAGCTCGTCAGATGTTTCCTGGCATGTTCTGCTTTAGAATTCTACTCTAATTATTTGTATCTCAGTTTTGAATCAATCAAGTCATTTATTTTGACGGTACAGTTGTTGAAAAACTCAAAGCTTTTAACTTTTTGTTTTTATCAATCATCAGTTCAATAGTTTTGCATATCGATGCGTCAGGAACTCTTTGACATCTCCTAGATACACGCATCTAAAAAAACTGAACTTCCTTTATTTCCTAATTAGATGACAGTGAGTCGGAAATTTAAAAAAAAAAGGTTACATTTTTAGCATCATAAATTTTTCTGTCTGAACAAATCGTAAAAAATCAGAGTCCATAGTAACAGTTTCTTTATCAAGAATACATCTCTGCCATGTCGTATAATTTTCATACCACTGAAAAATTCTGCAGACCTTATTTCTGATAGCAATTGCATTACAAGTTTACTAAAAACATCCTGGTTCAGATATTATGAGAAGACCCCTTGAATGAACCAGTGAGCATTCTCAGGTTGACTTCGTGACTCGTCTCGATCTGGGACAATGGTCTACCACCCAGTATGGCAATTAAGGCCAAGGGTGCCTGCACCCAACCCGATACTCCCAATACGAGCCGCTGCACCCACGCACCATTGTTTGGCACAGTTTCTAGACTCTAACTTACGAACCTTCCAACGCAAAAAATAATTCCCGAGCGAACGGGGCCACAGGACTACGTAACAATGACGAGGCGTAGGAACGTAGTAAGCGTGGGACGCGATGTAGTCGAGCCAACAAGCCATCAAGGAGATAAATTTTAAATTCAAATATCCCGGCTCTGACAATATTTACTTGCAGTGAAACAAAGAAACATTCTATTTGTCGCTAAGCATTCGTCATAATCCGAACATTATTAATTTATTTCTCTCCGTAGTGAATTTCGCACTTGGGATTCCAGTTATAACTGTGTGTGTGTGTTTTTTTTTAAAAAATTATTATTCAAAGAGAAATAATCTAGTCAAGTTGTAGAAAATACTGTGTACAATTACATACTGTGATTTATTGGCTGTAGCAGATCTAGGAATTTTCCGAACCGGGTCAAAAACTGTGAGGTTGCCGCCCCTTCGAAATATTTTGCTACTCCAGTTGTTCCCATTACCCCCATTGTCACCAACCTGAGTTTCGCCTTTGGAGCAGTAGTGGAGCTAAGAAGAAGAAGAAGAAGAGAGAGAAAAAAAAAAAAGGATCGGCGCAACATAAATTGCCAGCTTTCAAACACGATTTTGCTGCCCCCCTGCAGTAGCCGCCCGGTGCAAGCGCCACAGTTTGCCTCCCTCTCTCTGGATCTGCCTCTGTTTATTGGTCACTAAATGTTTTTCTGTTCCGAAATTCCGAGTGATGTCTGATTTCAGTTAGGTCGGAAGTCAATAAATAGGAAGTGAACATTACTAAGGTGTTTCGTTTATCAATGTCAAGAATATTACTGACAAAATAGGATCCTGGACAAGGAACAGGAAAGAATCTGACCTTAATGATTCCATGAGACTAAAGAAAACCTAATGGAAGGATGGGGATCGCGTCTTTCAGAATGCCAAATTCAAACTCTATCTCCCGTAGTCATCATTTAAACAGTTTGTAAATGAAATAAGTGCATATGGTATTATTGACAGGAAGAATACATAGAGTAGTTCAGCTTCATGAGTTCCATTCTGCTGCAGAATACTTCTCTCTAGTCGCCGAATAACCTGCCTATGCAATCCCTTCTGGGTTAATGGGACCCAGTTTTTCTTGGATTCTAGTGAAACTCACGCGCACAAAGAAAGACCTTGGTGGAAAAACCAACGTAATTAACTCATCGTGGATGACTCACAGTTTCTTTTCATTTTGGAAAACTTTTTACTTAATATGCATCAATTTTCGTCACACTGCCAAGGGGCAAACCATAATAACTGACATTTTGTTTAACGGAAACAGCGTGTTACGGTGAGGTCAGGCGTTACGAATAGACACCAACAAAATGGCTACTTGTCCGAAATCACACTGACATTACTAAGGAGAAAAAGCTGGAATAAAAAACATGGGTTCTGGAGTACTGAAGTTCGTCCCAGCTTTGTTAGGTAACAATCCTGCTCAGAGTGTTTTTATTGTGTTTTCCCTGACGCAGCTACAGGGATTTGCAGTTTTACGTGGAATCCAAACGACGAAACGTTCTAGCGTTGCTCTTACGATCAAGCACAACTTTTAAAAATTTCTGACCGCACCAGTATTCGAAACTGTGGCCCATACTTAGAAAATAATCGCCTCAACCATTGATCTAGCAGATCGCTCCAGATAGTCCTCATGTTATTTCACTCTCCCAAACTGTTAGCAATAGCGCTCAGAAAATAACATGACACAGAATGTCTTGTAAAATTATTCTATTCCATGGCGATACTGGAATAATTTTATGAACCTTTGACCAGAGTGAAAGACATCCTCTCCAAAACATTTCTCAGTGGACAGTAATAGTTACTGACGTTGGTTTACAACAGAAATGGCGAAAGACGTTTTATGCTCACTGCTGATGCAATTAGCGTTGTGAAATTGATAATTAACGCGTTTTACGATGTTTATGACAAAGAGACGTTTCCTTCTTTTGTTTGTATCCTTGGCACAGATGTCTAGTTGACTACAATATACTCCTGCTATCTACCTTTTCACGAAATTATTCTGCAAGTATGCACACCACGACCCAGAAATCTCACAGAATTGCCGCCGCAACCGGATGCCATTAATTTTTTGTCAAAAATACTCATAATCTGCATCTACATATATACTCTGCAATTCACAAAATTGTGGGTGGCAGAGGGTGCTCAGCACCAAACCTAATCTCTTTTCTGTGCATTCCAATCCCTAATGGTACGAGGGAAAAAAGAATTCATATAAGAATTAGTCCGGCACCATATTTCTTTAATTTTATCTTTCCTGTCCTGCCGACTCAAATAGGTTGGTGGAAGAAGTATTTCACTACACTCAAAAGTGAAAGTGGGAGTACGCATGTTTACCAATAAGTTTAAACGAAACGTGTGTCGTCTATCTACCAGAGACTCCCAGCCTAGTCTACTAATCAGTTCTATGACGCTTTCATAAGGACTGTAGCAAGCGGTTACGAATCGAGCGGTCTACAAAGAAGGATATCTGATGTGCTGCCCAACATAATATTTTGCAGGAGATGTAATACAAATCAGTATTATTGTTTGGGTACTTAAACAAAATAATTTCAAAAATCATTTTATACTGTGTAGTTGGTAAACTAAGTTAATCATATTGAATTTGTAACATACTATCTGCATAAAATTAACAGAAAATTCATTTAACATAAAACTACTTGTTCAATTGTGTTGGAAATACGACCACAGTCACAACCGAAGTGTTCTGATCCTTCCGCATGTAGTGTAATTTTGAAATACAAAAATTGTCTTCCAATAATTTTCATAGAACGCACTAGAAAAACTAATGCGTAAGTGGCTTACTTAAAATGTTTTACGGTCACCTTGTGAAAGTATAATCGCGGTAATATAGTATTTCTTTTGGGTGTGGTTACTTTTTCTAATTAAACTCTAAATTATATTTATTATCTGACTGTTCCTTTTATTGATGTCTTGTACTTATTAACCATCAAGGATATACATCATAGTAGATTTAACAAAGACGCACAGCTAAACGGCTTGAAATAATTTAGAACTTTATAAAAGATTATGCAAGACCGTGAACTTTACCAAATGGTTGGCAAGAACTGAAAGTCTATTGCACTATACAAACTGGGTAGCAACGCAGGCCTTGAAAATTGCGGGTAAGACTAAGTTGGCGTGCCAAGCCAGGTGAGATGTCATTTATCATTATACTCTCTGGAAGGAAAGCGAGTCGTCAGTCAGGAACATAGCAGCATTTCAAACCATAGAAAACATTAATTACACTTCAACTGCGTACACAATAGATATACGTTGTCGTGAGGCACATTTACAATGCGGTAATTACAAATGCTAATGGCAACAGTAGGAAACTGATGTAATACACGGCATGTAACTATTGTTTTAATTCAATATTGTGACAGTGAATTCTTCAATTACACTTTAAACACACTGGGGCTGTGGGCTAAAGTCGAAATAATAATGTTTAATTTATTTAAAACAATAATTACCTAACTGAGACGTAAATGTACCTATAGTTACGGTTGTATAAGTCAATGAGAGTTAACGCCTCGGGACATGTAATTAAACACGTCTAAACTACTACAAAACTGGCTATATATGTACACTAAAGATATTTTTTTAAAAAATAATGCTTTCTAATGTTTGGAGATTCTTAAAATAAAAAAATTAAAAATAGAATTTTTCCTGTTTGTTTCGACATTAATCAAGAACTACTGGATAGATTTTGAAGACATATCACGGTGTGAAATGTAATGGTCTGTCCAAAAATCTCATCAACTGGCGGCAGAACATGAAATTAAAATGTGATGCAAGCTTTAAACTTTTTTCAGTATGGTTTCGGCGAGTCAGAATTCTCTGAAAATTATAGGAGTCTGAAGTGTATAGAAAAAATAAAACTAAAATATGTTTACTTTTCTAGTGAAATGAATTTATAATTACGTTTTGAGATAATTCATATAACTTTCATATAAGAAATGTCTCAAATCTAGCACCATTTGTTTTTTCTGTAACATGTTTTTAAACCCGATGGACCGCAATAGTGTAACAACATGACTGCCACAAATTGAGTGAATTAATAACGTACGAGGAAAAAACGTTTAAAAATAATAATTAAAAAGAAGAAAGAAAGTTAACTATGAGTAAAAAATCAGCTCACGGAAAACCGTACCGACAATACTGAGGAAGTAAACCAATATTGTGTTGATCATAAACCAACTGTTATTTTGCTTGCGGTAACCGTGGCTGACCGTTTTGGTTTTAACAGTGCTTAGCAAATACATTCGCTATTTTTCTTATATTTATTTTTATTACTGTTCCACTTTATAGCAGTAAGTTTAGTTTATATCGCGGTATAATGGTTAGTCGTTGAGTTTGAATTTTCTGAGGATAGCAGGAGTGTGAAGTATATACTGTCAATTTGAATAAACTGGAAATATACTGTGTTTACACTGCTAGTAAAATTAGAGTATAATATCTAGGGACCAAGGTCACGAAGTCACACGTTATATCAAGTAAATTCTTCGTGTGAATTTTATGGAGTGCAATTATTTCAGAACCAAACAAGACATTCAAAACTTAACTGTGAAAGGTTGAACCTACAACAGGGACTCAATTGCTTTGCCGTATTAAATCCGAAAAAAAAACAGTTACTACATTTTAAGCAGGACATTATATTTACTTTCTGCTAAATTAGTACAACAATTCATAAAATTCATTAACAACTATAGATTTCATATAATATTTTACAGAACTTAATAGTGTTATGTTCGCAATAGTTATTAATCGTTGTATGAAAAGCTTTATTGAAACATTGTTTTAAAATGTTCACAGATAACCATTTGAGTAAGGCATAGCAGATTAAATCTGTGTGGTAAAAGAATAACTAATTTAATTTCTACTATTTTTAATTTCTTATATTTTCATAAGATCTTCACACCTCATCCACCTCGAGGTGATTAGAAGCGGGAAAGGACTGAGGCCAATAAACTGAAAGGAATCTACCCATGACCATTTAAAGCAACTATCCCGGCATTCACCTGGGCTGATTTCGGGAAACAATGTAAAACTGAGATCAGAATGTCCGGAGGGGGATTTGAAACCGCGCCCCCCCCCCCTAATCGCTCTACTAATTTTTCTATCTCATCATTTTCTTTGCCTCTGACACAAGTAAAAAGTTTTCCATTATGTAGTGTATGTGTTGTGCTCTTAGGATAATATGAGAAGTCACAAGATTTTTTTTCCCTCGGGCTTTACGCCTTGTCAACAGCAAGGTCATTAGAGGCGGGATGGGACTGGAGCAAGGAACGGGAAAGAATTCGACCATGGCCTTTTTGAAGGAAGCATCCCGGCATTCGCCTAAAGTGATTTGGGGAAACCATGGAAAACCCAAATCTGGATGCCCAGACGGGGATTCGAACCCGCGTCCTGCCGAATGCGAGGCCAGAACGCTAACCGTTCACCCACCACACTCGGTAAGTCGCAACAGTGGAACAGATATGTACTGAAATTATTATAAAATAAATACATCGTAGAACGGTATTTGATACTATGGAAAATTTCATGAAAAAACGATAAGAAAAATCTTTTATTTAAAAAAAAAATATATCAATTGAAATATGTTAAGAGGTATGTTGGGATGGCTTATTACAACATAAACTTGCTGTTTCGCCCGGTCCCAGCTTTTGTTTATTGTCTGTTGTTTTGCTGGTGATGAAACTGTGTAAGGCCCCGGAAAAACTCTCACGCCTTATCGCCGAGCCTTGGGCAACGGAGCGAGCGATGGAACAGTCGTGGTTCTGCCTCATAAAATGCACAGGAGAAACCTGACTGGGCGCAGCCTAGCTCAAGACAGGTTTTCTTATAATATTGGAAAATATCATATCTGAGGTGCTAATCGTCAATGAAAACACTTTTCTAAATTTACACGCCGAGTAAATCTCCTTTAACAGTTTTCTACCATATATCTAGACCTCAATTCATTTCGGTAAATAAGACATTAATAAACTTCTCAAAAAAACGTTCTGCAAGATTTTCATCAAGGGTAATATATATAGAGAAATGATTTTTAGACACTGGTGTACTTTACACAATCTCATTCTGTGTTCGGTTGAACTCATGACAAACAGATTTTTACAAGCTAGTTTTACTCATATGAGTATACTGTAGTGGTCCGTGGTTTGGGTTTCACGGTAAACTATAACTCCAGCCACGACAGAAGCGGCATGAGCGGCAAATCGAAACTCAGCCACTTGGCGGCTGAACTACTTATTTAATAAAGATGGTAATCTTACTTAAAAAAAAAATATATGAGAATTATTGGTTGTTTAAAGAACCATAACATCTGTCGGAAATATAATTGCAGTTATTCAAACAGGTTATTGAGTCCATACTTAGCTTCTTAATGTTATTAATGTGCAGTTGACGAAGGTAGGGTTCAACAATAGACGCAGTGTTGTCAGATCCATTCTTCTGCGGCAAAGAAAAATATTTCACTGACCCTGCTACGAAATAAATATTCGAAGTTAAGGTGTTGAGAGGAAAATGGACCCTTGTAGACTTCAAGGTACCAGAATAAATCTAGTTCTTAGACATTTGCAGGTGAAGTACATGTATTTGCTAAGGTGATTTACGACAAAAATATTCAAAGCATTTCCGCATTGTTACTTGCACGCACATCTATCTATAACACTAGGGAAACAAATGTAACATTAAAGATAAATGCAAAACCATTAAACTGTACTGAAGAAGGTAAAATTTTTTTTACCATCTACGTTTCACCGGGAAACATCACTAAATATGTCTCCAACTCCAAAATCACCCATGAACCCTATAAGCAGCTAACGCCTAAACCTTCCATGAATTTTACCGCACCCTGGCTATAAATTTCACATCATTTTTATATTCCATATAAAACTGGAAGTTATGTTTCACCTTCAGGATCTAAAACTGAGGTCGATTATTTTGCTATCGCAGCTCAGTCAACCAAAATCCGACCAAATGTTAATATAGTCGAATGCAAAGGAATACAATTGTACGAGATGTTAGTATTTTAACTTAATTTTATCCATACCTTTTGTCTGAGATGTTAGTATTTTTTTTTAGTCTTAGGTAAAGAACTCGAAAGTTTTTTTTAATGGTGTATACTTAAGACTATCTCATTACGTGAAAAATAAATAAATAATAATAATAATTATCTACTATATAATTTCGTAAGGTCACCCACTCACCTCGATAGCTATTGGCTGGAGAACGGTGTCACGTGACAGCCTTCGCTCGCAAAACAGCGACTAGAGATATCATTAGAAGGAATTGGTGGTTGTGTATACAATTTAATAACTAAGCAACTGCTACCAAATTAATTGGCATAATACATTCATTAAGTTTCCTTTTGATAGCGTTACATAGTTAAAAAAAAATTTGCGGCTGAAAAAATGTGAATCTGCTTTTCAGTACATGTTACTAATTAAAGCAACTTAAAAACTGTTAAAAAATTAAATTACTCATAGTCTCTGATGTAACTACGAATTCCAATTGTCATTTCGGCTTAAGATAAATTTCTATTTAATTACAACTTTCACTAATATTGTTGCTTAATCAAAATTTATGCATTACGGTTTATTTGCTTTTTAGGCATTTTTCTGACCACTTTCGTTGTTGGTCTTTATTCGTGTTCGCTGTATGTGAGTTATTAGGTTATTTTAAGTGGACATCAGACCAAATGTGTCACCGAATCGACTATTCTGGCAACTGCGGAGTTGCTCAACTATTTCATAATATGGAATGTGTATTAAGTTCTCTGGCCGTCACAGATACTATGACTAATGTTTACATTATGAGTATTTGCCCAATCTCAATAATAAACAACGTGATGCTTGCGAAGAAAACTGGAATTTTTTTTTTTTTTTAATTTGCAGAGTGAACGTTAAGGGTCAAATACAAATCAAGTTTGTATTTAAGCAAGTTCGAGTGTATGACCTTTGAAACAGTTACACGATAGCTTGATCGTTCCTGTCCGTGTTTAATGCCTACCTCAATTAATGCTTCTGAGTTCTTCAAGCTCAAAAGATTTTATTCATCTTAAGGCTGAAACACAGGTCAAGCTTATATTTGGCCAGATCAGATCAACCTGTCATAATATTTCATCGTAAAAACTGGAACTACTGTAGATCCGTGACGATACGCAAAAAACAGTCACGGGCTTACAGTAATAATAAAATAAAGCAGAAAGTGACAGAGTGCACTCGCTGAGCGTTGCTGCTTTGCTGTGTAGTATACAACTTAGGCGCCGAGCTCAACCCGATGAAGTACCAACTGCTTCGTCCGTGATTACGTCGGCTGCTCTTCCCAATTTTAACTGTGTTAGGACACTTTCGTAGTTTTGTAACGCAATACATATGAGGTCACTTTAAAAATAAAACCCTGAGGTTCAGTAAAACCCTCTAATGAAATGCATCATTCTTCCAGAATACAATCATACCATACAACATCTGTGTATATTTTTAAAATAGTTTCGTATACTGTTATTTTGATTGGTACAACTAACTGTAGGATCGATGTACAAATTACAGAAAAATATGAAAAATTTGATGCAAAATAAAAGTCACAGCAAAATGTAAGATCAACGCATATTTCAGCTGTAATTGGTGATTCGTATTAAAAAAACAGTTTCTTCCTCCAGATTTATTATAAAGGTTACTTGAATAACGTAGTCCAAAAGTAAAACATAATCATTTACATTATGTTCATTCGGATTATCTTCTATTTATTTATTTTCAATTTATCCAATTTGGTTATACCATCGTTCTAGAACCATGAAGTGAATATATACATATAAGTAAATATTAAACAGTAGGAAAACAAAAAGTTAACAATACAGCAAACTTGTAAAAAAAATCGATATTAATAAAATTATTTTTGTAGGTTTATCTTCAGTTCCAACGTATTTTATTCTTATAGTGAATAAAATACTATTGAAAAGAACAGTTTTCCCGGTCAATGTGTTGCAGACATCTGCATTAGTTAGAGTATTTAGTAAAGGCAACGGAAACATCCATAAACTATACGAAATGCATGTGTAATACGAGCGATTTCCGGCATCGTCATCTCCTGCTTGAAGTCTGCCTGCCATCCATAATTGTCTCCCTCACTGAAAACTTGGGATAGAATTTAACTAGGTAGTAAGCGGAGAACCCTTTATGGCAACGAAACTTTTCCTTTCAGAATATCGTGACTGGGATTTACTCAGAGGTATTTTTGGTGTATGACTGACTGAGCGCTTGTAGTATACAGTAGAAGTTCATTTTTATTACTTACTTATTTACTGCAGTGCCACCGCGGATCGTGCCCAACCATTGCCTCACCAGCCTCTCCTCTCCAACAAACTAGGTTCTTTTTTTGTTTTACTTTGGCTTAACGCCTCGTCGACGTCGTGGTCATTAGAGGCGGGATGGGATTGGAGACAGGTAATGGGAAGGAATTCGGCCATGGCCTATTGAAGTGATTTTGGGAAACCATGGAAAACCCAAATCTGGATGCCCGGACGGGGATTCGAACCGGCGTCCTCCCGAATGCGAGGCCAGAGCGTTAACCGTTCACCAACCACGCTCGGTCACAACAAACTAGATTATTCCACTCCTTCTTCTCCGAAGGATCTGTCTTTCTGGTGTTCATTCGTTATAATTATTCTATTATTGAATTTGTTGTGTATGTGTACACATCAGTGTTACAACTATGGTTGTTAGGCCCAGAATGGACCTACAGTTTAACGTGGAATCCGAACCACGAACGAGTTCTGGCGTACTTCACATTACACAGCAAGATGTATCATAGGTGTACGTCGGGTTTAAGGACTTATGAAGATCCCCGCCGAGAAAGGGACTCGAACCGGAGACCTTTCGATCTCAAGTCTGATGCCTTAACCACTGAGTCACCTGGCAGCTCTTGATAACATATACATATAATATTTCTATAAAGCTTTTTTCGTGACAAGCCATCTTTCTCCCTTCCTACTTAACAAAAATCGATAAATGAGGTATCATTAAAGATTAAGTTCTCCGCTTTGTTAACAACTTTAATTAAGAAAGGAATATTTAGAAATTCAACCCGAAAAATGCAAAATTACGAACAACCAAGATCACGGGTATGCTAGCTGGGCCTCGCTGGAGTCGATATGGAGTGATCGCGTACCACTAGATAGCAACACCACACATTACAGAGATATTAATAAACTCTGTGTGTTTTCCAGAGGAAGGAGCTCTCTGGATATTTTTGTTTCCGTTGGGGAAACATTTCATAGTTTCTAATAGTTTTGCAACATGTCGTAAATGTTTTGCTATGCACCTTTTTCAGTCGACAAATAAACAGTTGCTACAAATGATCCGGTTCTTCTTTAATCTTGTTACAAATCACCAATTTCCGTATTCATCGTATAATAATAACGAAATTTTCGCACGAGTAACGTTGTTAAAAATTATTTTTGAGCGATTGCAGTTGATTTTTTGAATACAGGGCGAATGTGAAATTGTTTTGTGTGCAACTTAGGTATAGTTAACGATATACTTGCTGTCTTGCTCATTAACCACTTCTCGCTTGTCTTCATGCGAAGACAGTCTTCCCGCATTCCTGTAGAGTGTTTCTAGTTTGCTGTTTAAGTAAAAACTTTTCTACCAGAGTATGATTTAATTTTCCGTGACGTACCTTGCGATTATTAAATACAATAAGTCAAACAAATTATCGAAGTTATACAAAAAAAACTGGCGTTTACAACAATAATATTATGTTATGTTGGATGCAGTTTCACCTAACAAACTTAAACTAGAAAAATAAAACAACTTTAAAGTCTGTTTCATATTTCGCTCCGTTCTTCGCTTCTCCACAGGCAGGCTCCTGTAGTCGACAAAGTAGCCGTTGTTCCTTCAGTTAACAGACCTGAACGGTTCCTCACGCAAGACGGCGAAAGTACGTCAGTTGCCTAATTTGTCGGGTGGTGTCGCCACTTCAGCGTTTACGCAGGTGCTCCGAGACCTTTCAAATGTTTATCTTTATGCGTGAAATTAGCTACATATGTTAGGAATGGCGTGGGAATTGACTATTTGTTGGCTAAAGAGGCAGGGAATGGTGTTTGTAACTCGTTATGTTTTAAGTACTTATAAGAAAACCAACAGATCTAATCTCATAATTCTCTTTTCTGTTATTAGCGATGTGTTTTCAAGATTACTGTACTGTAGCAAATCCAAACGACAGGCTGAATAAAACACATGGGTGAGCCATGACATTTAGAGTGCTGTTTCTGGCATTTACTTTAAAGTTTTTTTTAAAAAAAATTTACAAAGTATTTAAGTACACTGCTATTAAATACCCCACATTTACGAATTCTCTGGTTGTAACGAAATTTTGTTGCTATGGTACAAACATCTATTAAAATCTATAACATGAAAATCTCTTAACTAATTTCTGGACTGCAATAAACAACATTTAATAATAACAAGTTTATATTCAACTGAAAATACAATAAGCCCAACAGTCTCTAAATGTTGTAATGGATGTCGTAGAATACAGAACTGATTCAAAAGTGAACACATTTCCTGCACATGTAATAAATTAAGACCGTTGATCAAAGCTCTCCACATCGTTTGCTACATTAATGACTTCGTGTTTCGTCTACAAACGTTAGAAGCACTCCATATTTCATGTGAATAGAATTGTAACGCATTTCCATTTATGTGGTCCGATATGAACAGTCACCATTTCTTGGTACATGGAGACCATCTACGAATATCACAATATTTGTTTATGTGTAATAAAAAAAATTGTAAATACGATAAGGTGAATGTAATTTATAATATGCGTACCTAATACCGCATTTGCTTGTATTGTTAAAATAGCTTATGGAGATAATTTTCGAAATCCCCGATTGTGTTTTAGCTCTTATTTTACATGATTTTGCTGATATTTACTAACTGAGCTGAAAAGTCACTTATGCATACGAAAATCTGCAATAATCCATATGCCTTAGTTGTGATTATTGGTCCTACGATACCTAAATTCGAATAAATCTTTATCGCTGTCAATGAATGGGTCCAAAGTTCTTTATGATTTCCTTCAATGCTTATATTTGTAGTTTTCTATCTAATTAAATTTCAGAAACTTATATGACGTTTATCAGTAGTATTTGCGTAATAAGTTAAACTACAGCTTCGGAAAGAAGACCAAATACTTATAACTACAATGTCAATAGGTTACAGTCAAGATTTTTTACGTGTATTATATACAATTTGTCATAAACATCTGTATATAATATCCCACTATAATTATCCAATCAGTCAGGATCACCAACAAAAAGCGGTTGCTGCGTCTTTACCATAAGATGTTCCCTGTGTTATAAGACGGATCCACTCAACACTGATGCATGTGATTTTCCCCATATACATTCACACATGACCAGGTGAGCATTGATAAAACTCCATTTCGCCAAACTGATCTTAGATTTGTCCGTTCGCAGTCAGTGTCTACTCAAAGACATCGACCTCAACAGTTTCTCGTTGTGGTAATTATTAGGTTACTGCTGTCCATCAAGAAAGCGAGAACGTCTACCGTAGTTTAAGTCTCGACTTTGGTGCCTTCTTGTTTGGATCTTCTTTTCTTTGAACTGCGGTGTTATTTCAGATGGCTAAAATTTTAGGTAGGCTGCTATTATTTTCGTGTTGTTTAGGGCTTTACGGCTCATCGATATCTAGGTTATTAGAGCCACAAAAAATCTGGGGAGCAGAAACGGTAAGGAATTTGGAGTAGGGCTATTGAAGGAACCATTTCGACATTCGCCTGGAGCGTTTTCCGGGAGCAACAATGTGCCCGGTACGAAGATTGAGCCTGTGTCTTCCCGAATTCCAGTCCCAAACATTAACTGCTCACTACCAGGCAGTAAACTTACAATTAACATTCATTATTGATTGTGTGCTAAATCTATTTTTTGACGTTATGAGATCAATTGTTTCAAGCTGGTCAGGTATATTTTGCAGCATTGTGCCAATAGTCAAGCTCTGAAGCACGAATGCTTTGTGGTTAACCAGCCGATTGTTATGCAGATTATTGTGGTCGGAGACTTTCAGTTAGCAGTTCATACAATGTATATTCAATCTGAGAGGTATTTCATGGGTTATTCTTATGTTTTTATGAGTCACAGTGTTGCAGTTGAACGCGCTACCACATTATATAACATCTCTCTTTCGAAGGTGAAAGGCACGCACTTGTGATTAGGCTAATGGAGATTTGTAGTGTCGCTATTTACAAACTTTAAGAAGCAGTAAATTGAATCCTGTTTAATGCCCAAGGTACCAGAAAAAACTAGAGCTTCCTACGTGATCTAGATTGCTGAGATATGAAGCTATTCTTACGATGAAAACGGTTAGGCATTATAATTTTTATTAGTTTCTGAATATGACATTGAACTGTCGACAGCGTAAACTGTTTTTTATGGTTTCGTTAATTATAAGGATCCTTCGAAAATTGTAATTTGATCATATATTAATGTAGGAGCTGTAAAAACCTTCATGTAAAACAAAAAATTTGATAGCAGTGACAAATTTCTACAGTGTAACATCCTACCAGGGAAATAACTTGCAGTGTATTCGGCGTGCTTAACTGTTATGGAATACGCCAATTGGAAGGAGCGGGTTCGTATCCGCTAAAAATAATTTTTCTTCTCCTTAAGATAACAGTACAACAACCTGACAATCGAGTCAGCGGTCATATTCTTTTTTTCTTTTCTGGCTTTACAGCTCGTCGACGTAGAATTTATTAGGGAAAGGAACGGAAGGAATTCGGTCATGACCTCTTGAAGAAACCATCACAGCATTCACTTGGAATGTTTTCGGAAAGCCGATATCTGTGTGGTTGCACGGGGATTTGAACCGGCGTTCTCCCGAGTGTTACCGCTTCAGCCACCATGCGCGGTGCAGTATGATTACTGGCGTAGCTGATACATCTGTTTTTTGTGTATGATGTTTGGGGTAATTGTTTCCCCCAGCTGTCTAGGTTAATGTGTACCTGTAACTCGGTAAAGTGATGCGACTGTTAAAACACAGTAGGCGTCATTTGTAACAAGGCCACACCGGACACCTGCTAGCGTCGACGTAACGACCCGTCCCCGTTCTTTGCTGTTCCTCCTGCTCGTCTCTCTGAGTTGTCTCTGCAGGAAGTGTGGGAGATGGGATGTGGGTCACGTGGGACTTGCGGAATGCGGCGCGGAGGCAGTAAACAGACAGGCGGTCTGCTGAGACGCTGCTTTCTCTCAGCGGAGATCAGCGCGCAACAGCTGATGCACCTTGCGACACCTCGCCTGCCACAACGATCAACTCTTTTAATTAATGACTAGTGGCAGCCTGGCCGGCCAACGTTTCGCAGCGTACCTAACTGGCGGTACCTCAACCGGCCTCTCAAATTCTTTCTGGTTGATTGACGTGCCGTGGCAGCAAAAGGAGGCATTAAAACTTGGGCTACAATTAGTGCCAAGAAATGAAATAAAATTCGAACATCGTCTGAGTTACCATGGCAATAGGGGCTATACGGTACAACGCAAAAGAAAAATATAGGCAGCAACAGTTGGATTCGCTCCTGTGACCTGTAGAACGACAATCATTCACCTGTCAAGCTTACTATTAATTCTGTACACAAATTTGCCTCCAGCAACGCCTGTAGCCCAACATTTTGTATCGATTTCCGTGTGTGCTGCAATCGTGTTGAGAAGTTACGTAACGAAAGGGTCACTGATCTCGTGGTGCTGTGAAGAATAATGTTCAATTTACTGACAGGGAAAAACCTGCCTTCATCTAGCCAATGGCCCTCCTTGTCAACAAACTCATATATCCCTTAAACTTGTGATTCACAGAGCCTGGTAAACGCTCCCACCCATCATTCAGAAGGAAGTGGCTTTGATCCGGGGCTGGTCAGCAACAATTCAGTATTGCATAGTTTTCATAAAACATTTAAGGAGAATGCTGGGATGGTTCCTATGAAAGACCATGTCTGAATTCTTTCCCATTTCTTGATCCCCCGGATCCAATGATCCTGATGAGCAGTAAAGCTCTAATACATAAGAAATAAAAGAAACGACCCAATATTGTTTGTACACCGACAGAGACTGTCTTGTGAAATCGATCCCTTCCATCCAAGACTTCTTCTATTTTGCTTCAGTTTCTACGTGTCTTCGACGTCATTAGAGACGTGAGAGCAAAGATGGCTAGGAACAGGAAGAAATTCTACCTGGTAGATCCTGCAATGGGAAATCATGGCAAACCGAAATCTTGATGGCCGGACGGGGATTCGAACCTGCGTCATCCCAAATATCAGGCCAAAACTTTACCTCTCAGCAGAGAAAGATAGAAATATTTAACATTGCTTCTTACACCTTGGCGTACCACAACGTACAAATCTCAGTTCTTACAAAAATGATGTATATGCGCTAAATATTTCAGATTCTAGAGCATATAGCGAACGGAAAATAAATTCTTATATGTTTCTCCTATGAAGCGAAAACAACTAAGATCGCATTTAAAACAATGATTCTATCTACAAATAAAAGAGGATTTGGGGATGAATAGTGTTAAAAAATATGCAATGTATTAAAATAATAATATAAAAGTGAAAGTTTCAATGGATGGATGTATTAAAAGTTCATTACCCGTAATGGTTCAACGAATCTGAATTTAATTTGGTACGGAGCTAGAATATAGCCTGGATTAGCATATAGTGCACATGATGAGTTTCTTTGAGGCGTTACATATTTATTTTAAACTGTTCTTATTTTACTTTTTGATCTTTGTATTGCTTTGGCCAATCTTATAAAAATGTAATAATAATAATAATCTAAACTACCTTATTGGTTTGAAATATCAATTTTTTAGCCTCTTTCATTAAACATTGCTGTCTGTAAAGAGAATCGCATAATATGGTTTTTAATGTCAATTTTTGAACACGAATATACGAAAAAAAAATTTATATTAGTTCAATTCATGTGTTGCGTTAAGGTGATTAGGTTTCATAATGATCTATTCCAACCACTGGCAAGCTACCCCTCTACATTACAGTTATCGCTTTGGCATCCAATTACATCCAAGCAACACTTATAGCCGCTTGGAGTTAACTAGCTACCTGGTAGCCTCATAATTACTCGCGTGACACCGTCTAAGAGAAAATTGCTATTGACCTTCTCAATGCTTTTATTTTTAGCCGAGTTGCTAACGCCATGTAGGAAAGAGATGACTATCAAGGAAAACATGAAAACTTTGTTAAGTGCATTCTGATTGTCAGAGCTGGCGATTTCAATTAGCGACTAATGTAATTTGATTTGTAGTGACTTGCAATTGGTGGTAAGTAGCGAAGAAAGAGGCACCTGCGTGGCGAATCAAAACGCGGTCGAAATCTTACGGGATATCACGGCCAATAATGCCATAAAAAATTATTGTTATTATTATTATAATTGGTGTATGAGGAAGGAATTTTAAAAATAATAAAACGAACAACTGACCTCAGCTGTGATTGGGAACAAATAAAGTCAGATAATTAACAATTTTTCACTACTAAATAAAAAATTAATTTTCATATAAGTTAATAAAGTTTGGAACTGGAATTCTAAGAAAAATGTTTGGTCCATTTAAAGATGGATTTGAGTGGAGAAGAAGAAAACATAGAGCTGAGAAGTCTGTACCGGCTGCATGATATAATAGCGATAGTAAAAGGTCAGAGAGTAGGGTGATATAGTCACAGAATGAGAACGGACGAGGATCTCATCACAGATGTGATAGAAGGGTGCTTCGAAGAGAAATGCCCATGCGGAAAACCGAGATGCAATCAACGAATACATCAGAAAAGCAAAAGTCTCAGAGGAGGAGGAGTGAAGTGACAGAGAAGGCTAGTGGGTGAGGCAAATCGATTGGCTATGGTCCGTGATGCTATTGCAGGATTTAAGTAGCAAACTACACTGAAGAACCAAAGAAACTAGTACACCTACCTAATATAGTTTAGGGCCTCCGCGAGCACGCTGAAGTGCTGCTACACGACGTGGCATGGACTCGACTATTGTCTGAAATAGTGCTGGAGGGAACTGCCACCATGCATCCTGCAGGGTTGTCCATAAATCCATAGAGTACGAAGGGGTGGAGATTTCTTCTGAACGGCACGTTGCAAGTTATCCCAGATATGCTCAATAATGTTCATGTCTGGGGAGTTTGGTGGCCAGCGGAGGTGTTTAAACTCAAATGAGTGTTACTGGAGCCACTCCGTAGCAATTCTGGACTTGTGGAGTGTCGCATTGTCCTGCTGGAAATGCCCAAGTCGGTCGGAATGCAAAATGGATAATGAATGGATGCAGATGATCAGCTAGGATGCGTACGTACGTGTCACCTGTCAGAGTCGTATCTAGACGAATCAGTGGTCCCATGTCACTCCAACTGCAAATGCCTCACACCATTACAGAGCCTCCACCAGCCCGGAACAGTCCCCTGCTGACACGCAGGCTCCATGAATTCATGAGATTGTTTCCATACCCGTACACGTCCATCCACTCGATACAATTCGAAACAGACTCGTCAGACCAGGCAACATGTTTCCAATCATTAACAGTCCAATGTCGGTGATGACGGGCCCAGGGGAGGCGTAAAGCTATGTGTCGTGCACTCAGCAAGGGTACACGAATGGGCCTTCGGCTCCGAAAGCCCATATCGATGATGTTTCGTTGAATGGTTCGCACGCTGACACTTGTTGATGGCCCAGCATTGATATCCGCAAGCAACTTACGGAAGGGTTGCACTTCTGTCACGTTGAACGATTCTCTTAAGTCGTCGTTGATCCCGTTCTTGCAGAAGCTTTTTCCGGCCGCAGTGATGTCGGAGATTTGGTGTTTTACGGGATTCACGATATTAAGGATGTAGTACGGGAAAATTCCCACCTCATCGCTACCTCGGAGATGCTGTGTTCCATCTCTCGTGCGCCGACTATAACACCACGTTCAAACTCACTTAAATCGTGATAACCAGCCATTGTAGAGGCAGTAACCGATGTAACGCCTGCGCCAGACACCTGTTGTCTTATATAGTGTTGCCGACCGCAGCACGGTACACTGAGTGTTTATATATCTTTGTGTTTGCATACGTATGTCTATACCAGTTCCTTTGACTTTTCAGTGTATTTGGTTATTTTTAAGTGAACAGTCAAAAAATTTGATCTATTGTTACCGAGTAAAAATTGTACAAGGGCATTAGACTTACGTTACTACCTGATTTTATGGACACGCCTGATGTTTTAGCACTGTTTTTAAGTAAAAGGTTTGGAGAAATGTGTACATTATCAATAAACAAGTACCAATAACGGAGGAAATCCAGACAAATTCCAGCACAGCAAATATATTACGGAGGAAATCCAGACAAATTCCAGCACAGCAAATATAATACGGAGGAGAGCATGTACACATATTGTTCCTGGATATTGCTGTGCAACGCAACCGAGAACAGATGTGATAAAGCATATGAAAATATTTGAAGGTAAACAGCTGGAAAAGATGGTGGAACACATTCGAATTATGCCTGTCCAGAGACTGGTCGAACGATTAGAAGTAGTATAGTGACAAAAAATTATTGCTTGATTTTATACATAAGGGATTGGGAAACTTTTAATTTGTACGTATTAAGGAACAGGCACAAGTTATAAAGAGTTGCTATGAACAGTATGCACCCAACAGCAAAAGAATTTATTGTGAACGGAAGTAGGTAAATGGAGAAATCTCCTATGGCGTATATTTTTTTTGTAACTGCTTTACGTCTCTTTTTAACATCGAGGTCTTTAGAGACGGGAAAGGATGGGGAGCAAGGATGGGGGCAAGGAATGGGAAGGAATTCGGCCATGGCCTTTTGAAGGAAGCATCCCGGCATTTGCCTGGAGTGATTTAGGGAAACCATGGAAAACCCAAATCTGGATGCCCGGACGGGGATTCGAACCGCCGTCCTCCCGAATGCGAGGCGAGAACGCTAACCGCTATGGCGTATAAAGCTAACCGTAATTAATAATAATAATAACAACGAGGCCTCTAAGGTATTGACATACAATAGATAATCCTAGCGGCGACTAACCAACGATATTCTTTCACCATCCAGAAACTTTCTGGGATGAGTCATTCATTACAGTATTTGGCAGTAATACTTTTGAGTAACTTGATGTTGATCTGGTGAAAAGTAACGTGTCGGCAACCAGACGTAATTAAAGCAGTCGTCCCCGTTCCGTTGCTAGTAGCTGTTACCTAACGGTTACGGCGTGTGTTAAACAAAGAGGAGTCTGGGTCGTTTACATTTTCTGTTAGCAATGGTAACGGACGCACTGACACACTGTGTTGGTTCTGGGGCTTTCATTACATTGAAACCTGTGCTTGGGAAACAAGGGGAAAGCGGCAATCACGTCAATGAATTTTGAGAAACAAAGAGGAGAACAGGAGATAGGACCGTGATTAGGATTACATTCCAGTGGTTCAATATATACAATTTTCTTGCTGCTCTTTCAATCGTCTATTGTATGGACATAGTTTTTATCGACTAAATCACGGCAGTTTCCTCTCGTTGCATAAATCCGTCCACACCCGCTCAGAACACAATTATCTTTTTTTTTAATGACTAGCTTTAAGTAAGGTCAGCACGCAGCTGTTATTAGCAGATATTTAGCTACAGCCGAGAACGGAGAAAAATAACCATTCTGTAAAGCTACTCGACTGTGCAGTAAAATTTGCCTTATGACCCCTAAGCGTCACGTGAGGTAAACGCGTATTTTGTTGACATGAAAAACATAAATTATTTTTCAGTTTTCGAAGCTTCTGACCATACGATTTAACAACTGTGCATTCTAAAGTTATTTTCTGCATCCTGAATAATTCTATTCCATTACTCGCATAACAGTTGCAGGTAAATTGTAAGTGTATATTTACACATTAAAAAAAAAAAAACCATTAACCTCGGAATTTGTTCTTATACTCGACATTTTGAATCAGAAGTGCTCCTAAATACATATTGGACACCAATTCCAAAACTCGTCAGCATCAGGGTAGGAAAGAAACAAGAGGTGAGGAATCGATATCGACGTAAAAGTTGGTAGAAGGTGCCTGGCACAAGTGGAAGCAATTCCACACATAAATGGGGTCCCATGGCACAACAAATTTATTAAACAACCAATTTTGTATAAAGTAAAGTGTGCAAGTTGCTGGCATAGAAATATTATTCAGAAATTTGATTGTAATTCGATTGAACTGATGAAAAATTCGTATACCCAGTAATGCCAATTTCACTGGGGGATACTGTAGACACGGAGAAGTAACTTTACACTAAAAATTCCATTCATAAAAATAAAAAAGTGCCTCAGATTTTCCTTTGCAGTTTCTGTCGGCTTTACATGTGGTGGATTTCACTATCTGCCTACGACATAATATGCATAACTACTGCTGACTCCCGCCCTAAAGCCCCCGCTTCCCCCCCCCCCCCCGTACTGACTCCTAAACATGACATAGTATCTACCGAAGACCGATACCATAAGTTAATTTTAGGGTTCTAAAACTTAATAAATTTTGTCGTAAAAGGCTCTAAGGTTCGTTAAATTCACAATTAAAGCTCAATTTTTTGTGACCAACATAAATTTGACACCCTTGTCGATTTAAGGAGCATACAGGAATTTAGATACCTATATTCGACAGAGAATTTTTCAATGATAAAAATATTATTTTATTTTAACATATGAATGCATAGTCTAATTATTTCATGGCGATCGCATTTACATAATCACGTTCAGAAAGTAAACTTACCTTAACTGATAGTTAAAGTTCTTCCGGACGTTACGATTTTGCTAATAAGATATGCGCTACCAGTTATAGTAAGCACACACTTTACCGTTCATTGAAGGCCGTCACCAAATATGTGGGTACGTCCAGGTTGACGAATAAATGTAACAGTGTCGTTGGTTTTGTGCACTGTTTCTGGATCATCGTATTTCCTTAAATTCGAACCTCATACAATTTCATCGATTAGGAATGGTTATGTTCAGTAAATTGGCACTATAAATAAAAAATCTGTTGGAAGATTTAGTTATGATGTTGATCTCTCTGTTAAAAATATATTGTATTAATAAACTCGTTAAACGTATTAACCAGAGGATATTTGTAAATAAGTAATAAAAATAATTATAGGTGCTCTATCAACAATAGACGCGCTTATCTTATAGAGATAACGCCAAATTTCGTATATGAAATATGATAGTCCATGACTGTTATTCTATAAGGCAAAAATTCTCGTGTCGTTACATTCGCCCAGCATTGCTTCGGAAAATGGTGTGAAGTGGAAGTGTGGATGGACAAAGCGGAGATAAAACTTGCGTCTTCCCGAATATAAGGCATGAGAGCTAGGGGGAAAAAAAACTGGAACAGATTGTTGCCTTAAGCTGCTGTGATCCTTCTTTCTAATGTCCATATATTATATCTAACTCTGCCACCGTTTCACCGAAAAGGTGTTATTTTGATTAATGTACCAATATGCATTATGCAAAATGGCTCGTTTGTCACCGTCTCGAGAATTGATAACTTCATTTCTCAATCTTACCCGAGATGTCCGAAATGTGATTGATGTAAGTATGAATAAAGTGCAAAGATTTCTTAAAAAAAAAAATTTACACAATGGATTCAATGGAGAAATGTTATTTTTCTGTTGACGCCAAAACAACAAGTGTTCACTGTAAGTCACCTTTAGCGACACCCAAGTGACCAGGTATCCATTAGTGTAGTATAAAATTTTTTCGCAATAATTCTGACAGTAAGAGTAGGTGAAAATGTAGTTTGCCCTATTGCTATGAACGTGAGCAGTAGATAATATCTAAAGTAGAATGCTGTTTGGTTCGCACGGTGCTGCTTGGTAATGCAAGTCAGAAGAGGTGACTCACTATTTTGATGGGTCCATGTTAATAATAGTAGCTGTCCCGCGCCTTCGTACCTCAGTCAGAGCTTTCCTTGATGATTTTCCAGACTAACAGGTTGCTTGAGAGGTTAGCTCATCACTAGAAGTAGACGAATGTTTATCAGCGAAGGAAGAGAAACATTGTAATAGTTTTTTCTCTAGCGTGATTGTCTGATTATCGTGTTCTCTCTTGACCCTGACCGTCATCACAGCATGTGGCCATAAAACCAGTGTCGGCTGTAAACTCAGGCCAGCCTCGGGCTACATCGTAGGAGCGACTCAAAATCTTATGCTACTTCAGCATGAAGCGGAGAACAACGGTAAGGGTGCCACCAACAAGAACACCACAACTTACCGTAATGTAAAAACCGAATTATTCTGTTCACGTTATCATAACTACATTAACTTCTTTTGAGTATGTTGAACCATGAAACTGGATATTTCGACTATACAATGAAGTGGAAAAATGGGAAACGTACATTTCCCAATGAGTCCTTAGGAGTTTTTTCGTAAGTTACTCGATTAAGGATATCAACACGTTTAATATCCTACACCACTTTCAAAGAGTAAGCCTAAGGAACGATGTCTATAACATTACATAACAATAAATTAGAACCAACAAAATCTTCACGGGTGACCAGCCTCAGAGACAGTCAGCTGAGGACAACTACAGATACCTGATGAAGACAGCAGAGTCAGCTGTCGAAACGTTGTGTTTTTACACCACTATCCGCCTGGATGAGAAAATTTTGTTGCATCGATACGCCGGGAAAGTCTCCACTCACAAATTAGAACCAGTTTTAATCGGGGTGAAAGGTAGTTCATTAATCAATAATTTATAAGCACTCGATGTAACAGATGGCACTTATAAAACAGCAATGAGAGCGTAGCTTTAGTGAGCTAACTACTAGGTAATCATAGTGATACATGAAGCCGATAAAGGAAAAAAAAATCGTTTGTGGATGGGTGGGATAGCTATAAACAATCAGTTATGAGATTCTTCTGAGCAGCAATAGAATTAGCAGATGATAAATATTAAACTCCCTGGTATTTGATGTTTAGCTCTTTAAACAGCAATTAATGCCAAAGCCAAACTGTAATACTTCATTGCACTGTAACGTTTAAATCGAGAAACATGAGCATAATATTTTTTACTTTAGTTCCTGATATGGTGTTGTAGTGTGGGACCTGCATTGCATGTCTCGAAAGCAGGAGTTGCAGGGACTGCAAAAGATAGAGCAGCTAAATTTATTTTTTGAAATGACTATGATGTTTGGATGGATATTGGTCAAAGAAATAGTAGTACATGGAATGAAACAGGTGACCCTAACCGCAAGCTTGCACTTGATTGCAGGCGTAAGGGGTTGGTAAAATTTTCTTCCGCAGTTAAGGAAGTGAGGGCCTGGAATAAATAACTAAGAGTAATGTGGAACAGTTTACCGAAAAAACTCGAGTATTTAACATTATAATCCGTAAAGGGCAAAAGTAGGTGGGTGATATTGCAATCAAAGAATTTAAGATTAAAAAAAAATGAAATTAGGAAATAGGTATGTGGTGGGGTTCAAGCCCCATCGCAATTAAATTAAAATATTTAATTAAAAGATCTAAAGGCGCTTATAAAAACTGGTGTTTTACACCACGTTGCTGTCAACTAAGAACAATTTTTCAGTGTTACTTCTGACAGACGAGTTTCGGTGCTTGGCTTCACGCCTTTTTGCATGTATGTTCGTTTGGGTCAACCAGGACCATGTTAAACCTTTGTTTTAGCTTGAATTTTGCTGTAAATATGTACACATCGTATTACAACTAGGATTGTTAACCACAGAGAGGACCTACAGTCGCTAGGTCAAAAAGGGCCCCGTTGCAAAAAAATTATTTTGGGCCCTCAGGCCAGATGGTCGACCTTTTTTTTGCTTTGTGTTGCTGGAAAGGGCCCCCTGAGCTGAGGATGGGGCCTTGAGTTGTGCTTAGGGGCCCCCTGAGCAGTGGTTCCGGGCTCCCCTGAGCAGTGAGAGGACCCTTAGTGAGGGGTTTCCTGTGTCTCAGGGATCCCCTTAGACGATAGTAGAGCTAAAAAAAAAAAAAAGTCGCCAGTTTGCCATGAAGGCTGGTAGATCTCTGAACTACGCTTGGGGGCCCCCAGAGGTGCGCTTTGGGCCCCCAGAGGTATGCTTGTGGTGCCCCTGAGCGTAGGGGCCCCGATGCACTGCACCGCCTAGCCCCATAGTAGCTACGCCCCTGAGGACCTACAGTTAACGTGGAATCTACCTAGCGTGGTGGATGAGCGGTTAGCGCTCTGGCCTAGCATTCGGGAGGACGGCGGTTCGAATCCCCGTCCAAGCATCCATATTTGGGTTTTCCATGGTTCCCCCAAATCACTCCAGGGGAATGCCGGGAAGCTCCCTTTAAAAGGCCATGGCCGAATTCCTTCCCGTTCCTTGTCCCCAGTCCTTTCCCGCCTCTAATGACCTTGACGTGGACGAGGCGTAAAGCCATAAGTAAAAAAAAAAAGTGTGTAATCCTAAGTATAGTGGTGATATAATGCTTGGCAGTACTTACACAAGCCCGGCCAGCACGTTCATGAGCGTACTCTTGCCAGCTCCTGAGGGTCCCATGATGACCGACAGCTGGCCTGGACGAAACTTGCCGCACACTCCCTTCAGGATACTCCGACGACCTGCAACACACACGCAGTCGTCACGTTACACCAAACACAACTCAAGAAGAACACATAAAATGGTCTCCGGGAACTGCACCACTTTCTTGACCTGCTAGAAACTGGCTCTAAGCTGTTGAAATTTACATCACTCGCTTCGTCAACATGTCCTCTTCATGTTTTGCGATCATACATTGCGGAAAAGTCGCCAGGAATTTAATTAAAAATGCCGAAAAATGACGTTGAAAAATCAGTGACAGTCTCTTAAAATGTTGATTTAATCCTTTGTTGTAATGTTTTCTTGCCTTTTCAGCTCTTCTCCGTTGTAAAAAGTCGCACAAAATTAACAAATTGGCAGTATATATCCGAGTTGTGATGCCCGCCATCTTACATAGCAATGAACAACCAGAGATAATCGATTGCTTCCATTGTAAACAAATACACCATTTCGGTATGGATGCCGCATAGCAAAAATTTCGTAGATTTTTTCCCACTTGGTCCAGGCCGTATTTTAATTTAACCATGATGTCTATGACAAAACGACACTGTTTAGGTTGAAAGTGTCCCTGTACCGATAATTTTTATGTTATTTTTGCAGTGCTGATAGCATTTCGCAGTTGCCCATCCTTTCATATTTCGGCATTTTTAATTAAATTTTTGGCTACTTTTCCGCAATGTGTGATTGCAAAACGTGAAGAGGACATGCTGACGAAGCGACTGATATAAATTTCAACAGGTTAGTACCAGTTTCTAGAAGGTCAAGAAAGTGGTGCAGTCCCCTTGTCTCCTTCAAAGCAACAACTCCAGAAAGTTTGTTGCTCTGTGTATTTGACAGAATTTTCTCCAACTAAGAATTATTGTAAAGAAGTGCTTGAGTTAAGGGCCGTCGTGACCTTACAGCCGGAGTTCCGGCACTGCTGTAGCGCTAGATTTATATGTATTTGATGAGAACATAGCGATTGTGCTAAAAGATGCATTTTGTAAATTGGGTTGTTTATAATAGCATCATTTTGATTTCTACTCGTTAGTGCGCTGGACTACCAAGCCGACATATAGATGGCCCTGATGATGTTTCGGGCACCCGTGGTAACTATCACGGCGTGATTAATTGGGGCCGGCTTCGAGAGTTAAGATTCGGCCTCCGGTGAGAACTCGAGTCGTTGAAATGTTTGGTTCCAGCCCCATTGCACCGCGGACAAATTGTATTGTAACTAGTAATACGTGAGCCACGTCACAATTTTGTGTAAAAATTGGGCGAGAGAAAAAGTGAGAACATTGTAGGTCAGTTTGTGCCAGAAGGAACACCGCATAGTCCTCTGTTTATACGTTTGTTTTGTTTCTCGTGTGTTTTCTTCCTATAAAGTCTAAGGACAAGAAATATCATAAGTATCGTTGGCGACTCTTAGGTAAGGACTTTCAGGTGTTAATAAATCTTTAGAATACTTTGAATCCTGACTCTGCTATTCGTTAATGTTGGTTCTACCCTTCTACATAAATCCACAAATCACTTCCCCTATCCAAAAGGTGGCCGCGGCAGTTTATGAACCCAATGTCGAATTGAAGCATTGTAGCGTAAAGAGAAATAGTAATTCCTTTTTTAATTTTACACCGTCTAGAAAATATTGAAATTGTTACTAGGAGAAACTCTGAATAATAAAACCCACACATAATTCACACTAAATAAGGTAACCTTTAATCCCAAAGAGACGCAGGTAATGTACTGTAACAAGAAAAATAATGTTTTGATAACAGTTTAGGAAAAAGTAAGATGCGAAAGTAATCGCTGAAAAAGTCTGGGGGTAAAAATGATATGTTTCGAGGTAAGGAACGACAAGGAGAGAACGTAATTCACAATCACTTACCTGATGTAAAAAAAATACGTTCACATTGGCAAGTAATAAGACTGCCTGAAAATTGTATTCAAACAGTTTGATTAAACGGGATGTGATGTGTTTTCAGTTAACACTAGGAATTGTTTTTACTTTTGAAACGCTGACTAACTAACCTGTAATCATTATTTGGTAATTTTTTTTTTCCTTTTTGCGCTTTATGACTAAAGTTATTAGATCTGGAAGAGGATAGAGGGCATGAATGGGAGGAATTTTGAAGAAACCATACCGGCATTTACCTGAAGTTTTTTCGGGAAACGAAACCGAAATCTCAGCGGTTGGACAGGGATTTGGACCAGCGTGCTCCAGTTTAGATACTGCGGAACAAGAAGATAAGTTTGACAAAATTTGGATGTGGCAGTTCACCCTGGAAAGTTTTAACAGTGTCACAGAGTCTCATGAATACCATATCTCCTTTTTGTACAGTTTTGGAAAGTGTCACAAATTAACGTCATGTGAATATGAGTGCTGAATATATTTATGGATTATGGTATAAATCAATGATCACTATTCTGGGGGGAAAAAATGCCTGGACCATTCACCTACCATAATTCTCTCCTATTTCTAATAACCTCAATGTTGACAAATTGTGAAGCTCCAATGATGTCATAACAATATAGCAGTAGGGTACAAATGCAACAACCGCTAAAACGTCAATCCAGGGTTAATTGTTTTTAGGATTTAATACTCTCCCTCAGACCATTACATACACATTTCAAGATGCATAAACGAGTCTATTTAATATTACAGAGCTGTTACTTTGAGTGTTCGCAATATAGGAGGAAAGTAATGTCAGTCAAGATGAGGTTATTGACGTAATGACTATATCTGGACATCAGCTAGAGCTGAATTTCCAGGTATTCACTCTTCCGGCCAAACATTGCCTGTTTTAAAAGGAAGGAAAAGGCACATTCTTTTCGGTACGACTAAGACCTCTACACCAGATCTGTGAACTCTACTAGAAAGTAGTTCATTAACTTTTGCTAGCTAAAATTTCTGGTTGATTCCGTTGATATTACTTCTGTTGTCACAGCTGATAGTTTGCTATTTTATCACTGGACTTATGAACTAGACGAATGTAATGATCTGGCACCATTACCAAGAACAGTTATTTCAATCCCTTTCTCAAATCAAAACAATAAATTCCATCACTGTTAGTCAAATGCTCCGAAATAATTGGAATCATTCCAATGATATAATCTCACAGCTCAGTGATTACGATATCTCTGAAATATGTAAAGTTAACTGCATTTCAATTTAATTCATTTATAAAAGTATCAGTTATTTCGTGCAGCATATAAGTGTAAAGTTCTTGATACATCATCTTCTTTCTCCAGTTTCCCAAGTGCGGTGTAAGAGCACTCGCCACCTTTGCCTGTCCAAGTACGTTTCCTCTTCTTGGATTCTAGGCCATGATGCACCTTTCTCTTGTAGGTCCAGTTTCACGAGATCAATCCATCTACTTCTGGGCCGGCCTCTTGGTCTTTGACCCTTCAGTTCTTTTTCCAGCCACATACTCGTTGTTCTTGTCGGGTCCATCCGTTTGACATGTCCCGGCCATGCATTCTAGCTATGGCAATTTTTTTCTTGACGGATTTCATTGACTGGGATCTGTTTACGGATCACTTCATTCCTGATCTTGTCCCTTCTGGTCTTCTCTACAATTGATCTAAGGAACTTCATCTCGGCCGCCTGGAGTCTGCTTTCATCTCTGCTGGTAGTGGTACATACTTCCAGGCTGTACATGTAATGGATAAGTAGTATACTGTGACATTTTGGCTGTGATTGGAATACGATTGTCCCACAGAAGGTGCCTAACTTGATGATAAAACTGAGCTCTATTCTGTACACCTTTACTTCCAAGGTACCGAAAATTATCCACCTGATTTAATTTTTCACCCTTCAGATAAATAACAGGCTTTGTATTCTGTCTGCTGACAGCCATTAGCACTGTATTTGTGCGGCTTATTTTAAGGCCAAATTCCTTAAAATGCATAGCGGAGTCTTCATGATACAATAATTGATTAAACAGACGTGTCTCTCTTAAAAAAAAAATTGCCAGCGATGGTAGGTCATGTGCCTTTTTTGCCACTGTAATAACAACAGCCGTGCCACACCGCAGTGACATTTTATCGAGTTGCGTCATTTCTCGCTGGCAATTAGCAGCATCACGCGGTGCGTGGACTCCATGTAGGTCGGCACGTGGAGCCGCACTTCTAACTTTCGTCCAGCTTCCTCGTTACGAAACTGCGTAAAGATGTCGCCATCATCAGCTGCGATCAGTTGCAGTACTCAAGTAGCTCAAACATCGTGATCACCAGCTGGCGAATTGTGAAATGCTAAGTACTGTCAGTACAACTGTATGGCATCGAAATCTGTTACTTACGTCATCTTCCATTAATCAGTTTGAGGTTATTGAAGTGTGGCTGCGCCGCAAAATGTTTAAAACCTCCTGGAAACAGTGATAATGGCTTGATGTTGGTCTTCATGGGAACGTGAGGACAGGCATTCTCGTTGCCATGTTTCCGGTCGACCAAGTCGGACCACCACAAGGAAATATCACTGTATTGTGCACCAAGCACATACCAACTCATTCAACTCCTTGCCCGCCGGCCTCGGTAGCGTAGGGGCTAGAGTACTAGCTCGGCGAGCCGAAGGTCGCCGGTTCGAATCCGGCCGCGGGCATGGATGTTTAAGTGTTGTGTGAATGTCCTGTCCGTCCTGTGGCATCCATAAATTGGAAAAATGCAATATATGTACTGGTTGACGACTTATACACGTTATCCCATGATATGGTACGTGTTCCTGAGGAAAACCTCTTGTGTGTTGAAGACGTCAACAGAAGCTAGTAATTGTTGCCGTCTCTGCAAACGTAAATGTATTTTGTTGTTCTCTGCGTTTAATGTGTATTTTATAACGAAGAAATTTGGTACGATCCTATAATTGGTTTAAAATATTACCCGATACGGCGGGAGAGATTTGCAACGTCACAGAATATTCTCTCCGTTTCCAGTACAGTGTTGGTTTACCAGGTTGTGGCGTCCCACCAATTGACGAAGCTTGGAATAAAATGGGTCACGACCTTAGTCCTCCATCAATTGCAGCTGATCTGGCACGTAACAGCTTGGGTCACACTCTATATGCGTACACTGAACGTCCATGATGTTACCCTTTGTAAATAAGCTCTGAGAGTCTGTGCATAGATCTCGCATGTTCAAACTGAGAATTTATTTATTTTCACAGATAAGTTGAGCACTTTGGATTCTATGTTTTGGACATTTTAAAAATACAAATACAATGCCTGACAAAACAAGTGAAGCGCACAGAAGGGGAGGAAGAAACAAAATGAAACTTCACTGTTTGCAAGGATATGTGATGTTGTTTCAGAGATTACAAATTCGAGTCAATCATCATATCATCACCATCCTCAACAGTTTCCAGCCTCTGGCCGGGTCTGCTTTATGCACAAGCCCCTCCATTTGCTTCTTTCATCCCACCACCTCTCTGTCACCACTTTGTTCCAGCCCTCTCCTCTCTTCCGTACACCCTCGTCCACTCCTTTCAGCCATCCATAACTTGGTCTTCCTCTGGGTCGTTTACCATGCATCTTAATTTCATTGATATTTCTCGGGATTCCCTGAGCCTCCATTCTCTTGACATGTCCATACCATCTCAGTCTGGTCCTCTCTACCCTTTCCTATAGGGGTTCCTCTTTTATGGTGCGTCTAATCACTTCATTCCTTATTCTGTCCATTTTAGTGACTCCCATTTTACCTCTTAAAAACTTCATTTCACTTGCTTGTACTCTGCTGATGTCCCGCTTTTTCATTTCCCACGTTTCAGCAGCATAAGTCAAGATAAGCACATAGTATGTATGATAGATTACTCTCTTGCTTTTCTGTGGCACCTCTTTATTCCATATCAGGCTTCTAATGCTCCTTAGTAATGCCTCTGCTTGTCTTCCTCTTTCACTTATCTCGCCATCATTTCCTCCACATTCCTCTAATACACTCCCCAAGTACTTGAACCTGTTTACCTTCTTTAGTTGTTTCCCTGCCATCACAATTCCCTTGGTTAACCTATTCTTCTTTCTGGTTGTTACCATGTACTCACATTTCTTTACATTAAATTTCAGGCCATATTCCTCCACACTGTCTGTCTATACATCCAACTGCCGCTGCACTTTCTCTTCATCACCTCCCCAGATCATCAGATCGTCCGCAAAAGCCATCACCTTCATGTTTTCCTCTCCCATCCTCATTGCCACCTTCTGCATTATCGAGTCAAATTTAAACACACACACACACAAAGTTTGCCCAACTTAACCCTCTTTGGCTTGGATGCATGTACTGATTCAGATGGTCAGATGGGGTTTCTTAAGGCCGCTTTATCCTCTCCTGAGGTAAGCTGGTCCCCAGCTGTTGTAACTGGTCCTTGATATCCTTGAAATTGGGAGCTGCCACGGAGTTGACGTCCGAGCTGGTCCCACACATGTTCTATCGGGGACAGATCTTGGGTTGCGCAGGCCACGGGAACACCTCAACATCACGCAGACATTTCATAGAGACACATGCCGTAGTTGAAAAACAGCACCACGATACTGCCGTATGAGATGTAACGCAGGAGGACGCAGGATGTCCGTGACGTATCGTTGTAATATCAGAGTCACTCCCAGGCTTGACTTGAAATCACACTCGATGACTCCCCACTCCGTGCCACCAGAAGTGACACCGCTGTGCCTCTTCCAAACATTGGAAGAATGGGATTTCTCCTCAGGTCTCCATCATACACGCCGACGATGGTCATCCGACCGCTATTCATTGGACTGTTGATGACTGGGAGTGCACTGTCTTCAGTGATGAATCGCCAAGTTCTTCGCAAATTTTACTCGATTTTGTAATCAATGAAATTCCCTCTCAACCCATGAAGTTTCATTTCCTTTCCACCTCCCGTTCTGGATGCTTCACTTTTTATGTAATGCAGTGTACTGTACGAGTGTATATGGGTTTGGTCACGACTGCGGATTTCCTTCAAGATGCTACATTTTATTTATCTCATATTTTTTTAGCAACACCTGCTAAACAATGGTGTCTCACAGTACTCGCAATGTCTGGATACCCAAGCTCAGGCGCTGTCATGGATTGAATTACCCCTCTAATGGTTAGCCCGTGGTATCTGGGTCTGCATACCCGACTCACTCTACCGGTTTACCTATCGAGAAAGGCGCCAGGCTTACCAACGACACCGTCTTGTCACGATCCCGTATCGCAATTTGTCGTCAGGAATTTAGAACATCTGTGAAAGTTAAATTATTCTTGATGGGAAAGTTTACAGTGAGTTCAGTGTCATGTTTTTTTTTTTTTTTTTTTTTTAATAAAAACTGGATGTCATTGCAAATTTCCTTGAGTAATTTCTCCAGTTTCATGTGAAAGTTGATAGAAATATTTAAAACATGGACGTAGCTATGAACTTAAAATTCGTTATGTAGATATTTGTCTGTGTTTCTTGTTTAATGTATAACAGAAAGGAGTAAGTGTTGCAATCATTAATAGTGTTGAACGAATGTTATGGTTGGTTGTAATTGTAAAGGACCGTCTTATTAAGATTTCTCATGAAGCCTCTTTATCTAGTTATAGTATGATATGAGTTAGTTTTTGGCATGCTGATCTAATTAGGTCTTTCTGTTTTTAGGCTATTTATGCATTTTACCTGATTTCTTTTATAAGTATGGTCTTGCAAACTAGATAAAATAAACATTTTGACTAGTAGGACTTTCATTATACTATGATTTGCTTTTTCGAGTAATCGTGACTGGAGCGGACTTAACTGTTTACAAGCCTAAGTACCCGCGCTCGAATCCTGGTAAAGCTTGCAATTATTCCACGCATTTTTCATAACGCCATCTTTGCTTTGTGTAATTGAATTACGCTGTGAAAGCTATTTTACTGTATTCGACTTCAAACTATAGTTAAGAGTCACAACAAAAGCGGAATGCAGCAAATAGAAACTCAGTCATTCGACAGCCGAAATACCAATGTTTCCCGGCCAAAAATATAGCATGCTTTTACCGTTTTCTAATTAATTAATTAATTTTCTATTTAATTCATCTTCACAAATAAATATTATTGTTGACGTCCATAAATTCGAAAACAGTGTTTTTACTTTCATGTAAATATTTCTATGAAATTATGTTTAATTTAAACATTTTTTACTATGATCTACAATTCCAAGAGTACTACTACAGTCGTAAAACTTTTGTTTCCAAGAGCATAGGGTATGCGCTTCTTTACTCATAGATTCCATGAAAGTGGTCTTGTTCTCTTAAAAATACCGCAGTTCACATATAATGTTTGTTTACTAATATGATTTGTTGACTCATTGTTTGACCTATTCTAATTTTAACTAGGGATACATATCGAGAAGTTTTGTGTTACAATACCGATATAACAATTAGGGTTTCTCTGTTAATAAATAATAAGGAAAGACACATCATCTCCCAGTCTGTATGAATGAATATTAAAACCATTTTTATAAAATGTTTATAAGTATATTTATTAATAATAATTCCGCGTAATCGTAATGAACTGAAGGCAGTGTTTCCATTGGCTGCGCAATCCGCCCCTGTCGTAGCCGCCTTAAGGTAACCCGGTAGTCCTACCGGGAATAAGGGACCTACAGTTTAACGTGGATCCCGAACCACAAAAGCGTTCTGGCGTACTTCACATTATACAGCAAGCACAGGGAAAGGTGAAGGTTGGGTTAATGACCTATGAAAATCCTCGCCGAGACAGAGATTCGAACAGCGGACCTTACGACGCCAGTCAGCGATCTTAACCACTGAGCTACTAGACGGCTCTAGTTTATGAATGAAAAAGCGATGTTAAATTCAAAGGGCAATGATCATCAAGCCAGGACAATATTAAATTTTTTGACTTAAGTCTAGAGACGCGCTGTAATGATGAGGGAATGAGATGAAGCTGATTTTGGTGAAGCGGAAAAAGTCCGAATTTATACCGAAAGACAAGTCCGATGGCGTGAACTGAAAACATTGTGCATATAATGTGTTAATGGTTTGATGAAGAAAAATATGCATTTAAATTGTATCAAAAACTAAGTATCGATTGTAAGAATCGAAGGGTGAAACTTTTTAGAAACGTTTTAGATTATGAGGTTGGTTTGAAGTTTGTAAGAGTATTACCATTAATTAACATAAAGAGAGTAGGCCCTACACTTGATTACTGATGATATACTGTACAATAGACTATTAATAATATTTTCAGGTGTTTACACCAAAGGAAAAAAACTGGTTTTGGAATGTCGTAAGTGATAAAATCAAATTGAAGAAACCAATACAAGGAGCTTAAATATATAAAATATTTGATACAATGCTTACTTCAACAATGAGTTTAATAAAATAGTGAGGAAGCACGTTATAACTTCCAAACAGTTAATTTCAACAACAAATCAAAAGCGTGGAATGGCTTAGCATTTCACTACAGCTGTATGTAATACGCCAAGATGTTTCAGAAACAATTAGAAGTTAGGAGCAAATATTTGATGCTGACAGACTTAAAGGTTAATACTGTATTGCTTTAATTCATAAAGTAACTTAAACCCGATCGCCCCTAAAGCCACCTAGGCAATAAATGCTGAACATCGCGCTCTGTATTCAGGCTATTGTGGTTTGCGCAATATATTTGTTGTTAGTCAATTGACATGTTGGCCGTGAATATTAACAAGGTAAGCTTTAGGAGAAGCGAAACTGTAGGAAGGACTTCCAGATGGAACCGGTTCAAAGGACAACAATCTCTAGCTTCAGGTTTGCTATAGGCGCTTCACAGTGAAACATACTGCTACGATAAAACCATGTTTATTACGGCCACTAAGCCATAAATATGTTCGTAGTCGGAGAGTCTTGCTTGCACAACGCTCATCACAGCAAATTTATTTTTTTGCGAGTCACTGCAGAATACAAGCTACCATAATATTCAGCAACTGCCGGAATACAATCTTATTTCTAAAGTCTGAACCTACTGTATTCCGTTAGATCTTGCTTCGTGTAATGCATGAAGTTCTCTCGTAGGACGTCTTGAAGTGTTCCAATGACTCAAAAATTTGTGCATACCTTATTTCCAAGTCCCTTCGGTGGTTATAAGACGATTAAGTGAAACCAACCATGTGCTTTAAATAGAAACAATGTTGCTGGATGGGTAGGTCTTTGAATAAGACGTGCATTCCACACCTGTGGTGTTTCGGAGTCCACGGTAGCCGGTAGTTTTACTGTTTTTGCCCCTTCGTCTCTCCCACAACCGATAAACTGTTCCTTTAATTCTTTTTCACATGGTGCAATGAAGTGTGGATAATTTTTATTATAGTTATAGTTCCCAAACTAAGTTTGTTACGGGAAAAAAAGTAGAATCATTATCGGACAGTTGATGCTGTATTTCATAGCAGTTATTTATTTCGTATGGCATATGAATACAAAACAGTAACTACATTGAAACACAATAGATGGAGCCAATCATCGATGTTACTGCAGACGATTGCAGCCATTCATATTAAAGACTACATGATTTTAAACTAGTATTATTTGAAATTAGTTTTTATGTCATTTAAGCTTAATTTTATGTTGTTGATGTATTTACGAATAGGAATAAATCAATTATATTAAATAATATCAGTCAAAGAGTAATCTTCTTATAATCTTTGCGAAAAACTTTGTAAATGGCCTCGCATATTCCTGTTACAATGTATCCAAGGGCTTGAGGAGAAATTATTGTTGAAGACTAGAGATTTTCATTGCTTCTTCCCGTTGCCAAAAACCGCAGCGTAGCGGTAAGTCTTTCGTGGGGCGAAATTGCTTCCCCCATAGCCGTATTTTTCTTTGTAATAAATGGAGTGACTAACGATAACAGATGTAAATAGGTTTCTTCGTCCATCCTCAAATAATTATGAAAATCGTTGGAAAAATACTTCAATTCCGAAAGAAGATTTGTGTGAGAATATTTTCCTCTTTTGAGTAGCCACTCTTTGCACCATAAACTTCTTCTGATGCGCTTTTGCGCGTGTTTTAGCGCTACATGCCGCTATTAACAAACTAACAGCAGCCAATGCGTGAACATCATCGGATGCTGCCATCGTGAAGCCAACTCTGAGACCGAGAAACCCTTGAGGATTTTAACGTCCCGTGTGTGTGCAGGACGACTTCGATGAAATCCCAGAGGTCTGACCCGCAGGCTCTTTCCTTGAGGCCCGGCCTCCATGTATTGGCTACCTACACAACCAGTAGTTTCATCTACCATGGCCTGTTCTCAGTCGATTCAGTGCCGTCCAGGTTTTCCTAGGAAGGTCGAATCAAGGAGGCTGTCATGTAAGGTCTTGGATTAGTTTATGTTTGTCAGGGTTGGAACTGGTTCTCTCATGGATATCTTAAGCATTTCTACCATTCCTTTTTTAAAGCCGCTTGTCTTCGGAGACTTGGTGGGGGGATGTTAGAGAGTACAGGCAGCCAGTCTGTAGGTGTAGATTTTAAAGTTCCAGATATTGTTCTCATTGTGTCATTTAGCTGAATGTCAATCTTGTTTGTGTGACTTTTATTTAGCCACACTGAATTGCAGTATTCAGCAGTTGAGAGCAAGAGCTGATGTTCTGAGAGCTGCGGCATGTGCTCCCCCAACCGGTTTCTGAAAGTTTGTTGTTTCGTGTTTTTATTTTTGCCGCTGTTTTATGGATATGGTCTTTATATGTCAGTGACCGATCCAGAACACGCCTAGATACTTTGGATGAAGATTGAATTTTATTTGAGCTCTATAGTGGGCTTATTCAGGTGAAAAGAACTGACCTCTGTCTTATTTATATTCAGTTTCAGGCTCCAAGTGTTGAAGTATTCATTCATTTTGTGAAGGTCATCTGAAAGAATTTCTTTAGATGTTTCGAATTCGAAGTCACTAGATTGTGCTGTCATGATTTCCATGAACCTTTTTTTAAAAAAATTAGTAAAGGATCCAATCGATTAACAACAGAAATTGTCTAATGCCACTTGTATAGTTTCCTGGCAGATAGGTTTGTATTTATAATTCATTTATTTAAATAACAATTCATATAGCCTGTCATATTTAGTGTACTCAGGCTATTTCTTTGTACCATCAAATGTGAATAAATATCCAAACTAAAAAAACTAGTTGAACCGCTTTTGTTAATTATTTTTTTTTTTTTTTTTTTTTTTTTTTTTTTTTTTTTTTTTTTTTACAATTTCATTCCTCCCAGCAGAAGGCTGGGAGGCGGGCTGCTGGAGAGTCATAGGGGACTCTTTTCAGCCAATCTACTACTACGGGGAGGGAAGGGGGATGGAAGGTCGGCCGTGGCCTTCTAGGGAACCATCCCAGCATTCGCCTAATTGTCTGAGGGAAACCACGGAAAACCTCAGACAGGATGGCCGAACCGAGTTTAACCCCGGTCCTCCCGAATGATAGGTAGGAGGCCAAAATTGGCCTCCTCCCATCTCGGTGTTGTTAATTATGATTGTCATGATGTTTTATATAATTAAGCAGTACATTCCGACTGCAAGAAAACTCCCAATTCAAATCTCCCAGAATCTAATCAGAGAAAGTTTAGACCTACTCATTTCAGGAAAAATATTAATAAGTTTGTGAGAAATTTGCATACGATAATAGTATTTAAAAATAATAATAATTATCCCTTATTAGTTTCTGAATTTATACTTTTCTCAGAAACTTTTCCAAAACAATAAAAAAAAAATCTGCTTTCAGCTGAACACTTTTATTTCCTGACAGACCCTACCGCTCCGGTTATAACATTCAAAAAAAAAAAAAAAAAAAAAAAAAAAAAAAAAAAAAAAAAAAAAAAAAAAAAACCTTTATGGGTTTTCACTGTTGCATAGCAACAAATTCCTCATAGTACCATCCCTAATCCCTGAAGTTTTATGAGCGTTTAAAATAATGGAATTAATCATTAACATACTAATATGTAATTAATATTGATGAGTTACCAATGAATAAATAAAGGAGAACCAGATAAGGCAAGACTTGAAAAAATTATAACAAACGCGCTTGAGAATCGTTCAAAGCGTATGCCATACGCTTTAACCGGGCTCAGGCGTTTACTATGGAAGGTTTTATCGCAACATTGTAACGCCCTGGGGAAATCAACAAGAGTGGCTTCACGTTTACTTCTCCAGTGTCACTCTCCACAATTGTTACCGTTAATTGAAGATGACTTTGGTGACGTGGATGACTTTGGTGACGTGCCAGCCCATTCAAGCCAACTCTTCCGAAAGACAGCAATGAGTACGGAATTTTAGATTCCCATCCATCCGAGGAACGGGATTTAACCCAATAGGTTGGTACACAATCTGGTGAATATGAATCCTGCTCCATCACCTATTTCACTCTCTGACCAAGCCCTAATGAAGAAAACTTCTTCCACCAGTGGGTCTCGTGTCAGGGATCCAACACCTTTACAGCACCACAACAACCTGAGCCAAAGGGACGGGATGTTCTAGCGCAGGCGTTTGCCATGGGACACGTTTATCTCTTCAATGCAACGTCTTGGGAAGGTTAATAAGGTGGTTTCCCGTTGCCTTCCGCAGTGTGACAGTGTTCTAACTGTTGTTGTGGGATTAGGGATGTAGTGGATATCCGTAACCGCAAGTGCGGAGCTTTCGTGTGAAATCCTACATCCGCTTTCGCATCCGTATAGCGGATGTTTTGTTTGCATTGCAATATATATTATTCCTTTCTCTGTATACGAGATTCTGCCCATCGCCGCTTAGCTAACAACAATGTGTTTTTTTAACGATCGTGCAATAATAGTAACACTGAACTGAATGGTGTTATTAACTAAGCGACGAATTTACTAGTTTGAACTTGCATGTAAAGTAAAGCGGACATACGTGTAGAACTACCATAGGATGCGCTCATCTACTCACGCTAATAAAAGGGGTCCCAAGCAATCATTTCCACTCGTACCATGTGTCCTAATCGCACACTCGCAGGATGTTTCCTCCAATCATGATCCAACGCCAGAGTTTGTTGGACCTCAAGGACCCGTGTTGGTTGTTTGGGAGTCCGACAACATCTAACACGTCCTGCACGTAGCCCTCTAACACATTTCACGGCCCATCAATCGGATCAACGTAGGTCCTACATGCTGTACTGTGAATGTGCCGCTAGAGCCGGTGGCGGGTACGGAGATATGCGGTGGCGCGGCCTTGTGGTTGACGCTTGAATTGTCGAGCCGCGAATTCCGCAAAGTTCATCTGACAAATATTGTTTTTTTAGACATGTTCGTAGTTACGTAAATAAGTTAATTAACTTGTGAAACAATCCCTTGTTTTTGGTTCTTGAAAGATAACGCAAAAAATAAATCAATGTGTCAGTATTATATGGAAATAGACTTGTGAAAAAATGTAGAATTTCGCATAAAAAATATACTTATTTTGATTTTAAGTTTATTTTTGACAAAATATTAAAATCTAAATAATTATAAATTTATTTGCCAACTTTCGCATCCGCTTCCGCTAAACATCCGCTTCCGCTAAACATCCGCTTCCGCTAAACATCCGCATCTGCTGATGTCAAGCACTGAACATTCGCATCCTCATCCACAAAGGTGACTTCCGTTTCAACCCTAGTGTGAATGACTGTGGTAGAGTGTACGTTCAATATACAGTACTGTCTGTGTCGTGTATGAGAGATAAAAGAGGGTAAAACCCGGCGCCGGCCCATTCAGGCCTATACATCCGGATCCGAAGGACGAATTTCCATCAACAGTGCCGTACGCCATCCCTACATACACACTGCGGAGAAGTTAGGGATTTAGCCCAGTAGTTTGGCGCACAATCTGGTAATTAGAAATTGTGCACCGTCACGTCTTCTACACTGCGCTGAAGATGAAAATCTTCCAACATCAAGACTCAAACCAGTGCTGGACACCATAAAGGGGAGGTGGATCTATTAATTACGTGAAGTGAAATAGGGGGGGGGGGGGGGTCCGGCGAAATCTCACGTGAGCTTTTGAAATTCTTGAAGGACAGCAGAGCTAAAAAAATAATAAAAAATACACAAACGATGCGTATGTCGACTTTAGGGGGGTATTGGGTACAGAAACGACGCGCATATCACTTTTGTGGAAGATATAACCGCCATCCGTAGCAGGAGAGCTAGGGAAAAAAAAAGAAAAAAAACATGAGGTCGATCTGCAGGGATAGGGGCGGGGGGAGGGAGGGGTCAAATTTCACGTCATCTTAGGGGGTGAGGTCGAACCAGATCACACCAAATCTCACCACAAGGGAGGGAGATCCGGAATTCGGTAAAAACACCTCACGTAATTAGTGGACGGCCCCTCACGGTGCCGCAGCCAAATGAGCCAGCAGAACGGGATATGCGATTTTCTGATTCGTTTACGGAGAGGGTTTCCATTAGCATATTAACTTGTCTGGATAGCCGAATGATACCTTACGACGCCTGGAACCAATGAATAATTCCAGGAGTATCTGCTAATATTACAGTTGCGACAGTTTCCATAGCTGGATAACAAGAGGAAACTTAACCACGATCGATGTTATACAGGGCGTTCGCCGGGAAACGCAACCCACTGTTAGCGCTACAAGGAAGAAACTGCTCCCGGCGAGCGAGCGCTCAGTTTCCGGCATTGTTCGACCGTCGGCCGCGGACTATTTCATAATAATTACGCTTCATAAACTTCATAAACTTGTGTGCTAAGCATTTAAATGTGACGTAATTCATTAGCTTACCTTATAAAAGATGCTGGAAGTGTTGACCCTCTTGTGTAATGCACATTTCACATCTTCTGAACATATTTCGAGACACACGCTGCCCTAACTGACTTAATGATTTTTTGGGTGACTGTTCTAGTCGAAAAGCGATATCGTCAATTTTCTCCTCTGTGAGAATACGGTTGACCGACAGTCTCTTTTTGTTAAAAAATGAACCCGTTTCTCTTACTTTTTTAACCAGACGCAGAATTGTTGATTTAGCTGGCAGTAAAGCGCCAGGAAATTCGCGACGAAATTTACTGCGACACATTTTAAACGACTTCTTCTTCACATATGTATCGTAGAGAAATATTCTTTGTTGCAAACTGTAACGTACCATAATTTTACTCACACTCTTTTTTTTTTTTTTTAACAGTTTAACGTCCCTTTTTAACAACGTGGTCTTTAGAGACGGGAAAGGATGGGGGCAAGGAATGGGAAGGAATTCGGCCATGGCCTTTTGAAGGAAGCATCCCGGCATTCACCTGGAGTGATTTGGGGAAACCATGGAAAACCCAAATCTGGATGCCCGGACGGGGATTCGAGCCGCCGTCCTCCCGAATGCGAGGCCAGAACGCTATCCGTTACACCACCACGCTCGGTACTCACACTCAAACACGGTACAGATTAATAAGAGTATGAAGCCCCAAACCAGCCAAACCGCAAAGAAACGTTTATTCACAACACTGATTAATAAGAGACTGAAGTCACAAACTATCTACAATGCAAAGAAACCGTTCTTAACAATGTAAGGGTTGCACTGTTGGGGCAGAGGAGGTGTTAAACAGTGCGGTGATTCACGGTGCCGTGTGGCGGAAACTGCTGGCTCCACTGACCGAGCAAGTTGCCGACGGCAACAGACTGGGAGGGTAGCGTTTTCCGGCGAACGCCCTGTATATCTTCAGTTGCATCAGGTATGCTCACATTTCAGTTATACGACAATACCAATTCTCAAAAGTCTGATTGCAGTCTTGAAGTAGTTTTCTGTGCAATCTGGTGCAACTATGGCTATACGTGTGCTTCCGTCTCTATTCTCCCTTGCCTTTTAGTTTCCTCAGACCAGTTTGAGTGTGGCTTCCTGTGTGAATGGTAACGCGATAGCAATCCAGTCGAAACTGACCTTGACTCTGAGATATTAATATTGTGCGCACATTGCAATATACTTCCCAGACAGAATAATTGTCTGGGAATTTCACCTTGTGCTATCTACGATGTCGTTAAATTCTGGTTTACGGGATGTCTGCAAGAAGCTCAACGTATGCAGTGTAAACACTGATTTGCTAATCATACCGTGTTTGCATCACGTGGCATTAGTCACATGCATAGACATCAGATGGGTCGTAAGGCTACCAGATATAGCGATCACGTGGACTTCCACATATCTGTGTTTTATTGGGCACCTTACACAAGTCTGAACACGTTTCCCTACTTTTGTAAATTAAGTTTAAAACAGCAAAAATGAATGGAAATATGAACAGGAAATTACTGGAAATATAAGAAAATTAACACTTGAAACACCAGACGCCTCAATCATTCTCGTTTGCTTCTAAAATCCTGAACGATACGAAGCTGAACAAAACATGTACATGACGAATATTATCACAATGGGCTTTAAAAAACTGTAATTTGCTTTGCTCGAATTGTCATCAAATTTATTGTTAAGCGAATTTAAAGTGAATATGGGTAAATACTTGCATCGTGAGGTAAAAGTTTAATAAACTCTATTTTTAAGCTACGATTTTAAACAATGCATTAAGATCCGAATATGTGTATAAAATGGAAGTAAATTTGTGCTCTTTAGGTTTAGTGAAAATCAAATTCTTGCTGTTCAAAGTGTGTTCAAATGTAAGTTATCTGTGGTTTTCATTAACACTGCGATGAAGCTAATAAGGCGACGAAATTTTTCCTACGTCTTACTTCTGCATTACTTTAAATTCTTTTAACAATCTCTCACTAAGGTAAATTGTTTAATACCTCACTTGATAATTTATTGGAGTCCCCGATTTTTTACCAACAAATGAAAACGTTCATAGTGATGGTTGACGGAAATGAAGTGCTGGTTTGTGGTAATGTTCTTCTTTCCATTCCACAGAGACCCTCCCATCTTCTTCCTATATCCGTCCATGTCTCATCTCCAATTTATGTCATCCAGCACTCTTTATATGCTATATTATTCCAAATACTTCCAATACATACGGTACACTTTAACATATAAGTTAACGAGTGTATTCTTTAGTAATTTCAGCAAACAATTCTAGCTGCCCTCCTTCACATTCCTCCTGAGTCCTGTATACGATGCCCATAACATGCGTCCCATACTATTAATAGACCAAAGGCCTGACTATGGTTTTATATACTACTTCTGCGGTACTGACTGTTTACCGTAGCAGAACAACGTATGAACAAGATCAGATTCTCGGGGAGGACCTAAATTCATGTTAGAAGTTCAGAATAAGAAGCAGGATGGTACATATTGATGGGGACTGAAATCTACCAGCTGTGCACTGAGGAGTGATTTGAAAATACTTTAGTAAGAAAAGGAGAGCTTACGAAAGTTATAGAGCAGAGAAAAAAGAGGTTAAATTTGTTAAATATATTCCTAATAATTTCTGATGGTCTCAGGCTGCAGAAGGAAATGGCAATAATCAAGCATCAATGGACGTAAGATAATTTAGAAAATCAGAGGCCAAAATCATAAATAAAAAGGCTTGTATTTCAGAACTGAAGCGATATTTCAGGAAAATGTTTAGTACATTAGAAAGGAACTGGGAACAGTTCAAAGAGATAATAAGATTGAGGGAAGAAATTTGTATTCCCAAGCCAAAAAGGAGAGAACGTATATACTATTGTAGGGTTGCGATAAGGAAATTTCGATATAAAGCTTAGTCATGCCGTAGTTTGGAAGTGGTGTATTACGGGACCCATATTGTAGGTATCGAATACAGGAGTTGTATGGAGTGCAGCGAGTGTTTGTTTGTTGAATTTACTGTAGGGCTGGTGTAATAAAGGAGCTGAGTTGAAAGTTGTTGGAAGATATGAGGGTGAAGAGAGTGCTGGGAATATATGAGGCTGTGTATGGTGATAATGAATCTTACGTAGGAAGAAACAAATGACAATAAACATTAGCTAACATTAGTTTTTAAGTATAAGTGAGTTGGAAAACACTCTTTTGTGTGTAAGTTAGTCAAAGACTGAAATAAATTACTTAGGAAAACGCTCAAGTTTCCTCAAGCAACGAAACATTCAAAGTAATAATTAGTTAAACAATGAAAGTCGGTGAGTAGAGATATATGGGTCATATTCTCTATATGAATTAATGAGTAATTATAGGTATTCATTTCATAAATTTCCAATGATACTGTCCCGAGAGCAAGACAGGAATTTTTAAGTATGATCTGATAATTATTACCTGAAGAATTTAATGTTGAAATGTGGAAATTTTTAAATTAGAATTGCCACTATTTTATACACTTTTATTTCAAAAAGAGTAAAAATCGCAATTCAATTTTTTCTGCGTTTGAGCGTTAGCTATCTACTGCACTTTGTGATCAACCATCCTATGAGAATGAAAGAATGACAGTAAAACGAATATGGCGCAGAAGATCCAATACAAGGGAGTCTTTGCATTACTCCAACTGCGTGTAATTTCTTTTTGAGTCCATGAAACCGACATCCACTACTTATAATTTTTGAATTACTGACCTAACTGAATGATAGGCAGAAAATAAAATAATTTTCGATTTACGATCCTTAATCAGATAATGGTAGTAGATCAGCGAAGACACATCAACAGTAAAACTAGCTTTGATCTTCGTCAGCTTTTGGAGAAATACCAAAACACAAAAAGAATTTTGGATGGAGGTCCTGGACAATCAAGCAATCTTGGATCCCTTGAAGACTTAGGCTTGGCAAATAGTGGAATAATTAATGGCACAGAGAAAGGAATTTAAAAAAAATATAATAATCTCACTAGGCATGTCAATATGTCTGAAGGGATTAATGAAAGGCTGCATTATATGTGAATGAATCATGAATAATGTAGGCCACTAGTAAGTAATATGTGTCATTAATTCGGATTAATAGTTTCAGACAGCTAGGTGAAGTTTATAAGCACAGCTGAATACCTGGGACAAAAGTAATAGTGTTACGAAAAGGAACAAAAATATAATACTGCTGTAGGGTACAGGACCAGTAGAATATTCATAACAAGAGCAACGAAGAAGAGAAAGGAGACGCTATAAACAATTGTAGTGTGTTCTACAATATACGATCGGACAGTCTGCAACATTAGTCTGTCCATCTGCGGCCTACGCTTAAAGACTGGTGATGTAATTTTTCATTTTTTATGTCTTTGCACCTCGTCAACGCCGAGGTCATTGGAGACAGGAAAGAATTGGGGTTCAAGGAAGGGATAGGTCTATTGAAGGAACCATTTCAGCATTTACCTGATTTGATTTTGGAAATCTGGATAGCCAAACGGTGATTCGAACCTGCGTCCTCCCGACTTCGAGGCGGTCACTCAGCATATTGCTAGTGGTGAGACTCATTGAATAAACTAGTCAAGTATTGTTGTCTCCAAAATAAACAATATAGAGACACAGCTTACAAATGGGGATTACATGTCATGAAGTTATTAAACATCCTATGACCAGGCCTTCACGCTCGCAGGGTGAAATGACAGGAGGTAGCATTCCATATTTCCTTCCGTTTAGAGGTGACTTGACCAGTAACCACTCTACAAAGCTGAAACACCTGTCTCTTAAGATACTAATGAGATTCCAGTCTCAGTCGGCAGAGGAGGATGGGAGTAGGATGGATACTCGTCACGTATATCCTTTGGAATTTGATACCCTGTCAAGCGATTGGTTCAAAATCACTGTGCGGTTGAGATACAATCCACACAAATTTGTCATGAATGTTCCACTTATGTGCACTGTTTTCTCGATAATGATATGGAAGTGTCAGAAGAGAAATATGCCTGAGTGAAGGACTCATGTCTGATCTGGAGAGCGCAGTCGATTGCCGTCAAGCGTCGAAGGCCAATGCCGTCAACTCAGTCAACCCCGCAGGAGGCCTGGTGACTCCCCCCAGGCGTGTCGTGACCTGGCCAAGCGGTGAACAGAGGAGGAAGGCAACGTCGACAGGAGAACCAGTTTAGACCACTGCGTTCGAGGTTGGCCAGGAAACCACTTTCCGTCGGAGGAGCTGACAAACCTGTTCTATCTAATGACGCCCTCCCAGTATACACGCACTCGATATCCTTGGAAATAACAATTCACTTTTGCGCTTCGAGGCTCATTCCTCTGTTGGTGATTGCTGCATGGGTGGTAAATACTGTTTGTTTATTCCGTGTTACAATGAAAATGTGTTTTGACCCTAAATGTTGATATCAAACAAGAAATTAACCGCAATATACCAACACATGGTGTCTTGGTAACGGTGTAATCACTGCAGAAAACTAAAATAACAGCAAGGACAACTAGAACTGGCCTTACAGAATTAATTTTATTAGTCTATAAGAGAATAATGGTTATACGACTTCGTTTATAGATCAGTTAAAGTGGTTTTCTCTATACCAGTGATTCCAAATTAGTTTTTTTCCCAGTACCACTACAAGAAAGAGCTCAAACTCGGGTATCACTTAAAGCTGAAATTATAAATAAATACTTTCATTCCACTCGAGTGCTTCGCATAACCACAACATTAAAGTAATATAATCAACACAAAAGACAATTTGTCTTAAAATATATTTTGGTGATAGTAATGTTTGCGCAATTGTTTCAGTTGTTTTAGTGATTACCTTAGCCAAGCGGTTACCGCGCGTACCATTAGAAGTAACCTCACGAACCATTGGGGTACGCGATCCACTAACTGCCAACCCACTGCTCTATACCTATTGCACAAAAGAGTTTTCAATTCGCGCATCATTGTAATTATTTGAATAAAACTTCCAAATAGTCCATATATCGACAATAGGGAAACAAAAGGAGAGATCGTATAGAATACGGGATTATTCTGTTCGTAGAACTCTCCAGCTCAGGGAAGACGCTAATTTGGGGAAAAAAGTCCTTCAAAACCTTTCGATGCAATGGTCTTACAAAACTTTGGTCAGACCATTGCTCGAATATGGTAGTGTAGTATGGGACTCACATTTTGTGTATCAAATACAGGAGATGGAGACTGTGCAAAAAAGGGCTGATAGATTTGTTTCTGGAAATTATTGCAGAATGCAATCAGTAACAGATATGATAAAGGAGCTGGAATGGGATTCATAGCAAGACAGGAGGAGGATGATGAGGGTCATGGGAGTGTACAAGGCATATACTGGTGATGAGGCATGGAAAGATATTGGTGTAAGTACGAAAAGTAATGCATGGAAGGGAAAAGATGACCATGACCACAAGCTGGCACTCGATTTCAGGCATAAGGGTGTGGGAAGATTCTCTTTTTTCGGTAAGGGTGTCAGGGATTGGAATAAGTTACCATGAGAAATGATGAATAATTTACCTAAAACGTTGAAAGAATTTAAAGTAAAACTTTATAGAGGGAAAATGTAGGTGAGTGCAGGAAAGGGGGAAGATGGGTGTGTAGGGAAATTGTTACCGGAGCCTGTGCTCCATTGCAATTAAATTAAATTAAAAAAAGGCCAGAAACTGAGATATTATTGATTTTGTACTAGGTCAATATACAAATACTGCTATAAACTTCTGATCCAAACACGCACAATATTTTGATATGAAGTCTTCACGGGTATAGGCCATACCACCGGCTAGTGTTTTGAAAACACGATATTTCGACGACTAGCTCCGTCATGTTCATCAGGTATGGAGACATCAGCCGATCTGTGCAGATATATCCACACCTGACGAAGACGACGGATTAGTCGTCGAAATATCGTGTTTTCAAAACACTATCCGGTGGTAAACCCGTGATGACTTCATACAAAGCATCGAAAACCACCGCGGAAGTCTGCGCACCCACTCAGGTAACCCCTTGTCAGCGCCGGACACCATCATAGTGCCGCAACCAAATAAGCCAACCGGACGGACTAGATCAGAATCGAAAATTGTATTTGGGTCGTTGTCTTCTTGGAAATTACTGACAAGAAATGGAGCGCCTATTTACTACGTAACTCTATTTTAGCTTTATGTGAATCTCTCCCTCCTCTCCCCAAAGTAGCCTGACGAGGCTTTTGCCTCTACACCTCCCCCCCCCCCCCCCCGCCATGTGGTACGTAACTTTTTTTGCTATTGATTCAAGAAGACAATTTGTACTGTTTTTCTCTTGTCAGACTATCGTAAACTACTTATGGAGATAATTAATTGACAGAAATAAATATTCACATGCTGTTGTGTGTTCTGTACCTTATTTCAACTGTGTCAAATAATACGAATGAAAAACTACGTGGCTCGGCTGGGAAACCCCCCCCCCCCCTTTCTCCTCCACGTAGGCCAGCGTAGCTTTCGACTCAAACTCCCCCCCCCCCTTAGACCAAGTCACAGTTTGTGGATGTTTCCAAACCGCATTGGAGCTGATCATTATTTAGTACTCACCGAATGGAGTTACATATTATTTGCATGATTGATAATATCATTTTTTGACTATTCATGAATAATTTAAGCATTTGGCAATATAATATCTTTCTAAATTTACTAAACTGTATATTTTTATTAAAGAGTACAGTAGGGTCTCGCTTATCCTACGCAAACGGGCCGCGGGAATGTCGGATTACCTGGAATGACTGTTAATAGGGAAAGGAGAAACAACAATATCGTTAATGGTTGCTGGTGGCTTATTATTGTTAAAGATGATACAGTACAGGAATTACTTTCATTGTGCAGTATGATTAAAAAGCATAAAAAGTGTTTGATATGTATCGAATTTTGTTTAAAAAAGTTTGTAACAGACTTTTGCTTGCCTGCCGAGTGTCTTTTTCTTTCCGCCAAGTCACGCATTCTCTGTAGAAATAACACTTCAGTGCGGGAGGTTTCTTCTTGTTGCCCCATGCATTTCAGTACTGTTTCAAGGGCTTTGAATCCTTCATTGTGGGTTATTTTGGCACCACCTTACAGTTTTTGTGTGTTTGTTTTACGAGTCGGATAACACGGAATGTCGGGTAAGCGAAGGTCGGTTAAGCGAGACTCTACTGTACATTAATTTTGATTCGTTATCTCCTGTTGTTAAAATATCCAGCGAAATCCATGGAAGTTTTTGAGTACCTATGTAATCGGAATTCACAGATTCTAGTTGATATTCTTTTTGCTTAGGTACCCAGTAAAGCCGGTAATGCAGTATTTGCAATAGGTGGCTCATCGGTAATTTCCAATGACGCAAATAGGGCGATTACTGTTAAGAATAAGCGCTGCGCCTATTAGATAAATGTGAATTGTTTCGGAACATTAAAAACACGCCTCCAACTGCCGACAAAAGAAGAACATCTCTCCAGTCCCACTGCAGTCTCTGCCAATCTAAGACTCACTTGCAAGCGTTCGTGAATTTTAAAATCTCTTTACATAAAGACAGACATCACGTCAACTACAAGGGAAGCAAGATGATGTACCCATCTGTGATATTTTTTAATGATTTGGAAACCTCAGATCATCTCAGCATTCTCATTGTGATCTTGAACAAACAAGTAAAAACCCTTTATTAATAAATTTGAATATATTGATTATAGATAGGGTCTATAATAGAATAAAATGCATATTATCACAACAGGGAAATATATGGCGCGTTAATAATTTTTAAATATATGGGAGACTGGCCGCAATCAAATAAATATGTAATACAACTAGCATAGAATGATTGAGGATGACTGAATTTGCTAACAAACTCACGCAAAACCGACACAAAAATAAATAATCATTATTCCGGGTATGCAACATTATTCAATTAGAATAAAAAAGGGTAAGAAGATGAACTGATAAAGATAGGAAGGAAATTGCACAGGAAAATTTTATGGCCAGAAATAACAGAAAAGAGGGAAAGATTTATTTAAGAACATAGAGACAATTACAGACACATTTAAAAAAGTAAGGAAAAAAGACAAATATTCTGTGGGCGCTTATACAGAATCGTCAGTATAGTCTGACCAAGACTTACACGATTTAATTTCTAAATTAAAAAACACGATAGTATTGCTAAAAAAAAAAAAAAAAAGGTGTTTCGAAAACATTTGACGCTGCAAAAATTTCAAAACAACTAAAACTACAGCACAAGAGGGTACTTTCGGATGAATAGAGGCAGGCGATCAGAATATAAGTATTAAGAATTTCTGATACGGGAAGAAAGACAATGCAAGTGTCAGTCGAGCCTCGCGGAATTAGTGTTCTATATTCTGATGATATTTATAGATATCTCCTATGTGGTTGCTCAGAAGTTAGTACCTTGGTACAAAAATCAATACTTGATACGTTTTCGGATTAGGCAGCGGATCCTTACGCAATGCCACGTTGCCGTTCACACCACCGTCCCAGCGCATTCGTTCGCTTCCAATAAGATTTATTACTTGTCTGTTACTGCACTTTGAACTAAGGACACGTTCAAGAAAACGGTATTAATATGTGGAAAAGTAATCTCTAAATAAAACATCTGCTTATTTTGTTAGCAACTTAAACATTGCATCAGAGGTAAACGTTTTTAGTATTCGTCGTTTAAAAACAGAATACGATCGATATTGTGAACAAATTGCAGATTCCTACGTAATATCGTTTTCAGATAGACCCGGTAACAAAGACGGACTAAAATCGATAACTTTGTGGTAGCTGCCATCTTTATTTCAAGGGAAAGAAAATAATTTTTAAAAATTAGTTTTCTCTACGTAATGAGTTCTAGACAACTATATCTTTCACACTAGAGTAGATAAATATTTTTGACTCACTTTTACTTCTATGAAAAATTCCAAGGGTAAAATTTTATGGTCTAAAATCAACATCTTTTATGGCAAAGTTACCTCTTTATTTGTAAGTGGAAGAAACTTTTTTTAAAAAGTCGTAATTTCCTCAAGAAGTTCTTAACATCTATATCTAACGCGCTGGTGTATAAAAAATTATTTTGACTCTCTTTACTTCTATTAAAACTCCCCAGCATATAATTTTCAAAAATTTGGAACTGATAGTCGGTTTCGAGTCAAAGAAAAACTTAACACTTGTAAATTTGAAATGTCTAGCTTATTTAGTAGAGCAACAGACACCAGAAAGTTAGTTCACGCTTCCCTCCTGCGTACCAAACCCTAAAAGGCTGTAGTATGGTCTTAGGTTTTAAGCTTTCTATAAGTGGTAAAAATCTAAATCAGAAAAAAAAAGAATCTGTCACAGACGAAATACATATGGCAAATTACAAAAAAAAAAAAAAAAAAAAACAAACAAAAAAAAACAAAAAACAAAAAAATTCCACCAAGATTATCTTAAGGAGCTACTGTAGCCAATGTTAGATAACTGGAAATGAGAGAATAATAGGTTACTACTAAGGAAATGAGGTGATCTGCATTAAGGCAATAGGCTGATATTCATCTCTGCTTATTTAATATACAATATAGGTGTCTGGTTACTGATTTCTTTGCCACCTGGCTACGTGGCGATAAGTCTACTTCTGTGAAACTTTTTTACATTAACCTACCGTGGCGAAAGAAATAATTTGGAAAAATTTATTTCTAAAATTTATTTTAATGAAAAATTACGATGAGAACCATAATGCTGGAATTTGTTGTCACCTCAGCGTCTCAAAAAACATATTTATGGCTGTAGTAGATTTCAAAATGTTGTTTCAATTGCTTCGTCATTCTCCTAAAAATTTAGTGTTCTGATAAGCTGGATGGTCCCTCCCAAAAATTCTTCAGCATTTAATTTTCGCTTCTTACAAATCTCTAGTTCTCGGTTAACAATTCTGTCGATTTTCCCTGTACTTGCCCTACGCTTCGCAGGTTAGGCAATATGTCATTTATCAGGTACCTCTGAGCTACGTTTTCTACGAGTAGTTTAACAAGATTCGCCGAAGTAAGATTTCCCTGGGTTGAAGATAAGGATTTGGGTACGTAGGATTTTATTTTTAGCTAAATCATAGAAATTGCACGTCTCAGTACTTAAATCACTCCCGTCTTTGACAGATAGTTGAATGTTGTATGAGAGAAAAAAACTAAATCACAGTAACAAGATACCTTAAGTCATAGTTAGCGGTTCTATAAATTTGGAAGGTAGAAATAAAGAAAGTAATTTACAAAAATAATAATTGAATGAGTTTTTACTGACATACCATACGGCCGTATTCAAAGTATTTCCAAGAGCTCCAGAAACTTACCTGAAAAAAGCGAGAAAAAAATCAGAAAAATACGTACGGCATTAAATTAGTTCTTAGACACAACAAGTACGTTGCATCGGATAAGAAAAAATATGTTTTTTTTCAGATAATTATCATAGTGGATACACATAACTCCCACCAACACGCTTCAGTCACCTTCATTTAATGGTTTGAGCTCTTAAAAACATAATAAACTTACGTAAACTCAGCGATAAATTCTCGATAAGCAACAAATAAATGCTCAGCCATGGCAATCCCCACTCTCCTAACTGCAACAGCTGTGTTCAGTTTCACAGAGTGAGAAAACAGAACAGAGGAATACAACAAGGCAAAGCGGGGAATTTTGCATGACGAATACTAACCTTGATGGGGAACAAAAAAAATAAAGTTTTACACAAAGATAATCGTTATTGATTACATACAATTTGTGGAAACGGTAAATATCTTTGGTTAACTGAAGAATGGCATATGAGAAGAAATCAAGCACTTTTACAGGTTTGTATGCATTTTTGAGCAAATCAGTATAAAGTGTGGAAAGAAAGAACTGCATATAAATCAAACAAAGACATTGTACTATTATACTTAAGATACAGCAAAGATAAAATACGTAAAGATAAAAGATGAAAAACGGCACAGTGAAGGAAAAAAATATGGTATCAAATACAGTAACATATACAAAGAATTCGTTTACCATTTATTAACTATCTTTCTAAAAATGTCCTTGTGGCTAGCGTTTAAATACGATATTCAAAATACAGATTTTAAAATACGTAACGCGAACAAAATAATCAGAATTCGTTGTCATATTTGGCAATGCAGTGAGCAGCAGATCTTCATACATGAGTCATTAAAAATTGTTTGCACAGCAGCAAAATTCTTGAAACAATTAAACCTTGAATAATGGGAGAACTTCTTTGCCAATTCCCCAAATTTTCGTTGTAGAAATAGAAGGATAATCAGCTTAGATCCATCAACGTGCCCTGGATCATTAAGCAGTCGGAAGCAAGTTTCACACTTTCTGAATTTTTATGATGGAGAAATTCATAAACTACTAAGTCATGTTATGTCGATGACATAAAGAAGAAATTCGTTTTTAATGTTTAAAAGGAAATGAGTGGCGGCATCTGTCTACAAACTTGTAAGCTGCTGGCAGAGCTAGTTATTCTGCCTTTAAGTATACATTTTTGAATGTTAATTTGCTGATCGTTCAAGGTTTCTCTAGTTAGTGGATTAGAAAAATCTTTCACAAAATTAGTCAGATAGCAGGATAAAAATTTATAACCCTCGCCGATCTTTAGGTCCAGTATGTCACGTTCGGTCACCAATCAGAATGATGGTCGAATCCTCCTTCCCCACACGGGCATCCAGATTTGGGTTTTCCGTTTTCCTCAAATCACACCAGGCGAATGCCGGGATGCTTCCTTCAAAAGCCCCATGGCCGAATTCCTTCTCGCTTCTTGTCCCAGTCCCATCCCGCCTCTAATGACCTCGACGTCGACGAAACGTAAAGCCATAAGTAAAAAAAAATGCGTAGTCGTGCTAGTACAGTGTATGTAAGACCTAAGAATGAATGTTCCTTTTCTCCGTGTGTCAAACTGGGTATTGTGTGTGATGAATTTTGTTAAATGCAAGTATATTGCTTGTGTTACGTATAAAGATGAAATAATTAAAACGGTGAAACTCACTGAGAGCACATTCATGCCTATTAATCCGCAGGACACATATAATGATCTTTTAAGTTTTAAGTCATAATTCGACAGAAGTATCAACACGAACAGCGTTGTATTACTCAACTCCTTAAGCACTGTGGAGACGTTTCTGATCTCCCAGGTATCTTGTACACTATCGGGTGATACGTAATTGTGCATCATCAACTAGTAATACTCTAATGATCTGTTCCCTGGAAGTGAAAATCTTTTTCATTACCAGAGGGTGAAGCACATAACCGATGACCGACACCATTATTGTTTCTTGTTAGTGCCTTCATTCAATGCGTAAGGTGAGTTTCAGGATGACAGATCAACAACGTGTTCTTCAAGTTAAATCAATGAGCCATTTCGATTGTGGTGTGAGTGATTTAAGACAATAGTTATCAGACAATAGGCGTTTACCCACGCAGTTTTGTCCTTCCTTTCTTTCTTTCGTTGGCTTCGTAGCATTTAGAATATAACGACATTTAAGTCTTGACCTACTGCGTTGTTATGCATTTTATTCAGTCACTGTCTTGGAATGATTCCGTAATACTTACCGAGTGTGATGTGTGAGCGGTAACGTTTTTGCCTCGTATTCGGGAGGACGCAGGTTTGAATCCCCTTCCGGACATCCTGCTCTCAATTTTACGAAATCATAACAGGGGAATGCTGGGATAGTTCTTTCAAAAGGCCCTGGCTGAATTCCGTTTCATTGGTTTCCCTCAGTACTATCTCACTGTCGACTTGGCGCTAAGCAGTTAAAAGAAAGATATTTCCCAATATCTGAGAAAAGAAAGTCGAGGTTATGGACCCGAATTTTAAGCTGACTCGTTCTCAGTGTTAGACGCAAATGTTACGTATTTCCCACAAGCTTCAGTAGGGTACTGGTGGCTCCATACATTTTGCGATGGTTCTTTGAGTCGGCACACAGGGGCTTGCGAAAAGTGAAAGTTGTGGGAAACTTTCGAAAAACACCGCCTAGCCGTCCCGTGTCCACAGGTTAGAGGTCGCTATCTGGCAGACTGCTTCGCGTTTTTACTTTCTCCATAAGAGATTGTGTAGTTAACGCATAAAGTATGGGTGTCGTGATTTCGACACTGGCGTCGAGGATGAGTGTAATCAGGGAAATCACTGAATGAAACGTGTAAATGCCAGGAATCAAGCGGAGTGTAGCCGGTCCTGGCAGTGTAGGGGCTAGCACGCTGGCCTCGCATTCCAAGGGCCGCCGGTTCAAGTCCGGCCTCGTGCATGGGTGGTTTTATTTAAGTGTTGTGTTCGTCTTGTGCTGTCCTCACTGTAGTGTTCACAATATCATAGTTAAAGTCTGATACAACAGTTGGTACAAAACAAATTGCAGCTGGCTAAATGGTCGCAAAGACCGAAGCCATATTTAAAAAAAAAAAGAAAAAAAAAGCGGAGTGTTTACAAAACATTTTTCCGCATACTGTACTATTTTATACTATTTTCTTCAGACGCCTTTATGGAATGAGTACATTGCAGTCCAGCAAAATTATAATCTCTAAATTTCAAAGGACATTCTCTTCCAGCTCGGCAGCTCGACGTTTATACTTCGTACTGCGGCGGATATTTGTCACTATGGTAACCAAATAGGTAACGTCAACAAATATTCTCTTTTGAATTTTTGGTTTCAGCGTAAATGCAATTAGGCATTTGTATTTATATTTTTGGATCATTAATTAAGTCATAATTAAGTCATTTCATGGAAGTTGGAACATCACCAAAATGTAAATTTTAGAGGAAGGTCATCTGCCTCAACAGATATTCTTTAGATCATGCAGAGCGAATCATTAGAGTTAAATACAGATCAAACTGATATTTCAATCAGATTAAGTCACACCGTCATGAATTTTGATTCTTAAAAACTCATTTTTTACCCTAAAAACTTATATAGTCGCTTTTGGAGTCTGTTCATTGTGTTTTTGCCTTAAATCGATCTTAAGTCATCCAACGATGATCAAAATCAGGAAGCAGACAAGATAAGATCACGTGATCTTAAATCACAAACTTTGCAGAAAGTATCTAGTTGAACTACTGCCAACTGTGAACTACTGTAGATCCCTGATCATAACAAAAAACATGGAGACGGGTTTACATCAAGTGTTTATATATCTGTTCCCGCTGCAGGTCACTGGATGTGGGTGTTGACTCAATATTCCTCTGTCAACTCAATGTTTCCCTTTCAAAATGTCCTTCCATTTGCTACCTCCGTTTTCTGTCTCTCTATTAAGGGAGCGTGCATAAACCACGTAGCTCCATTTTGCCCTCCTGTGAACCCCCCCTTCCCCCCACGTAGCCCTACGTAGCTTTTGCCTCTACCCTCCCCCCCCCTCCACGTAGCACGTAGCTTTTTTCCCTATTGATTCCAGAAGACATTTTGTGCTGTTTTCTCTTGTCAGACTATTGTAAATAGATAATTAACTGTGGGAAATAAGTATTCACATGCTATTGTGGGTTCTGTTCCTCATTTTAACTGTGAAAAATGTTATGAAAGGAAAGCTACGTGGCCTGGCTCGGAACCCCCCCTCCCCCCACGTAGCCCAGCGTAGTCTTCCGGCAAACCCCTCCCCCCCCTGGACCGAGCCACGTAGTTTGTGCACGGTCCCTAATACCTTCACCTTGTGCGTGTTATCACTCTGAGTCACTTTCCCTGGAATCTACCACGGAGTTTCCGTAACTATCAGGCCAGGGATGGCCAACCCACGGACCTGCCGTAGGTCAACATGCGGCGGCCCACAGAGCTGGATCGTTATTAGTGATGCAAGCGAAGTGTCATCACGCAAGCAGAAGCGGAAACAGATGTCAAAGTAAATTTTAGCGGAAACGGAAACAGAAGCGGATGCGGAAGTATAAATACTGTAGAGAAATGGTACAATTATAACAAATATTATTTTTTACTAAATTAATATTCAGAATTAAGCAGCTGTAAGCAACTGTGGTTTGGCGGCATTTACATCTTGTATTCTGTTACTGTGTTCTTTTTATATTAGACCAGCTCCTCTAAATAATATTTCACCGGCTACGCTGCTGGGGGAACTGATAAATATTGGTGCGCTATTGGCAAAAGATGGTGGCATCTGTTCGCATTTGATTTCCACCATATGTAGAGATAATCACTTATCTTTTTATACTCCCGAAATTGTGACTGTAACTCCAAAATCAGATTTTCGGTTGTAGTCGAGACTTGCTGGTCTTCATTCATGTTTAACAACGATTCCAACATTTACAATGATGATGACGTAGGCTGGACTTCATTCTCAATTTGAGTTCGGCACCTTCTAGAGGAAGGTATGGCATTATCATCTTGAGTTGAGTTTGTTGTATCTCTAGATTCTCTTGTTCTGCAAATCGTCATATTTAATGATTTAAAACCTGCTCCGGCGAGAAATGAGATTTATGTCGTGGGTTTAAATACGTCGCACTTGCGCATTTGTCGTCTCTGGTCAGTTTCCCAAGTCTTGCACTTGCGTTCAATTCATTGCGTAATCTTCATGTCAAATTTTCAAGTTTTCTTAAGTATCAGATTTTGTCTCTTCTTGTTGTCAAGTGGTCATAAGATCTTGAATCAAGCGTATGACTAAGGAAATACTTAAGTTTCTAATAATTCCTTCAAATTTTAGTAACTGCAGGACTTTTTTAACATTCATTCTGTCTTCAGGGAAGATTATGGCCCTTGGATTTGTGCTTAGGTACGAGACAAGCAAATCCTTGAGTTTCAAGAACCTCAGTTCGATATGAAAATCAAACAAATTTAAATACTTATTTTTTGATATTGTAGCTTTCCATTTGTGTAGAGAATTTTTAGGCTCGATCCAGTAGTTCAAGAGATTTTCCCCCACAATCAAACAAAATTACGAACAAACTATACCTCTTTATAATATTACTTATTATTAGTGTAATTAGACCATAGAGCACATACCTAATAGAGATGAAATGATTATACTCGATGAGTTAGAAAGGTATTATATAATTGTTAATTAATAACGATAACATTTACCGTGTAGGACAATCCTGAATGACAAATAATGCATATTGATTAAGGCGATGCTTTTGAATTTTTGTTAGCGCTCCTTATGCGAAGAAGGAATAATTTCAATGGGTGGCATTTTTTTTGTTTTTGTTTGTTAATTTATCATTAAGTTGTAGCACCCAATCTTGAGATTCAACACCAGCTCGAATGCAAAGTTGGATCTGGTGTATTGCACAATTGTCATTTTCTAAGCCTGACACCTGCATTGCTCTAACCGTTTAGATCCACGATAACAAACCATGCACTGCATTGTCTCGTGATGTATGCCCCATTCATTAAAAAAGATTGAAACTCTCTCCTACAATACAAGAACTATATAAAGTAACTGTTGGCCACGTTTACAAATCAAGTTATAAATAAATATTCACTGATCTTTTTTTTTCAATTCCAATGAAACTGTAAAAGCTTTATATAACTACTGAAACTCTGCATATTTCTCGGCATGTATCAATTAAAGGTAACTAATTAAAGCAGTCGCTGTGAGACCTTTTCGCGAATATACTTTTTCACAAAGTTTTCAACTGGCATTTGAATCGTGAAACTCAACGAAATAGTTTTTTGTTTGTTTCATAATAGCATTTAACACAAAACTGATATAAAAAAACCATTGCAAAAGAAAGACTTAAGCGCTTACACTCCTGTCTCAGTGCAAAATGTACTAAAACAAACGCATTCCGACACATGCCGGTTCGCGCGCCTCGACCGCTGCGCACCGTTGTGTAAACTTCCGATTCAATTTCCATTAAAAAACTTGCGAAAGCAGAAACGGATGTAAAAAGCGGAACTTCCGCATTTGCGGAAGCTGAGGTCTGTTGCATCACTAATCGTTATATACGTCAACCTTAACGGGCAGCATAAAAGGTAATTTTAGAGCAGTCGGGTAGTGCAGTGGTTAAGGTGTCTGACTGGAGATAAAAAGATCTTCGGTTCGAATCACTGTCTCGGCGGGGATTTTCATAGACCCTTAACTCGGCAGAGCTTATTGTGTAGTGTGAAGTATTAATACCTCATTAAATATGCATATTTTCATTTTAAGTGGTTTTTTTTTCCTTCATAAAAATACTATTTTTTCCACGAAAGTATTACTTGCAGCCCGTTGGAGAATTCTAGCTCTATAATTTGAATAGCTCTGAATAGTTTGGCCTCCTGTGATCTAGGTGAACGTTGAGTCGATTCTCTATTTCATCCTCAACAAATTAAAAATTGTTGCTCCTCAGCTTCCAAAGGTAATAGGTCTATGTTCAACATTGAGAAAGGCGTTAGATAATAGTAAAATACGCATAAACTTTGTCTCAAAATTCTATAGATTGCGTATTGCCTGTTGTCAACCACCGATCTGCCAGTTGCATTACTTTCTGAGTTAACAGATCAACGCAAACCTAGCAGTTTGTTGCATCAGAAACGAAATTTCCAAAAGCATGTAACATAATGCACAGATCATATTATGGACTCACAGCACCGCATACGCTGCATTACTTCGATCTAATTCAGTGTACCGAATCTCCAACACTGTAGCAAACTCAGGGATTCGCACTCATTTAAAAGTTTTGAGGTTTCATAAAATACGTGAGAATTCTGTTACTTGGGAAGTAAAATTACAACCGATTGCCGAAGCAGTAATGATGTTAAAAGCAGAATAGCACTAGCAAAAAGAGCCTTCATGAAAAAGAGAAACCTTTTAGTTTCAAATACTAATCTAGGAATTAGAAAGAACGTTTTAAAACTCTTTGTGTGGAGCACAGCACTTTATGGTAGCGAAACATGGACCTTAGGAACACCGGAAATAAAGAAAATTGAAGCATTTGAAATGTGGTGCTACAGAAGAATGCTGAAAATTAAGTGGACAGACAAAGTAAGAAATGAACGCGTTTTGGAAATGATGGGTGAGAAAAGAAGTTTGTGGAAGAAGCTTACAGAAAGAAAAGACAGATTGGTAGGTCATTTTGAGACATGCAGGATTGGTTAATTTGTTAGTGGAGGGAACAGTCGAAGGTAAGAACTTTAGAGGAAGACAGAGATTAGAATATATGAAGCAGATAATTGAGAACGTGGGCTGTAAGGGGTATGTAGAAATGAAGAGGTTAGCACAGGATAGGAAGGGATGGAGGATTGCATCAAACCAGTCAAAAGACCGACGACAACAAATAAAAATAAAAAAAAAATCCATGAATTTCGATATATAAATCGTGGAAGATAATACTAGAGTTGTCTGAATGATTTTTCGATTTTACACTTCACCGTCAGCTTATTGTTATACTAAATACCTACAGATAACAAAAGAGCGGACGCAAGACAATTGAACACGGCCATATTCGATCCGTCTGTGATAAGTGCCTTAGTCCTAATGCTGCCGGGGGAAGCCAATCCACGCTTCAATTCTGGTTAATAGCCCGAATATGAGACTCCGCAGGTCCGCATTCCGTATCAGCAATGTTTCCGGCGCTGATTCATTACTGTTATTAGAAGAGGCAGTTAAGTTGTGGAGCTCATTTGACACTGCTAGACGGAGGATGAGAGTGAAAGTGGTTAAGCACTCGGCAATCCACTTGGTACGTGTGCCTAGAGTCACTTGAAGAACAGGTGATGAGTTTGTTCTCCAGGCAGAAGTCTGCTGGGACTTTCTCCGGACCACAAATGAGCCTGTGCAACTTTCTCCATCCTGTTTCCTTCCGATCTCACCGGCACGGTCAAGGCGACTGGGAAAACCCAGTCACTTTCCTCTCGCACATATGGATTACTCACACCGCGTCGCTGCTATTGTTTCTCAGTTGACTTTCTCCTCTATCAAACAGATGCGTGTAAGAGTCTATGCAAAACATATGCTACAATTTTAAACCCTCCCCATAGTCTTGATTCTCAGCAGGCCTTGGTTAAGAGTATCGGAGAGAATGTTGTAAATTATTTGCGTTCCTTCTGTTCTTGTCACTGTGTCAATGATGACATTCTGATTTCCCCCCCCTCCCCAATTTGTGCAAAGCAAGAAAATATGGAGTCACCATTTTCTTACGTTTCTTCACATGTTCTTAGAAGGACAAGCTATTGAATTCTGCATCGTACAACATTCTTTCTACTTTGGGGCTTCACTGAAGAAGTTGAACAAAATTTTTTTAAAAAAAATACCGAATCACAGGTACTTTCTGAATAAATATGTTATTCTTTGATTGAAACATACTTCGTTAAAAAATCGAAATGCTGGCAGAAATGAGAGTGTAAACGTATTAATTACAGCTAACTTCCAACTACACCACTCTTACGTTCTACATCAGTGTTTCTTTAACTGTGGCTGGCAGGGATAGTTCAGATGGTCCGCAGGCAGGATATTATTAATTTAGATACCACATTCGTACTGTATAAGGCTAGAAGCGTGTACAAACTGTAAGCCCAACATTTTAGAGGCCACGAATATTTCAATGACGAGACAAAAGTCTGATATTTCCAGGACGATGTTCTTGCAAATATTAATTTCTAGTTGGCATAAAAAAATAGCACCATAAATGACCGTTTCCTGATAGTCTTAGTGGGTGTGGGGTTTCGCAGAACTTGATATGGCTCTTAAAACAGAGTTTGAAGCAAACAACAATAAAAATGCTTTTTATTTCATTTTGTGCATGTAGGTCGTTGGTATAGTGTCGCATCCAGTGTATAATAACATTATTATTCATTTTTTACCAAGTATTAAGAGTCTGGTCAATATGTAAAAAAATTTAATAGCTCACTTCCAGTTTCATAACTATTTTTTTCTTTAGGGATTCAAAATATGCTTTTAAATTTATTATATTGTAAAGGTACAGTAAAATATGTTACTGGTGTTAATAATATCCATATATGTAAAAATTAGGCCCGTATTATGTTGTAGTCCGCAGCATTGTTTTTGACATCTCACTAGTCCTCCGGTTGAAAAGGGTCAAGAAACTTTCCGTTCCTTGTTCCTAACCCTTGCTTAGCTCCGATGACCATGACATTGACGAGCAGTAAAGCTATTTTTTAAAAAAAGAATCTAGGATGATGCAAGCTTTCCACTGCTTGTGTTTGCACTTGATGTTGTTTATTCAGTGTAATGTCAAGATAGATAACTGATGGCTGGTTTTATTGGTAGCTGAGTTCAGTTTCTATCTTTTTTCTCGACGAGTCTTTACTGCTTGTTGACGTTGGGATCATTAGAACCTAGTTAGGACTGGCAATAGAGAACGGGAAGGACTTTAATAGGTTTCCAGTAATAATCTTGATAGTCGGAACCAGGCGTTTCGAATCTGCTTCTGTAGGAGGTGGCCACGAAATTCCAGGCTTAGATCAAGGTGAATGTTCAGTAACCCTGTACGACTTTTCCACGGGACATTACGGCCTGATCACAGCTTCTGACACTGTGGAGTAAACACACGAAATGATAGGCCCTGTCAGCCGCCGAGACTCGCATGGCGGTGGGTGCATACGGCCCAGGGTCACTAGATACGCTCCGTTAGCTGCGGTTGTCTCTCGGTGCTTGTATGTGACGTCAACTGCATTTGGTATTTTTCCAACTGTCTCGACGGTCAACGGAGAGTGACCTACCTAAGCTCAGCTATCTCGTTTTCGTCTTGTTTCTTTTGCCTATGGTCTTACCCCTCGTTAACACCGAGGTTGTTTGAGGCGGAAAACGACATAAGGCAGGGACCGGTAACGAATTCGGCCATGGTCTATTAAAAGAACCATCCAACCATTCTCGTGGACTGATTTCGGAAAACCGAAATCTAGCTGGCCGGACGGGGATTCGAATCCGCGTCCTTCCCAAAGCGATACCAAGTCCTCTTGTGTGAGGGTTGGCAGGCACTAAGTCCAGTTTGGTTGTTCTTTGACAGTTTAGCCCAGTCGATAGCGACTCACATAGAACAATCAACATCATTGCGTGTCCTGTTTTTCTATTATTTCTCTTGTTCACCATGAATCTTTATGAACTTTGGAAACCTTGTTTGAACAAGAGCTAATATCGCTTATGATAGATCGACAACATCAAACGCAAAACGCAACTAGGAGAGTTTACCGTACCTTGCTCCTAGGACAGAGATTCCGTATTAGTTTTTCCCGAGTATCACTTCAAGAAAGAACTCAACTTCACGTAAATTTTTTAGCTGAAATGATAAATAGAAAATTAAATCTATTTTCGCGATTTATTACATTTTGAACAAATAACAAGCGTCACGTAAAAATTAAAAAATTCCCTAAAAATATATTTGATCTAAGGAAAAAGGAAACTGCTTTAGGCAATATAATTGCAAGGACAGGGAAAATGACTCTCATCACCCACCAAAGTTGAAGGCAGCAACGAGAGAAGAACATATATTACGAACATACAAATAAACTCAATATTTCGGTTATTAAACTTTATTCATGACGGAGAAAATGAGTCATGAGTTTTCTCTGTCATGAATAAGGTTTAATAACCGAAATATTGATTTGTGTGTTCCTAATATATGTTCTTCTCTCGTTGCTGCCTTCAACTTTGGTGAGTGATGAGTCATTTTCCCTTTCCTTGCAATTATATTGCAAAAAAAATATATTAGGTGATAGTAATATACGAGACATAATTTTTTTTCAGGTATCTTAGTTATCACCTTAGCCAAGAGATTACCGCGTGTACTCCATGTAGTAATCTCACTAACCCCTGGTGTACGAGTACCACTATATGAGAACCACTGCCCTAGCACATAGTTTACCGAAGAGATGAATGAACTGGATTGTTAATCGACCATATGCCTGAAATTCGACAGATTGCAGCATCTTTCATCACGCCAGACTAACTGGCAGTTGAATTTTTTTTCTACTTGTAGCAATTACATTTACTAGTACTTGAATCTTCTCAAAACACAGAATTTTCATATTTTATCTACAAAGAGCGTAATTATCAGCTGTACTAGTAGAACGACTCCATTTGCTGTTAATGATTTTTATCGTTATTATGATGTAAACAGCAAATCGCCTCCCAGTTAAGGGTCACGACCACAACATAGTGTCACGAGTCACTTGGTCAGATGCCACGGAGTGAGTTTCTCTGTAACGTCCATAGGCTATCTCGCAAAACATTATAATCAGCTCAAGGAGGAAAATGTTTCATACAAAAAACGAACTCTATTACGTAACAGAGGACAAATCGCACTCCGTTTGTGCTTAAATCTTGTTCGGCTTTTTTCCTGCTTGTGCTGAACAGTAGATATTACATTCGGGGATATGTCCAAAGTGACATTCATGTTTTTATGTTCTGTGAAGCCGTTTCTATTATTTGTATCATAATCCCTTTGAATGAGTCTTCAAACAGAAATAGTGAACTGGAAAACTAATATATTACAGATCAAAATTAAAATCATTTTCGTTGCTCACTTATTTTATGTTAACATTATTAATACTGATATTTTTCCTCGTTGGAGCATTCGTTTAATGTTAATTAGAGCACCGTTGGAATCACTTAAATCAGATGTAGCAAACGAGACGAGCTCCATAAACATCGGGCATTTAGAAATCATTGTTGACTATTAATAATTTGTGAAATACGGTTCCGAACTGCTGTCGGGTTGTCATAATACTATCCCATTCTTCCGTAATTTCGTATTTTGTTGGTTACATTTTTATATCTATTCTAGAGTCGTCGAAACTTGAACTCAGTATCAGTGCTACGAATTTTTTTCCGTTACACGTCACTCTCATTTTAAAGTCTGGTACACGTATAATGTAAATTAAGGAGAACTAAATGCACATTTCAGTTATAACACTGACAGAACCTCCTTTCCCGAAATAATGATGGCAGCAGCACCATTTACTTTGCCCTTGGCTTCATCTTATACTATTACATGATTTTTTAAAAAGTAGACAAAATACAATTATTCCTCACTCACAAATCAGGTGGTCAAATTTGTGCATTAAGCAAGTAGATTCAAACTCAAAGTTACAAATTCACTGAAATTTTTGAAGGTAGTGAAATACGTAAAACTGAAACACCTAATACGGAACACAGAGGATGGTCTAAAAAAGTCTTGAAGGAGATACGATCTAATTAGAACTAGTCTTCGTTTTACCTTGTTTGATTTTACGGCTTGTAGACGTCAAGCTCAATAATGCTGGAGAGGGTGAGGGGTGAGGGGGAGCCATGAACGGGAAGGAATTCATCCATGACCTTTTGAAGGAACTATCCCGGCATTCACCGCAATGATTTCAGAAAACCATAGAAAACTGAAATATGGATTTCAGGACGGGGATTCAAACCCACGTTCAAAATGCTTAACCGTATTGCTAACTACCATTCTGTGATTTTGTCTTACGTTGTTGTGCACAGTAGTGATACATAAAACTTGTTCAAAATGTTCTGATCGATCTTCTTTAAAAATAAAAGATCAAAACAAGAAACTCAAACCGGAAAAAAGCGACTCTGGTTTAATTGGCTGTGCGATTTGTCGGAATTAATGTACTGTTTCATTAAACCAGTCATCCCATCAGACTTCGAAGATCCTTGGATTTTCTATATTGCAGGAAATTACACACTTCAAACTGCAATGCAGTGTGGCACTAACTGACATATCTTTATTCATGATTAATAGATTTTCGGGGTATACAGAGTTGTTTATTTCGTAATCTGAGTTTCCAGCTGCTATTCTACAACGACAAATCCGCCGTAGTTCGCCATGCCATTAACACCGGGCACGAAATAAAATTTCAAGATACGATGCTGCTGTGGAGAGAAGACCAGTGGTGGCCTCGAAGAGTGAAAGAGGCAGCATAAATTTTAAAGAATGCCAACAACATCAACGAAGATAGCGGTATTTTACTCTGCGATGATTGGCGCTTGATGCTATGTCAACATAAACAGTATCTCTGACGAAGGCTGTATGATGGCAGCCGAAAGCTCAGATTATGAAATAAGCAACGCGGCATACCAGAAAATCTATTTTATCATGAACAAAGACGGGGATTCTACGATAACCGTGGCGCCGCAATTTGATGACGGATTCTTATGTAACTCGACGAGACAAATTGAAAGTAAAGAATAACATTTTTTGATATGTCGATTAGAAACCGTATCTTAAAAATTACGTGGTTAGGTTGAAATCGGCCTGGACCAGAAAAAAATTCGTCATAGCCAAATTTGATGATGAATTCGTACATAACTTGTCTAGAAATATCGAACATAAAGATTTTATATATATATATATATATATATATATATATATATCGCTTAGTTGTATCTCAAAAGTGAGGACGTTAGGGTTAGAATCCGCCCTGGACCACTATATCTACACGGTGGAAATGAACTATAAAGGCCCATTCACACTAGCGGTCAGGTCAGCTCTGCTCACGATCCAGGATAGTATTCACACTAGCGGTCAGCTCAGCTCAGGTCAGGCCAGATCAAGTAGTAGACGAGGCCATTTCATTTCAGTTGCTCATAGTGAACAATGCTGTTTTCTACCCCAACGTCAATTAAATTGCAATGATTTTGGATCAAGAGCCTAAAAATACGTCAAAATCAAAAAGAGGTTGGTTCTGGATGCATCCAGAGTTTCAAGCGCAAACAGATCAAGAGAAAAAAGAATGCTAACTACCGGCTACGCCGCGCCATGCGAGATGAGTGGTGGGAAATGCTTTTGATATTTTAGGGATCAAAGATTTCGAATTTATTTTAGAAAAATTAATTCTGCACCAGGATTAATTGCTAACATAATTTTAGCAACATGTATTTTGCACAATTATTTACGGAAGGATAAAATTTTATACCATGTAGAAAGTGAATTTCAGGATGAGCGAGAGAAACCCTATTTTACAAATAATCATTGTTTGTGTGCTAATGCTGGTACTGAAGCATTTGATTCAAAAACTAAATTCACAATTTCTTTTTTTCTTTAATTCGGAAACAGGATGTGTATCTTGACAGTACTAAATGTGTAATAATATTTGAATTTATATTAAAGTTTGCCGACTTTATAATAAACAGAAATAACAAACCGTTAAAACATTTATTTTTTTATTTATTGCTTTTTTTTTATTGCTCACGAGCATAGTTTTTAGACTTTCGCCACCCATTTGATCTGACCTGACCTGACCGTTGCTCGTTCACACTAGCGGTCAGCTCAGCTCAGCTCAGGTCTTGACCGTTGTTGATCGTTTGGGGCGCGATCTTTAGTTTGAGCTGCCTTGCACTGTCATGAGCGGACCGCGTAGTGTGAATGCTCCCATTGGATTACGTGTATAGCGATTTTTGACTTGAGCTGAACTGAGCTGACCGCTAGTGTGAATGGATCTTAGATGTTTAATTTTCTTTCAAGTGGTTGCTGTTAGGTTGAAATACAGCCTGGGCCAGAAGAAACGTCACCAAATTCACAACAAAGGATACCTAAACTGATTTTTGACATATCAAGCGAGATCACAAAAAAATGTATTCTTTATTTTCGATTTGTTTCGCCGAGTTCTATGAGAATTCATCATCAGACTGTGGGGCCACGCTAATGATAGAACTGCCACAAAGGTGGCTGCGGAAGCCTTAGGAATCATTTGACGTAGGCCTATCTTTGATAATAAATGTAAATGATGTAGGATATCCACTTGCTGCCGTGATTGAGTGAGTTGCATGTCCCCGCGTGATGCTGTGGGGACTGCAGACTCGGCGTCTGCATGACCTTGCTGATGCGGGCGCTGAGCTTCGACAGGTTGCAGTGCGTGCCGCGGCTGCCAAAACGCTTGGGCGAGGTCAACCTGCAGCGGCCAATCCGCTCACTGCCGTACCAACGCCAATAAACAGGACATTTTAAAGGCTATCAGAATATCACCGTACATTATGGTCAATTTCCCTGCCGTTTTCGAGGTATTCGCAAAAAAAAAAAAAAAAAAAAAAAATAATAATAATAATATACCCCGAACTATTACAGGAGTAAATTTTTCTTTTGGGGCTTAATGGTGAACAGTGTTGCAAATTTAGCATTTTCATGGCTAAATTTAGCATATTTTCAACTTATTTGGTTTGAAAAAATTCAACTTATCATATAGTATGTTTGTTGGAGAGAGAAAATTTTAGTATTGTAGTATTGTTCGTTTGTTTTTGAGAATAATCTGTCACAACGAATTGTTATTAATTATTGTTAATCTTAAGTTGATGGTTTTATACATTTTACAAGTGTAAAGCAAGCATTTCCTTTAAAGGGATTTAACACAGAATTTTTTTAACAAGTTTAAATAATTAAGTTGTTATACATTTTTATTGTGTATGGTTTATTCTTATTTTAAACTAAAATATATATATATATATATTTCAGTTTTGTTGCAAATAATATGTGTCTTACCAATGAAAGCTAATTAATATTTTCTAATCTTTTCATTGTATGATACATAGACAAGTCTGGTTTTTCTGGCAGAGTTAAATCCTGGTACAGTTGTTTTTCGGTAGTGTTAGAAAGAGGTAACGCTACCTTAAGGTAGGTTTTTTTTAGTAAAGATGTTTGGGAGTAAATTTTTATTTTGTTAAGCTCAGTATTTGGTTGACATGTTAATGGTAAGTTTTTTATTGATAGAGTGTAAAAGTGAAATATTTATGGTATATTTATGATAAATATTGCGTTTTATAGAGATACTCGTGGTAGAGATGTTTTTGATAGAATATTTATTTGGTAGGGTTCTTAGATGGTAGAGATGGTACTCGGTAAAAATAACAATTGTTAGAACTGTTTGTTGGTACAATTATTTTTTGGCAGTATTTCATTTTTATTGAATGGTAGTGATTTTTATGGTAGATCTGTTAATGATATAGTTTAATTTGGGTAGCGACTTTTCTGTTAACGTGCTCTCTAATTTTGTTAGTATTTTTTGTTTGTTTGTATTTTCCGAAGACTTTAGCATATTTTTGGCATTTTCTAAACGTAGATTTGGTATAAAATATTTTTTAGAGTTGGCAGTCCTGATGGTGGAGATAGAGCGGGTACTTGCAGACTAAATGTAGACAGTATTTTTTTCCTTTGTTCTGATGATACATTTGCAAAACTTCATCGACATTAGATACAAACTGGATTTATATAAAGAACGAGCCTCCATTTTTATATTCAGTGTTTGGTGTTACTCCTGCAACTCAAAGACTGCATGTCTTAATTGGCTGCGCTCAGATGGGAATTTTACCAGAGAGCAAGACTATCGGTATCATACAAAAAAGACTAACAATTTAACATGGAGTCCAAACCTCGAAGTTTCCCACCATTTTCATGTTAGCAAAGTAAAGCTTCTCCACAGGCGAACGTCAGTTTAAAGGCACTTAAAACTCCAGCGAAGGGCTGGGTACTTCTAATATAGGCCTAAAATAAGACGCCTAAGACAGCTGTAACTTACTGAATCACACTAATACTCAAAACATTAATGAAAACTGTATTTGCTTGGAAATTGTCACGTTGAATAGCGTACGAACATAATAGCATAACATCGTATTACCAACAGTAACGTATACTGATGAAATAAGGATGAATCTGGAATCTTAACAACACGCTATTTCGTACAGTAATTTTAGCTTACTGCGTGGTAATTTAATTGTTATCCTTTCACTAATACCAACTAATTAACCACCGCAATATAACTTCGTGCGATGACAGAGTGTCTAGCCGAATACGCAATCCCCTTTATCTTATACACTTACCGTATTAATTCCACTGAGTATGAACCTACTATTTAACATGAAATCAGAATCACGGAAGCGTTCTGATGTTCTTCACGTATACAAAAGTAAGCTTTGTCAGAGCTGAAGGACATGATAAAGGCCATTGAAAATATTCGAGTCGAGGATTTTACTATTCCTTGTTAACGTCTCAACCATTGTTTCAGGAGATTGCACTACGGTAATAAATGTTACACCGTGACACTAAACGCTCATGTTAGTTTGTAACGGTTGCACACATAGGAATGTTGTGCCGCAGAATGTGAAGGTCTTACCGGTTTCATCGAAAACAAAGGTATTTGCAGTGATTCAGAGACACCTTGATACTGAATTGGAATGCACTGTTCGTTGCCTGCAGACAAGCAATATACGAATTCTTCAACCGATTTGGAAGCGAAGGTACTGTGTTGTGCGGTAAAGTCTACTTGTTACGGTTTCGTTCTTCAAAAAACTTCAAACCCTTGTAATTAACTTTAATTCAAAGGTCATGCAGACATACGAAAAGAGACAAGTACTGAGTAGGCAATTTCATGGAGAAGTCTGCAACGAATCATCCAATCATAAGTTTACTTGTTTCCTGCCGAGTTTGCTGCTGTACAAAAGTTTACGGCGAGAAACAAGGAGGGGAAACTGTAGATTGCACCGAGGAACAGCCTGTTAAGCAACATATTGTTTTCAGGTTGAAACCTACTTTCCTGAGAATTGCGTTGTAAACAAACAGAACGTTCACTTCTGAGTGACGGAATATACTGGAATAAAGGATTCCACAGAAACGTAACTAAAGAAAAGTGTGTGTTGGAACACTTCGTACACCCATGGAGTTTCCAGTCAAGATTGTTTCAAAGCCACCGGCTATACTGAACACTTAGCTTATATAAAATACCCTAAACACAGTGGACGATGCAAGATGAAACACGTTCGCCCACTGCTCAAGTTATGCTTGATTTGGTAAACGAAACATTTGATATACCTTTAGCAGGTGGCCAATTGTAAACAAACAATAACACCAACCCATCTGATTTATTCCTGTGAAGTTGTATTACAGATAAAGGGTACGAAAGTGTAAAAGAATTCATGAAAACCGTCGCTGAATTATGCCTTGTAATATCTGAAAATTTGTGTAAATAATTTTGTCAAAATAAGAGCAAAAAGTCACGAAGTAAAAGAGAGGGAAAGTAGAAAACAATATCTATTACACAGAGTTTTCCATTTGTTGGAAACATTAACATTAATCCACATCAATATTGTCTGAATCAACTAAGTGATTGGTGATTGCGTCGGTCACATACCAGCTTAAATACCCGAAAAACGATTCAAGTAATCTCTTTCCAGTCACTTGAAGAAGGTGGAAAAGTCCATAGTTCTGAATTACACAGAGACATATTAAATAACATTGTCATTAAGTGTAGAAGTAATATCAACAACAACAATGGATTAACTATTAAAACTGGAACAAATGTGGCAGAAGTAGTAGAAGAATATTTCACTGGATTTATAAATGAAACAGTGCCGGATCTATGGGGGGGGGAGGGGCAAATTGGGGCGCCTTCACCGGGCGGCAACTTAAGAGGGGCGGAAAAATCATTTCTGAAGGGGGCGGTGGGTGGAAGAATCATGTTTGAAGAGGCGGCAATCTCATGTTTTTGCCACGGCTCGGAAAATTCGTAGATCCGTTACGGAAACGAAAGAAGTTATTCGCATGTTACTCATTAGATTTACGTGGTAACTGCGAACTGCGTCGTCTATCAGAGAATTCCATTCCTTAGTCCATTTTGATTCTGTGCCTTTTTCTTAAGAGCTGTGGTAAGCGGTGACAACTCGCGTAGGTCTTCTCTACACATTCTCTAATATCAGTCAATCCTTTGCGATACCGATCCCATTCAGAACATCAATAAATGAATTTAATTTAACTGAGATCGAACATATGCTTCGGTTGCAATTTCTCCACACATTTATTTTCCAAATTTCTTGTTTTTTTTTTTTTTTTTTTTTTTTTTTTTTTTAATTGTTTGAGTGCCATTTCCTCTTCCAAATACTTTTAACTGTTAGGAATTTTAATTTTAAATTCTTTCATGGTTTTAGGCAAACTGTTAACCTCTTCTCTTGCTAATTTATTCGAGTTCCTGGCTTCCTATCCGCAAATAAAAATTTTACGGACGTCGAACAGATGTATCTATAAGCTACTTCCTTTTCAGATATGTTACATTTCTTCAATATTCGACTGTTCACTCGCAGTACAGAACCCGGTAATCATGCAACATCTGTTAATACTGGGTAATTTGCAAAGGGAAACCCATACCCCAAAATTAAAATGGCCAATGTTTGTTATAGCAGTTAAGTTGAGAGGACAGTTGTAGAACGAATAGATAGAAGACAAAAATTCCACCAAATTTGTGGATAGATACATGGGACATGAATTCAGCTATACGTGTGCAAGGAGATTCCATCATAATGAACGTAGCTTGTGTTGTAACACCAGGATGTGAAGTGCGTTGATCCTCTAACGAGCTGGGAGTTTCTGTTTTCACCATATGTGGTTTACTGCTCGTTAGGTAAGGAAGACGATTGACGAGAAGAAACGGATGAAAATCAGAATGACCTTACTGAAGGAACTATCCAGACACATAGAACGATTTTGAAATCCATGGTACTTCCTGATTATATGTTACATAGCCATGTCCTAGTTTATTCCAACTATCCCTCCTTTTGATTAATTAATTTAATTCCCAACTAACCAAGCAAATCTCTTGTGTCTTCTAGGAGATTTCGTTTAAAGTCGTGGCGTATTAATTATAACTATTCGTTGTTAGGTCTACTGAGGCTAATGTAAATCTATATGTTAATTATAAAGACGCTCAATCAACTTCGAAAATTTTCGCTATTCTCTTTATCTCCTCTCGCAATACTCTTTGTACACGGTGATATTACAGCAAGTTAAGAATAAGGATTAATGTTTCTTTGCGTAATATATTAAAACTTAAATTAGTCAACAAGCCGAAGCTTGGTTGGATCCTCCCGAAGGAGGCATACTAAGCCATTGTGTCAGAGGTAGGATGGCCAGTTCCTTTCCTCCGGGACCTACAGTTTAACGTGGAATCAGAATCACGGGGCGACCTGGCGTAGCTCATATGATCAAACACAACTCTCAAAATTTCTGCGCCTGTCGGGATTCGAATCCGGGACCAGAGCAGCGTAATATTTTACACTAGTATTAAGATTTAATATTTGGAAACCAACCATAAAGAACGTTACGCATTTCATTTCAGTCTGCATGGCACTTAATAATATTGTCTTTACGCTTAATTCTGAAACAGTTACTAGAACGAGGTCCCAAAATAACCAAAAACAATTTTAACAGAAGATGAGAAACAGAGAAGTTTACTACAAAATCGGAGAAAGTTTACGGGAAACATAGTATAACGAACATACATCAAGCAGACGAGGTTTATTGATATCTATTAATGTAGTTTTAAGTATTTGTATATTTTTAGTAATATTGGTGTTCTCAGTTTTAATAGGAGGCAAAGAGGAACGAGTTATAAATGAGATGTGACAAGTACATGATATAAGGCAGAAACAAAAGATGAAGGGACACAGAGGTCAGGAGGAGCCATGATTAAAGGAAGGAATGCGTTGGCGACGCTTACAAATAACGATATTTGTTTGGATTGTCAGTAAAAATGTAATGAGAAATGTTAAATGAATTTAAATTGTGCGAAGAAAAGTTGAATAAAAGTTGTGTACTGTGAGGAAAGAGGAAGAAGTTATTTTACGGTGGTCAGTTAGAATAAGTAGCATTATACGTTCATTGATAAATTTTTGGATAGTGTTGATTAGTTTGAAAGAAAAGTAACAGTTAAACTGAATACTGAGAGACCGAGCTTGGTGGGTGAGCGGTAGTAGTGTCAATACGATGAGGCGGCGCCATCTTGTTTTTTTAATTGAATTGCGTGGGGTCCTTAATTGATTTTAATTGATTTTAATTGAATTGCGTGGGGTCCTTAATTGATTTTAATTAACGCTAATTGATTTTAATTGATTTTAATTAATTTTAATTGAATTGCGGGGAGCCTTAATTGATTTTAATTAATGCTAATTGAATTGCGGGGAGGGGGTCTGACATCTGTAACCTCAGATTGATCTTATTATTTCCTTATGTACAGCGGTCAGCGGACAGTTTTTTCCCCATGTATTCTTATGGAGGATGGAGTGAGCCCACTTTTTCCCCCATGGCGGGGAGCCTTAATTGATTTTAATTAATGCTAATTGAATTGCGGGGAGGGGGTCTCACATCTGTAACCTCAGATTGATCTTATTATTTCCTTATGTACAGCGGTCAGCGGACAGTTTTTTCCCCATGTATTCTTATGGAGGATGGAGTGAGCCCACTTTTTCCCCCATGGCGGGGAGCCTTAATTGATTTTAATTAGGGGGTCTGACATCTGTAACCTCAGATTGATCTTATTATTTCCTTATGTACAGCGGTCAGCGGACAGTTTTTTCCCCATGTATTCTTATGGAGGATGGAGTGAGCCCACTTTTTCCCCCATGGCGGGGAGCCTTAATTGATTTTAATTAGGGGGTCTGACATCTGTAACCTCAGATTGATCTTATTATTTCCTTATGTACAGCGGTCAGCGGACAGTTTTTTCCCCATGTATCTTATGGAGGATGGAGTGAGCCCACTTTTTCCCCCATGGCGGGGAGCCTTAATTGATTTTAATTAATGCTAATTGAATTGCGGGGAGGGGGTCTCACATCTGTAACCTCAGATTGATCTTATTATTTCCTTATGTACAGCGGTCAGCGGACAGTTTTTCCCCCATGTATTGCTTATGGACCTGTCTTTGCAGACAGTTTGGAGCGGAGGGGAGCCGAGGAACTAGGGGAGTTTAATTGAATGCGGGTTCGTAATTGAATCCGCCACACCCGGAAGCCATCAATTATCGCTCCCCCGCCGCGCACGTGCCGGTAACTAATTGAATGCGGGTTCGTAATTGAATGAGCACAGCTGCGCCACACCCTAATTATCGCTCCCCTTGCAGCTGCAGGATGTGGGTTCGTAATTGAATGAGCACAGCCGGAAGCCATTAATTATCGCTTCCCTCGCAGCTGCAGCCCCACCCGGCGTCAGTTTGCAGCCATGTCCCGTCTAGTGATGTTGTTCTCTTCTGTCTACCAACTCAACGCTGGTGATACGAAACGTTTGACGATAGGGTTATCGTCCAAACACGAGTTTGAACCTGTTGTTGTTCTGGAAAAAGTGGGGCACAATAAAATTGTTTTAACATACGACGAATGGAACGTCCTGATCCAGGTATTGGACGTAGTGTCCGAGTTATTCAACGCCAGCACCGACAGCATCTCGCTTGGTGAGCACACCGTCTCCTGCCGAACGATA
>CM061919.1:198539977-199045010 GCA_031002005.1 Vandiemenella viatica
ATGCATAAGGCTGCCCCTGCACCGGCATACTGCCAACTTGGCCCGGCCGATGGGCGGCTGGGTCCCGGCGATGGGTCGGCATACTGTCGGCTGGGCCCCGGCGGTGGGTTGTTGAAGTGCCGGCTGGAGCCGGGCGACGGGCTGTTGAAGTGGCGGCTTGACCCGGGCGATGGACCGGCATACTGTCGGCTGGGTCCCGGCTGTGGTCGACTTGGGCCCGGCGATGGGCGGCTGGACAGGCGAGGTGCTGCTGCTGTGGGGGCGGTCGGCTAAGTCCTGACGTCTCCCATGGTCGCCATATTGGTGGCGGAACTGCCTCGTTGTCCTGGTGTCCGACCGCCCCCTCTGAAACATAAAAAAGAAGAAAAATGTTTTAGTATCATGAAAAACATAATTTTTGTAAGCATAAAATAATATAGGTAAATTACTGATGTACTGGACTTACCGATATTCCAGTGTGCTGGTGGTTGTGGAAGAACCCATTGTGGTGGCGGAGTTGGTGGCATGCTATGTGGTGGTGACATGCTCTGCGGCACATCCACGTCAATATTTGGAAGCATGCTCCATTGTGAGCAATCACAAGCTCTTTTTGGGCTACTTATTTCTTGAGAATTTCCCTTACGCTTCTCTGGGCGTGATGGTTCATCTGTAAAAGAAAAAATGTATTAGCAATAGTTATAAAGACATGGAAAAAAAAATAATCTATAGATAAATACGTACTGAAATAAAAAAGGTCGCTGAATGAAATATCCAAATCACCTGCGAACAAATAAATTAATAATATAGACTACTGCTTTAGCACTATCCATTTTCATAAATCTAATTACTTTAAAAAATTATCATTACCGAAATCATCCTCAGCGAGAATTTCATCAATGTCTGAAGCAGAAAAAAAAAGCTCATCAGTATATGTGAAAGAATTTAAAACAGCCAGAAAACAAGTTAAATAACAATAATTTACTTACCAATATCGCTGAATAAGCTAAGATCCTCAGAAGACATTGCGATGATTGAAGTGTTCAGCTCGGGCGCTCAGAGAAGACTGGATGGCTGAAGGGGGGTCTCAGCCCTATTTATACACGCGTCTGGAGCCATGGAGAATTGGTGTGGGAAGACTGCGCCCACGATGATGAATGTAGTGGCGCAGCTGTGCGCATTCAATTACGAACCTGCATCCTGCAGCTGCGTGGGGAGCGATAATTCGAGTGTGGTGCAGCTGTGCTCATTCAATTACGAACCCGCATCCTGCAGCTGCGTGGGGAGCGATAATTGGGGTGTGGCGCATTCAATTACGGACCCGCATCATGCAGCTGCGTGGGGAGCGATAATTCGGGTGTGGTGCAGCTGTGCGCATTCAATTACGAACCCGCATTCAATTAAACTCCCCTAGTTCCTCGGCTCCCCTCCGCTCCAAACTGTCTGCAAAGACAGGTCCATAAGCAATACATTGGGGAAAAACTGTCCGCTGACCGCTGTACATAAGGAAATAATAAGATCAATCTGAGGTTACAGATGTGAGACCCCCTCCCCGCAATTCAATTAGCATTAATTAAAATCAATTAAGGCTCCCCGCCATGGGGGAAAAAGTGGGCTCATTCCATCCTCCATAAGAATACATGGGGAAAAAACTGTCCGCTGTACATAAGGAAATAATAAGATCAATCTGAGGTTACAGATGTCAGACCCCCTCCCCGCAATTCAATTAGCATTAATTAAAATCAATTAAGGCTCCCCGCAATTCAATTAAAATTAATTAAAATCAATTAAAATCAATTAAAATCAATTAAGGACCCCACGCAATTCAATTAAAATCAATTAAAATCAATTAAGGACCCCACGCAATTCAATTAAAAAAACAAGATGGCGCCGCCTCATCGTATTGACACTACTAGCGGTTAACGCTCTGGACTCACATTTAGGAGGACGCCGGTTCGAATCCCCGTCCGAGTATCCAGATTTGGATTTTCCATCGTTTCCCCAAATCACTCCAGGCAAATGCCGGGATGCTTCCTTTAAAAAAAATTCCGAATTCCTTCCCATTCCTTGTCCCCAGTCCCATCCCACCTCTAATGACCAAGCAAAAGGTACTGAGAAAGAAAGGATTCAAGTAGTTATATTGTTTTATTGAAAGCTAACTAAAGACTGTTAGAAATGACAATCGTAGCTAGATACGTTACAGGAGGTTATCATGAAATATATCAACGGGAACCGCGAAATGTATCAACAAGTACGTGATGAAATTGTTAATTTTGTTGATGATATTAAAAACAAAACAATTAATCGTTATTATTTTTTATGTCCTTACACCTCGTCTACATAGAGGTCATCAGTGGCGATTGAAATTTGCTCTGGTAAGAAGCTTTCCCAGAATAACAAAAATTTCCGTCATTTCTAATCTTTATATATAAAGATGAATGTATGTTTGTTCTTCATACAAATCCACAGTTTTCATCCGATCTCGATGAAACTTTGCACACTTATCCTTTGAAACAAGGAGAAAAATACTGTCTACATTTGGTTGAAAAATTATCTGTTTAAATAACATATGCTGTCTCATAACTTCGAAATACGGCGATAGACAGACACGTTGGATATGGACGTCTCCGTACCATGTTTCCGTGTAGTGGACTGGCAGCTCAGTGGTTAAAGCGCTTGCTTACGAACGTCGTGGTCTCCGGTTCGAATCTCCGTGGATGCTAAGATTTAAAAAAATTGTTTTTCATCGTAAGAGTCAGGCCTGGGTCGTAGGTTATTCGGATTGAATGTTAAACTGTAGATATTAGAAAGTTATGGGTGCAATGCGAGGCAAATCGTAGGTAGTCTTGCAATGTTGTAGGTGTACACTTTTTTACGTTATAATGATCCCTCAGGTGTTGTTCGCAGTCAGTGTGTGAGTGTGAACCACAGTAATATTATTATAAATACGGAAGTAAGTCTCCGTCTTTTTGTTACGTTTTGACGACTAAATGGCTATATCGTTGTGATGGAATTTTATAAGGAAATCTGTATGAAGGGCACAGGATATTTTTTCCAGTATGATTAACAGTTGTAGTCACGAAATTTTGAGACCTTATCGAATGGTGACAGAAATATGTTGGAAATTGATTCTCTTCAAGAGACAGGTTTGACGGTACAATCATATAGTGTTAGCTTTCCTGTCATATTATTCCGACTCGATATTGTTTGGGACCAATCCTTCGTTACCAACAACTTTCTATATTTAATTCTAGCAAAAAAAATATTCTTAATCCACGCGTACGAAGTCGTGGGTACAAGGTAGTACTTAATATCGTAAGACACTTTAGGTGTAACAAGCTTTCGTCTCGCAAATGAGCAACAAGCTTTCCTATGCAGCCTATATGTCATGGAACAAATGATAACATATAGACGTGGTGTGAAGCTTCGTGGAGGAGCAGCGTGGCTCAGGTCATGTGGAGGTGACAATTACTATTCAGGACGTCACCCGAACGCTCTCACGCAGTACGGGTGGAGTCGCTAGCTGTATTTGTTTGGCCAACGCACTCAACACGGATGGTGTGATGTAGTTCTCCACGGCGACAGTCGGTGCAATTCGTAACCAATGCACAGACAGAGAGAGTAGAACTGCCCGGGTACGGCTACATCCGTAGAACTGGCCATAATGGTCAGGCGTGATTACGTCATCGTGCCTTAGTTGTTTCTCATTGATGGGATCGTTGCGTTACTAGCACGTCATATAGTACGAGCACGGTTGCTTGGTTTTTCCCGTCGCGTCGTTCACTTTACAAGACGCCTATTGTAACGGAAATGCGAGACGGATTGACGTCACCTAGTGGTCAAAGAACTGCACATCCGAATGAGTTATCATAAAAGAGTATGTTTCTAAGAAAATGCTTTACTCATGCAGCTGTCAGAGTCTGCATTATTTACCAGTTATTATTATTATTATTATTATTTATCAATTCAATGTGTGTGTTTCATTGGTAATACTAGTAATTTTTATTTTCAGATGCATTCTTATTTCCATTTACACATTTAATCAAATTTGTGTCTGAAACTCATTTATTGTTTTTAAACCGAGCGTGGTGGGTGAACGGTTAACGTTCTGGCCACGCATTCGGAAGGACGCGGGCTTGAATCCCAGTCCGGGCATCCAGATTTGGGTTTCCCATTATTTCCCCAAATCACTCCAGACAAACGGCAGGATGCTTCCTTTAAAAGTCATGGCTTCTTCCCGTTCCTTGCCTTGAGTCATTTCCCGCCTCTAATTATCTAGACGTCGTCGGGACGCTAGGCCCTAAGCAAAAAATATTGTTTCCTTGAATGTTTTTATTCCTTGCATATCTCTGTTAATTGTGGCCTATCATACGAGTATTTTATGTTATTTCTCCTTTACACGTTCGATGAAATTTTTATAACTAAATGTTGAGAAAGTAAAGGTAAATGTTTATTATTTGACTCAAAATCACTACATACGGAAACTAGAGAATTTATTCTGTCGATTGTTACTTGTTTCTTGCATATGGGCAAAAATATCAGTCACAATGCCAAAACAAATTGTCCGGGCACAGAAATAGTAGCGTTGCAAAATTTGCCCTTCACGGGAGTGGAGAGGTGTACAGTGAGATTAGATAATCTATACTAAATAATTCGCTACATTGTTGATGGTAAAGGGTGCTTTGCACGAAAACTAACTCAATGCATTCCAATTCCAAATAGCATGAGAGAAGAATGAATTCGTGTAAGCATCAGTATGACATTTAATTGAGACACAAATAGCTTGGTGGACGACGTAATTCATCGCACTCGTAAATAAGAGTTTTATCAGTAAATCTAAACGAAACTGACGTCATCTCTTCGTCAGACAATTCTTCCCCAATCTTTGTATCAATTCTATGCCGCTTTCATAAGACCTGTGGCAAGCGGTTACGAACAGACTGGCTCTTCTCTTTGTTTTCTCTATACTATAAATCAATCTTTATTGGATAATGATACCAAACGGCTTGACAGTAGTCCAAATGTAAACACACGAGAGTTTTATACGATATCTCCGCTGTAAGTCCGTTACAATTCTTCAAAATTGTAGTCTACAATTAGCTCTGCCTGTGATCGAAGTTATATGCATTTCATGTTACTTTTAACTGTTACGCCTAAATTCTTCAGGAAACAATCATGCCAATTACCGAACTGTTTACTTTGCACTCGTGTACAAACGGATTCTTTTTGTTAGTTATGCACACTGCCATTGAGTTTGTAGAAGTCATGTAGGCTACCTCTCTACCTGTCTGTATTTTAACCTTAATAAGTGTTCAAAATCTTTTCCTGTTTATATAATGGCTGGTTTTTGTGGCAAAACTCCAGAGACATAATCATGTCAAAAAAGTGTGTTATAATCAATACTGCAAAACACACGAAGTTAGGAGCATTTCAGACGAATGTTTCACATTCTCCGCATGTAATAATCAAAAGAGAACAGAACTTATTTTAGAGATATGAATTTACATATTTGTACCAATATTTATGTTTTTGGGAACGCCTAGATATTTCTGAGATGTTGCCGTTGCTATAGCTCTGGCCAGATTAATTGGCGGGTGGCGTCAAATGCGCCGTTGCCAAGCCGTGCGCGTAACAGTTGTATTCACCTCTTTACTTGTAGTAATGGTTTGTAACGTGTTTTAAGTAATTTATGATCACTATTCTGTCATAAAATATTGATGCATGTCATTTCGTTAAGAAAGTTATGCATTGCAGATGCGTTTAATATAATTGGAGGTTTCAAAGACCTGTTATTTATTATTCTATTATCTGCGCAGAAAAATAAAATTCTCGACAGACTAAGGAAACTTATGGAAATACTCTTCTTTTATTTGTGGCTAAAATCAAAATTTTATTTTGTCATCCTCTGCACTGAAAAACTTGCTTAATTAACGACAAAATTATCTGTTTATATATTACCACTCATCACTATCGTAAAATTCGTGTACTGTCCTCCTGACAAAGGACTGTCAAAGTCGCTAAGCTTTGTTAGAGTGCTGTATTGTTTCATATTTTTCTTTCGAGAAACAAACGTAGGTTATTTTCCCTCACGACACACGCGCTGGACAGTTCTCAAACCGACAACCACAAGCTGCAGCGCAAATAGCCTGTCCATTCCCTAATTTTTTTCGCAATATGGTTGTTTTTTGCGGTAACAAATCACTGCAGTTTTTTATTTCGTCAATATCAAGTACGTCCATATCTTTCAAGTCTTTTCCTACTAGCGTACATGTAGAAGACAAAATTTCTCGATCATTGTCCACAAGAAATTTGAAATATTTATAAACATTGTGAATGATAGATTTACTGTGTTGTCTGCTTCAGCAGCGTTGGTTCTGCTGTCGATGACTTGCGTCTTGTTGGGAGTCGTTAGTTCGGAAACACCTGGAATAGGAGAATAAGTCTCTTCCTAAGTATCCATTTTTAGTAGCAAGATTCTTTTGCTAAATTTCCCTAATTATAAGTTACTGCACTTTTTGTTCGGTAAAATTATTACACTAAATTACTGCAATTAATAAATAACCAAAAGGAATTATTTAAATCGCACGTAAAAATCGTAAATCGCTAAAAATCAAAATATCCTCTCTCGAGCAAGTTCACACTCACACTGACACTTTCTAATTCCGATTCTCAGGTTCACACATTTTTAGTGAAAGGGAGGTGGAAGGTTTGGGGGTGGTTAGAGAACTGTTGACGCTTGGACTAGGCAACACAGGCCGCACAGCGTTGCAATTTTCAGGTGATAGAAAGAGAGCGCATCGCGAGTTTGTCCCCAAGTACGGCAACAGCGCGTTCACACTGACCCGCCAATAAATCTGTCCACAGCTATAGTTTGAGAAGGCGCTGTATAAGTACTAACATTCAGAGGATAGATATCGTTATCGAAGAAAAGAATGTTTTAAACAATCACGCACAGATTCTGTTGATAATGACAGCCAGAACAATATCACTGTTCACGATCCTTCACTCAAAATATAAGGTGTCTATGAAGCGTGAAATTAACGGTTTTATTCGTGTGTTAGCGGAGGTAGACTTAATTATGCTGACGTAACGACTGGTTCTGTTTCTAATTCATACCTCAGCGCTTTAAAGGCAGAAACCTTACATACTCGTAATGCAGGTTGCGAGAAACTGGTAATACCTGGAGCCCTGCCATACTACCAAACCAAATGTAACTTCACGTGCCTCGTGGAACACCGTACAAAGACACTTTGTTTTATGGTAAAGACGCTTTAGTGTCTGAGAAAATGTGAGTTAAAGCATTCTAACAAGTAGCCGAATAGTGATACCTAGCATACAATCTGTGGTATTTCAAGAGTGGATTTGACGATTGTAATAATTTGTTTAGTTAAAAAAAAAATTGCAAAATGACATCTCTACAAAACATGCTTTGAATGTTAACGGCAACTGAAATTTAAGTAAAAGAGTCGGTTGTCTAATTTCCAATGTTCTCTTTCATTTCAGAGTTAGATGGCCAATAAACACCAGCCCAACACAAATGTATGTTCAAATCTGGGGTGTGAAAATTTTATTAATACTTAATGGAATCTGCTCTGTAAACTTGCACTTAACATGTTCCTCTAAATTTTCCTTTCTAAATGCATTGTCATTTCTTCACGGCTCCTTAGATACTAAAATGAATGAAAATAAGATTATTAAGGCTCAAAAGGCAATGATCACGCCTAGTTACTAATAGTAACTATTAGAAGAACGTAGAACAGTCCTTTGGACGCCTCTGCCTAATCTCACACTTTTTTACAAAAATAAAATAAAACTTCTTTTCTTTCCAATCCGGTTCGGCACTGTGATTCCAGGCCTCATGCATAGTTCCACATGAATTCCACTGTAGTTAAAATAGTCCAATTACTTGATAAGTACTCATAAGATCGCATTTTTATCTGTTTTTAGGAGGCCAAGCATCCATGTTCAGAAAACCGAATTCATTGTGCAATTTTAGATGAAAACTGCGCCCTGCACATTCATGTGAAATATCTGTAGGTTGACATCTAAATTGAAAAATACAAACAGCGTAAAAATGAAATCACTTCTCTGTTATGAGTAGCAGGGGATTTCCGGTAAACGTCTAAGGAAATACAAGGATCTCAAGCGATTTGCACTTCAAAAATAGAATTTTAGCATAGTAGCAGAACCGCTTTGAAAATAAAGTGCATGCGATTGGAAGACAAATGGTTATAGTCTGTTTAGTCTCTTCGTCTTAAAGTCATCATCCAACGCGAAGTGTAGTTCATCAAGTTCAAATAATAAAATTTGGGTTTGGAACTCTGCAACTAGTAAATAACAAAAAAAGCAACAAATAACTCTGTCTATGATACTCTTAAAGAGCTCACAGAATTAGTCACAGATATATGGGTGGGAATTCCAGAATATAGGGCACTCAAATTTGTAGATATCGGTAGGAAATTCTCCAGTTTCCCACCGTTCTAATCGAAACCACTGACAATTTCTGTGATGGAAGGTTCCTGTCTACAGAGACAGTGGACTAAAGAAACCTGTTCGGTGCGAGCTTCTAGAAACTTATGTAGACTCGGAAGTGAAACCAGCCGCAGCAGCCACCACGGCGACAGGTGAAAACAGAAAGCACGCACCACGCCCTCCGTGGTCCATCCAGCGCGTCGCAGGCGGCAGTGAGCCCGAAGAGGGTATTATCTCTGGACGCTACGATAGTACGAAGCGAGATACCACCCATACGCTCAAAGAGAGAGCTAGGAAGACATGGCAGAAGTAATGACATAACTCTGAAATACTAAAAATCTTCCAGATTGGTAGAATTCAATCAGTCGTCCAATCAATCCATGATTCTGCAAACGGAGTACCAAAAGACGATTTATTATCACCATATCAATATGCCAATTGCAAGTAATCTGCGTCTTATTGAGAGCGAGAGAAGTGGCTTTGTGATTGTTTGGGCAGTTCTTCCACTTATATTAATCATACAGAACTATGGTGAAAAAAATTTAAAGTCACTAATATAGAAGATAAGAGGGCTTGCCAACTTAAATGATCGCCTTCGGCGAATGTAATAACACTTCCTTGTCCGGAACAATAGCAAAGTATTCAGCGATCTAATTATATCTTTAAAAAAATGGAAACTACTTATTTAACCGTACTATGTTAACAATTCTAGGAACTATATTTCTCGATTCCTGAAATTCGTAAGTTCACATAAGAGCTGATTAAGTAACAAGAATACAAGATATTTTCTACCGATGCTAGAATACTTTTAAATAATTTTATTTCACTTTTTGTGTGGTAATTTTTAAAATGCCACAGATAAAATATTGTGGATATGAATTGTTAAATATTTGTTTATATACGTGTGTATATGCAATCGTTGTGGACGGCTTTACGTCTTTCAGCGAGGTCTTTAGAGACGGGAAAGGATAGGGGCAAGGAATGGGAAGGAATTCGGCCATGGCCTTTTGAAGGAAACATCCCGGCATTTGCCTGGAGTGATTTGGGAAACCTTGGAAAACCCAAATCTGGATGCCCGGACGGGGATTCGAACCGCCGTCCTCCCGAATGCGAGGCCAGAACGCCAGCCGTTACACCACCACGCTCGGTCGTTGTGGACGCATACAAACACGTATTCTGAAGCCAGTAATTATGTATTAAAGGAGATTACAAGACTATTCGTCGATACACCGTCTGAAATAAGATAAAATGTGTTGTTTTTTTTTATAGTAAGTATGGTCTCTGTTGCAAAAAATTAATCAATAAATAAAGAATTTCTATGTCTACAGGTTAAACAACAGATTTATAACTTCAAAATTATTTTTTTTCTTTATTTTAATATCCCTCAAAATCAGTATATTCGTCCCAGCAATGTCCGTTCGCCGTTACCAGCATTTTCAGTACATAGTAGACACTTAAATGGTAAAGAGTGAAACTTGCGAATAACGGTGAACGTTCCGGTACTTCAGAGCTCAAATTACTTAGTTCTCCCACCTCCAAAATACTTTCTACTTTTGTTATCAAGATTTTTTTAATATAGTTGCATTAAAACTGTAAATTAAGTCCGACCTGTTACTGTTTTAACCTTTTGAAAACGGTCAAAAAATTCCTTTGCTATCCTAAAAGACCAACGCCAAAATTGTTTTTCATTGTCAAACGACTGTGTTCTTTTTGGAGTAAAATAACCGTTTTCGTCCACTGTGTGATTGGGGTCTTCGTGGTGAATATACTCTCATCGGTACTTATAAATACTTACTCAGTTTTACGGTATTTAAAGCGCAGTTCAGAGAGTGGGTTTTTGACCCGCTCTTAAGAACAGGTGCCCCTTCCTCGGGCATGCCTTTTTATGTGCGCTTCATACAAAATGCGTCCTACGTGTTCTCGCTGGACACCTCTGGTTTCATGAAGCTCAGAGACAGCTGCTGTTGTTGCATTTTTCTACAACCTTTGTGGCAACGATTAAGTTTCCCCATAAGTTTTTATGAATCTATATTTAATTTCGTATGACGTTAGACCTTATTTTATGGTTAATTTTATGATGTTACATTTTGTTGATTTTAAAGAAAACCTCAGCACAATGTATTAAAGAAACTATTTTACAGAATGAGTTGCAGTTCAACGTGGATATTACGTAAGACATACACCATCTTAGAAAATGATAATTTAGGCCGAAACTTTCGATATAGTCCTCATAGTGACTGCCACATAGAATAAATGGTGATAAAAATAATAAACTAAAACACAGCTTTAATTTCCAGCCGTGTATCCTGAATCAACAAACCAACAGCGATGTGGACATAACAACACAATCTACACGTTGACACACTCTAATTTTATTTCATTTTTACACTCTCAATTAACTTTAAAACAAATATAGTCAACAGGTAGGCAGAGAAGCATATATTTTTGTGTTTCAAAAATTGATAATGCAGTTGAAGCGTTTATTAATAAGATTTCTAGTGGTTTTTTTCCGTCTAGTACCGTTAAATAATAAACTTTGGTTTGGCATACGCGTTTCGATTATTTATTCAGTCACCCTCGGTGCACTAAGCAAGTTATGTGCATGTTTTGATGTTGTTATAGTATGTTTAGCTTTTGTTTTCCACTTAATCCTTCGTTCAGAAGTGGCGTGATGATATCGTACTATATGTCTTTCGTGACCAACAGAAATAGCGTTACTTGAAAGTACCAGTGCAATTTTTAGTACACTAGTGACGAATTAAATAGACTCGTCTCAATGGCCAAATACGAAAACGTACAGTCTTTGTGGATATACCGACGATAATCAATTTGTACAAATACAGTCAGTGTAGATTTACCGGAAAAAGTATGTTATTCGTACAAATTTCATTTAGATAATCCTATAAGTGCCAAAAATAACTCGTAAACTCAAGAGAAGACTGATAAAAAATAATTTTCATCGTCACTTTAGTATACCTTAGAAAATTAGCACTAGACTGTAATAAACAAAAGCAGGCCATATGTATCACCTACCTGCTCGTAATTGAAATTCTATCTCCCAACTTAATAGACCAAAATCCCGGGAGAAACGAGCGTAAGTATATGATCGCATAGCAAAAATATTAAATTATAATCTGTATCAGACTGTATCACCTAAAAGACAAAAATTATTCTAGTTTCGAATAGCACATACACGCAGTGATGAACACAGGTATTATTCCAGAACGCGTAAAAATCTTTCGGCGTGACCAACAGTGCGAATCAGTTGAAACCTGGTATAACAATTTTCGCACATTTACTCTGGAGCCCTATACTGCGAACTTGGCTTAGTGACTGCCCCAGGATATGAGAGACCTACTGCAATAGTGGAGGCCACAAATCTGCACGGAAGAAGAGAGAACCAGCTGCCAACTCATTGCCAACCCGTCCACAAACTACGCAGCCGTGTTATCAATGTCCTGCTCAAGGCTCGATACGGAGGTAAACTACTGGACATCAATTCGAGGAAACGATTTTTCTTGCGCGTTTACTGAACACAATTTGAGGTAATCCAAGCATGAAATAAATAATTTTATAACTTACACAACAAGAGGAGAAACATTAGTCACTTTCGTGATTGAATTACAGTTACAATTACGCGGTACGCCTTCCCTAACGTATAAGGTACCAGCAAATAGTTAGGTACATATGCCTATATCTCGTATGAGAACATAACATTTAAGTACAAACATATCATAAAAAATAAGAAGCAAAAACAAGTACGGGAAATAAAATTAGGAATAGATAGTGGTCGGAACTATTTCGGCAAGTGTTAACATGACTGCGTCTTTTTTTAGCCAAATACACAATGAAACAACAAATACTGTTTACAACTTAACATTCTGATTAGGCACACAAGAGAAACTACTTAAGTACCAAACATTTCATTTATGCGCGCTACAACTATTTCAGAGGGGAGTCACAGAAGTAAAGAGGACCAGTCTGATCGATTATAGTATCATTGAGCTCCTCTGTGAGGTCCAGATCTATCGGAAGCAGTTGGGTTGCTCTAACTCGCTGGTTCCCGACTAGGTCGTGACCCTCCATGGCTTTCTTACACTCGGCTTTCTTACTTAATCGGCGAGTCGACACCCCTCCTCATTTCTAAAGAGGTTTGCTTCAATTCTACTTGCTTTCTGTTGATTCTGCTCATACCTTCTTACCATTTACTTTCACATTTTCATATTTAAAGTGTTGTAATTTTTCGAAATTTACTTTTATCTGTCTTGAAATGATCTTAGATTGTCCACCGAAGTGTATTTCATCCTCAATGATATTATTTTGCAGAGTCACTTCTCTGAAGGTGGTTTCCCACGGCCCGTGTATTTGCCGGTCGCGCCTGTCCAGTTATCAACAGCGGGCCGTAGGAAGGGAGCAGCCTCTACTGGCAGTGATGGCACCTCTATCACTCGGTAAACATTATACGCCCAGGTAGCTGAAATGACATTAGGCAACGTGGTGAGGAGGTGGTTGCGAAGTGGCGAGGGCTAGCCTGTGGCGCGTGCTGATTTGTACAATTTGATTGCATAGTACGACCTGAAAAACCACTGGCCATGGGAAGCCACCATGAGAACATTTGTCATGCAGTGAATTGATATTCCGTTAGCCGATCAATTACGTCCTTTCCCCACATCTTGCAGGGAGCAGAAGAAATGCCGGATAGTATACTTGAGCCTTCGAGTCTTCTCTGTGGAACTCTGTTCATCCCCTTGACCTACATTCAACAGTCTTTGAGTTCTAATGGTTTCAAACTGGACAGTTTCGGGATGCCTCTCGATATCGAACCTGGTAGACGCATTCGGATCAAAAAGACACAAGGGGTCAGATATCTGTATTGAGGTAGCTGAACCACTGTATAACCACCGGCGTGGTCTTAAGCAGCTCCTCTAATCCTCCCAGGAAGCATTGTGTTGAGCGGGAAGTGACATTGCCATCCACTGATTTCAACAACAATCACATTTGGGCAAGTCCATTTATACAGCATATTACGACTCAAACCACGTTCTTGGTTTCGTCTGTTTAACAGCTTCCGATAAAAGAAGAGAATAGGTAGGGGGTGAACTTGTTATCAGCTGTTAATATGTTTGATATATCCCACTGTATTTTGTAATTGAGAATGGTTACTGTCGAGCCTGATTGAATTTGGGGATCTACTTAATGAGTGGCAAGATTAATCTCCAGCCTGAAGTCGAACGCAATCCCAGTCACCTACTGAGTGATGTAAGACTGGAAAACGGAGGTGGAATTAACTGAAAAAAATGTTTATTTAATTGTGATTGTGGCAAGGTCCCAACAAACAAATTATTCACCTTTGTATTACCCACTTACTTGCCCTCTACGAATATTAATTTTAAACTCTTTCAGCACTTTTGGTAAATTATTCGTCGTTTCCCTTGGTAATTTATTCAAATCCCTTATCCACGAAAGAAACTTTTCCCACACCTTTACGCCTGAAATCGACTGCCAGCTTGTGGTCATGGTCATCTTTTTCCTTCAATGCACCTCTTCTCATCACCGACATACGCCTTGCTCAATCCTATCACTCTCTTCTTCTTCCTCCTGTCTTCCAATGAATCTCATTTCCGCATATTGCCGCATACACGTTTACCAGGTAAACTAGCTGTCTCTTGAGTAAATGAACCTTTCTCTATGACGGCATCACGAGTCTAGATGACGATCACTCTATTGACGTATTTCCACATTAAGAGTCCTCAGCATTTCGTCGATTTGACGCTGTATGGTTGGCCAAGTTAATTACTTCACCACCCGAAGCTGTACAGTACATAAACTTTTGTTTGTTCGACACTGAACCGAAAACGTTTGGACACCGGAGGCACTTGATCCAAGGCAAAGGTGTGTATGCATGCATGCTCTTCAGATGCGCTCTCGGACCCAATGCTGTTACGACATTCATGTGAAACTCTTGTCAACACGACTCAAACACTTTGAGGAAACTACCAACTGTTGTCTTTCTCCACTCCAAAAACAGTAATAAAACCTCCAGAACTTTAAGTACTCCACCTTCTGAGGTACCAGGGGTTGGAAACAAATTTCTGAGATTCTATAACAGTTTCACGCATTACACAAGAAAATGAGAGAATAGGCAGACAGTTGTCAGCGTTCTGTTCCTGTATCACTAGACACAGACAGATTCTCAACATACAATAATGCAAACGAAGTATACCAGCAGATTTACCAGAAAATTTACGGCATATTTATGTTCCACTGCACTTAATCGTCATGGGAAGACATTTGAACGACATATCCGTGAAAACAATAAAGTTAGCACTAATAAAATCGTTACCAGATTCGCTCATAAATAACGTAATTTACTTCATTAAACATTCACAGAGTAACAGACATTAGGTCAGTTACAAAGGTCACAGACAGCTTAGAGAAGGCAGCATCCCTGAAGTGGTAATGGGCCGGCCATATTGCTCGGAGAAAAGACCAGAGGTGGATATAAACAGTGTTAGAACGGATCCCAAGAGATCACCACAGACCGAGAGGAAGAAGACCAGACCGATGGGACAAGGACTTAAGCAGGGTTGACGGAGTTAACTGGCAGAGGATCGCCCAAGATCGAGCGACTTGGAGAAGACTGCTCAAGTTATATCTGAAAAAAATCATGACTTTAAGAGGCCACATCAGAAAATGATTGAAGTGGCTGATAATAATAATAATATTAATAAAAATTATTCACATCCATCTTTTGTTTCTTTTGTGTCTTTTCATTTAATACTGCTGGTAAGATAACAATACTTATAACACATTTATCAATCGATGAAACATTAATACGTAATGTGATTAATACTGGTAACTCGTAAAACCAATGGGAGGACGGTATTACCACTCGATCATTCATATAACAATTAGGAAATAAATTCCGGTTATATATCAAATAATATTTTCACAAAATTTCATATTTCGGATATTTATGATTTTTTGATGACATCGTTAAAGAGAGGTATTTAGAGATTAATTTCACTGGGATGATTGAAACTGCTCATTTTTCACAAATACACATTAAATTTTGTGTTATCTTCTAGCGTGTAATTCAAGAAAATTTTGATGATGACGTGTAAACTGGAAACCATATCTTACTATTTGTTACTATTAGGAAACCGTCTTAGAATTTCGTCAATTCCGACAGTCAAAAGATATTAAGCTTTTCATGAAGATGGATGTTTATTTCATTGGAGTTTGAACATTCTGTGATACAATATATAAGATATGGTTAGTCTGATGTCTGATATGAAATTAATTATGAATTTACAGCGTTTAAAGAGGAAATAAAGTGAAAAACAGAAATGAAAACAAAAGTATAAATTTCTTGATAGTTTCTGAGTAAAATAACTCTTCATTATTCAGTAAACAGTTTATAAAAAAATAAACTAGTGGTCTTAGTGCTTGGGAAGAATGCTAATTCACTCCAACTGACAAAACGACTGCTTGCCGTTCACTGTACTTGAGACGTGGGTCTACCTAGTGGGCACAGTGGTAAATTACGCTTCCAAACAGTGATAATTTCATATAAAATATAGCTCAGTGTCATTGCCCATATACCCTGAGATGACGGGTATCAATGGACTGCAACTCTGGAACTTTCCTTATTTTTATTTGGCACTTGATTTCTAAAGAAGGTAACGTTAAATTTCAGCTGTCATGAAATACTGATAATTGTGGCTGTAATACGATCAGCTTAAGTGACTGCGATATTAGTGTTGTAAGATACACCTCTAACACTTGTTACAAGAGACCTTAGGATGGAATAACGCGAATGATGGAAACATGTTGTTTATTATAACTCTACATACAGGAGGTATTATAAATGATTGATGCAATTTCACAAATCGTTTTACGTACTTCCACAAAATTTTACAGTCATATAGAAACACTCAAAAAGGTTTATTTATACATATTACAAGAGCTCTATATAAGTCCCCTTACTCATTTTGCAAATGCAAATATCAAGTCTATAATCAGTTCTTGCGACACTCGGTGTAGTATATCCCTGTCAATCTGTAGTACTGTTGATGGCAGCTCGCAGTTCTGGTAGATTCATTGGTAGAGGAGGCTTAAACAGTGAGATTCTTTCTCCAACAAACCTATCAGATCCACGAGCTGGCATCAAAAGCGCTCTTGAACAAATTGATATAGATATGCCGCACGGTGTGCTGCAAGAACTTGATTATCGACTTGACATCTCAGACATATTTGAGTTTTTCTATATGACTGTAAAATTTTGTTACAATACGTCAAATAATATTCGAGGCGATACCCAAAAAACCGGAATTATTTTTTAAATGCTACAATATATATTTTCATTTTTTTTCACAAAACAACCTTATCCCCTTCAAAATACAACAAATTACAACTAATACATTTGTCTCATCAGTGCTTCCACTGTTCGAAACATTTTCTGTTGTCATCATTAGAAATGGCTGACAGCTCCTCCCTTGTTTTTTTTTTCTTGACCTCTTCAATGTTGTCAAATCGGTGTCCTTTCATGCCCCTTTTCATGCGTGGAAATAAGAAAAAGTCGCACGGAGTCAGATCAGGCGAGAAAGGTGCATGGAGCAGCGGAACCATGTCATTTTTTAGCCAAAACCTGCCTAACATTCGGGCAGTTGATGGACGACGTCCAGAACGAGCTTTGTAATCAATGGTCATGTCGCCATTTTTAAACCGAGCGAACCACTCGTACACTTGAGTTTTTTCCATAACCTCATCTTTGTAAGCTGTGTTCAACATTAAATCACTTTCAGCATCATTTTTACTGAGTAGAAAACAAAATTTCACAGCTGCACGTTGTTCACTTAAACTTACCATCATCAAAAACGAAACAGCGCTATAAAAACAATCACTGTAAATTAACAGTACAAGCCAAGTCGACACCACAGACGGCACTGAACTGACAATAAGTTGCGGTATTAACGCCTAGTGGCAGAAACGCGTACTATACAAGCTCGGCCCATGGCAATGCTATTTAGGTTATTTTTTGGTACCCTCTCGTAGCTAAAATAAATTTTTGAAATAGTTTCGATCATTTATAATAACAACCTTCATCCAATATTTAATTTGCCGATTTTTAATTTTCCTTCTGTACATTACAAAGAGTTCTATATATGTGCGAAGTAAATCTTCCTGGAAGAATTGCGCTGACTATGCCACTTATTGAGATAGTCATGACCATTCAGTAACTAAGTAAGTTTTTTAGAATCATGTATGCTGTTTAACAAGGCCTCACTCAACAGGGACTTCTCTGTATAGGAACCGTTTAATACATAGAGAAAGCTCAACTAGAAGTAGTCTCCAGCAGTAGTAGCGCCAGTCTACTCATTAACATCGCAGACAGCATGCATGGGTGAGGAGGGTCAGGGAAAAATTCATAGCAACTGTTATACTGTAGTATCCTACCTTTCGGTGTTACTTTAAAACCTTGAAGTACAGAATGACCTCGTCAACGCCGAGGTCCATTAGAAGTGGGAAAGTATTAAGAACTGGAAAGAATTCACCTGGACTGTCTTCGTTATGCCATGTAAAACCGAAATATGGATGGCCAGACGAGAATTCGAACCCGCGTCCTCCAGAATGCGAGGACAGAGCGTTCCCGCTCACCCACCACCCTCTGTGTAGCGAGACTAACTGTAGCTTTGGTCCGCCATTTCTGTCCCTGGAGCTCTAATTAGACCCAACGGTAAGAATCGCAGCAATAGTAGTACAGTATATTCATGCTCCCGTTCCACGGCTGCTAAACTCCTAAACAGGATTTGGTAATCTCTGCAGTTCTGATTATTCTTAACATGAGCAACGATAGCTGAAGAGACGTAAGAACAATAAATACCAACTGGTTAACAGCAATGATTACGAAAGAGCTGAAAACTCATCGCAAGTGGAATTATTTGCATTCCGTTTCTTTTTTGTTCATATGGCTTTACGCTTCGTTGACGTCACGTCCTGGTGACAAGGAACAGGAAGGATTTTGGCCATGCTCGATTGGAGACAACATCCTGGCAATCGCATGAACAGTTGAAAACCGAAATCAGGATGGCCGGAAGCAGCTTTGAACACGCGTCCTCCGGAATGCCAGAACTTTACGTTTCCAAACACACCGGCGCGGTGAGGTTATGCTGTTATCCTGCTAAACTCTGTATCAGCACTCGGCCCTACATTTCAACTGTCCATTATGTAAGGTGGCGATAACATCTGAATGATATTAAATGACATATGTTAATATACATGTGAATGATTCATAAAACAATAACTAGTTAAATAGGCGTTCCTAATTATGTAATACATCAAACGAGAACAGAACTTTATTAAATTCAGAGTGTTTCATAATAACAGGTTTCGTAATCACAGTACGGAGTGGTCCGGTAGCTAAGTGGCTAAGCGTTTGCTTCCAGGTGTTCGGTGTTTGTTGTTGGGTTTAAATACCGCGGGAAACAAGAATTTTTAAGGGCTGTGATTGATCATATAAGCTGTGCCAGGTAATTCCGTGGTTCGGATTCCAGATTCAACTGTAGGTCCAAGAGGAAAGGAACTGGCCGTCCTGTCTCCTGACACAGTGGCTCAGTATACCTTCTTCGGGGGGATCCAATCAACCTTAGGGTTGTGGACTGTTAGTTTTTAAGTAGCATACACATTTTCATCTTTTTAGTTCAGATAATTTTGTTACTAGCAAGACCGAGCTTTAAAGCTAGGGTATGGCATTCGGGAGCTGCCAGTTCGACTCCCCATACGGCAATCCAGGTCTCCGTTTTGCACGGTTTCTTGAATCACATCAGGCTAATGCCGAGACGGTTCATTCAAAACGCTACGGCCGAGTTCATTTCCGTTACTTGGCCTCATCCTCTCCCTACTCCAAAGACCTTGACGTAGATGAACCATAAAGCCAAAAGCAAAACAAAAACAAAAAAACTATTGTTACAATCAAGTAATTGTATTGCTGTCTTGCGTAAAAGGAATGATCATCGTTAAATAAGAAATTAAATACTACAACTTCATAACTAAAATTTCAAAATTCGCGACTTTAATGTTTCTCCACCAGTATTAAAGAAATGTAGGAGTAAAGAATTGTTGCTGGAAGTCGTCTTAAAATTTCGTTTGGATTTTCTGTTCTTTTGGAGGTAATATTCTTTGAAATCTCCAGATATGCACATATTGTACAGATATAATAACTTCGAGTAGCCCCGGACACTTAAAATTAATTGCAAATAAAAATAAAAGAAATACATTTTCTGTCTTTATTTTAATCTTAAAATTAAACTGGTAACTTCTGCAGTCATATTAATTAGAAGTTTGTAATCATAACTTTTCTTTCAACGAATTAAATTGAAAACACTTCCGCCTTAATTTTTTGGGTAACACAAAAGTTGTCGAGTAACCCCGGACACAGTAATAAATGGTGACCTAATCGTTTTTTGTTTTTTTTTTGCATTATAAAAATCACAATATTAATGGACATCTGAAGAATCTATAAACAGAATCTTCATGGGCCCTGTCTTTGCTTCATAGCATTGAGTACAGTCTTCTTCAAAAATTTCTTCACGTACAATGCATTCGGTCGGTTTTACTTGATTTGCTTCGGAAAGACTTTGAATACTTTTATTCAACGTATTTATAGGACCTTTACCTTTTCGCTTTTTCCCTTTTGCCATTTTTACTACCTTTACTTTTTGCTCGTCCTCTCCACATTTTTTATGTGGTGAAGATGTTAAAATCCCGCCCTTTTGGATTTTTCGAGGCCGTATTACTATACGTTTATTTGATACATCATATTCAGTAATCTCCAACTAATTTTGACAGGAGTGACGAAAAACTTCTGCCAGGAACAAAACACACACTAGTTTGGAACTCACTGAGTCCCCAAGCAGCATCTCAATTACATTTGTTGCACTACAGGGTGCATATTTACAATAAAGTTTTACCGACGCAGCGTGTTAGGTTTGTTAAAACTTTAAATGTCCGCGGCTACCCAACTTTCCCTACTACTGTTATAGTGTTATGTTGATATCTGGCGATCTATATAGCTCGATCAAATTTGTAACGAACAAATAGGTTTTTTGTTAGGTTTTAAGCCTCGTTGACGTAAATGTTATTAGAGACGGGAAAGGACTGGGGACTAACAACTGGAAGGAATTTGGCCATGGCCTTTTGAAGGAAGCATCCCGGTAGTCGCCTGGAATAATCTGGGGAACCAATGGAAAATCGAACTCTGGATGCCCGGACGGGGTTTTGAACCAGCGTCCTCCCTAAAGCGAGGCCAGAGCGTTACCGCTCACCCACCACGTTCGGTCGCTCGACGAATTTATTCGGGGAAAGGTCGGTCGGCGCATAAATTTCACAGTATGTTCGCCAACGTGAGACGTTCTTCGTGTCTCGCAAACTATGCGACTATCGACTGCAAATTGTGCGTAATGAATGAACACTATTCTGTCAACCGGATACTGGTATTTTACGCTATCCTTTGTACAAATTTAAAAGTAAAGTGCTGAAAATATTGTACGCGTGAACAATTGGATACATAGGAATTATCGACCCATATCTCTAACATCTGTCTGCAGTAGAATTCTGGAGCATGTCATATGCTCTAACGTTATGAAGTTTCTGGATGAAAACGAGTTACTTACAGCAAACCAACACGGATTTCGTAAGAACCGTTCGTGTGAAACGCAACTGGCTCTATTTTCGCATGACGTAATGAAGGTTATCGATGCAGGATCACAAGTTGATGCTATTTTCTTGGATTTCCAGAAGGCTTTTGACCACATAACCGCCTTTTGGCGAAGATTCGAGCGTACGGTATATCTGCGAATGGATACGCGATTTTCTAACTGGTCGGTCGCAGTATGTCGTTGTTGACGGGGAAGCCTCTTCAAAGCTATATGTTACTTCGGGCGTTCCTCAAGGAAGTGTAATAGGACCACTTCTTTTCTTAATTTTTATAAACGATCTCGGTGACAACGTTAATTGCAGGATACGATTTTTTGCTGATGATGCACTTATTTATAGGGAAGTGGGGTGCTCTGACGATTGCTTAGAAATACAGCGCGATCTGGATGTTATTTCGGAATGGTGCCGTAAATGGCTGCTTACACTTAACTGTAAAAAGTGCAAGGCAATGCAAATAAGTAATAAAAAGACCCCGTTTGCTCACGAGTACAAAGTTAACAATTCAGTTGTTGACACGGTCGATTCCCTGAAGTATCTAGGCGTAACAGTACAAAGCAACATGAAATGGGACTTGCACATAACTTCCGTCGTAGGCAAAGCTAATTCTAAACTACGTTTTATAGGTCGTATTTTGAGAAGCTGCAATGCTCATACAAAGGAAATAGCGTACAAAACACTAGTGCGTCCGCATTTGGAATACTGTTGTGTAATTTGGGATCCGTATCGCAAGGGATTGATTGACACGTTAGAGAAAGTACAGAGGAGAGCCGCTCGATTCGTGACCGCTAGTTACAGTCCTTATGTGAGTGTCACAGAGCTGATACGTGGGTTGGGCTGGGATTGTTTGGCGGACAGACGACGTCGTTTTCGTTTAAATTTGTTGGAGAATATGCGAAAATCTCTAATTTACGAGTGCAACGAAATTCTTCTTCCGCCAACCTATTTGGGTCGCAATGACAGAAGGGATAAGATTCGAGAGATAAGATGTCGTACTGATACATTTATGTATTCTTTCTTTCCTCGTTCTATTCGGGATTGGAATACTCTAAAATAGGATTGGTGCTTAGCACCCTCTGCTACCCACAGAAATTGTGAATTGCAGGGTATAGATGTAGATGTAGAAGTAGATATCAGCTTTGCTTCTCTTTAGTTATTAGTATGTTCAATAACAGTTTTCTTGGTGTACCTTATTTAAATATTTAGAGTAAATGTGTAGGCTCCTTCGTTAGGTGACACCTAACGTTGTGGATGAGAGCTGGGCGTGCATTCGGGAGGACGCTGGTTCGAATACCCCGTTCGGACATCCAGATTTGGGTTTTCCACGGTTTCTTCATATCACTCCAGGCGAATGCCGGGATGCTTCCTTCAAAAAGGCCATGGCCATATTCCTTCCTGTTCCTTGTCCCCGACCCCATGCCGCCACTAATGATCTCGAAGAGGAGTAAAGCCATAAGTAAAAAAAAAAAGTTGGTCGCAGAGATGCAGGTTGCTGTGCATTCCTCCTCTGCCTTGGTCAGACCTGTAGATTAAGGTGAAATCCGAAGCACCAAAGCGTACTAACGTGCCTCACATTAACAAATAAAAGTTTTTTCAGAGGTGAATTTCGGGTTAAGTGGTATAAATATTCTTTACCCGACCGGTATTCGAACCGAGGAGACTGAAATTCAAGCCTCAAGGCGTGGCACTTATTCAATCAACTATCAGGTCGTTCATTATCATTTGGACTCAATGCTTAATTTATAGACGGCAAAATTAGGTTCGTTTGCAACAGAGTAATGTAAAAATACTTTGAAAAAGTTTTGTCAATTTAACTTTTTGTACCACTTGAAACCGTAATGCCGAATACAGTTTTAAGACACTTCAAAAAAGAGCAAAGCTGCTCGAATGAGAAAAAAAGCACTTAAGATGTCTGTGTGATAGATGTGGGTCACGTGTTTTGTGCCCTCAATGAAGCCGGCAATGCCCGAAGATGGGGACCGCTAGAAGCTGCAACAAGAAGTGTTCCCCTGTCGGTACCGTTTTGAGGCCGGCCTTTCACTGACCCACAAGCGAACAAAGCTTCGCCTTACAGTCACTGGGGATCCCTTGCAAAGAACGGGATACTGCGACCGAATTCCTGCTAAAATGTTCACCCTAAATAAAATAAGTCTTGTGGACCAAGACAAGGCTCAGAATGGAATGAATAAGGTGAGATCAACTGAAGGAAAGAAGTATTCTGATGTACATTCGCTTATTCCATTTTTCTATTCACTGACATCGAAACTGGCGTAAGATTCATTTTTTATAAGGGTTTTGCGGTTAATCAACGTCGAGGTCATTAAAATCTTGAAAAGATTTTGGATGGAAGGAATTAAGCTATAGGCATTATTGAAGATACTATCTTGGCATTCGCCTGGAGTGATTTCGGGAAACCATGGAAAACCCAAATCTGAATTGCTGGACAGTGAACGAACCCACGTCCTCAGGAGACGCCAGGCCTGAACGTTAAGTGTTCACCCAAACAGCTACTAAAATTCACTTTACTACATTGGGTTTCTTATTTCTTATCTTACCAATAATGTCTGTTGAGATTATATCTACTACTCGTCATCATTGTGTGTGCAAATGCCATCTTACGTTAGTGACGTAAGCTAATTGTGATGATAATAACTCAGATTCTGGTTTTCCGTGGTTTCCCCAAATCAATTCAGGTGAATGTCGGGATTTTTCCTTCAAATTGCCATGGCCTAATTCCTTCTCGTTCATTGTACTCAGTCCTTTTCTGCCTCTAATGATCTTGACGTCAAATAATAATGTTTCGAAACAAATTTTGTTGACATTTTTTAATACCGGTTCAACGATGTGACATTCAATTGAGAACCTTATTTTTAATCACTCTGTAGAAAGATATAGTAAACTTATGTTTTCAGTATTTATCAACGGATCTGATTTTCTGCGGAGTTTCATGATAATCGATACATAGACAGTTGAATTACGAGAACAGACTGACGGCTGAACATGACGAAATTTTATCAGTTTGATTTTTTTTTTTTTTTTTTTTTTTTTACTTATTGCTTTACGCCTCGTTGACGGCTGGTCATTAGAGGCGGGACGGGACTGGGGACAAGGAACGGGAAGGAATTCGGCCATGGCCTTTTTGAAGGAAGCATCCCAGCATTCGCCTTGAGTGATTTGGGGAAACCATGGGAAACCCAAATCTGGATGCCCGGACGGGGATTCAAACCGGCGTCCTCCCGAATGAGAGTCCAGAACGTTAACCGTTCACCCACTACGCTCGGTTTTATCAGTTTGATGCAATCCTTCTACACTTCATACCTTCCATGGTTCCCTCCACTAACAAATTAACCAATACTGCATATCTCAAAATATGACCTACTATACAGTCTCGTCTTTCTTTAAGACTCTTCCACAAACTTTTTTCCTCACCCATCATTTCCAAAACTGGCTCTTTCGTACTTTATCTGTCGACTTAATTTTCGGCATCCTTCTATAGCATCACATTTTTTAATGCTTCGATTTTCCTTCTTTCTGGTGTTCCACGATTCACTGCCATAAAGTCTTGTGTTCCACACATAAAGTTTTAAAAAGTTCTTTCTACGTGCTAGATCAATATTTGAAACTAAAATATTTCTCTTTTTCATGAAGGCTCGTTTTTCTAGTGATATTTTGCTTTTAACATCATTCCTGCTGCCGAAATGAGTTGTAATTTTACTTCCCATGAAGCAGAATTCACTCACTTCTTCTACCACATCCGATCCTATTTTGATATTTAATCTACTTTTATTGTTATCATTTCTGCTACATTTCATCAACTTTGTCTTGCGTTGGTTTACATTTAGCACAAAAACTTCCTTCAGTATTTTGTTCATGACATTCAGTAACTTCATAATATCTTCACCCTCTTCTGCTACCAAGACAATGTCATCAGAAAATCATAGCATGCTGATGTTTTTTTTTTCCGGAGCACTTATGCCACATTCAAATTTTTCTTTCACTTCCTTTATTGCCCCCTCTACATACAAGTTGAATATTAATGGGGATAGACTACAAGCTAGTCTCACGCTGTTTTTAACTGCTACTAGATATTTAATTACTAAACATTTTATTTAGGTACAAAAAATAAGCTAGTGCTCAGTACTTAACTGCTACAACAGGTGTTTCACAAGAGGTATCAAGAAATATAAAAAAAACCTCTGGCTGATCGCTGTGGTATCATTGTGTTCCGCTGGGCAGTCCAGGTTAATGGGAGGCAGTTCAGTTACTTTAACTCCCTTTCCCGCACCGCTGGGCCCTGTGACGTTGTGCTCCTCTCCACAATGGCTTTCCTTCGCTCGGCTTTCTTTATCAGTCGGTAGAGCCGATGCGACTCCGTATTTACAATGGGGTTTGCTTCAATTCTACCTGAGTTACGATGTTTCTGCGTCCACTATTTTACCACATACTTTTACATTTTTCACTTTCGAAGTGTCACATTTTTTCGAAATTTACTTTTATCAATTCTTAAATTGTCCGTAAAAGTGTATTTCTTACGAAATTATAATATTCTACCTGAATTCATTACAGGGTGATTCAGTGATGGAGAAGGATAAATGTATTAATTTGAGGTGAGGGGCCTGGTCCGGGAACGACCGAGTCGAAAGTTATGAGCGCAAATCATTCTGATACCTCTGGCAGTGGAATACGTATCCCGGTATTGTTGTTGCTGAGGTTGTAGAGCAGGCAATCCTGGCAAGCACTTACTGGAACATATACCACTTGTTATTTGTCAACCGATGTGGTTCCAACATGACAGAGCCCCACCTCACTTTCCCTGAAAAGTGGATAGGCAGAGGAGGCTCTGTGCCGTGGCCAGTACGTTCACCTGATCTCACCCCACTTGATCTCTTCTTGTGATGCCGTGTGAATAGTCTTGTGTACGAGACGCCTGTCGAGACTGAAAAGGAATTCTAGCTGCCTGCGATACTGTTCAAACGACACTGGAGAATTTTGTGCGAAGATGCCATGCCTGACGCAGGGGGACGCCATTATCAACTGTTGTAAATATACAGGGTGTTTCAAAAATGACCGGTATATTTGAAAAATTAATAAAACTAAAGGGGCAGCGATAGAAATACACTGTTTGTTGCAATATGCTTGGGACAACAGTAAATTTTCAGGTAGACAAACTTTCAAAATTAGCTACAATTTTCAACAACACATGGCGCTGCAGTCTGGAAAAATCTAAAGTACGATTATTCTAAGGAATAAACCATTTTTTTCACAGCAAACTTGCAATCTGTGAACAGCACACGCTTACAGCAGAAAGACGACTTACAGAATGGCGAACTCACAGACTGCGTTTACTTCTATATCTTTCAAATCGCCTGCAGCGCCATTTGTTGTTGAAAACTATAATTAATTTCGAAATTTTGTTTGCCTGAAAATTTACTGTTGTCCCAAGCATATTGCAATAAACGGTGTATTTCTATCGCTGCCCGTTTAGTTTTTATTGATTTTTCAAATATACCGGTCATTTTTGAAACACCCGGAAGCAGCTTGTGAAACTTGTGCAGGTAAATGGAATTCATTATTATTTTACAGTAAGACTTAAGATTTTCGGTCTCTCTAACATCAAGTAACGTGCGCGATTACTAGCCCATCAACAGGGGAAATTATCTGAGGGTATTGTAAAGTATTCAGCGGGAATTCTGTACGTCATGATCAGGGTTTAGAATTTGGGGCCCCTTAGTTTGAGCGCTGCGCGAGGCTAATACAGAACTTGAGTAGAGTTTCGCTTATAACTTCCGACTCAGTCGTTTCCAGACCAGGGTACCTTGCTTCTAATTAATACATTTACCTTTCTCATTTATCCCTAAAAGTTTGTAACATCATCACGGGATCAACCTGTATAACAATCCGATTGAAGACTACGTTGACATAAAGGTATCTGTGAACCTTTCGTATAGTTATGAAGAAGAGAAGGACTGTTCATATCAGTGATTAGGATTAATAGTAATTTTGTCAAGTTTCAGGTGAAATGTCGCGCAGTACTGAACACGTGATGCAGAGTTCGCCTGCCTTTGTCCGTGGGCCGCACACCTGTCTGTTAACTGGGTCAATGCTGTGCGGTCGTCAACTCGGACTGGCTGCCTCACACTTCCTTCCTCAACGCCGGACTAGGAAACGTAAACAGCAAGACCAGTATCACTGACAAACAGTGCGCTGTCTAAAAGAGACTTCTAGTCTTTCAGGTTGAGTATGATGCCGGCCTTGGTTGTGTAGGGGCTAAGAGTGCTGGCTCCACGTGCCGAAGGTCGCCGGTTCGAATCCGGCCGCGGGCATGGATGTTAAGAGTAAGTGTTTGTGTGAATGTCCTGTCCGTCCTGTGGTGTCATTACTGAGGATATATAATATATAAACACTAGATGACGACTGATTCACTGGAAGCTATAATGATCACATTGAGCCGGCTGTATGGCCTCATTGCCGAAAGCCATTGAAAAAAAAAAGTTTGAGTACCGGGTGGCATCCCGTAACAGAAGCCGAGACAGGGATTTTCAAAGGTCCTTAATTCCACCTTCACCTCTGTTGCAACTTGTTTTGTAATGTAAAGTAGGCCATAGATCTTTCGTGGTTTGGATTCCACGTTAAACTGTAGGTCCCCTATACCCGGTAGAATAATAGGATTAGAATAAGGCGGTTACGACAGCGGTAGAATGGCCAGGCAATAAAATCCCTGTCGAAAACGGGTTGAAAAGTGTTCGACATAAAAAGATTAGAAGGGTCAAATACATTAGCCTGCCGCCCTCCGTATGATTCGAGGAAATCATGTGGTTGATCGATAACGAAACGGTGAAAGAGTGTATTCTAAGTGAACGGACCCCGCTTGTTTGTCGCTTGACTTCAGGTAATAATCTATTGCGGAAAGTTCCAGATCGACTAAAGTAAGCTTTAAAAAATAGCGACACTTTGAAAATGTGAAAGTACATGGTAAGATACTGGAAGCAGGAAGAATTAAAGCAAACCCTATTTCGTTTATACCGATTCAGGTTAAAAAAAAATTATTGGGAGAGGGGGGGGGGGAGGGGGTGCAACTTCAGCGGAACCTAACGGTGCAGGTGTGAGAGTTACGGCAACGGAAATGCCTTCGATTGACATGGACCAACCGTATCAGTCGATCGGCTTGTACATCTTTACTTTTGTGAACCACCTTCGCAAAGTGCGCATAGCTGCCAAGTTCTGGTCAGTATTTTTTCGGGGTAGATCCAATTACTACCTACCCAATTTTTTTTTTTTTACTATTGTGACTTACAGATGGCAGAGTGCTATCGGAAAGGAACGGGATGGAAATATGCGATGGCAGTTTTGAGGAAACCATTTATTCATTCACCAGAAGTGAATACGGGAAACCGCTAAAAATAAGATCAGAATTGCTGTGTGGGGATCTAACTCTCACCCTTTGACTGCCCAAACTTGAACCACAGAAAAGAGACAGGTAATGGATACGCATTACATATGATATTTGCTTCTAAGTTGGATTTTAACGGAAACAAGGCAGAATCAGTGCTCAAAATTATGTCCGAAATTCTAAAAGGAGAAGGTTTAAAATGTAACTCAGCCTGATAGGGCAGTCAAAATATTTCACAAATGCAATATTTTCAACAGTTGCTACGTACAACGGCAAAGAGACATTACAATAACGTTTTGTTTCGTTTCATTGGTATCTTGCCTAACAATACAATGCCTAGCTGAGGTTTTTTTTCCAAATGGTTTTACGTCTCCTCGAAGTCATTAGAGATAGGAAAGGGATCAGGTCACGGTCTTATCAAAGAACGACCATGGCATTCGCATGGAGTGACTTCCGTGAAACCATGGAAAACCGAAATCAGGATGTTTGGATTTGGATTTGAACCGGCCTTCCTGACCTGAACGTTAACACTCACCCAACAGCCTCGCCAAGAGGTGATTATACAGCACCGAGATCGGTCTGGTAGCCCTGTAGTTAAAGCACATATTTCGAAAAATCAGGGATTCGCGTTGTGAGGGATTTTTATGCGTTTAGATTTGTTTATGTTACTATACCAGGACACACCGTGGTTTGGATTCCTCGCTAAACAACAGAGACATAATTCGTGGCTACTTGAAACCATCACCATGTTGTAAGACCATAAGAATTTACTTTACTTCGTAGAATAATGTATATACCTTACTGTTAGAACAAGTGACCATTCTAGGAATAGCTATTAAATTGGTATAGGAATGTAGTTGATTACTAACGCGTGCTCTATGCATTTATCTGAACACCAAAGTATTTACAGGTCTGCGAGTAAAACAGCAACTGCATATGAGCAGTCCCAATACATGTGCAATCTTCAGTTGCTTTGCGTAGACCGATATTAAACGCATCTTGCTTATGGCTTTACGCCTCGTCGACGTCTTGGTCATTAGAGGCGGGAAAAGACTGGGGCCGAGGAACGGAAAGGAATTTGGCGATGGCATTTTTGAAGAAAGAATCCTTGCATTCGACTAGAGTGGTTTGGGAAAACAATGGAAAACCCAAGTGTGGTTGCCCGGACGGGGATTCGAACCAACGTCCTTCCGAATGCGAGGCCAGAGCGTTACCACCCATCCACCTCGCTCGGTTATCTTAAACGCAACTCCATTTCTACCCAGTGGAGTACCTGCAAAAATAATGATTTGCTTTATACCATTCAGAATATTTTCTTCTGATTATGGGGTCTGTGGGTAACCGGTTCGTAACTATGACCATTTTTTTAAATTTGTTTGTCTTCATGCACGTTTTCCTCGTCTTCATGACGCATATAATCGTTTCTTCTGAGTGTAACCGTCTATCTCACTCACGTGTGACTGACAGTCAAAGATAATCCTATCTGGTAGCACAACCCTAGGTCAAGGATGCGTCCTCTCGAGAGATTCATTATATTAAACGCTTTTATACACACTCAGCGAAGGCGACAGATTAATTTCTCCGACGTCGAATAACCTTTTGCGTGTTTGACGAGTACATTTGCAAAGTACTGACTAAGCATAATTTTAGCAAGCGTCAAAAACTTTATCCGTTTACGCGTCTCTTTTGAATTTCAAATTGTCACTTGCCATTCTAAAGAAAGATTAGATCATGCACCTGAAAGGAAACGTGAGAAGCAAAATTTTCATGTTATCTTTTCCACAATAGACAGCTTCGTTAAGCATAAAAAAAAGTATTGCAGAACTTTATAAAGTATCTTTATTAACCACTGAAATTGAAACTGCATATACTGGAAGCAAGTATCTAATACGGCGAGAAGTACAAGGGGCCCAGCATCAATCCTTAGTTCTGATATATCAGCCGTCCAGATCAGAGTTTTTAAACAGCTTTTGGCAATCATTAAGACAAATTCTGTGACTGCTCCATTTCTGTCCACAGAAATATGAGACAAGTTTATATTGAAAAGAACTTATCCGTTTCATAAACACATGGGGACATAGCCAGAATGTACAATCTTCCCGGCAGCTAAACGTTCAAAACATCAATTAATTTTAAACTTTAGAATTTATAACGCCATCTTCGCGTATTTGCGATGTATAACCAGATCATAATCAAATCCATACTCTCATTTGTCTACGGCGGTCATTGAAGAATTACGGTTCACCACCACCATTGGGAAATGGATTGTCCTAATTTTCTAACCGACGAAATTGCGGACTGCAGACAACCATGTAACCGCCTTGCTAACTGAGAGATGGTTTTCATCACGGTCGAGGAAGAAAAGTTTATAATAAGGGACTTAGCCAGCTGTCTAGCATTGCACGATTCTTAATTAGCAGATAGCGTACCAAACTCCGTTGATAAATCCTAAAATTCTCCGCTGGACGTGGAAAGTGAAATAATGCGACTCTCTTGACGGTAAAACGTCTGACGGATACGCATGTGATCCGAGTTCCTTCAGACTTTAGTATCTTTTTGAATAGTGTCCTAACAAGACTGGCACGGCGTTTCGACCTATCACTTTTATATTAGCGCGTTTCGTGTCATTGGCGCCGAGGTCTTCAGTGCCGGAAGAGAATGAGAACAATTAAAGGAAAGAATTCGGCCGCGGCCTTAGGCAGTAACGATTCCGAATTCGCCTGAAGTGACTTCGATAAACCAAATTTCTATGGTTTCCCCAAATCACTCCAGGCGAAAGCTGGGATGCCATGGCCGAATTCCTTCTCGTTCCTAGTCCCCAGTCCCATCCCGCCTCCAATGACGTCGACGAGGCGTAAAGCCATAAGTAAAAAAAAAATCGATTTGTTGGCTGGATCGGGCTTCGAACCCACGACCCCCGAATGCCTGGCCCTAGAGTTTACCGCTCAGGCACCAGATTCAGATGATTTCTTCTATCACTCTCATGTTAACTGAATCACTTTCACCACGGTCATTTACACACACTGAGGAATTGGATTAGCGGTTCTATCTTTGTTACCTAAGCTGGTATGTCTCGAGCGAGGGGATCCTATCAACCTTCGGTCTGCAGACAAAGAAACTAGCTCGGTGCATCAGCTAAACGACGTTCAGATTTTTGGAAGCATTAAGTTACATTATTACACAGTTTGGTAGCTGATTTCCACTTTGGCTTTAAGACTCTGGTACATGAGTTCTGGTTGTTGATTGAAGCTTTTACTATCAGAAGTCTCCAACGAATTATACGCTGCATATGTAATGGCGAGGAAGCAGGGTTAAATGCGCGCGACGTTCGACGAGGAAATGGAAAAAAGTTGTGTGTGACGCTGCAATGTGAGTGAGGTGATACGAAACGTGACTGGCGAAACCCGTGACCCGGGACTATGCAGAAGGCGGACGGGTTTGATTTTTGTTGCTGACTCCAGGATCCTTCCTGCACGGCACATGTTAACCTTGTACAGGCTTTCTTTCTTTACGTCCTTCATTTCCACTTCAGATCGAAACAGTCGACGCGAAGTAACGCAATTTCGCAAGAACACAACAGACTCGTAGGCATACTCTGCAACTTCCTCCACTTTGCTTGCGGCCAGCCATTTTTCTGAACTTTCAGTTCGACTTTAATCAGATTTTTCCTTGTTCTTATTCGGGAATAAAATAAAAATACCCATACATCTGGAATACCAAACGCATTTTCCTAATTGAATCACAATTTGTTGTAAAATCATTCTTGTTCATGTCTCTATGCACTCCTAACCTTCATTTAAAAATAATAATATGATAATAAAACTCATTTGGCTTCTGAAACCGTACATATCATATTCAGAAAAGTAGTCCTTAGGTGTATTTTTAATTCTACTTCAACTATTTCGAGATGCCAGATTACGTACACTACTAGAATCAATGGAATATAGTAGATGATTCCTAAACATCATATAGCGTATCAAACCCCTGGATAAGATCCCAGTCTTCTACGCACGGAGTATGGACTGAAGGCATTGACACTATTGATCGTGATTATCGGAATATTTATTGTCATGTCCTGTGGCTATTGATGGTCTAAATGAATACTTTTCTTTCACGCTGAAGAAATAAAATAAATCTCCTTTTTTTTTTTTTGCACTATTTTTCCCTTTCTCGTCGTGGTTATTTAAGAGGTGTAGCTACGTCTGTGGACTTGAGTTTCTAGATGCTCGTGTCTTATCTGTCACGTCCGTACACTTGATAGCTACGAGAACTACCGAGCAAGTAGAAATACGAGACTGAAGACTACCCACAGACCCTACTTAATGTCACAATGTGAGGAAGGGAAATAATAGCTCAAGCTAGACACACCGCAGTCTCCAGAGGATACGAAGTGAAATAATAGTAAGTTTTGCATGTAGAATAAACCATTCGGTGGCATGATATTATTAATCAATAAACGGTTTTATACATAGGATGTCCCATAAATAGAGCTATAAACATTAATAGCACATGGAGAACATAGAAACATTTATTTTTTTGTAAGACTGGAGATTTTCTCGGCGTTGTAAATGAATAAAATTTTCTCGGGTAACTAGCCGAGTTAGTCCATCGTTTGACCACGACGTTTCGGCGGTCACAATCTCTGCCGCCATTGTCAAGTCACTTGACAATGGCGGCAGAGCTTGTGACCGCCGAAACGTCGTGGTCAAACGATGGACTAACTCGGCTAGTTACCCGAGAAAATTTTATTCATTTATTTTTTTGCTCGTGGCTTTACGCTTTGTCGACGTCGAGGTCATTAAAGGTGGGCAAGGAACGGGAAGAAATTCGGCTTTGGCCTTGGAATTCGCCTGGAGTAGTTTCGGGAAACAATGGAAAACTAAAATCTGGATGCCCGTACCGGAATTGGAAACCGTGACATCCCGAATGCAAGGTCAGAGCGTTACCGCTGACCCATCACGATTCAAATTCGGATATAAACCATCATGGGAAAGAAGTAGCAGACATACAATAAATGAACGGAAACAAGGCGAATATGAAGGGTGAAATATTTACGGTATACCATTTCATGTTGTTACATGAGATATTCAAAGTTTCCACCAATACTTTCGACGTACCTGGATTATGTAGTGTATCAGCAGCTACGCAGACTAGTCTTGCAACCAGAGCCATTTCTGAATCGACAAATCTTTCATACACAACAGATTCAAGTATCCCCGCAAGAAAAAAATTCCAGGCTACTTATATTCTTAGTGCGTGGGGGGCCAGGCAACTGACCACAACGCCCACACATGCTTACTAAACAGCGCCACCTGGCGACGATCTGTCGTTTCAGCCATGAGTCCCTACATAATTCTGTATGTTTTTGATGCCTCCTCTTAAAGTTTGTATCGTTTTTATGGGAAGGTCTGTACAGTGAATAACCAACAGAAAAAGTTCGCGACCAGGTCCTTGGTAAGATCACTGAGGTTCGCGGAGGTAGGACTTCGTAACCCCGTCTCAGACCTGCGGCACTATAGGTGGAAGTTGCAGGGACAACCCCACGTTCCGGCCGACCATATCTTCCCCAGTGCAGTTTCTTCCACAATACTTATTTAACAGTAGGCTGTATGAGGCTGGAGAACCGTTCCGGACCGTCAGCTCGCACGAAAAAACCTCGGTTTCATTGCGAATCGAACTCCGATCTTCGGATTGTAGTCAGACACTCTACCTCCGGAGATACGGTTATAATGAATAATTGTTTATTGCTATTTTAATTTCTACTTAACATAATCTCAATAATACAGATTAGCGGAAAAAGTTTAACATTAAAATGAAAAATAGACGCTGCCATGAAGAATGGAGGGAAAAAGCCGCTGGTATCTTGCTAGAAAGTGACTGAAATTTTTTTTATTCATATTACTGCAATTTACTCCTAATTGCCACTCATAATTTTTCATGGATTTACACCTCGTTATCGACTAGACGGGACTACGAGTGGGAAGGAAATCGACCGTAGTGTTTGGACGAAGCATCCAGGAATTCGCCTCGAGTGATTTGGGGAAACCGTGGAAATCCGACATCTGGATGGATGAACGGGTATTTGAACACACATCCTTCAGAATGACAGCCCCGAGGGTTACCGTTCACCAACCACGCTCAGTATCATTCAGTAAGAGCATTCTCCGACCAATGTTGAAATCTTGTTCCTTTTTTTCTGGGAGGTCGGAATTAGGGGTCAGGGCGGTCAAACCCAGATCGTTCACCGATCCAGGGTCAACAGGACGAGTTCGGACGAGTTCTCAGACCTATTCAGCTACCGCTCGACTTTATTGCCGTCCTTGTGATGAAATCATACTTCCGACACGAGATTCTGATTTCCGCAATCCTTCAGTAACCAAATAACAGCTTATTACTTGTCAGCACCTGGTGGGAGACCTTCAGCAATACCGGAGTCCGGTTTGACGACCCCGTCGGTAGGGTCGGCTGGAACTGACTTTCTATACCCAGTGCTCCTTCACTACGTCAAGAGGCGGCCATGCTGGAGGCGGCACAAGAGTAATTAGAAATCCTGCCACCGTCTTACCGACCATTATCATTACATCGCAGTGGATTACATAGAAAATTGTTCCATCATCGAAACCGGAAAAATACAAGGGAAAACAATCTAAAGCACTCATGTTACACGGAGAATATCAACCACTGTCGGTGGTTCAAACACGGAGGTGAAACAATTGTAAATATTTTTTTTTTAATTTACGAATTTTCGACATCAGTGTTAGTAGGACCGAGGTCAAAGAATGAGAAGAAATTCTTCCTTGGATTTTTCAGGCAGCATTCCTGTATTTGCATGGAGAGGTTTCATAAAGCAGAAAATTGAAACGTTGGTGGCCGCACCGGGGATCGAATCTGTATTCTTCTGAATGCCGAGACAGAAAGTTAACCGGTCAACCAGTCTGCAGAAGCAAACACAGCATCAATGATCTGTTTAACCCCTTTATAGTAGTTTCCGTCATCACAAGTGTTTCATACAGTTTGCTACAAAACAGTTCTAGTTCCACGTGTATTCAAACATATTCTCAGATTTTTTTAAAAAATATTAATTAAGGATATTCTAATGTTTACGTAGCTGAACTTTTAGCAAGGTTTCGCCATGTAGTTAGAGGTAACTGACAATACAAAATAATAGTCCAAGATTCAGCTGCATGATTTCTACGTCCATCTGCTATTTGACTGTAATTCAATTTTATTTATCGTTAATAATAGCAAAATACAGTTCTACCGGGTTGCCTATCATAATATGGCAGCTAGTATTTTTAATTAAATCTTCAAGAAAAAATCCAAAATTTTCGTCCACTTGTTTTTTCAAATAAATTATAATTCAATTAAAAAAAAAAAAAAAACATGTGAATAACATAATAAGCTGGGTTGCTTATGTAAAAGTGGCCGCAAGTAGTGGTTGCCATCTGTTGAAGATATATAAGAGCGTCTGTCAGACGGTGTGGTGCAGCCCCTACTAATACCGATACATAAAATTTGCATTTCAATCAAATAACAGTTGGACGTGATAATTTCAAAGATGGAGCTGTTACAAGCCTTCAAGAAGCTTACATACTCCTATTTCACGGCAATAAAGCAATGTCTAACTGGTTATCTTCGCGAATGCAACGATCTGGTAACTCTTTAGTTCAGATGACTTATTCACACATTTTGCGAGCGTAACAGTCTGTAATTTAATAGCAATGCGTTTCGTTTCTTAAGTGCAATAATCGAACTTCGCTTTTTGTTTCGGGCCTTACGACTCGTCGACGTCAGTGTCATTATAGGCAAGAGAGAATGGATGATAAGCAATAGGAATGAAGTTGGTCAGGGCCTCTTGAAGAAATCAAGATCGAATTCGCCTGGAGTGATTTCGGCAAACTATGAAAAACCGAAATATGGATGGCCGAATGGGATGTGAACTCACGTCCCCCCAATTGTCAGGCCTGAGAGTTACCGCTCAACCATCAGTCTCGGAATCTGGGTGATTATGAATGGAGGGCTGAAAAACTATACCTCATTTTGTACTCAATGATTCACAATTTACTTTAACCGTCCTCACAATCTTTACTGTGCATCGCAGTGAAAGTACGTAGTATAGAGGACCGTTAAAAATCTAAAAAGGTTGCAGAAAGAGCAGAACAATGTTACATACGGTTTGGTGAAAATTTTTTAGTTTCAAATTGTCCTATAAATTCTTGGCATTGCCGTAAACGACGATACTAGCAACAACTTGAAAACGTGGAAGTTTGGCAAAATTTGGTTACCGTCATTCTATGCAAACAAATGAAAGTTTCCCAAGATATGTTGTAAATTATTGCTTAGAATCATCGGAATCCACAGCTTTGATTAAGGCTAAGAATTTTTCGGACAGTACATAGTTAAAATGTTGATCTGCGAGCATAGGAGGCAGCAATTTCATGAAACAGTTTATACCAACTTGACATATACTTTCTCGTATAATAGTTAAAAAATTGCATCAAGGACGTAAACAGACCACAAAGGCGAAAGAAGCAGCAATTCACGGGAATATTCTTAAGATACGGGAGACCCAAACTGCCAAATTACAAACCCATCACTCAGCCTTAAGACCAAAGTTTAACCATGAGCGCCTCCGAAAACATTTGCACAGGTTAAACATCGTGGAGTCTCCACTCTGTCCTTGTAGGAAAGAGGAGGACTTGAACAATCTTCTTTTCAGATTTTGCAGAGCTAATCAAAGTTTTTCTAACCAAGTAGAGGAGATTGTTGACCGTGGACCGCAACTAAGCGGCTTTTGGGCTACGCAGGATCAGTGGTTACATAGGGTATTATACCCATGATCGCCACCATCAACCCAGTTGTAATGATCTAATGGGACTACATTGCTAGCTGTATGACAAACAGTATTTTATTTCAATTACCTGCTCAGAAAAATCTCTGATAACTAAAAATACGGACCAACTATGTTAGCTTTCGTATTATGTTAATAATGTCCTTAACGATAGACTTAAATTCTGTTAAAATGATAATGTCATGTATCCGTCTTCTTCCTCTCAGTTCAAAGGGTACTGAGATTGTATCTCGGACAGTTACGCAATGTGAAAATGTTCCTCAGTGTTTCTTTCTTATGACTTTACGCCTCGTCGACATCGGTGTCATTAGGAAAGGAATGGAAGAGGGAGCGGGAAGGAATTTGGCCATTGGCTTTTGAAGGAACCATTCCGGCATTGGCCTGCAGTGATTTAAGGAAACCTCGGAAAACCGAAATATGTATAGTCGGACAGGGATTTGAACACGAATCCTCCTGAATGCCAGGCCAAAGCGTTACCGCTCCCTCACCATGCTCGGTGTGAACAACTGTTTACGAGGGTGATTATTTAAATAAGGTCTGTTTTTAATGACAAAAAATACTATCAATATCATTAAAATATATTCATTTACATATTCTACATCCTTTCATCTACCTTTCCGCGTAATTTCCATTTTTGTTCAAACGTTTGTCATACCATTCAGCAAGTTTTTTAATTCCAAAGTAAAAAAATCAGCCACATTATAAACACTTCACATCATAACATCTAAACCTTCGCACACAGATAAACGATTTTCACTATGATTATTATTCATACTGTATGATTATATGTTAACCGTGACTTGTTTCACATCCCAATGGTCTTTCTGAGAAGTTATGTAAGGAACAAGATAAATAAATAAATAAAAATAAATAAAATGGCGTCTAAAAGCACGCAATGCATGCTGGGAGCAGACGCACACGCGCAGTGAGGCGATCGCGCTTCAATCTCACTCTGATTCACAGCGGACCTTATTTTTAAAAAAAAAAAAAAAAAAATACCCTCGTTTGTGCAGTTTGTGTTATGTATGAGAGAGAAAAGAAGAGTGTCAGTCGAGGCTTTTTTTTTTTTGCTATAGATTTAAGCCTTGTTTCCGTCGAGACCGTTAAAGCTGGGAAGGAATTCGGCCATCGTCCTTTTGAAGGAAGCATGCCGGCATTTGCCTGCAGTGATCTGGGTAAATCATGGAAAACCCAAATCTGAATGCCCGGTAGGGGATTCGAATCCACGTCGTCCAGAATGCGAGACCAGATCGCGTTCGTCTATTCAGGCCTACTCTTCCAAAAGACACCAAGGGTACTGCAGAGACTGACTTCCACATCCGACAGACGAATCACCATCAACAGTGTCGTATGCATTCCTCAGTGCAAAGGACTTCATAACTCAATCTGATGGTTATTAATCGCTCACAACTATCTCTCATACTTTTCTGGCCAAGTTCCGAGTTTTGAAAATTTCTTCCTCCACGGGTACTAGCTAACTCCGTGCTAAGCGGCAGATAACGTTGTATTGTCTCAGAGATCTCAGTACCCCACTAAATGGAGCACCAAGCAATGAAAGAATATTGGCTTGGGAGGAGAGAGTTAAACATGATATCGAGTGGATCAAGGCAAAAGAGGGTCTCAACCTCGGCCCATGTGGAAGTCACTAAATAGGCTTCGAGTTGTAATTGGCCGTTCCAAAGATACTCTTACTTCATGGGAATACCTGGGAGAACCACGGAGGAAAGAAATATATGGAGACGACGCAAGGGATCATCACCACGAATTGAAGTGACGCCGCGCCTGGCGGAGAGGAGTGGGGAGGCGTGGCCACCATATTACCTATCCATACAGACACGAGGAATGTGTACAAAACCTCAAGGGGACTCTAGGATAAACATGACGCCGCGATCAATGATGGATTATTATGAGACAAATAAAAAATGAAGAATAAAATTTGTTGATATCCTGCTTAGTTTTCGAGATATTCTGTCTCAAATGTATGATTTTTTTTTTGGTTGAAATTCAGACGATAAAACTGGTGAAAATCAAATTTGATGATGGATTCTTATTTAAAAAGACGAGACAAATAAAAAATAAAGAATAAACATTTTATATATCTTGCCTATTTTTCGAGATCTACTGTCTCAAAAGTGAGTTGAAATGCAGAAGAAAAATTTCGCAAAAAGTCAGATTTGATGATGGTTTCTTATGTAACACGACGAAAAAAATCGAAAATAAAGAATAAAAGTTTACGATATCTTGCTTAGTTTTCGGGATATACTGTCTCCAAATAGCAATTGTATGGATACGTAATATGGCCGCCGCCGCCACTGCACACGTGCAGTATCAGCCGAGAGTTTAGAGGCGGCGTCACAGAGTAAGCGGTATTTCGTCTCCATATATTTCTTTCCTCCATGGGGAGAACAGTCAAATACAACATGTTCGTTTGGGGAGAGAGAAACTATGGTACATCTGTTGTCATCTCCACAAATCGGATTGAGTGTATACCAATTTTATCACCAATCTGCTACTGACAAAGGTATCGCATTGGCGAAAAAACTACTTCATATTTGATGCTGTCATCGACACGAGAAGAAGAAGATCTGCACGAGTTTATTTGGCAGATGATAAACAGCTCTGTGGTGTGTAGTCGAGTCACGGAGCCTGCCGCACTGACCGTGAATGGATCGCGGCCAGACGCACGAGTCCCGGCCCCCAGTCCTCGCACGCATTAGCGATGAGAGTGACGTGCCGTGACGCAATGCGTGACTCGCCGGCTACCAGGGCAGTGACAAAGCGACGTGCGCTGGCACGCAAAGCAAGAGCAAGAGCAATTGCATATCTTGTCGCAGTCTGCAAAGCCGCGTTGTCATCCTTAGTGCCAGGAATTCCTATTACTAATGTCTAATATTTGGATGTTTGAGGTTGGCTTTCTGCTTTTGTTGCGCTGGCATGCGGCACCAGCGGAGTGCCCTGATCGGTCGCCGCCCGGTCGGTTCTCTCGTCTCACGGAACATGTGTTTCGCGTGTGTACCACCGAATGAGACCGCCAAATCCGGCCCCGGCGCCTTGTTGGCTAGCTCGCTAGCCTCACGTTACAAGGGCCACTGTTTCGCGTCCGGCCTCATACATAGCTGGTTTTACTATGGGTTACTTCGTTTTTTTAGCGTTATCTCTTGTGCAGGCTGTCCAGAATGAAATGGCAATCCTGCAACCACATCATATCCTACTATATGACAAGATTTTGTTTTAGTAAAAGTCTCTTCATTTTCGAGATATTGATTTTAATTTTTTTTTTTTTTTTTTCGAAACATGTGACTTTGTTCATTTTTTCCATGCCATGTCTACAAATTAAGACGTTTTGAACCCTGTTTTCTTTTCTTTAAATTTACTCAGCGATGTTTGAGTCATCTAACACAATGTTCTATTTTTCTAACGTAAAAAAAACTTTAAAAAATCTTTTTAAAAATCATTATCATCATTTTTACTACATGTTTAAAATGCACAATACTCTCTTTAGCAGATTGAACTACCATAAAACAATCATTTTAAAAGAATTATAAAGTAATTATACCATTTAAGATTTCTTATAAAGTTTTTTAACATTGTTTTAGATGACTCAAATATCTTTGATTAAATTAAAAAAAAAAAAACAGGATTCAAAAAGTCTTAATTTGTAGAAATGGCATGGAATAAACTGAACAAATTCACATGTTTTGAAAAAATATTAAAAAAAAAAATCAATATCAAATGGTGCAACTTTTACTAAAATAAAATTTTGTCGCACAGTAGGAAATGATGCGACCTATTTGCGGTTACAGGGTTATTCTTTCATTCCTGGGCACTATGTATAGTCATTAGACATCCAGATTTTCAGAGTTCCTCGAAATCTGTGCAAGTGTACATAGGGATGGGCTATTGGTAAAGTCCTGGCAGATTTTCTTGTGAAGAACCCCAGACCAGCACTAAATATCCTACAGTCGATGAACAGTAACACACTGCCAAAAATGGATAAAAACTGTTAATGTTTAACGTTACTCTGCTAGCACATTGGCTGGAAATAATTTTTGTCGCACATGTTGGAAAACTGGAGGTCAGTCATGAGAAGTTTCATGACGTATTGCATCTGAAATGCAGACTTGTTTGGATGCAGCTGTAACTAATGAGTGTTCGGCAAGTGTATACGTAAGGTAATAGGAATGATAATACCAGTTACGTTGCTGCAGCTGTGAGACTCTGGAATGCAAAGTGTCAAGTCGATCGGTTTCTCCGAGCAATTAAGCATGAGAGTGCAGTTAAAGTAACAAATGATGTACTGTCTCACATGTCTCGCTCTGTCTACGGAGTTAATAAATTAATGTTACGTCACAGTAGAGATCTTATGAAACAAACTCGCTGCATCCAGAAGTAAAAAAGCAATTACATGTAAGAGTTATATATATTATCATTTACATTTTGTGTTGAGCAAAAGGGCAGCACAAGTTTAAAATGATTTTTACTCCAAAAGTATAAGAAAAAAGTAATTTAAAAACTACTATTTTCTAGTATATATTCCCTCTGTAAAATGCAGAAATTCGCCTTTTATCAGTAATTTAGTTAATAATCACTAACGTTTTCTGTTGTCAAAGTTTTTAGAAATCTGTGGTGTAATTCATTCTGTATGCAATTCTGGCGATATTTTAAATGTTTACTCCGTGTACATACTCTTATGTCTGATATTATATTATATCTTGACCTTAGTGTCTTTTATATCTTTAAATTGTAAGTAGATAATGTATTCAAGGAACTGAATTTCGGTATGGCGTAAAGTTTGAAGGAGATTTGCTGATAATATTTGGCCGTTAGCAAAAAAGATGTCATATTATTTCCTAAAGAAGATACCGGGAGAAGAATGGACCAAATATAAGCAAAAGCAAGACAAAGGTTTTGAATTGTAGCTAAACGAAAAGAGAAACAGGAATAGGAAGATTTTTATTTCCCCTGATATAGAATTTGTCTTAATAAGCAGTAAAGTGAGAACCAATGTATATACTTTAATTTTACTGCCACATATGTCTGAATCATTTCAAAGTGTTTGTGACTATAAAAGTGAGGAACAATACGGGGACCGAGTATGGTGGGTGAGCGGTTAACGTTCTGGCGTCACATTCGGGAGGACGCTGGTTCGAATCCCCGCCCGAGAATCCAGATTTGGGTTTTCCATGGTTTCCCCAAATCACTCCAAGCAAATGCTGGGATGCTTCCTTCAAAAGGGCCATGGCCTAATTCCTTCCCGTTCCTTGTCCCCAGTCCCATCCTGCCTCTAATGACCTCGACGTCGACGAGGCGTAAAGCCATAAACAACAATACAGGAAACACACAACACTTAATTGAAATTGCCAAAAGCCATGGGCGGTGTTGAACTGGTAGTCATATACTATTGGGCAACGGGAAGGTATTCTGGCTTGGTATTTGAAAAGAACTGTACCGACGTTCGCTTTGAGTGAATTAAAGCAACTATGGAAGCAGAAACCAGCTTGATGGGATCAAGAATCGAACACGCGTCCCAGCCTTCATTGTGTTACTCTGCTAGTATTTGAATTGTGGAATAGTAGAAGAGTGTTTAAAATTATCTGGACAGACATAAGACTTAAAGAACGTGTTTTGGAAATGGTGGTTGAAGAATGAATTTGGACAGACATAAGACTTAAAGAACGTGTTTTGGAAATGGTGGTTGAAGAATGAATTTGTTGGAAGAATCCCGCAGAAAGAAGAGAGACGATGGTAAGTCACATTTTAATATATACGTGATTAATGAATTCGTTAATTGAAGGAAAGAACTGTAAGGAAGACAATGATTATAACATATGAAGCAGATAATTTAGCACATGTAGTGTTGTGGGAATGATGAGTCTAAAAGATTTCCTCAATATGGGAAGACATCGAAGATTACAACAAACTAGCAGAGAAGCTTATGGCGGAAAAAAAGTCTTCTAAAAATTGCTTTGCTGGGAATTCGACAGTAAAATCTTCCATTACGAAAAGCTGCACATTTCATTCGGGTTAGTAGGCGATTTTTTTTTTTTTTAATGGCTTTTGTCTTTGAGGCCATACAGCCAACTCAAGAGTATTTCGAATAATCCAGTGCACTTCAGTTTCTTCATAGCTTAACAGTGTATTATTTTCCAAGTAGGTCTAGATACAACACGAAGGACATGACATACAGACAACACTTACACTTAACACCCATGCGCTCGGCTGGACTCGAACCGTCGACCTTCGGCACATGGAGCTAACGCTACCGAGGCCAACCAGGCGGTGTTTTAGATGTTAGAAGCTAGGTTAAAATTATAATGTGGGTTGGTTTGACCTTGATATATCATCCCGAGTAGCGCAATCTGAAATTAAATTATGTCGACTTGTGAATTAAGTGAGAACTGATTAGCGTTGTCAACCGTCGGGCTGAGCGCCTTCTGGACTCGATACGGAGTGTCAGGTTGACTTCACTTCCGACTGATGTCATCCGGGTCCGTGACTAGCGACATTACACAACAGAGACATCAGCAGGTGATGGATAGCGCTCTAACGACCTCGCGTACTCTGGACTCGTTGACCCCACAAAACATTACGTAGTCAGCACAGACGTTTCATATAACCTGCACTTCGTTACGGAATGACAGAGAAAAATAGTATTAATACATTATAAAAAAGATAAATGGTGTTTCTGATAACTTTACTTCCACACACTAATAGTTCGCCGGCATATACACAATACAATGCTATGAAAGAAACTTTCTACTGAGTGAGCTGTTTAGGAAATAGTAAAGGTTCTTATGATAGAACTATACATCGTCAGTGGATGAAACCTACAACATGCAGTAATTTAATTTTGCGGTGGTCAATTTAAGACCAATTCAATAGCTAATAGGTAAGGTTGGTTGTACCCTTCAGAAGGAGGAATACTTAGTCCAGTATTGAAGGTAAAGTGGTCAGTTCCTTTCCTCCTCAACTAACCTAAACCGGTAATCCTAACGGGTAACAATTAAATGAGAAATCCAAACAGGGGAAGATTTCTGGCGTACTTCACATTGCACAGAAAACTGTTCCAGAAGTAAAGATCGGGTTAAGGGACAACGAAAATCGCCGCAGAGACAGGGATGCGAACCGGGGACCTTTCAATCTCCTCTCAGACGCATTAACCATTGAAACAACAGGCCGTTCAGTTTATTACTACGGCGAACAATATAAGTATAGATAAAACTAAATTTCGATAAATTACCGAGCATGGTGGTGTAACGGTTAGCGTTCTGGCCTCGCATTCGGGAGGACGGCGGTTCGAATCGCCGTCCGGGCATCCAGATTTGGGTTTTCCATGGTTTCCCAAATCACTCCAGGCAAATGCCGGGATGCTTCCTTCAAAAGGCCATGGCCGAATTCCTTCCCATTCCTTGCCCTTCATCCTTTCCCGTCTCTAAAGACCTCGCTGTTAAGAGACGTTAAGCAGTTTTAAAAAATTCGATAAATTGTGACACTTTGGAAGGACCATCTGAACGCAAGAAACATTGAGGTAAAATCGCTTTAAACCACCGTTGTGGTAAAATGGGACCAAGGTCGAGTTCTGGCGGTCATGAATACGAATTTCAGGCGATATCCGCAATCATTAAGACGAATGCTGGAACGAATTCTAATCTCCACCTCATAAACTACTTTTTTATGTAATTTAACCAAATTTTACCATGCAACTTTTCACTTATATCAGTGAGCGGTCTGGTGGCTCAGTGGTTAACGTGTCGGACTCGAGATCGAAAGGTCCCCGGCTCGAGTCCCTGTCTTGGCGAAGATTTTAATCCAACTTTCACCTCTAGCACAGCTTGATGTGTAATGTGAAGTATACCCGTATGCCCTCGTTGTTCTGATTCCACGTTAAACTGTAGGTCCCCTGCACCCAAGAGAACTACCGGGTTAGGTTAAGGCGGCTACGACAGGGACGGAATGTGCAGCCATTAGGAACCGTGTCACCAGGTTATTACGACTACGGTACACGAAATTATTATTATATATACCCATAGCAGTCGTGGTTGTGTCCAGAGCACCAGTGGAAATAAAATTTTATGCTCAACTGAATAATAACAAAACTCTAATTTAGAGAAGCTGGATTTCGGAATGATTATAACATTCTTCGCAGCCCATGACCTGCTAGTTTCGCTACACAGCAAAAAAAGTCACTAAGTTCGAATTGCGGACCATGCTGAAATCTTTACTCACACCGTAATTGTCATTCATCACCAGAAAAGTTTGCTTCGTGTGCGTAAAGTATTCTAGAACGATCCTAGGTTCAGATTCGACATCGTACTTTAAGTGCCGGACGAAAGAAATTACCCATACTGTCTGTAACATTCAGTGGCTTACTCCTCCTGTGAGTTAGTTTTCTTGTTAGAAGCCCTGTTGGTATTAATTGAATCGCCTCTAACTTTAAACTGTCGGCGTGTCGAGTAAACCTGTCCGTATTTCGCGCCTTTACACTTCCCAAGCACAACCAGTGCTAACATAGACCTCTAGACGGAAACTGTACAAATGTGCGTAGTCCTGTGTTAAGAACTGCGAATGACATCAGTGGAATGAGCTCTGTCAGCAGCACATTTCCGTCCGGCACAAGCTCAGCGCATTCTCTACCAAACTTATCGTGTCTAGTAACAAGCAGGAGAAACCTGATTAGCGTATATGAAGCTGATATCAGTGCAGGCTGTATTAGATCCATATATATTTTCCTGCTGCCCTTTCTAATCCCTGGCATAAACGGCCAATAAATGATGCATATAGGCACTGGCACGAAATTTATCCATGATACTATCTATTCTATCATAATTATTCGGAGAAATAAGGGATTGAAGTGAGAAATGAAGCTGATAATTAAGTGGTCGATTTGTCAAATTATAAATTCTCTGCTGCAATAACACCTGTAGACTGAAACAAACGGCCATAAACCGCATGGCCATTCTCTATGCTATTAATCAAGTGCTTCATTTCAAATAATACCAAACACAGTAGTACAACTGAGGGATGAAGATAATTCTACGCTCTATATACTTCGAAATTTCAGTGGACGACCATTCTGATTTCGACTTGGGTAAAAGGCTCCAGGCCATGTCAAATTTCTTCCTGATCCTCGTCCCATTTCTAATCACCCTGAATTCGACGAGCCATACATATATTAGAATTTTGGATGGTGTTTAATATCAAACAACAAAACTTCCAAATATATCATCAATGCCAGAGGACATAAGTAACACTGTTCACCCACAGAGGAAAACACCAGTGCGATCCCAAGCGGATAGGGAAATGCTCTAATGGAATTTTCGATGGTAGACAGAGTAGTCGCAATTATTCAGCACCTCTCCGTTATAATTATACAAGTATTCAGGGATAATGAAACACGACAAAGATATTAGAGATAAGGAAACCTCATTTCTGGAACTCCTCAGTCGAAGTTGTCCGTTAAGGGGGCGTCCATAAACTACGTGTGTCTGTCTAGGGGAGAGGGGTTAGCTGGAAAGCTACGGTGTTCAACGTGGGAGGAGAATCCAAGCCACGTAGCTTTTCATTAATATTATTTGTCACAGTTAAAATAAGGTAAAAAACACACAACAGCATGTGAATATTTATTTCCGTCATTTAATTATCTCGGTATGTAATTTACGACAGTCTTAGAAGATAAAATAGTACAAAATGTCTTCTGGAATCAATAAGGAAAAAAGAGCTACGAATCACGCGCTGGAGGGGGAGGGGTAGGATAGAAGGAATAGCTACGTCGATGAGCGTGTGGGGGTAGAGGGAGGGCGGGGGGGAGGTTCACAGGAGGCCAAGATGAAGTTATATAGTTTATGAACGCCCCTAATGGCGTTGTTCGCAGTTTGAAGGCGACATAACACAAAGTTAGGTAACCAGATCTACAATTAAACTTACGTCGTGATGTAATGTAATAGTTTTTTTTAATTATTATTATTATTTGGAAATCGGCCTGTAGCCATTCAATGTATTTTATATATCCTCAATCTTAATGAATCTTTCTAACTTTTTATGCGAACGCTCAATTTGTAGGACAACACAGGACACAAACTTAACCTAAACACCCAAGCCCGCGGCCGGACTCGAACCGGCGACCATCGGTACGTGGAGCTAGCACTCTAGCCCCTACGCTACCGAGGTCGGCTAATGTTATAGTTCTCGCAGGTATCATTTTATACAGATATGATTAGCTTTCTCAAAAATGTCGTTGTTGGGACTGAAACATCGGCATGCAAGGAATGACACAGCAGGAAAACTCGGAAAGTACTTTATTAGTACATCATGATGTGCACGGTAATAAATCAGTTGTAATGAAATTCGGATTAGTGACGGTCAAACCACATTTTCGGGCGTAAGATCTTTTCACCGATGAAGCCCGTTAGAAGAATGTTAGATAGTAGAACTAGTCGTTTATGGGCAGGTCAGAACCCCTGCGCTTTCGTTGCGAGTTGTCACAGATTTGCGGTCAACTTGTGGGAGGGCGTAGTCATTGATTATTTAATTGGCCCATATCTCCTTCCACCCCGTTTAACTGCACCTGTGTACATTGTGTTTCTGGAAGACATAATCTCTGGGTTAGTATTTATGTGATCCTCACACAGTGTGTAGATTCAAGATCCATGAAAAGCGGACAGCTAAAGAGATAAAAAGCAATTTCGAATCACTGTTGTAAATGTACAGAAATAATCGAACTTTAGGGCAGGTAGTGTGTTAGAGCTCCAAATCGTGTGACCTGTCGAGATGAGAAATTACTCTGAGTATTACTCAACAGTCTGGTCACCGTAGTTCGAGACCTTGGCTACTTTTAATTAAGGTTAGCGGGTTTTTTGTGTGGAAAGAAAAACAAAAAGAGAAAAGAAAGAGAGCTGTGTTTCTGGTACACAAAAAAAATCCAAAAGTTGATTGGTATTACAAACATGACAAGAACACCAAGTCTTAAGCAGAAATTCATGCAGGTATTTTAGGATATTTTATTTGATACAGCTGCATCACGAGCCCCAACCTATTGTAATCTGCGTTTATATCAGTCAAACGTATGTTTTAGTTCATATAAACTTATTACATGGATTCAAGTGTTGATTTTTTCGTAGTAATGTGTACAAGAAATATTGAGGTATGGAATTTTCATCTTGTATTCTGCTATCTAATAATGTTGTTGGAACTTGGTATAGGTGATCCCTATTGGCATCACGCTGATTAGCGATTGTAAGAAACTGAGTTACAACTATTCTTAAATTGAGGGAAAATCCAGTAGATACGAAATTTGACAGAACCTTGCTGGATACCTATGACGGCGTTGTTTAGTTGTTATTATAGCAGATGGATCAGTGCCGCCTCCAACCTTCCGTGTGCTCGGTGGTTAACGGTAGAAGAAAACAGTCCGTCAAGTGAAGGAACCGTTACCAAAGATGATGCACCAGCTACAGAGAAGCTACTGTAGTATAACCTCTGTGGCGCTCATTGTCCTATCACAGGCCGTGGTTCTTCATTGCAACTCGACGGAGCTTAGACGTCACTGTCTGCCCTTCGTTTGTATGGCAAACATTTTGATTCGATTACTGCCCCAGACATGACCCGTTTAGCTAAAAAAGGGGATCACAGATCGAAGACGCTTCCTGTCGAAAGCGTGTTCCAAAGACGAAACCAAAATATTATAATCGTCTGCTGCTAAAATGATTTTCCAGTATTCAATAACTACTTTTGATACTACACGCTGCCCAATTAATGTCATAACCCAACAAAGTAATCACAGAACTTCAATTAACGTATACTTCTTCCTACATGAAACGCGTTCTCATACAGTAATACTGACATCATCAAACTAGATTTTCAAACTTTAGTAGGCCTAAGCACAACGATTTACACACACAATATGACCACAGCAAACAAAAAGCTACATGCACCACATTTATTAAATAGATAATAGATGGCTATTTTCGAAATGTTCAACCAGTGATACATATCAATGCGAATTTCCGAACTGCCTTTTGAAGTAAAACTTTTCTGGTCGCGGCAGCGTGACGTTCGCCGCAACTTCTGCCCACGGACACTTAAAGTTTTGGGTATTCGCATTTAAAATGTTAAACATTAAATTGCATTAATACTAACTGAAAATCACGTAATGATGCCGACGTTATTTTTACACCGGGATGAGTCGCCATTACTTTTTTTTATGAGCCAGAAATCTGTGTTCAACCCGTCATTTTTGACGGGCTTGGAAGTTAGTTTTTCTTTTTTTTAACGAAAATTGATTATAGAAACGATTATCACATAATTTCGCCAGAGATGCTCTCCGATATAAAAGCTCTAAACACTAAATACGGACAAAGACAGTACTGTATAATCTAGTGAACTTTACTCTAACTTTTATTTGGTTACGTGAATAACTTTGACAAAGTTCCTATTTACCATACAAATGTACTGTTCATCCACTCGTGTGCGAAAGAAACCAAAAACTAAACAGAGAAAACGTACACAGGAAAATACATATAAATATACAACTCGGGGGAGCACTGGTTCAGACCCTCGTCGGCAATCATATTTCAATTTTTCATGGTTTGCAAAAGTCACTCTATGAGAATTCCAGGATGGTTCCTTCAAAAACCATGGCTTAATTCCTTCCCGTTCCTTGTTCCTAATCCTCTCCCGCCTATAATAAACTAACATTGACGACACCTAAAGCCCTTAGAACAAAATACAATTGTTTCACAAAGCTTAAACAAAAACCTTCATTCAATGGCAAAAATCTTTTTACTTAAAGGTAGTGCGTTTAAGACTTTTGGGAGACCATGTTTAGTTATTATCTACAACACCATATTAACAAAACGATAACATTTGCAAAACACAAAAAGAATTAATTACTTTGTGTCATCAGCAGCCTGGTGATTTTCTATGCTATTATTAACTATGATTTAAATACAAAAAAATCAGTGTCTTTGTATTGACAGTATTTTTCGTCAAACTTGGTGATTGTTACGAATTGTAAGGGAACACACGCTCTGGTGGCAAGGTGGCAAATTTTCTACGTACATACGTATGCAATATAAGCAATTTTACGTTAACCGTGGCTGCAATTGAATCATGCATGAAGTACGAAGCGGTAAAAGCCGTAACTTAACGTGATGAGACAACTATGTGGGTCTGCTGATCTGTTTACAAGACATAAATACGACGACTGTGCAGGCAGTACGGGGAATACATAACACGCAAGTAAAACCCGCTCAGTGGAATAGAGAATCAGTCGCCGTTCAACGCGATGTCTTTTAACGTTCTGAACTAGATGTGTTTTTATTTATTCAAAGATTGCAGAAGTTGTATGGCATATTTATGGATGTAATTAGAATTAGGCTATTATTGACGACATTAAAATTATAGCCTGTTCGGGTGTTTGAAATTAAGGTGATTTTCATAACAAAAGATCACGTTCTTGTCTTTTCCGTTTACCATAGGGTTCCATAGTTTCGATATTTTGATCATGTTGATGTCTGCTCACACTTTCATAAGAAAGCACAACAACATTCAATGCTTAAAGCGATGATAACATAATTTTTCGTAAATAGTCTTAATTACGTCATATTTCAATGAACATGATGAGTCAGTTTGTACTGCAAAGAAATGTGTAATAAAAAAAAATCCTGTTTGTTGAGTACCCTGTCAACTAACTCATCGTTTTACGTTAGGTACATTAGTTGCATTTAATTGTGTTACTATCTTGCACATATCGATCACAAAATTAATTTTTCGTAATAATACAGTGTAATGTAAAACTCTAAAATGTATTTTTTTTTCAAAACAACTTTCCTCGAGAGCCTTTATTACCTGCCGCCAAACTGAATTTCTTCAGATTTTCCAGACATATGGTTGGAAAATTAGAAGGGGAAAGGAGTCATATTGTTAATGACATTAGCAACTAATATTTATCAAAATACACAACTGAATTAAAAATATGTCAAAATAAATCTTATTACATCTTTCCTGTTCAACGATAGTACACTCCATGAGATAGTAAAAAGAATTCACCCCTCTGTTACAGTATTAGTATATATATATGTTTTGCGGTCAGTAGTATATATATATGTTTTGCGGTCAGTAAAACATATCTTACGCGCAAAGTTTTTTTTTCCAATTTTGGCTATGAAACTGTTGAAATGGCTTTCGCATAACGCGAATCAATCATTAGAAAAAGAAAATCTTCCATTTATGTATTCAGTGACTGCAAGTAGAATTTCATTCTGTAAATTTTGGTGGAAGCAACTTCTGTTACTTCTGCTTGCCAACACACACTCACGCACACCCAACTGTCAAATTTCAGTAAAGCCAAATTTCAGTAATGCCAAATTTCAGTAATACCAAATTTCAGTAATGTCAAATTTCAGTAGTCTGAAATTTATTTCTGCAGTATCATGCCAGATTAAATATATATTTTAGGATTCTAAGTTAAACTTTAGGTCCCGCAGGAAAGAAACTGGCCTTACCTCTGAAACGCTGACTAAGTATGCCCCTTTCGAGATTATCAGACCAACCTTTGAGTTGTAGTATAAGTTCAGATTTTTAATAACATCAGGAAGTGTAATAGTTTAATTTTTCTTAACACACTGGCAGTATTCGAAAAGAACTCTTTAAGACAGAGGAAGTTGATAGCATATTAACGTATGAGTTAAAAATCTGTAGCTGTAAGTTGGTTTTTTTATTCGTTTACTCGACCAAATACATGGCGTTAAAAAAAAAAGTGTAAAATAGGGTCGCAAACGCATACTTTCGGAATTTATATACGAAAAAAAATTTATATTGGTGCTACAAAAATTTAAGCCGCAGCATGAGTGAGAGGGAGATACAACAAAAAAAAAAAAACAAACATCAGGTAATCTCCAATAATTGCATATAAAACTGAGTTCACTTTATTTCCGATATCAGCTAATGTCACAAATTTTCCAACAATTTTGAACTTAACGATCAATGGTGATCTTATATAGATAAGTTTTCTTCCTTCTAAAATTAATTTTGACTATCACTGTGTATTTCACAATAGAGGTGTGATTCTAACCATACAAAATGCTAAATTTCAATAAATTTCGATGTGTTTATGAAGGCGTATAAATAGTTTTCGTAAATTTTCCTATATTTATATAATTTTTTGTTAAATTTCCGATTAACTTAAATTTTCTTCCATTTAATAAAACAGTTATTTTAGCTTCATCGTCATATGTTTGTATATTCGAGAGGCCCTATAGTAGTGGAACAATACAAGCGTGAAGTTTACTCAATAACGCTTTACAGGCAATATCACACGAAGTTACAGCAGTATTGTATACAGCTGATAAATGTGCAGACGATGGCTTAGAAGAAAATGGCATTACTAAAACAAATGGTTAGCAAACGATTGTATCTATTTCTCCTGTTATAACATTCAGCTGCATTGATAAACACACCTATGGCTTTATGTTTTTGCATATCAGTATTTTTAGCTAGTATAAAAAATCCAAACTTTCAATTGTAAGGCATAATAATGCAATACACGTCAAGGTTATATTACTACTCGTTTTGATTCACTTTTATCTTGTACCATTCGGCAAAAGATTAACGAAAAAAAGAGCTATAGGTGTGTATTACTCCAGGCAGTCTTACGCGAAAACTCTGCAAGACCAATGTTAATTACGCAGTGTCAGTGGCATGTGTTATTACCATGTCATGCCATATAATAAATGGTTAAAACCTATCTAACTATGAGTAAGGTTTTGTTATATTTAACTTGGATTATCAGATTCAAGACATTCGCTGCAGATTGAATTAAGACATATACTTGAACTGTCAGATAACTAACATCGAGCAATATATGACAATATTTTGTAATACAAATATTATATAATATAGTACATACGGTATGCTTATATTTTAGTAAGGAAGTAATAATTTTAGACGATCTGAAAAGGTATTTGTCAACATACTTCTTAAAATGAAACTGGATCACTCAGTTTCTATTATCTCAGAACTATTTATTACAGCTTAGTTTTGTTTTAAACCAGCTAAACAATTTATTATGAAGACGTATATGCGATGGCAACTATATTTCTCGGAGTCCTGTAGCTCCAACTCCTGTCTGTGTAATGTGTGACGTGTAGCATAACCACAAAGGCAGAATTTGCGGTGAAACACTTCTGATGTTGACGGTCGTTGTGGCTTACAACGTTTGTGCAATACTTGCGTATCATTTGGTTTATTTCCTAGCGTTCTCTTGTATGAATGTTAGCTGAACTGAGAAAACTTAAGCTGACGCTATAAGCTTTCTATCTGCGGGTCACTGATTCGATAACGCATTCGCATTTGATCAATTGTTGTGGTGTCACGTTAAGTAACACAGTAATCACTCAAGAGAAATGTATAAAATAACTTAAACGTAAAAAATAAACCGTGGCTACCTGTGTGACACAAACAGAAAATATATTTTCTTAGCATTTTTTAACAAAAATTAGAAATAATTATCAGATCTACATGAAATTCCGCTACAAATTGACTACCGAATAACTAAATTTTGATACTGGATTCAGTTTCAAGATATTGAGCTAATTTAATTCTGTTTGTCTGAGATAAATTTTGCTGAAAAACTGTGGTAAGCGAATGTAGAACAGCAAATCATCAGATGTCATCGAGATACATTTTGTTGAATATCTGTGGTAAGTGTACATTGAACAGCATGCCACTATGTGTGATCACGAAATCCTAGCCGTTTTATGAAGTCATTAAATGACAACACGCTCTTACTAAATGACGACGTTAATGTGAAATTTCATGTGTATTCTTCCTCAGTAAAGTTGTATGTTGAATGTTTGGGGTTGTGTTAGTAACTAGTGTTTCATTCGTTTGTTTCTTATTCTGTGATAAGTTTTTAATATATTTGACTTTAAAGCAATGAATATATTCCATAGGTGTGCAACTGCATTGAAATTAAGTATTACTAAACAGCAGTGGCGTAGCTAGGTCAACAAAGGCCCCGGTGCAAAAAATTTATTTTGGGCCCTCAGGCCAGATGGGCGACCTATTTTTGCTTTCTGTTGCTCCCCTGAGCTGAGGATGGGACCCTTGAGTTGTGCTTAGAGGCCCCCCCTCCCCCTGAGCAATGGTTGTGGGCCCCCTTGAGCAGTGAGAGGGGCCCTTAGTGAGGGACTTCCTGTGTCTCAGGGGGGCCCTTAGACGGCTGTAGAGCTAAAAAAAAAAAGGAACCTGTTTGCCATGAAGGTTCGTGGGGCCCCCCGGAGGTGCGCTTTGGGGCCCCCAGAGGTATGCTTGGGAGGCCCCTGATCGTAGGGGCTACGCCCCTGCTAAACAGCTTAGTTTGGTATTAACGATCACACCCATTTATTTCGTAACAATCAAGATTTTCTGAAAAGATGTAAAGCAATGTTCCAGTGATTATAACTTGCAACAACTTCATAACTAATCTTTTCAAAACTAAAACTCAACTAACTCGTATCTGCCGATCGCCTATATAGGCGTAACAGAAAATTCCAGAATAATTCAAAGACTTGCGATAGACGTTTCTCGAATTCTAACAATACTTAAATCGCATTAAAACAATCAGAATAAATAGAAAGTCAGTCACAATCATTATGAAACACACAGAAATGAAAATTAAACATATTTACACTCAAAATTATCCACATAAATCAGTTCAGACCGCCGCAAATTTTCCTCTAAACATCGCAGCTCACATCAATACTTAGAATTACAATCTTTTAAGCAATGTTTCGTGTATAATATTGTTTTCGAACATATCACATAGCATTTACGTAATTTATCTCCATAAAACAATGTTCATTTACACAAATTCAAAATTAGAAAAATATACAAAACCATATTTACTGAACACCCAGCTTGCTACAAATAAATCTTTAATACAATTTCATTAACCGTTATAATATGTTTGTTTCCTTCCCGCTACAGTCTACTAGATCCATTACCTGGAACATTATGATTATTTGCAGCGGAATATTAAGAACGGTAGTGAATGGGTTACATTTGGCTGAAAAGCTCTTTCTATGAATCAAAGATAGTTTTTCCAACTGATTTTCTCAAGGAGGAAAGAGAAACGTGGCTGCCGAGCGTTAGTATATTTGACACGATCGTTGCGAGTCGAGTGCTGTCTGGGAGAAGGGACCGTCGTTAACAAGCGGCTGCTCTCTGCTGTAGCCTCGACGAACTTGACCGGCCGCGGAACGCTCAACACCAAGTTCGATGCCCGACGACGTCACATCTCTTCCTCCTTTTATGCTTGAATGGTAATATGCGTATCATCTCTTTTAATTACCCCAGCTTTAACGACATGTAATGTAACCATAGAGGTACTTCGCATACATTCACTTATTTTCAAGCTACGAGAAATAATTTTTTGCGTCACAAGTGAAAAATTTTTCTTAGACTAGTCTGAAGCACATTGCTGTTCCATATACGAAATGAAATTAACAGCAAATGCAAACAGTTAGGCCACCTATCCGCGGTATACTCTGAATGTACTCTCCCGTATATAAGTGTGGGTGCAACAACCTTACAAACATTCGTCGTATGTATTATAATAGTAATAATATATACGGACTTTTCGTTTCGGCGAATTGAGGTTATTAGAACTGAAACAGGTATTTGGGGGGGGGAAGCGGGAAAAAAACATGCATTGTGATTTTGAAAGAACAGCCACGGCATTTATCTGAAAAGATTCAGAAAAACGTTGGAAACTGAAATTTGGTTGGCTGGACGAGGAATCAAACACGCCTCCTCTGGAACATCATAACAGGAGTTTAACCATTGAACAAGCTGGTATTCTTGATAAAATAGGAAAAAAGAAAAAAAGAAAACAACTACAGCGAAAATTACATAAAACATCTAAATTCAAATTTTTCTTGATTTCTATTTTTTTTTCTGGAATTTTGAACAGCCAAAAATGTAATAAGTATAATTTTATTTAATCTTTATTTATTTGATGTACTTTGAGATTAAAAAATAGACAAGCAGACTTGAAAACGCAACAGACACGTTTTAATTTTTACATTCATAATCACAAGATTACTTTTTTTCTGCAAATGAACGGGCAAAAACACCACAGTGAACAAACTGCATTATTTTTGATTACATGTAGAGCACAGAGAGTGAATTAAGGCTTTTCTGTTCCGCAGGAGATTTTAAACAATTATTTACTTTTTTTTTCTATTTCTTTTTTCCTTATGGCTTTACGCATCGTCGACGTCATTAGAGGCGGGATAGGACTGGGTACAAGGAACGGGATGGAATTCGGCCGTGACTATTTCTAGGAAGCATCCGGTATTCACCTCGAGTAATTTGGGGAAACCATTAAAACCCCAAATCTGGGTGCCCGGACGGGGATTCGAACCGGCGTCCTCCCGAATACGAAGCCAGAGCGTTACCACTCAACCACCACGCTTGGTATATTTACTCACTTTAGTAACGAAATTGACCGTTGGTGCCGAACAGTTTGACTGTGGTCAATTAATGTCTATTCCATTAAAAAACAATATATATATGTATTATAAAAAATGTTTGTCCATATGTACAAAAGTCAGACATTACAACACAGTTATGAAACCTGAAGCCCCTGTATGGCAGCGAAACTTTAACACTACACAGGAAAGCTGAACTAGAAACCATTATGAAAGAAGAACGCAAAATTATGTGGAAGATCCTTGGTCCAAAAAAAACATATGACGGATATAGACTTAAATCTCGAAAAGCAACAGAAACACTGTCAAACCTTGCGGTAGACATCAGGAAACGAAGTTTAAGATTTTATGGACATATCCACAGACTTCCAGCAACAAGACTGATTCATAAAATTGTGACATATATAGAACAACTAAAAACTATGCCCTGGGTCCAGCAGATCAAAAAAGACCTGGAATAATCTCACATACACGCATCAGAAATCATAGACAGACAAACATACAGAGAAAAAATTATCAAATGGGAAGCACCACCAGAGAATGAAGTCGTTAAGAGACCGGGGACGAAGTGGACTGAAGAAAGGAAGAGAATCCACGGATAAAAAAGGAAAGCTATATGGAAATTTAGAAAACTGAATCGTAAAAAAAACCTTTGCGTGATCCGACAGGGTCCAATTGTAGATAATAATAATAATATATATATTTCCGTGTCCTGTGATTTTCGTCTCATCCTCGTAGCCCCCTATGCAACCGCCTAGTTTGCATAAGAAGAAGTAATTTTCTGACAGTTTCGGCAGTCGAACTGCACACAATTTGCTTCTGAGCACAGTACCAGACATATATGGGTGTACGTTGGGTTGCTGGTACTCACCGGATCGTACGTCGGCACTCCTGACAGAGAAGCACAGGTCGTGGAACTCGATGTCGACGCGAGGCCTCTTGGCCATGCGCGTGAAGCGACTCTCCTTACGCACCAGCAGCGGCGGCAGCTTCCCGTCCTCGCGAACGCCCATCTTCTCGGTCTATCAGCTCTTCAGAGTCCTCTCGCTCGGCTCGTCCCAGTCGTCAAACGGATCGAGTGTTCCGCCGCGCTGCAGCTACCGTTACGCGCAAGACTCCGCAAGTAGCACTCGGACAGTGGACAGGCGGCTCGCCCCGTGCAGCAAGTACTCTGAGATATCTGCTGAGGCTGGCTTCTCACCCGCTGCCCGCCAGAGTTGCTACTGACACGACCCGACGCCTTCTCGCGCTCCGCCTGGGGTAGGTCGGGTGGGGGGCACGTGGAGGGGGGTTCAGTTTCCGGCGCTACCCGTCTCACTTCCGCTGTCGCAGCGATCAAGGGCGCGAGGAACGACCTGTAACAAGAAGTGTTGGCCACTCTGCTCTGTGACCGCGTCTGGCGATAAAGGCAACGATGAGTTAACCACGGTCCAGACGCATACAGTCGTCATTCTTTTTAAATACTGTGGTGAAAGCTCAATGAAATTTAAAAATGGCACTTGATTCTATTTGGCTTTAAAACAAGTACGACAATAATGGTTCCCCTTGTAGTGATGATACACCAGCCTATAAATATGATTGATTGTGTATATTATAATTTGTGAATATTACATACTAATTGAATCTTTGGCAAAGAATAAAACCAGGCGCAGCAGACCCAAGACAAAGGAGAAGATAGAATAGCAGGAATAATATGTCTTGATGATACGGAAGGAGCTGGAAGGAAGCTGCTCAAGTTATTGAAATAGTTGAAAGTGTGTTAAACTTGGAAAGTTTAGTTGCGGTCATATAACTTATGGTACTTTTGAAGTAAAAGTCACAAGAAGATATAAAATGGTACAACTAGCATAATTTTTAATTGCTTAGGACGCGTTCAATAACCGTCTAGTAAACAATTGGTAGTCAGATTTTTTTTTTAAATGCAGATTATTGTATCTTCCGAGGAGAAGTTTATACACACAGTAGCGACCCTAAAAATCGTTACGAAAATTAGTGACGCTTCGCATGAAATAGATGTGTTACCGTTACCTGGTGATGGAAGATAAAAAACAGAGTTTGTGAACCGGCGATGACACGCTGAATCAAGGTGAAGAACCTCAAAATATTGTTCATCGTATTTTGTATTCGTAATAAAAAAAATATTCAAATCTCTGTAACAAATGTGTTGGCAGTTCTATCATTACCGTGGCGCCACAATCTGATAATGAATTCTTGTAGAATTCGACGAAACAAATCGAAAATAAAGAATACACTTTTTTTGATATCTCGGTTGGTTTTAGGGACATAGCAAGTCAAAAATCAGTTATAGGTATAGTTCCTTGCGCTATTGGTGACGTTTCTTCTGTTCCAGGCTGTATTTCAACCTAACAACAACAACTAGGAATAAAATATACCACCTATAGTGAATATTCACCGTCTTGGTTTCTTTTTTTTTTTTAATCTGGTCCAGGCTGGATCTCACTCTAACCTACTCACTTTTGAGATAAAATATCTCTAGAACTAAGAGAGATATCGAAAACATTTACTCTTTATTCAGGATTTGTCTCGCCAATTTACATACAAATTCATCATCAAATTTGGCTATGGCGAGATTTTTCTTCTGGTCCAGGCCGCATTTCAACCTAACCATGTCAGTTTTGAGATACGATATCTCGAGAACTAAGCGAGAGATAAAAAATGTTATTCTTTACTTTCAATTTCTCTCGTCGAGTTAAATAAGAATCCATCATCAAATTGCGGCTCCGCGATTATCGTAGAATCCCCAAAGTGTTTATTATTATAATAGTTTTGTAGGTTCATGGTGAGTGATAAAACGTTAAAAAATATTAATCTGGAAAGTGATTATCATTTACTTATATTTTGTTATCATTATTTAATTTCTTTCTATAAAATTTTACAATAGTAAAATAAAATATTTTCGACGGATGTGACAGTTGGAGTAAAACAATAACGGTACCTTGCGTTTCATTATGTGTAATTCGTAACGAAGTTTCACATCTGTTGTTGAGTCTGAGCGTACGTTTGCAGTTTCATTCATCTTTTTTAAGTTTCTAAATTACTAATACCGTTTACATTGTTTTCTTTGATTAGTTATGAGTTTAATGTACCTTAAAAGTGAGGATCCAATTTAAATAATAATTTATTATTTATTGAAAAACACCTAACCAGTAATTTAATTACGGTTGTTTTCAGTATTATATCTCTCAATTCAACGTAATGGCTTCATGTTTCCGGTAGTTGCTGTATTTCTCGGGTAATAATCTTGCTGTCGAACACGTTTTGTAACTTGAAAAGTGCTGTTAATTCTCGACACGTTGTGTACATCTTTAATGAGTTACTACATTTATAAATTCTTATATTTGAGGTTTCGTCAACGTAATAGGTTTTTGGTTCATTCACATGTTTATGCGATAATTTCTTGCAACTATTGAGACTTTTTCATTTTCATTCTCAGTATTTTTATTTAGTGGGATTAATCCTAAAAAATTATTAACTAACATAAAATCAAAAAAAAAAATCATTTCTTCAGATTGTAATAATGAAAAATTTCTATCCATTAAACTCGGAGGAATGTTTTATATTAATCGGCAGATACTTTTCTTCACTTCTACAATCTATAAGTCTGAAAATATATTCGTGAATGTAGTGTGCATAAATATTCATTATAACTTTCAAGACGCTTATTTAAATATGAGCACACTGATAAATAAATACATTTTTCTGGTAAAGAACATGAAGTCTGCCTTAAAAAATTATTTGGTTCATAAGCCAGTAGTAATAAACCAAAGTAAAAAATTCTTTTTGTTTTAAATAGACATTCAGCTAGCTCCAAATGCTTTAATTGTTTTCAAGACAGGTAACATTTTTTCAGGTAATAATTGTAAAAGTCAGAAGTAATTAAAAAGCTACCACCTTCTTGCTAGGACCAGAGGTCTGTGCGCTAGCTACTACACCGCAGGGACCGGCTTCTACATATTTGATGAATGTAAGTTCGTGCTACATTTCCCGTCGACCATTTCATCAGTAAAGTACATGAAAACATGTTTAGAGCTGACTGAAAATGTGTGTTGTTGTAACAACATGGAGAAGGTCACGGATGTTTACATGTCCTGTAGATTTCGAGAGACAGTAACTGAAATATATGCACGTAATTTCAACTTTGAATAATCAATAACTTGCAACAGCCGAAAGAAATAAACTATACGCTGCTTCGCGAACTTCAATAATCAATAATCAATTTATTTAATTCAATGGCTTATAAATGCTTTAATTTCATGCTTCTAAATCAAAGGCTCTATTTAAAAGTTACGTACATAGCACACATATAAAATAAAGTTTTCACTTCGAATTTTCCGTTTAGTTTTGTCTATTACTTCTTCACTGATAAGTTCAGATTTGCAAAGAATTGTGGATGTGCAGATTACTAACTAAGCTCAACTTTCAAAGTTTTATTAAAAGCCGTATTAAAAAAAAATAATAATTAAAATTAAATTTTTATTGTAACACTAAATATGTAACTGATAGTAAATATTTAGTTTTTTAATCCGTTTTCTTATTTTTGTTTTGTTTTTCTTTGTATCTTAAAACCAATTTTTTTCGTAAAAACAGTCTCGTATTAAAGGTGTCTGTTGTGTCCTGAAATATGTTACTAAACTATGTAAAGTTTAACCGCTCTCAAAATGGTATTGGCTTAACAATTCTTTAAAAAATTTCTGTTTTAAAAGTGATAATCCGTTTGTCATACAACAGCGGTGGTTTAGGAAAATAGCGGTTGGAAATTATCCAAGAACAGATACGTAATACGAAATAAATAAAGAAGGAAGAATAAATGATAAACACTGTTAAACTTTTGAATAAACGTGGTTGACAGGACGAGGTAAACAGCAATTAGAGTTTATCTCAACTGGTCCAGGAGAGAACGGGTTCTAGTCGTCCTTCGAACACTACTGGTACTGCGAAAACAAAATGGCTGGCTTGCAGCTGATTTTACTCTTGGATCGCAGTCTCAATTCACAAACAAAATCCTAAGCTTCTCAGTTATAAACATAAAAATTTAATAACTATAAATTTGCGACCAAATGATCTCTAAACTAACCGTAATACTTATTATAGAAATAATAGTAATTTTAATTACATGCCTAAATTTTTCTGCGACTTGGTAACAAAATGCTACTATGAACCCTAGAATTTGCTCAGAAATTTCTGTTGTCAAGCATCATCTGTATTTTCAAAAATAGTCAGTCCTCTTGAGTAGTATGTCTGCAATACATATCAGTCTTATGTCTAACACATCGTTTCACGCTGCGAACACTCGATTTCCGATGTAAGGGAACTGGAAATTTTTATATCCAGGTACGTGAATCATTGACTGAAATAAAGTATTCAGGAAGTTTTTGAACAGTTCATCCAACCAATAAAATAATTAAATGCACAAATTCGAGTAATGAAAAAAGTAGATATGTTGGGATGTTTTAAGTGCGGCATAAGCTCCAATGCAATGGACAGAATAATAGTAGGCGAATTATGAGAAAGTGTTTTTTTTTATATTACTATATACAATTATTTATGTCCGCCTTGAAAAATAAGATTCATCAATTTCAACAGTTTTGTTTGGAATACAATTTTTCTATCAGTTAAGCGCCATGGTTCAACTTTAATTCATCCTCGCAAAAAGCTGTAGTTGTGTATTTCTTTAGCTACTAATAAATAGAAACCACAACAGTGTCTAATCAAATTATACTTCCTTCATATCAAGTTTTTTTGAATAAAGCTAATTCCTTTCCACAATTCTTTTTGCTACAACGCCATGTATTATTTTCTCCGACAAATATAGTGACATTTCATTGCCGTTATCACATAGACATTCATGATGTAAAGTACCTGCTTTCTCTTCGAATAACGACATATTAATCACTGTACACCAGGGATGGCGAACCATTGGAACGCGTGTCTAGGACGGCACGTGACCAAATAATTTGGGCATGGTATTAATTAAGTAAGTTTCTAATCGATATAAGTAATTTCTTTTTTCGTCTACATAACTTAAGATCATAGTAACAAATTTAAGCGTGGTGCCGCAACTACTACAGATTGCGCGAGAGAGGTAGATTTCGAAGATTTGTTAATTGTTTCTAAGAAATCAGACTGTTTTAACAAAACGAGGGAAAAATGGAACAATACTCACAGTTGATGCATGATATGTGGTTTCAGAATTAATGTTTTTTACGGACATGTGCTAGCATTTCAGTGAATTGAACGTGAAGCTACAAGGCATAAACAAAACAATTATCGTTCGGATGGATCACATTCATGCTTTTGAGGCTAAACTTGAAGTTTTCAGTAACAATATTTTTTTTTCAATAATTACAAGTATTTCTCAGACTTTAAAAAAATCACTAGTGGTTTGGATGTACACGAAAAACCACACCAATTACAACTCGCTGAAAAGTTATCTTCAGTAATTAATTCTTTAATAGAAGAATTTTCATCGAGTTAACCTTCAGTTCAAAGAATTATCGGAAATACTAAGTTCATTATGAATCCTGATGTAACTTCACCTGATAAATTGAACTTTTCTAAATTTGATTGGTTGGAAATTGAAATGAATTTGATTGAGCTCCATTGTAGTTCAAGGATTCAAAAATTCATCGAAATGAGGAAGGAGTTGGAATTTAATGAATTAGTAAGACTATCAATCAATATGAGTAAATATTCAATACCATAATTATGGAAACCTGGAATTCAATTCAAGTCACTTTTAGTTATCTTAAGGAGCTGGCGTTTGCTGTCTTAACAAAATTTTCATATACCACTCATTATTTTCAGAATGAGTAACATTAAAGACTCGCTTCCAAACCATTTGCAACAAGAAAAGTCGTACTAGTATAATTGATATACTTTATAAATATAAAACTGTTGATTTCTTTATCGGTTAGTTTAAAAAATATATATTTCTGGTTGTAAATATAAAGTTTTAAAGTGGTAGTGTTTAGTTTTTTTCCCCATTAATCACTAAATCATGATTTTTTGATGGCACGTCATGGATTTATTCAACAGCTCTTTAGAAAAGATGGTACTTAGAACAATAAAGGTTCGCCATCCCAGAAGTTCACAGTAGATTCTTCTTCTTCCATGAATACCATGCCCGAGTCCGAGTGCAACTGGTCAACATGGGGAATGGTAACGTCCCAGGAACTCAGTGGTTACCGGTTCCCAGTTTGACAATGTTCCTATGTGTTATTGTAAGTGTGTATGATTTGTGTGTTCGGTGTAGTGTGTTTTTTGTGTTGTGGACGTGAAATGAAATTTAGGAGAGGGTGAAGCCAATGCAGGCCCATTAAGGCCTACTCTTCCGAAAGACATCGTAGGGCCGACAATCTTAACGCTAATACGTATTAGCGCAGGACACCATCGCGGTGCCGCAACCAACTCAGGGCTACACAGTACGTGAAGTGCTAACATTGGGGGTGGAAGAACGTTTAGTAAGAAACAAAATTTAAGATAACACAACCTAATACAACAACAATAACCTTATTCCTGATCCTTTACTGTTAGTAAAGTAATTACAAGACCGCAGAAAAACTTTAATAAAACGGTGGGGACAAATACAAAACATCCTGAGAAAGAACTGTCAAAAATAAAACTATCAACTACAACCCTACGTAGTTCTGTAATCACTAAAATGACTTCCTCTCTGTACAATTTATGTTCACTTGTGTCCCGTGTCACTAAACACCAGATCCAAAGATTGTTATGAACTTTTGATTACGACGAATCATTACTGTGCCGGCCTCGGTAGCGTAGGGGCTAGAGTGCTAGCTCCACGTGCCGCCGGTTCGAATCCGGCCGCGGGCATGGATGTTAAGTGTTGTGTGTCTGTGTGAATGTCCTGTCCGTCCTGTGGCGTCCATACATTGGAAAAAAATACACATTGAGCTGGCTATATGGCCTCCGTTGCCGAATGCCATTAAAAAAAAAAAAAAAAAAAAAAAAAAAAAAAAAAAAAAATCATTACTGTGAAAGTTGCCATGTTGAAGGGATTGAAATTTACCCGTTGGACGCTGCGGGGTAAATAGGAACAGTAATGTGTTTAGTATTGTTGTTTAGGCGTAGGCAGATGTTATCATCAGGGAAAGCAAAAATGATTATGGTAGGAGCAACGTAAATAAAAACACGCTTCATTTTCTCTTCATGTTGTAACCGTCCCACCGTGCTTGGTAAGGTCGCTGAGATTCCACGATAGTTTCTGCTACTAGCAACGGGTCGGGACCCGACGGTGAAATTAATGATCGTTTTCGGAACTTTATCAGCAGGCTAGGAAAAGTGGTGATCCTCAATCCCTTGTCACCATACTGTAGTACCCGAACCCAGTCCTAAGCCTCTTCACAGCACATAACGAGGGAGAACAGAACAGTTCATTGTAATTCTTCCATTGTATATGAACTCAAATCTTGGTGACTCTCACCGCGTGCTTTGGAATCATGAGATTTAATGGGCTGAAAACGAGATCCATTTGTAATTTTTTAAAACATCCTGAATTCCTTAAAGTAACAGCAATCTGAAATGAATAATGAAATAAAAGCGAAATATATTTACATTATTAAATAAAAACAGATTATAGTTACTTTTTTATTTACGTAGTTTGAATTGAATTGAATTACAATAGTGAGCGTACTTCTGTGGTAATTTCCTTAATATACGTTTACACATTTTCATTATCAATGGTTTTATTATTATCTTATATACCTTGAGTTAAGTTTTTAATTTTAAATTGTTTCAGCGTTTTTGGTAGATTATTCATCACTTAATAATTTATTCCAATCTATGACATCCTTACTCAAAAAAGAAAATTTTCCCGCTGCCGTATGCCTGTTTGTACTCATGGATGTTTCTGCCCTTCTATACATTGCTCCTAATTCTTTAACAAATATCTTTCCGAGCCTCATCATTACACTCCCAGTACTCTCTTCACCCTCTTCCTGTCTTCCAATCCTGCTCCTTTATCATATCAGTCACTGACTGACTGGGTCCTGCGATAATTTCTACAAGGAAATCTAACTGCTCTCCTTTGCATATCTTCCTGTATTTGATAACCGAATATGTGTCCCAAACTACACCGCCATATAGGTACAAGCAACAGTGTGACCCAAATTTAGTATCCATTTTCGTAACTTCTCTTGTGCATCCCCTCATCACTCTCTCCAGTTTTACTGGTTCACCGACCGAGTGAACAGACTCGATCAACGTGGGCGAAATTACGGAAAATTAATATTTAGTGAAAGTTACGTTAATGCCCGTATCATTAATAATTTCAAAACCTGTTAGTCAGTAAAGCCGGACTTCGTACGTAGCAACAAATAGTATTATCTATGGAAGTTATCTTAGATCTTAATTATACATCTGATCTAAGTACAAAAACGTACTAATGCTAATGCTACCAAATCACATTTTAGAGATCCATAATGTTTGTATCTTTGTAGTCATTTTTATTGCTTGAATATAGTGGTGTAGTTTAGGAACCACATTTTGTGTATCGAATACAGCACTTGCACGGAGTGGAAAGGAAGTCAACTGTTTAAACTGCCGCAATCATTGATATGATAAGGAGCAGGATTGGGATTCCCTGGAAGACTGAAGATAGGTGAAGAGAATTATCGGAATGTACATGGCGCATATTTGTAATGAAGCGTGGAGTTATTAGTGAAAGAATTAAGAGAGATGGATGGAAGGGAAAAGACGAATATGACCATAAACTGGTACTAGATTTCAGGCATAAGGATGTGCGAAAAAAAATTTCTTAGGTAAGGGGGCCAAAGAGTGGAATAAATTACCACGATAAATGATGCAAATATTTACGAAAAACAGTGAAAGAATTCAAAATTAAAATTCGTAAACGGCGAAAGTAGGCTGGAAGGAGGGAAAATGTACAACAAGAATTTATGATAAGAAAAATGGCAAAATGGGTGTATAAGGAAATAGCCATTGCAGCATGTGCTCCATTGCAATTAAATTGAATACTTATGGCCTTCAGCTTTTGACAACCATAATACAAAAATCATGTCATGGCTGCTATGTTTGAAGATTTAACGTGAAGTGTTACATGGAGTAAGATAGCACATAAAGTAGGAACTAGATGACGAGTATGCGTCATTTTATTGCGTATGTCTGTGGCAACACTGTACCACACTGAGCTGGTGTTGGGCGTAATTATGAATTATTCAGACCAGGAAATAGCGACATGCGGTTGAAGAATGAACACAATAAAGACGTCACCAAGCACAACGCACAACACATCCTACAGACAACGCTGCAGTTGTTACGCAAACGACTTCTGGTAGCTGATCATGTCAGAGCATATTTTGTTACATGTTCACGGAAATTAAGGCATATTTTAAAGTCAGTATGTGAGGGGATTAGAGACTTGACAAAAACTGAGTTGTAACTCTGATCTTAATCAGCTATTAATTGAAGCTATGAAGATAAAGGAACTGATTTTTTATTCAGGTTTATGAAATACAGTTCTATTAAAATGCATGAGCATGATTTTACAAGTGATATAAAACAACTGTGAATGCATGTATCTCAAACTATCATGATTTAATAATTAATATTCCATTGAAAGGAATTACCGAGCTTTCTCATATTGATATAGCTACCATATTAACAAATATTTACCATCTCCAAATGTAGTTTTTAAAAACTTTAATTTTTCATTAATTTAAAAAATCAGTTAAAACTTCGAGTGACATTAGTAACATCTGGGTTGTTGTAGGTTAATTTCTGCAATGTTCCATTATTTGCATTGACCCACGGCCATTGGTTGATATTCTAAAATGTTCTGACAAAAAAAAAAAAAAAAAAAAAAAAAAAAAAAAAAAAAAAAAAAACATGCTGTCATTACCATTCAGCGAACGAAACTGCAGCAGTCTTGTAAAGTAAGGATAGGAATTCGTTGTAAACACGAATATTAGACTGCTCGGTCAGGATACATGTCATATGGGCCATGGTCAGTGTGGTAATGTACCCGCATTAACCTTCGAGATTGATTTGAATGTTTCATACGCATTTTCTCTCTAATGTCAGGAAGGGCTTTTGTAAATAAATACAAATTGAGTGTAAACGACAGATTCACTATCTAAAAACAAAATGACCATATTAAAAAGTCTTACATGTTTCGTAACAAAGTATAAATTGTTTTCCAAATAATGCTAGAATACCACGAATCATCAAAACCTATTAGTCATACTACCCATCAACACTTAAAAAAGAAAAGAAAAAAATAGCATTTCCGAAGGTAAAGTTAATTTGTTGCTGGTAACTGTTGAACAATTAGCTTCAGGCATGAGCTTTTCACCTTGTTATCCATAGAAGTATTATTGGTTCATTTGGGATGTCATTACTTACCCCTTACAAGGTTTTGTGGTTAACTCCGTACAGTTTAACTTAATCATTAGTAAATGCACATTCAAATAGTATATGATCATGTCTTCCTGGAGATCGGAATATAAGATAACTCTCTGATCTATTAATCCTGTGCAGATGGCTTTACTCCACGTAGACCTCTATGCAATAGATGCGGGAAAGGACTGTGGGCAAGAAATGGGAAGGAATTAGGCAATGGTCTTAAGAAGGTACCATCCCGGCATTCGCCTGGATTGATTTGGTGAAATCATGTAAAACCTAAATCTGAATGGCTTGTCGGACTGGAAACCTCCAGTCCACCAACTGACAGTTGGATTGGAGGGTCTGGGGGTCTAGCGGTTGGCACGCTGGGCTCTCATTGCAGGAGTCTTCAGTTCGTTTACGGCCTGAGGCATTGTTATTTTTAATACAATATATATATATATATAACTTCCCAGTGGAAATATCTTAATCACAAGCCATGGTGATTTGCGAGAGTAATAACAGAATCGTTAAGGCTTTGCGTGATGCGACAGGGTCCAATTACAGATATTAATATATATCGTAGTAAACACACACATTTAAGAAGTACTTTTCCATTCTGTAAATGCTCAAGGAATTCTCTTTTTATGACAACCAGTTATAATCAGTAACAACAAAATTTGAATATATAGCATTTTGTCGTTACGTCATTAAAGCCACAAGCAAATGTATGTCATCTCCCGTAACACGTGTTTTTTAAGAAGAAAAAATATACGTTCACCCCATGTCACTTCAACACAATCATAGAAACGTTACGATTCTCCAATACTTCCATCTCATGATTCGAAACCACTGGTTACTATTCCTTTCTTTTCTTTTCCCTTTGTATAAGAAATTAAGGAACTGCTATATGAATTTATTGAAGATATTGTTGCAGAAATTACTGTGGGAAGGGGATAAACCACACAAAATTTCCCAGCCTACAATGTAAAATCAATAAATCAGATAACAAACTTCCCCCACGTTATTTCTAAATCTACATTTCAAGAGATATGAAGTCAAAATCTGATAATAAACGTATCACCATGATTAAACATAAATATTAATCTCAAAACAATCGTGCATCAAACGGCATTCTTAGACAACTTATAAAGTTAGTACAGAAAGGTTGGTTTTCAGAAAGTCAATTAACTGAAAAAATTGGTAGTTTCTACATGTAGGCATGCACAATACTATAATACATATTTATGAGTAACAATTAACGGAAAAAGTAAGTAAATTACGATAATTTTCCCACTAGATATTTACTTAATACTGTATTTACTAAATACAGTTTTTTTACAGGCTTCTGTTTTTTGGACGCATGGCGGTTTCTTTAATCTTACGATAATCTTACTATAAATTATACTATGGACAGTCTATGTTACGAAATGTGGCAGTTCCATCATTACCGTGGCGGCACAATCTGATGATGAATTCTTGTAGAACTCGACGAAACAAATCTAAAATAAACAACAAAATATTTTGATATCTCACTTCGTTTTCGAGATATAGCATGTTCAAAATCAATTATAAGTATAGTTCCTTGTGCTTTGGGTGAGGTTTCTTCTGGTCCAGGCCGTATTTCAACTTAGCAATAACCACTAGGAAGAAAACGCGACACGTATAGCATATTTCCACCTTGTAGATATTAGTGGTTTTAGTAAAAAAAAAAATCTGGTCCAGGCCGGATCTCACCCGCGATTTGTCTCGTCGAGGTACACACTTTGACAATAAATTTGGCCACCACTGAAAAATTCTATCACTCTTATCTTGCACAACAATGTCATCCTAAGAAACAGTAACGCAACACTGGCTTGCCAGTATTGCATTACTGTTTCCTGGTATGACATTGATGTCAGATTGTGCAAGATAAGAGTGATAGAATTTTTCAGCAGCGGCCAAATTTAATGTCAAAGTGTGTACAAACGAATTCATCATCAAACTTGGCTATGGCGAAATTTTGGGATTCTACGACAACCGTGGCGCCGCAATCAAAAAAATTTATTATTTATTTCGATTTGTTTCGTCAAGTTTTATAAGAATTCATCATCGGATTGTGGCGCCACGGTAATGATAGAAGAACAGCCCGAAATGTTTCTATTGGCCCAGGCCGCATTTCAACCTAACCATGTCAATTTTGAGATACAATATCTGGAGAACTAAGCATTATTTCCAAAAAATTTATTCTTTACTTTCAATTTGTCTAGTCGAAATACATAAGAATCCATCATCAAATTGCGGCGCCACGATTATTGTAGAATCACCCGTAATGGATATGTCGAAGTCACCACCTATCCTAAAAACGTATGCAAGTTTGGTACCAATTTCCTACTATGCTTTCACTGAAATTAAATTGGGGTGTGTTGGATAACGGTCAACAAAACCTTGTAAGGATCCATATGGAGAGAAAGAGTAGTAGGGGAACAGCAGACTTAATTTGTTTTTTGGTTATGGTTCTCCGCCTCGTAAACGTCGATATAATTAGAGGAGGGAAAGAGAGAAACTAACGGAAAGGAATTCTTGCATGGCCTTTTGAAGTAACCATCCCGAAAATTACCTGGAATGATCTGGAGAAACCGTGTTTAATGTATACCTAACGCCACTATTATCTTGTCTAACTGCCTTTTAGTTAGCTCTTAATTAATAATGTAACTACTGCATGAATCATTTTTCTCTCACTATTCAGTTTGACCGTTACTTTTCTTTAAAACAAAGCAACACTATTCAAACGTTCATCATCAATAACCGTGTAATTCTTCTTATTCTAATTGATACACATTACATTTACGTAAAATAACATCTTTCTCTTTCTTTATTATACACAACATTTATTCAACTTTTCTTTGCACAGTTTAAATTCACTTAAACATTTCTCCGTACATTTTTACTGGCAATCCATTCAAACACCATTGATTAGAAGCGCCGCCAACGCATTCCTTTCTTTCCTCACGGCTCCTCCGAGGCATCTCTCTGACCTCATCAGCTGTTTCCGCTCATACAAAGTCTTTGGCTCGTTCCTCTTTGCCGCCTATTTAAATCAGAATACTAATATCACCAAAAAAAATTTACAAAAATATACAAATACTTAAAATTACATTAAAAATATCTATAAATCTTATTTGGTTCATGTATATCCATTACACGTGGAAAATCCAAATTTGGATGGCTGGACGAGGATTCAAACCCGCGTCCTGGCGCATGCGATGCTAGAGCGTTACCGCTCACCCAAGCAGACTTAAATCAAAACCGCCTTTCTCAGCATCTTTAATGTAAATGAAATTATTAAGATTGCTCTAACTAGGAATTTTTTTATCGTTTTTAGCTAGGAAGAAACTTAAAATCGTTTAAAAAGCTCTAAATGCATCAGGAGTAAAATAAAATTATGAAAAATCTAATGCGGCAGTGTGAGTAAATAGTGAATGGCAAAAATAAAATAAAATTTAAATTTTTTTTTAAAAAAATGCAGAAATGAGGATATTGAGGAAACATATTTCATACGACATTTTGTGGGTTGATGCAGCGTACAACGAAAAGATGGCATTAAAATTTCTCAAATGCTTTACCCATGTAACTAACTGGACGAATACAAGAAATATAGCCAACAATAAAAATTTAATAATTTAATAATCTAACAGAGCGTGTGCACGGCGCCTGGCACGGGGTGGGTTGGTTCGCGTGATGGTGTTTATTTATCAGGGTTTGACCGGCAACATAGGAGAGGCGGTGGTGCACAATTCGTAACCACCAGATTGTGCACCAAAGCCTAGACCCCTCGAGTGGCGACAGACGACCCTGTAGTGGTGATTCCACCGTTATATGAAAACGTAAAACTCGACAACCTTCCTGTGTCTTTTGGAAGAGTAGACTTGTATGAGTAGGCATCAGATTTCACTCTGTACTTTCTTTCATCTCTCGTCTGTAATAACACAAACAATTCTCTGGAAACGAACACACACACCAATCATAAACATCCACTCTTACAGTCACACAGGGGAAGGCCACAGAAAACCACAGCAGTTTATTTCCAAGGAATATTCCATTCCGAGCGTGATGGGTGAGCGGTAACGCTCTGGCCTCGCATTCGGGAGGACGAGGATTCGAATCCCCGTCCAGACATCCAGATTTGAGTTTTACGTGGTTTCCCCAAATCACTCCAGGTGAAAGCCAGGATGCTTCCTTCAAAACGCTATCGGCGAATTCCTTCCCGTTCCTTACCTGCCTCTAATGACCTCGACGTCAACGAGGCCTAAAGCCATAAGCAAAAAAAAAAAAAAAGGTAGTACCATCCATAGTGAAAGCCTATGATCGGATACAGTGGACAGATACACTTTGGCTTCTTGAATAGAATCAGTAACAAAAAAATAATTAAATAGTCTTACCATAGGGTCAGAACAAAATGCTCTCTATGTGATACAGTTTATAGAGGGTTTGAATCCAAAATTTTGTAGTGATTCTTAGCGACGAAAAAATATTCTATTTATGACTACTGTTCTGAGGTCATCATCAATTTTTTGTGAAAATTTGCTAAACTAATCAAAATAAAATGACCTAAGTGCGTGTCTTAATATAGAATAATACGTACTGACTTCCATTAAACTCGTTCGTAAATAAAGGGGTTCTTTTTGTTGATAGGCTCGATGTGACACTGTGCAGTCAAAGAGTTTAACGAGATAATGGTAAAAATTCTCGAGCTTACAGCAACGTTAAAGTATTTCAATTCTGGGAGTTTGAAGATTCCATTTCTCAATCAACTGCGATATTTCAAAGGGAATGGATGCTTGAGAATTTTATTTTATTATTTTTCCTCAAAGTCATTCTGCTTAATCCCCACTCCACTGGCGTTACCCCTATTTGTCACTCGGCAACATGGACAGAGCGGTCAGCTGGGTGAGGAACATGACTTTGAGTCGCCAGATGTGAGTGAACAGGGTATAGACGCAGCTGGTCGCCTCAAACCGTCAGTTTAGATCGAAAGTGGTGACTATTTTGCGAAATTATTATTATTACTAAATTTAGACGCACCAGAGATAATTTCGTTTTTTTTCCTTGCCTTGTAAATAATTATCGTCATTAATTGACTAAGATTTGGTACCAATAATGTAATAAATGAGGCTCTATAAGAAAGTAATGTATACGCGTCTTAAATCTTAATTTATTATCATTCAAAACGGTTACGTTAAACCATCATTACATAACTGATTTTAGCTTCAATCTTTCTCAGGCTATATAAAAGAAGCAGAGCACGTACCTCAATAACCAACAACCAACTACCAAATAGTTAAGAATTTGATTTTCATGTATTGTTCATTGGACTTTATTATATTGAATCGAGGGAAACACGCCGACTGCGAGAAATCAAGGCCATGTCTGTCCACACATAATCTCTGTATTTTTGCGCTCTCTTACTATCTACGTACTAAACATAAAATCTTCAAATTTTGCAGGATAAGTTCGTGTGTCTGCCAAATCGGATCAAGAAATTGTATGTTTATCCTTTTACTATGTTTCTATAATAACGAGATCATCTAAACTCGTGTTTAATACTTCCATTAATGTTTTAACGCCCTTCTCACTACACATAAATTCTAAAAATTCCTCAGATTAAAGTCTTTATTATTATTATTATTAATTAATGGCTTTAAGCATCTTAGGCCTTACAGCCAGCCTGGTGAATTTTTTTCCAGCTAATTAGACACACCACAGGACGAACATGACATTCACAGACACAGCACTTAAACATCCATACCCTCAGCCGGACTCGAACCCGCGACATTTGGCACGCGGAGCTAGGACTCTAGCCCCAACGCTACCGAGGCAGGCAGATTAAACTCTAAGGCCTAAAACAGACGAAGCGACTTCCTGCCGCGCGGTGGTCGTCTCAACTTGTTCACATGCCGGCCTCGGTAGCGTGGGGGCTCCGCGTGCCGAAGGCCGCCGGTTCGAATCCGGCCACGGGCATGGATGTTTAAGTGTTGTGTGTCTGTGTGAATGTCCTGGCCGTCCGTCCTGTGGCGTCCATACATTGGAAAATACAATATATACTGGATGATGACTTATACACTGAAAACAACAAAATTACATTGAGCTGGCTGTATGGCCTTCGTTGCCAAATGCCATTAAAATAAAAAAAAAAACCTTGTTCACATGAAGCGACTGACCAACATGTGGACCGTCGATATGGTGCGTGTGGTTCAATTCTTGGTGAAACGATCGATGTTGAAGGCTGAAATGCTTCTGAGGTTACTGATCCATTGGTGGAACAGGAGAAGAAAAAAATGCCGATACCACTGCTTCTGAACCTATTTCGTTCATTTTTTCCCTAGTAAAAGGAAAAATATGTGAACACAAGTCATAAAAAATATGAATGTAACTTTCCTTGGAACTAATCAGACACTCAAACTGTATTTTTTGGCTCAAATGCACAGATTAAGATAAAAGTTAAGATAAAGTTTCGGTGCTGGATCGATAGGAAAATATTAAATTTCAAAGTCTAAAATTGTATTATTAAAATAGTACTGATCTTAATGACTTTCTACGAATGTGATGCGAAGTTACCACACCTCCTTCAGTGGCGGAGTGATAACCCATCCACTTGCCTTGAAGGAACTTATTCTAACCGGGGACTTAAGTGTGGAAAACTGCCTGCTGTGACTTTTCTTTTCTCTGTGATAAGTTTGTTTTAGTTTGTGAAATGTGTCATACATAGGGCAGAAATTGGGAACCGTTTTTAGTTGATTGCGGGAATAATCTTGTAAACAGTTGAAATGATATCTCTTTTTTAATTAAATGAGTGAGATCCTATTTTTAAAAAACTTTATGATAGTGATCTTGGTGACAATGCTTTTTGGAATTGCGAGTGTAAAAGTAGTAAAATAAATTTGCTTTTTTCCTACGACCGGATGACAGATTAAAAAGTTGTCACCCTCTGTGTTTTTGTAATTGCTGAATCTTCTGTTTAACGTGGATTCAGAACCACGGACTGTTAGTAATGTATCTCATATATTATGATCAGATTTTTAATAATTTCTAGAATGCAGGCTAGTTGAAAACATACCAAAGAACGTATTTCATTAAAATTAAAGTAAACTCAATTCAAATATCAGAGAAGACAGGTAAAAAAAATTAAAAATTAAAAAAAAAAATATTTAAAAAAAAAAAATTAAAAAATTTGGAGATCCAATTTTGCTTCATTTCCTCTTCTATCATTAGAGGCGTAAAGGACCGGGGGCAAGGAATGGACAGGAGTTAAAGGAATTTTGCCATGGGCTTTTGAAGAAACCTTCCCGGCATTGGCCTGGAGTGATTTGGACAAACCAAGGAAAACCCAAATCTGTATTTGCGGACTGGGATTCGAACCTACGTCTTCAGGAATGTAAGTCCAAAGCGTTACCACTCACCTACCACGCTCGGTATTTCCCCTAATCAAAGCAAGTGTTGTTACAGGCGAAGATCAAGTTTTCTGCCCCTAAAAATTACTGGTGTTTTTGGTATTGAAACCGGAGATCTTCAGTTTTCAGTGCGCAGGCATATCGCTCTTATAAATAAATAGAAATAACCAACAAGTACCTCTAACTACGTGTCACCCGTTATACAGTCGTAAGTGACGTGTATTGCGTGCTTAGTGTAAATAATTACCTCATGTTCAAACGCATAGCCAGAATGAATGAATAACGTTGTTGGAGTTCTGTTTAACTTATTAAACACGTTCGCAACTGTCGGAGAAATATGTGAGAGATAGGCGCAGTGCAAATTTCACTTGGAAATGCAGGAACCACACGAAGAAGTGCAGCTCAAAATGGTGTGTCTACGGGAAAAACTGATTTCCCCAGCGTCGGCTGCAGCTAAATTCACTATAAAGGGAAAGAAAACTTTCACTGCCTGTTTTTCACCACTATGCTCGCAAATAATTACAAAAAAAGTAAAAAACAAAATTCGAATTTTCATTAGCCTATTTATTTAATGAAATTGTATATTACTTGTTTAAAAAAATGTAATGATACAAAAAAGCGAAAAAATCTCCATTTCTGATTTATTTTCTTCAGTCGACCGTGTCGCCGCGCCGCGAGTTCAAAACAGACGTGGCGGCGCATTGCCCCATTTAATTACATTGGACAATGCGTCAACTCGAACGCAGCGCGGCAGAAAACGCCACGTCTGTTTTAGGCCTTAAAGTGAAATATAAGTTAGGTTCGTATTTCAGCCATATTGGATAAATAGATCGTGACCTTTGACACTTCACTATTTAGTCTCTGGCAGCACAAAATCTCTGGGTTTAGAACTTCGAAATTCCATCACCATAAATTCTTCAAATTTTGCGGAGTGAGCAATTAGGGTCACTTACAGGTCCGGAGTGTATTTCAGTCTGTTTGGGTAAAGTGATTACAAACTTTAATTCTTTTTTTATATAGTGCGCAGGTCTGTTCACAACAAACCAATTTCTTTACTACTTTAACTTCATTAAGACCAAGGAGAATTTCTTAAATTAATACAGAATGAACTTTTCTTGCGAGATTATGGTTACGTTCGTATTTTCCCTAGTTAAGCACTCATGACATTTGATCCTAAAAACGGGAACTATTTAAGATCCGTGACATGACTAAAACAAGATCACGGAATTACACCACTTACCAAATGCTCAGAACACAATCTAGTTATTAAAGACATATCCTTCAGACAAAAGAACAAATTCAAAATAACATTGGTATGTTCTATAATATTTTTACATTGTCCCTCTAAATGCTGGAAACAAAGGAAAAGTGTAGCACCTGAACTAAACATTCAACATCCCAGGAGGATCATAAACATATACTTTTTCTATAAAGTACATTTTTTTTGTCACAAGACATTATGTCCGTTTATACCTAACCGAAATCGATAAATGAGGTATCTTGTTAAACTTTAAGGTCTCTACTTTAGTCAAATCATATTTAAAGAAGTTAATTTTTACAAATTCTACCCTTGAAGTGAAAAAGTGTCATTCCCATAACTTTTTTTGTCACCAGCCATTTATCTTATTTCCCCTGATATCTAACCGTAATAGATAAATGAGGTATCATTTTAAAGATTAAAGTCTCCGCTTTGGTCACATCATATTTTGAGAAAGGAATTTTTCCGTATTTGATCCTACTTAATTATTATTTCCATAACTGATTTTTTGTCATGTGCCATTTATTTCCCTTCATATCTAGCCGAAATAGATAAATGAGGTTTCGTTTTAAATACTAAGATCTCCGCTTTGGTGACATTATATATTAACAAAGGAATTTTTCGGAATTTGATCCTTAATTGGCAAAAGTATCGTTATTTCCATAATGTGTTTTTTTCGTTACGATCCATTTATCTCCCTTTATACCTAACCGAAATCGATAAATGAGGTATCGTTTTAAAGATCAAGGTCTCCACTTAGGCCTCATCATAAATAAAGAACGAATTTTTTTGAACTGCGACCCTTCAAGTACAAAAGTAATAACCAGGAAAGATGCGCTTATGAGACAGTTCAGGGCCAAGTCACCAGATAGCAGCAGCACATACCACGGAGATATTAATAAACTGTATGTTTTTTGTACAATAAGTAGCTTTTTGTATATTTTTTTTTTTTCAGAAACGTTTCTGCTTTTCTATACAACTCCTATGTAATTTTCCCGAAATTTTCTCACGGGGGCGATCACAGCAACATATATCGCAGAGATATGGATATTCTGTTTATGTTTTGTTCAGGTAGTATTCCGTTAAGATCAGTAACAGTTTGTCATACATATCTTTTGTGCGTTCAAACGATTTTCACCAAGAGTGGTGGTGTAACGGTTAGCGTTCTCGCCTCGCATTCGGCATCCAGATTTGGGGTTTCCATGGTTTCCCATATCACTCCAGGCAAATGCCGGGATGCTTCCTTCAAAAGGCCATGGCCGAATTCCTTCCCATTCCTTGCCCCCCATCCTTTCTCGTCTCTAAAGACCTCGCTGTTGAGAGACGTAAAGCAGTTTAAAAAAAAGTATTTTTCTAATTTTTTCGTAATATGTTGTAAGTACTTTTTTACGCACTTATTACACTAAACAAACAATTGCTACATATGAGATGGTGCTTCTTTCATCCTGTTACAAACAACCAACGTTACTCTCATCATATTTGCAAAGTTTTCACGTGGTTCATCCAGTAATACTAAAACTGAGTTTAGATTACTTCTGAACAACTGAATATCCCGACCACATAGTAAAGCACCGGTCAAAATTTAATTCATCAGTGCTCTAAGCTTGTGGTGAATCCACTAGCTCTTGGGTGTAGTCAGGGTATGGAATGGCCCTCTCCATCAAGAAGTCGAGCGAAAAAAAAAAAAAAAAAAAAAAAATCCAATTTTAATATTGAAAAATAAATTTCGTCAAAATTTGGCCAGAACCCTTAATAGGTTAAGTGAGTATTTAAATTTTTTGACACTTAAAACCGTTTTCAACAAGTATTTTTGTTAAGTTTCCTTGTTTTTGTCCCACCCTGAAGCTACGACCTTGCACTAGCTGCATAAAGAGAATGCATCATTATTGGCTTGGTGACAATGATAAACACATCTAAAACCTCAAGGATAAAAGGAGAAAGTCATATACCATTGGGCAAACCAATTTAACTTGATCTCCAAGCAATACGACTATTAACAAACCAAAGCTGCAGTCCAGTAAACTAGAGTACTGAACAACAAATGGTGGTTGTTAAATCGCTTGAAATAGAAAATCTAGCTGCATTCAACAATACCAGAGGTTTCTTCAGTACCACTAAAGCTATATATGGTTCTTCCACCAAAGGACTGAATCTCCTACGATCTAAGGATCCTCATTCCATCAGTTACCACCGAAACACTTGCGGGCAACATGAACCTGAGGAAGACGGCGGAGTTAGTGGTCGAAATATCGTGCATTTACAACACAAGCCGCGGGTACACCCGTGAAAACTTCATTGCTGCATAAATATTCTTTTTCGTCGTGGAGATAAAGTGAAAAAGGTTCTCCCCGATAGTAATTGGAATGTAACTGTACAACACGGCCAGTGTGGATGAGTTCTCAGAACTGAAGTGAGAACAAATCCTTTCGTTCTCAATGGAGCTAGTCTGTTCAGTTTCGAGGTAAAGTACCTGCAGGGTGTACATCCAGATGTGCAGAAAGTTGTAATGCGCTCCCCGAACTATCTACCTTTATGAATCTGTCAGCGCCCGAAGGATCTATTTAAATCTCGTTGCTTGTATGAAAAGAAGACATAACGCGTGATAAATACCTTTTATTGAGATAGCTGGATTTCAAAGAATATAATTTTCTGCATACGTTAATTTGCGATTTTCAATGCTTTTGATAGTTTAATATAATTTAATATTTCTTTCCGTCTACGCAAATTAACGCTGATACAATCCTGTTGTATGCTAACTTGTACACAAATAAATAATTCTTATTGGAAACAAAAAACTCTCAAATATTGTTTGCAGCCATTATTACTGTTAGGAAAAGATGCTGATCATTATTATGGATCATGCTCAAAAAATTTTGTTTTATAATGACGGCCTGATAAATATCATATTTACCTGTGAAAGGGCTTTCATTCCGAAATATCCTTTCTGTCATTAATAGAATTAATATTCAGAGAATTGATAATACGATTATTGAAATTAAAGGAATAATATTTTAGTAAGTTATGAATGAATGGGCTGCCAAAATCACTTATTTCGGAAATTATCTTTTCCTTAATATCTGCAAATTTTTACGACTACGTGAAAATAAGAAACAAATGGAGCGATTCGGTTCTATACTGTTCACTTCGTGAAAATGAGGCAGATTTTGAATCCAGCAATATCATCCTGCCAGATAACGAAATTAAATCAGTAAACTTCAGCAGACATCAGTCTAAAAGTTCACGATTATTATACCATCCAATCTGTTAGATAAAAATTGCATTTTTCTTTAGAAACCTAACTCCTTTATTCAGCTACACTTTTTTGAACTCACTAATTTCATTTAGAAGACCTATTAAAAAAGAAAACTAATATAGATAAACGGTCTTAAAACAGAAAATCAAAGATTGTAGTCTAATCAAATCGAGGCCCTGTTGTTACTGAACAGCGCTTCTTTGCTCTACGAAAATTGTTTCTATGCATTTTATTTTTGCTAACCACTTTTTTCTGTAATAATGATCCTAAGTTACTTTTCATTTAATTTTTACTGCTACTTACAATTAATTCGTCGTTAGAAATAATTTAACAAACAACATACATTAAGGGATTTTCTGAAGATAAAATTGTACCTTTATACACTATTTGATCGCTTTGACACAGCCACTAATTGGTTTTTGAAGCGAAATAATCTTATTGTCTAAGTATTCTCTTGAAGATATAATGCCACTAGTTAGATCGCACGGCACATTCTATAGAGACTAGCTGTTAGTCTACCGCCGGCAATTAGTAACAAGTTATCTGGTCGAAGAATTAAGTAATCTTTGACGTTGGTTCATTTATCCCGTGTTTATAATCTTCCGATTATTCAAACTTATTGTGTGTGCAATGCTGATGAGGATCGGATGTGCTCAAAATAAAAATTTTAACCTAAATAAAAGCAATTTAAATAATCGTGTAATATTAAACAACAAATTAACCAGAATAGTGCAGTTAATTATAATGGTAACAAAATTGAGCTGTAGATGTAATCATGTAAAGGAATGTCGGATACGATGAATCATACATGCACCAAAAAAAACAAAAAAAAACAAAAAAACGCGGATAATTAAAAAATATAAAAGGAGAAACAGTGAGTGATTACATCAGTCTGTTTATATTGTAATTCTTGCAATAAAATCACAACAAGCAAGATCTCAATGGCGGAGTGCAACAACCGAGCTTCTGATTCAGGGATCGAGAACAGATGCACGCTTAGGAATGACTGGGTTACCTGTAAGGGATTAAAATAGGCTGCAGAATTGACTGGCAGAGATCGGCTTCAATGTGGATTCCACACTGTGAGAATGCGGGGAAGAGCAGATCCCAATCTGTCTGATCCTACACAACTAAAGACTCGTGTTTCAGGCACGAGAGTCAAGCTATAGTTTGGCAGATTATTGTTTCAATTGTAAACCGTTTCTTTTAATGAGTATTTTTTGTCTTACATTCACTTCGGGTTTTTTTTTTTTTTTGTTTTGTTTTTGTTTTTTGTTTTTGTTTGTTAGTTTCTGAAAATTACATTATCATCTGTAAGAGACTGACTCTATCTGTACCTTAGTCTGGACATCACAGATACACTACACAAGTAATTAGGATAGGGGATTCACAGTTTTTAAGCTTATAGAATAGCTTAAAATCTGTGGTATATTTTATTACTATGCGGGACAGAGGAACGGAGTAAGTAATGATAATACGTTCGTACTAACAACAGATAGGCGCCACAGATCATACTGCATCTTAAGTAAACACTGCTGTGCGACATACACACCAAAGATCACGCTACAAAAAAAGATAAACACTCCACTCTTTGGATTCTGAAAAAACTGTGTTTTGATTATGCAATTTTGATTTTTTCAGTTTTCTGAGATATTTTAGGTTATAATACAAGCAAAACGTTAATCGAACCAATAAATCAAAGATTAATGCTCCAATAAGCGTAAGGTAATTATGGAATTTAATTTGCGGAAAACTTTACAAACATACTATATAACAAACTAATAATTATTATTTAATAAATACGCCAATAAAACTGTTGTTGGTTATTATTTATTTCGCGTACGCGTTTCGCCTCTCGTCGAGCGTACAGTTTCTCTGTGATATGCGATTAGTTTTTAACTTTTGAATATATTGATTTTTACATTTAACGAGATTATTCTTATATAGGAAGCATAATATTACTTATATATCAGCTTTGAATTATCATGTAGAACGTTTTGTTTATATAGATATACTAAGATAATGTAAGTAGCAATAAAAAGCCTATCTTAGTATAACTAAATAAACAAAACGTTCTGCATGATAATTCAAAACTGATATATAAATATAAGTAATATTATGCTTGCTATATAAGAATAATTTGGTTAAATGTAAAAATCATTATATTCAAAGGTTAAAAACTAATCACATATTACAGAGAAAATATACACTGAAGATACCTCGACGAGAGGTGAAACGCGTCCGTGAAATAAATAATATCCAACAAAAGTTGTACTGGCGTATTTATTAAATAATAATTATTACTTTAATTAGCAACTGTGGAAAAATGGTATACCATAATCACCTATACAACAAACTTTCATGCCTTGGTACTAGCAGAAAAACAAACGGCAAACGCATTATTTGGCACACCAAGGTCTGAGAATGCTGGTAAATCATAAACGGAAACATAATTCAGAACCCAGTGTTTTCAATAAACTTTCATATAGACACCATCAGTAGGATTGAAATATACGGAGACTGTTAAAAGATACTAAACAGACTTGTTAAGTGTCCATGTAAATGAAGGCAAAACTTCTTTAAAAACCAGGTCACTATTTACATTTCACTTTCTTATGTGGCCACAACAGGAAGTTATACGGGCAACTTTTTGGGAAAGAAATTCCTTGAGGTAGGTTTCGATACTGGATGTTACATAAGACGTCGCTGTTTCGATTAGTCTCGAAAAGAATAAACAAGAAGTCCCGTAAGCTGTTGCTAACAATTCTGAAAGGTCACTGAACGTGGAATTGGTTCAAACCACTTTTACTGAGACGCCATAAAAGGAGCGCGCGAGAAATGATTGTGGATTGCCTGGCGGACGAGAAGGCAGTCAGATTGCATTCTTCAGTAACTAACACTTCCGCAAGTGTTTCTGGGTCAGCAAGTCTTAACTACATGGATCATTTTCCTCACTCCAAGTTAGACGAACCAAGGCCTCTGTAAGCGGTGAACCAGTTTGAGATTTAATCAAGTTGCAGTGTGCTTAATAACGTGAAACATGAAGTAATCATTGAACCGTTCTTTTCTTTTGCTGAAATACCATAAGAACATTTTCGATTTAGTCTATGTGAGTTATAATTTACATCTATCATTTACCTGTTAATTGAGGCTTCATTATGCACGCCTCGTCGCCTAGTTAATTAGGACAATGTCACCGTGTTTTGTCGTTATTATTATTATTACTATTACTCCGCGATTCACTTAAAGTGTGTGGCGGAGGGTGCATTGAACCTATCCGAAAGGGTATTAGTTTGGAAGGGATGTACTGGATATGGCAGGAGGCGCCCATGGGCTATTGTGGGGAACCATCCCAACATTCGCCTGGAGTGATCCGAGAAAACCATGTAAAACCTAGATCAGGATGGCCGGAGAGCTTTATCGAAAGCTACTCTTGTCGGATTTTAAGTTTACTCGCCCGATAAATCTTTTCTATTCCATTCCCTAATCGCTCGTGGAAAAAATGAATACAGAAAAGAATCGGTTCTGGCCCTGATTTCTCTTATCTTATTTTCGCGGTCATTCCGAGATGCGAATGTTGCTGCTAGCAATATTTGTTTGTCATTCCGAAATATTTCAGTCGTGAATTTTTCAATTAGCTTCTGTCGAGAGCAACGCCTTCGGTGTTAAAGGTCTTCCCAACCCAATTCCTTCAACATCGCACTTACGCTTTCCCTCCAACTATATATACCTGTCACGAATCGGGCGGCTCTCCTTTGGACCTTCTCTAATGCCTCCATTTACCTCTTTTGATAGGGACCCCATACAGAACAACAATATTCTAAGTGAGGATGTACTAGTATCTTATGTGCAATCGATTAACTTCCGGAGTGCATTGTTTTAAATTACGACCTAGAAATCGGAGGATACGATTTGCTTTCCCAATTAAATTCTCAATTTGTTCATTCCACGACAAATTATTACGAATTGTTACCCCTAGGTATTTAGCGGAATCTACCGTTCTAAGGACCGTACCATTAATGGTATATTCAGAGCTAAATGGTGTCACCTTTTTACTTACACGCATGACTTGGCACTTTTTAGCGTTTAACTCCAACTGCTAGTCTTTACACCACGCAATTATTTTCATAATATCGTCTTGTAAGAAAGCGCAGTCTTCCTAGGTTTTGATTACACGATAAATAATAGCATCATCGGCAAATAATCTTTTCATCCCCCTTACTATGTCACACAAATCATTAATGTATATGAGAAACAACAGAGGCCCTATCACGCTTGCCTGGGAAACCCTGGACCTCACCTCGGTAAGTGATGAACGCTCACCGTCGAGAACTACACACTGTGTTCAACGTGGTTAGGAATTTTCTTCAATCCTCAAAAGTTTGTGGGGCAAGATCCATAATCACCAGATTGTGTTCCATATCGTTGATATAAAGTGGAGCCTTATTTATTTATTTTCGCCTTTGGTCTGAAACCATTTAGCATTAGCATTTATCATTAGCATTTAACATTATCATATATTTGTCCTAGTTTTCTTGTAACCTGGTGTGGGTTCATATCTTTATTTCGGTTTGGAGGAAACTCTTGGTGATTCGATTGTCGGGGAGGAACTTATGTCTACTGGTAGAGAAGGTCTAATGGACGAACGCTGGGTTTAATATCTCTCGTCTTTCATATTCTTATAAACAGCACAAAACAAAACGCAGTACTTAACATCGTCTTCCCTGTCATCTAAACTTACACACGAAAACTTAGACACACGTAGGAAAACGATTGCCCGCCACAGAATGACAGCATTTATAAATGTCACAATGTCCAAATTCAGTCATCTACTTCATTCAGAGAAATGAAGGAGCTTGGTGGATGAAGTAGTAACGCTCTGGCCTCGCATTTGGGAGGACGTAGGTTCGAATCCCCGTCCGGCTATCCAGATTTTGTGTTTTCCATCGTATCCCAAAATCACTCGAGGTTAATGACGACATAGTTCCTTCAAAACGTCTTGACCGAATTTCTTCTCGTTCCTTGACCGTAGTCCATTCCCACTCTAATGACGTCAACTTCAACGACCTGAAATTTCATGTTTTAGCTAGTTAAAACAGCAATTATTACGTTAAAATTCTTTGAGAGAGGAACCAACAAACAAATGTCATATTAAAAGTACCTATAGCTGCCGAAATGGCACTGTGTCTACGCTTCAAGCCTAATTTCATACATTGCCTATTTGATATTGTAACGATCAACTGGACAGCCCTACAGGCAGACATCCATATCGACTACGAATAGTAGTACTTAATTATTGTGCCTGAAAGAAAATAAGCAAGGAAAATTGGGAAAATCCGTTTGAATTTCTAACGTATACAACTTAATGGTGAAGTGTCTGAATGCACAATGCAAGGTACTAGTTTCATAACCAGGGACTCTAATCGTTTTCACCTGAATTTAACGTTGCCTTTTCCTCTGAAAAAATGGTGCTTTGTGTTAAATGAAGTATCTCTGCATAAATAGCTGAAAAGTTTCGCAGAATACCTGTTATTTACCCCAACACACAGTTTGCTAAGAGTCCGTGAATGTGCTCGACTTTGTGATAATTGGTTCCGGACTCTATGTTGAAAGAAATTTACACCATCCACTACTTGTCCAGCAGGGTAGTGCAGGTTATTGTTGAGCTCAAACCACAGTTAATGTTAAACGATGCACCGAAGCCCTGTGTTAAATCACACACATCTACTCAATTCGGATGGAGTGAAACGACACGACACTGTTGATGGCGGATCAGTGGTTTGACGGAGCCGTTACTCGAAATGGCAGGGACTGAACAGGCAGGCATCTGCGTTAAGCTGTCTGCATTTCTTTCATTTCCCATCCAAAACACACAACACTGAAGACACGCACAATCATCCACTCATTCAAAATCATATTAGGAAGGCAGCTGAAGACCCCATGCCAGTCGCATTTCCCCGGAAAGTTTCATCGGAGTACTGACAACCATTATGCTGATCGGCTACGCTCTGACATCGTATACCAAAAAAACTTCGAGATTTGCCAATTTAAATTGTATACCAGCCTATAGGCAAAACACAGACTAACACTACCATGTTACGATATACTGAAAAGGGATTGCTATCGACTGAAATCTTTTAATTCTATTCAATGCTCATTTGACTTCGACGAGGTCACCTTAAGCTGTCTGAATGACTCTTACGTTTTATGTAATGTCAACCAATCCCAGCTCGATACGCCAGCAATCACGATATTACTTCCTCGTGCCACCAATCAGACAATCACGGTGAAGTAAGATCATCAGCACATGAAAGCCGCTTCTGTTAGCACCCATCAAAGGTCAAGAACGAGAGGTCTGAATCCGTTTGTCGGTCCATCAAGCGATTCGTGACTTGCTCCTAACAATTTACTTATCAAACTCATCTCCATTACAGCGCACAATTCGTCATCACTATAGCCTACGACCACCAGTAACCTCCTTTGTTCCTGCGAAGGTCAACATGGCCAAACACTACTGTTGCAGATTAGCATAGATGTCAGATTGTCAGTCCCACGGTGGAGTGTCGTCAGTCTATTGTCTCCACACACTGCGCGGCGCTCATTCTGCGTTTCCTGGAACTACCTTGTATGAAGTTATTCGGTTTAATGTTGAAACTGAGATATAATGAAACGAATAAGTAAGTTACTCCCTACCACCCAGTCACTTCTTTCTCTTTCCTAGTTATATCTACACCAGGGGCGTAGCTACTGTGAGGCGGTGCAGTGCAGTACCTCTGGGGGCCCCACGGGCCTTCACGGTAAACTGGCGAACCATTTTCCCCCTTTTTTTAGTTCTACCGTCGTCTAAGGGGGCCCCTGAGACAAAGGGAGCCCCTTCCTGCTCAGGGGGCCCCAACCACTGCTCAGGGGGCTTCTAGGAACAACTCAAGGGCCCCATCCTCAGCTCAGGGGGCCCTTACAGCAACACAAAGCAAAGAAAAAGGTCGCCCATCTGACCCAAGGGCCCAAAATAAATTTTTTGCACCGGGGCCCTTGTTAACCTAGCTACGTCACTGATCCACACTAATATTATAAATGCAAAAGTAATACTGTTTTTGTGTCTATTTGTTACGTTTTTATGACTAGGTTGATAATCATCAAATTTTGAAAACTGACGGAATTGTGACAGACAGACGGGTAGCTTGTGTAAGTCTCTGTAATTTCATATCGGTCAATCAGTTTTTCTCAGTCAGTTTGTGCGTCACATTTTACGTAACTTACAGGTTTTTATACCCAGTTCTAGCAATAATATTCTAAAGGCTGGTTCACACTAAGCAAGTGATTTAGTCGAGTACTGAGTAATTTAGTGACTAAACGTGTCTGAACAAGGAAAATTTAGTAGAGCAGTTTAGTCAGTAATTTAGTCGAGTCGATACATTTTGTTCTATTTTATAGAGCGAATAGCGCTGCCCATCACGCGTCACTGTTTACTGGTTCATCACCTAAAAAAGTCTGAACCCGTCGTTTAGTCGAGTCCATTATCTGCAAAGAAACCATTTTAAAATTTGTATCTAAATATGTAGAAGAAAGCTTACGGAATAATAATTCCCTGCATTATAAAATCAAAGACTTCTGCATACACAGATTTTGAAAATACAATGAACATACCTGGATTTGGTGAGAAGTAAATTAAATTGAAAATTAAAAACATCAGGTTAGCACATAATTTTATTAATTATTTTATTAAAATAACATCTAGGTCATACAACAAGATTTTATTATTGCTATTGTTGTTAGAATTGCCGCCTAATGCGATAAAAATATTTTAAGATTAATTTACTCGCGGGAGTTAAAAACAAAAAAACAAAAAAAGAGTCCAAAAATTCAGGCACAGGGACTGACACAGTTTACATGGTCCATTTTACTGGATGCATACCCACGAAACATTACGTCAATTTATTTAACGTTTCATAGATTGCTTGACAGACTTCTGTGAAGAATTCGGAAATAGTTGATTTTCCGAATAGAAATATATGTGTGATTGTCCTTAATCTACATCCAGTAGCAAGAAAGTAGAGAACTGCCTGTAATTTTGTAATTGCCGGAATTGCACACCTTAAATGGGTATCTTTGCACTGAATTTGCGACTACATTTTCATCAACAGAAAATGTATACAACTTACTGACATTCTCAAACTACCTAAGTATTCTTCGAGATCTTCTAATACCAATTCCCTCAGAAAACAATTTGTAGATCATAATTCATCTATTCTATTAATCCATTTTCGTACCCACTGCTTTTTTTTTTCTTGATCACACAGATTTCTTCATTTACCTCATCTATAATAGCCATTTCCATAAGGTTTATCAGCTTATTCACTTGCAACCTTTCATCTTGCAAATACATCTGGATTTGTGTACTGTACTCGACCGTATTGCGAACGCCTTTTGGTTAGCAGCGATTATTTTAGCTACACAACTCGACTAAACTATTAGCCTACTCCGAACAAGGCTGAAGTCGCGGGTAACAGCTAGTAATGAGTAGTGTGTGAGATGCGTGTTGTGGTATAAATAGCTGCGCCAAATAACTCGTGATTTTTTCTCATTTACCTTTCCTTCCTTTTTATTTATTGTAGCACTTTATTTATGCAAATTCGCAAAGTTCAATTACATAGCAGACCCTGGATAATGCAGTTAAATATAAAATTGCATTAACATTACACGATAATACAATTAACTACATTGCGTTCATCAATCATGTAATGGAGATTATAATCGTAGAAATAAACAACTTCATGATATACCATTTCATGTAGATAATCAAGTTATTTATTTATTTGTCGTATGGCTAAGCAACTAACACAATACATTTAAATATATACAATGACAAGAACGCTGGTAGCGTTCACAAGTTGATGTCCAGTTCTTCCAGTCATTCTATGAAGGAAGTTGTAGCTTCGGAAACTTTTTTTTTTTTAATGGCTTTCGGCAACTTAGCCAGCTCAATGTGTTTATGATATCTCATCCAGTGAATTAGTTTCTCTTGTACGTTATGATTTCTAAGTATAGACACCACAGGACGGACAGGACATTCACACTGACACACAACACTTAAACATCCATGCTCGCGGCCGGATTCGAACCGGCGACCTTCGGCACGCGGAGCCAGTGCTCTAGCCCCTACGCTACCGAGGCCGGCTGGAAACATCTTAAAATAGTCCATCATACTTCCTTAAAGGCCATTCTTTGATGATATGCTCCACACTCTGGGAGAGAATCCTGAAGACCCCTCTTATACAACATGACGTTGCATTTCGCATGGCCTGTTCTTAGGCGATTTAGTTTGGCCCACTGGTCTCTATTTAGATGGAATCCCGGAAATCCAGTAGTGGGGTCTTTAATATCTGGATCGTTCACAGATGAGGAGTTCAGCTTTGTCGCCATTTTTCCTTAATATCAAAGTCAAATGCATCTTGTCACACCGGATTTCTGGATTTAAGACGAGTGGGGGGTAAGTCATTTAGAACCTCGTGGATTGGTAGATCCTGTGGATGATCAGGATGGTGTAGTTTTATCCACCCACGTGCATTTCTCCTTGGCGTCTTACCTCTGGAGGTGGTTTTTTGCTGATTAGGTGTAACCAGGGGACTGGGGTGGATTTTAGGGTGTCAGTTATTACTCTCATACACTCATTCAGGTGGACGTCGATTTTTCTAGTATGAGCAGTACGTTGCCACATTGGAGCACAGTCAAGTATTAATAGGTGACAATAATAGGTGAGAATAACTTGAACTTGACAACCAAAAATTTTAATACGAAAATTTCAAGTAAGAAATAAAAAATCCTTGTATTTAAAGGAAAGGAATAAATCCGAAGCAAAATAGTAATAAATGACAAAATTTTGGAAAAGGTTAACACGTTTAAACTTTTGGGATGCCAGCTTAGAAATCTGTAAGAAAAAATCATACATTTGAAAATATTAAATTGCAATAAAACACTGAGGATAATCAACCAAGTTATAGCGATCATGCCTCACGTCAGCCTATACATACAGAAATGTGGTTGATTATGTAAATTATAATTCGTGAATATCATATATTAACGGCACTTTTGGGAGCATCTTTGGCAGCAAAGAATAAACCGGGTGCAGCAGAGCCGAGACCAAGGGGAAGATAATGTACATGATTGTTAATGGAGAATCATAAATAAGATGGCTAGATGATTCGGAAGTAGCTAGAAGACAGCTGCTAAAGATTGAAGCGGTCCGCTCGCGGAAGCTTCATACTTTACTAGCAAGCGTTGGCCGGTGTGAGCAGCAGAGACTATTTCGCAGTACCTTTTGTAGTGAGTGCAGTTGTTTGGAGATGGGAAAGAAGATAATGGAACCGCACATTCCTTCCGTGGGGACAGTCCGCCCGTGCGAGTGGTGCGTGAAGTACAGAGTGGATGTGTGCGTGCATGCATGGAAGGATAACACTATTAATTGATAATAAGTTCAGAGAAGGTTGTTTTTTTTTCATGCGAAAACCCTCGTTTTGAAAAGACCATTGGAGCTGGCCAGTGAGACGCCGTTCGAAAGAATAATCATCGAAGGTGTTCCAAAGCAAGTGCTCGTCCAGTGTTAAACACAGTGCGACGACTAAATTTTGTTTTGTGTGTGTTGCGCACAGAAATTCCAGAAGATCGGACAGCGACGAATTCAACATAAACATCAAATAGATGGTAATTACACAGTCTTTATTCCACCATAATAAACCAAGTCAAAGTGTGGCGCATTGTATCCGAAAGCGAAAACCTGTAGAGACTGGTGCTCTCTGATTTTATTTTGAGTTAATCAGACTTTGTTCATCATCTGTGTCATTTCATTGTTTATTTAATCATTTTTTATTATATAGATTTAATTTTCTTGTTATATGTGTTCGTTAATGCAAATCACCTTTCCTTATGTTGATAACAATAAATGCAAGTGTCAGTATATAAAATTAATACTAAATTTCCTTATAATTAAAAAAACAAATAATTCATTTCTAAATGTTTATTGAAAATTCTGGAAGGACACCTTCCATGGCGCCCAGTCAAAATTGAACAAGGTATTTTATTTTTAAAATTTTAATGATAGAGAGTAATAGTAACTGGTGGCAATCCTTACTCCCGGGTACACTACACGTTATGGAAATATATATGTATATAATCTGTAATATCTGAAAAGTTATGGAAACAGTTGGCCCTTAAGTGAAAATGTTATTTGTACTACCCTGCGCATATGTAATTTCGTTTATTGGGTACAGCCTACAGCAATTTTTACCGAAAAATCTAGCTTCGCTCCCTTTTCATTCCCTACAATAATCTAGTACGGGGAGGTACAATGAGACCTGGCAAGAGTCCAGATCCCCACGCACAGGCTGTCCTGACAGCTGTTTGTATGCGGTTTATCGCAGCCAGCAAGGCGAATGTCGGGACGGTTTCCAACCTCCGCCTCATAAAATACACATAGCACAAACAAAAAATGCACTTGTCATACACATATACATATTTTGCAGACAACACTTTACTTCCTCCATTAGCATGTAGTACGATTTGGCAGCGGAGATATGCTTACCGTCTGCAAGGGTATTGACCACGCAAATGATGAGTAGGACTCATCAAAGGCAGACGACCTCATATGTTGGGGAAACGTAGTTACGAAGAAGAATTAGAGCAAGAGCCAGTGATAAATTTTCTAGAATTGAAAATGAGTCTAGTCAGGTAGATATAATAGAGTTGATAACCCTGACTTAATATCTCCAAAACAAGATTAGGAAGGCTCAAATACCACTGAATTTTGAGACAAGCATTGCGTTTGGCAAGATTATTAGCGAAATCTGTATACAGAATTGCCAGCTCGCAGGATTTTAATTCACTCTAGTCATGCCTTCTCAGATTGTTTATACTCCCAGCTAAAATTCTGTTGTTTTACACTGCTTGTTATGTCATCACTTGCCATTGGTAAACAAAACGCTCCCACTTCGGATTGTATGCGGCGCAGGTGGTGTTTTCGGTTCTGTGTACTTTTCATGACCTTTTAACACCGTGAGTGGTGCGAGTGAGTGTAATGTAAATTTTTAATATCTCGTCGTTTTTTGCGTACAGTAGTATCTTTTATAAATATCTTGACCTTACCTCCACTTCCTTCCGTCCCTGTCAATTTCTGAGGCTGGTGGACATTTCCACTCATTACTAAAACCAGTTGTCCGGCGACAGAACCTGCTGGAACTCTAGAACCTGACCTCTGCTTGTCCTGTCGAGGAGAACAACTTCAGTTCATCACTGGTAACATGTTAATACATAACATAATGAATTCCTGCCACACGCAGGATTGTGTGCATTAGAACAGGTTTTATTTTTTTTCCTAAAAAAAAAAAAAAAAAAAAGTGTAGAAATAAAGAAAAAACTTAGCCTCTTGGCTCAGTCGGCAGTGCAACTGGGAGAAAGAGATTCTTCCTCAGTGAATCCTCCCCGTAGTAATGATATACGTAAAAGCAACATCCAAACAATAACTAATGGTCGTTGTGTTCTAAACCCAGAAACCATATTAGATGTAACTATTTTTCGTTTGACAGTAGAATATTATCGGTGCTGGGAACAAATTGCGAGTTCCTTCGAAATTCCTATTTCAGATTGACCCGGTAACTAAAGTAGTATAAAATCGGCAATTCTTACTGCAATGCTCTTCTTTTATTAACCGACTTCAAAAAAAGGAGGAGGTTCTCAATTCGTCTGTATTTTTTTTTTTGGTATGTATGTTCAGCGATATCTTCGCCAATTTTGAACCGATTTAAATGAATTTTTTTTAGTTCACAACTTAAAATTATTATTTCTGACTTTACGCCTCGTCGGCGTCTTTAGAGGCGGGATGGGACTGGGACCAAGGAACGGGAAGGAATTCGGCCATGGCCTTTTGAAGGAAGCATCCGGGCATTCGCCAGGAGTGATTTGGAGAAACGAAGAAAACCCAAATCTGGATGCCCTGACGGGGATTCGAACCGGTGTCCTCTCGAATGCGAGGTCTCTAATAAAAATCTATAAACTTCTATAGCTTGCATAATAAGGTAAAAATAAAATAATTTTTTTTTCTATGAAAACTCCTTCAGAACACTTCAGACTGTCAAAAGATATGGTAGTGGTATGGAAGTGTAGCAACCCGACGTGTTATTGACGCAACTCGTCGAAAGACTCTGAAGAAATATTCAGCCATTCTTCCTCTACAGCAGACAATAATTACGAAAGTGCTGCCCGTGGAGGTTGTTTTCCATCAACTGACCTTTCCATCATGCACCAGATACGTTCGACTGAATTCGAGTTTTGCGATATAGGTGGACAAATCATTCTTTGGAATAGTCCAGAATGTTCCTCAAATCAATCGTGAACGATTTTGGCACGACGAAATGGCTCACTGTCGACCTGAAAAAGTCTGTCATTGTTTGGTAATGATTGGCATGAATGACCTCCAAGTATGCAGCTGAACATAATCATTTTCCACCAATGGATCATCTCCGTTTGAACAGAGGTCTGAATCCGCGCCATGTAAAAACTGGATGAAACCACTAACAGCTTGCATAGTGCCGACTTGGATTCGTGGCCTTGTGTAGTCGGCACCACACTCGAACCGTAACATCTAGTCCTACAAACTGGAATCGTGACTCATCTGACCACCCAACCTTCTAAAGGCGCGTTCCCACGATCCCTTGTAACGAAGGCGAGACGGGACAGGACCTCATTAACCGAAGTGTAGGGACGACCGCGGGACGCAGGTTAGACCTAGCTTACCTCGCCTCCACCTCCGCACCACGTTGCCTAGTGTCGTTTGGCACAGAGCACTTTACAGCAACAGAAGGGGTGGACACCGCTGCTGCAAACCGATGGCAACAGCGTACTGCTACACACGCCTGTGGCCTGTGATGTTTACCGACTCAGAGTGGGTAGCTGCGTCTCGTCTCCGCTAGCAGAGGCGGCCCTGTTCCCATGACTTGTGGTTGAGTATTCTTCCCGTCCAGTCCCGTCTCGCCTTCGTTACAAGGGATCGTGGGAACGCGCCTTAAGAAGCACGAGCCCAGGAGAGACCCTGCACCCGATGGCGTTTTATTAACAAAGGCACTCGCTTTGGTCTTCTGCTGCATTATCACATCAACATCAAATTTCGCTGCACTGTCCGCACGGACGCGTTTGTCGCGCGACTCACATTTACGCAGGATCGCCAGTGTGTCAACAATGACACCTCTACGCTTAAGTCGCTGGTTTCGGTGATTAAGTAGGTGTTTTCCTTGGCGGGATGCAAGACCAGAAATTACATATTAACGACACACTCTCAACACTGTGTATCGAGGAATACTGTATTCACGAACCATCTCCGACACGGGATATCAGCGGCGCCTAGCGCAGGGATGGCCAACCCGCGGCCGCCGTGTGTCAGCATTCGGCCCGCGAAGCCGGATCATTACACACATAAACTTTAAGTTTCAACGGTCATGTCGAACACTACAACATAACTTGAGCAGATTTTATACCAATATCACCACTCCCTTGATCTAGCGAGGAAGGACAGTCCGTTACCGATGTTCATTTAGATAGCTATTTGCGGAGGCCACAACTCCTTTCGACATTAATATTGATGTCAAAAATTCTCCTCGGGCATTCTGCCGGACAATTTCTTCTGTCCACAATGTTTCGGTAGCAACCTCCACTGCCTTCATCAGGTGAGATGTCATAGCGAAGCTACCATTGCGACGCCACAGTCGGTGCTGTGTCGTCGCAGTGGTAGCTTCGCTATGACATCTCACCTGAAGAAGCCGGTGGAAGTTGCAGCCGAAACGTTGTGGGCAGAAGAACTTCTCCGGTAGAATACCCAAGGAGTATTCTTGTCAGCTATATGCCAAGAAAAACTTAATTTTCACATTAACATTGATGCTCTCAGCTCTGCCAAACAAAGTCAAAAGTTGCCTTAAAATAATAACATTTTTAATATTTCATTAAATATGTATGTTTCATTTACAATTTTTTTCCTTCATAAAAATATTTAAGTATTTTTTCCAAGAAACTAGAATGTGCGGCCCGATAGGATACATTATTTCTAAAATTTTGCCCGGCTGTTGAAAAGGTTGGTCACCACTGCTGTAGAGGAAACGAAAAACGTGTTGCGCGGTGAAGCAGACGTTGGATGCAGTGACGCTGCATTTGAAGCACTAAATCAATTGCTACAGAGGAAACAAAAAACATGGTGCAGGATGAAACAGATGTTGAATGCAGCGTATGGAGCGTTAGATAAGATTCTATTTTAGTGCCAACTATCACACCGCTTTCAAAGTCTTGTTATGTCGTAGCGCAATAAACGTGTCGGAAAACATTTCACATAACATGCTAGCGTAGAATTAAAGGCCAGACACCTGCACGGTACATTTACACGTTTCTTCCGCGGTGTTACTGCGATATGAAAATTTGTATCTTTCTGTCCCATTACGTTTGGCAGTTGAGAGTATAATATCACATAATTTTAAATAAGATATTTCGCTTTGGTTCGACAAAACGTATAACGTGCCAATTTTTAACCCTCTAGAGCAACGGTTCCCAATTTCTTCATACATTTTTTGGCGGATCCCTATTTTTATAAGTGTAAGCTGAAAAACCAGTCTGCCATGGTTAAATCATCACAAATGGAAGCACGAACATTTTATTTAATTCTCGGATGGAACACGGAACCCTTATGACCCTTCCCCGGACCACCATTTAGGAGCCATTGCTCTAGATATTTTTTTTTTTTAACTGCTTAACGTCTCTTTAACAGCGAGGTCTTTAGAGACGGGAAAGGATGGTGGCAAGGAATGGAAAGGAATTCGGCCATGGCCTTTTGAAGGAAGCATCCCGGCATTTGCCTGGAGTGACCATTGCTCTAGAGTCCTGTGACAGACCACAAACGGCGGAGGGTCAGAGTAGGGCATCTTTTAACGCAAAGTGCGGAACCCTTAAACTCTAGGAAGTCATTGTTAGTGAAGTCCTTGTAGTAGGAATGAGATATTTAAAAACAAAAACTCGAAGCCAATCCACCACGCTCTTATTGTGAATTGATTCGTCTTGAGTGATTTCGGAAAAACAACGTCGGCGTGGTATGTACCTCTTACCTCCCCGAACACCATGCTTCAACACGAACTGCACGTATCCTCCAATTAGCTTCAACACAACGAAAAAAAAAAAAAATGTTATGTGTGACACACCACAGATATCTGACGGATATAGCTTGTTTATTATTTGTATATGTTACTGACCAAACCCGTTATCAAGCCAAACTAGTTTGTCCTAGGCCAAACCGGTTTATCCTATTCGTCTCAAGATATATAAGTTTAGCCCAGGGCAATCTAGCTTCGCCTAGGCCGAACTGATTTAAAGTCATGCACTTTTTAAGGTAATCTTTCGAAAATATTTACCAAAATTGAGATGAAATTATGAAAAGTAAAAAAGAACTTATTTCTGCTTCTTAGTGTAACATATAAAATATTTAATCTTTTATTTATTTTAACAGGGTGTACAATGTTGGCATTTCGAGTTACACATTTCTTTTTTCACAGTATTTGATAGAGACGCTCCTAATAAATCCTTATTTGTCTGAACTGAATGTTTGGTAGCTGCAATCCTTAAAGAGATTTTAACATGGTGATTGAAATCACTTTATCTGAGAAATTTTTTAGAGCAAAGGTCGAATTCAGTTCTGTAAGAAACAAATAAAAAAGTATAAAAATTTGATAACCTTTTCTAATTGTAAAAATAACGTAACGTGCTTTACTGAACTGCAATAGAGTGTCGGCAATATTTCACGCTTAGTTCGAATTTAGTACAGTCCATCGTTGTTTATTTTCAGAACAATGGCAATTACGTCTCGTATTTGGTCCCTTTCTCTGTCTACACCAGGAATCGGGACTCTCACATTTTCTCACACTTCAAATGGTAGGCTACTATTTCAGATTGTTTAGATTCTGAAGCACGGAACAAAACAAACTTGGTCTTGGTAGACCAAGATAAATTTAATCTTTCCATCAGGCTGAGTTTTAAAATCAATGAGATCCACTTGGCACTGTTGATTTCAGAATATGAAATTTACTTCAAAACTACTATTCAGTTTAATGGTCTTCAATTAAAATTAAAAACAACTTCGGCCTAGGCCAAACTAGTTAAGCCTAAAGTATTTAGGCCAAACTAGATTGTCCTGGGCTAAAATAGCATATCCTGACATATGTAGGATAGAACGGTTTAGCCTAGGACAAACCAGTTTGGTCAGATATCGGGTTTGGCTGGTAACATATTCAATAAACCAGTCATTCTGAAAGCAGCTCGTTTATCACTGACAAGCAAGATCAGCACCAATACTTTCATTATCAAGATATATTTGTCCGTGGGATGCCATTAGATTTGTAACGACATACTTTGATACGAAAATAGTACCCAAAAGCCCTTAATTAAACACCATTATACGAATGACAAGAATATAACTCTAAATCAGGGGTGACCAACCCGCGGCCCGCGTGCCACATGCGGCCCACCTTAAACATTTTTTGCGGCCCGCGAGATTCACCACACTTTTACAAAATATATTTATTTTATAATGGCCAAAGTAGTGAAAACCGATGTATTAAAAAATAAATTATTTATGCATCCATATATTCAAAAATTAACTGTCGAGAAAAAATTAACATTGATTTTAAAATAATTATCTTGCGAATATATGACAGATATTGCCTGTTTTGTTTCTGAGCTTGCACTTATGAGTTCGCAGAATAATTAAATTATATTAACTCCAAAAAAAGTCTATATTAGGTCTAAATTTAATATGGGGACATATAATTTTATACGCGGCCCGCGAATTTATGATGCATTTCCAAAGTGGCCCGCAAGGGGGCATCCACAAATTACGTGAGGTGTTTTTCCGGATTTCTGGACCCCCCCCCTCCCCCCTGGTGAGATTTTGTGAGATCTGGCCAGACCCCCCCCCCCCCTCTGGTGAGATCTGGTCCGTGAGAACCCCCCCTACAAATCGTCCTGGAAACTTTTGTAGACTTTTTTTTTTGACGAAATACTCTCCAAAAATCGACTTGTAGACCTTTTTTTTGGCTCTACTGTCCCCAATTTTTCGCAAAATCTCACGTGAGATTTCCGTAGACCCCCCCCTCCCCCCTGGTGAGATCTAGTGAGATTTCGCCGGACCCCCCCCCTCCCCCATTTCACCTCACGTAATTTATGGATGTCCCCCAAGATCATTTGGGTTGGCCACCCCTGCTTTAAACCCTAACAGCCAACAGTTGGGTGAGAAGTTGCGTTTTTAATTCTTCGCATGTCTAGAACCCAATTGAACACTAGTATTGCTTCGAGTATCAGATGCAAGTCGCCTGTAACTAACAAGCAAAGCTGATTCATAACGACACTTGGTTAACACCACCCGCTAGTGTGCTTCAGTGCGCTGACGCACCGCACACTGGAGCGAGGAGGTACAACAAGACCTGGCACGACACCAGGGCCCCGCGTATCGGCCATCAAGGGGAATGACGGGACGGTTCACAATCTCCGCATCATCAGCTACACATTTCACAAATAATAATAATAAAAATGTACTAATTACACAACGAATATAGTTACAGCTGATTGCCAGGAATTATCTGTTTACACATTAGAATGAACAAGAGTGATTCAGCCTGCGATGATGAGTTCATGTGGCAGAATGCTTGCACGTTGCACCACGTGCTATTTTGAATTTCCCTAACGTAGAAGGTATTTGAATGCAACGGAATATTTCAATGCCGATTTTCTCGACAAAGGCGAAGAAGTTCATGTTACCGCTTTCCCATATTATATCTCTGGCCATCAGCTTTAATAACACACAGTATCAATCAAATCTGAATTTCGCAATTGGCGGCCTCCTCTTGTTAGTACGACTTGGCAGTAGTTATAAAATACTTAGTGTCAGCAAGGGCATGCGGCTGTAAAAGCAATGCTCCAAATATCACCATGCCAATGATGAGTAAAACTCACCAAAGGCTGACAAACCAAAAATGTTGGAGAATGGTGGTGAAGAAGAAGGCATGCTTAACACCCTCTTCCCTTGCTTGGTGAGAGCCAGAATGCAGGAGTAAGAGGAATACTGCTGCCGAACTCGACATGGAAAGTCATCCATTCGAGTTGTTAATTTCAATTGCATGAATAATAGATGTATTTCAGTCAGGAAACAGCAGCCTGGTGGTTCAGTGACTAAGGCTTCTGACATTAGATCGCAAGGTTGCCATTCTAATCTCTGTCTCGCCGGGGAATTTTATGGATCATTAACTAGATATTCCCCTCTGGCAGAGTTTACTATGTAATATGTAATACGCCAGAGACCTTCCATGTTTCGGATTCCACTTTAAACTGTAGGTTCCCTTAACCGGGTAGGATTACAGGCTTAGATTAGTTAAAAGGAAAGGAACAGGCCACCCTAACTCCGACACAAAGCTAAGTGTAACTTTGACACTTGGCTAAGTGTAATTCCGATACAGGGCTAAGTGTTACTCCGACACAAGGCTAAGTGTTACTCCGAGACAAGGATAAGTGTTACCCCAACACAAGGCTAAGTGTAACTCCGATACAAGGCTAAGTGTTACTCCGACACAAGGCTAAGTGTTACTCCGACACAAAGCTAAGTGTAACTCCGACACAAGGCTAAGTGTTACTCCGACACAAGGCTAAGTGTAACTCCTATACAAGGCTAAGTGTAACCCCGACACAAGTCTAAGCGTTACTCCGACACAAGGCTAAGTATACCCCGACACAAGGCTAAGTGTGACTCTGACACAAGGCTAAGTGTTACTCCGACACAAGGCTAAGTGTTACCCCGACACAAGGCCAAGTGTTACTCCGACACAAGGCTAAGTGTAACTCCGACACAAGGCTAAGTGTTACTCCGACACAAGGCTAAGTGTTACCCCGACACAAGGCCAAGTGTTACTCAGACACAAGGCTAAGTGTTACTCCGACACAAGGCTAAGTGTAACTCCTATACAAGGCTAAGTGTAACCCCGACACAAGTCTAAGCGTTACTCCGACACAAGGCTAAGTATACCCCGACACAAGGCTAAGTGTGACTCTGACACAAGGCTAAGTGTAACTCCGACACAAGGCTAAGTGTTACTCCGACACAAGGCTAAGTGTAACTCCTATACAAGGCTAAGTGTAACCCCGACACAAGTCTAAGCGTTACTCCGACACAAGGCTAAGTATACCCCGACACAAGGCTAAGTGTGACTCTGACACAAGGCTAAGTGTTACTCCGACACAAGGCCAAGTGTTACCCCGACACAAGGCCAAGTGTTACTCCGACACAAGGCTAAGTGTTACTCCGACACAAGGCTAAGTATTACCCCGACACCAGTCTAAGTGTTACACCAACACCAGGCTAAGTGTAACTCCGACACAAGGCTAAATGTTACTCCGACACAAGGCTAAGTGTTACTCCGAGACAAGGCTAAGTGTTACCCCAACACAAGGCTAAGTGTAACTCCGAAAAAAGGCTAAGTGTAACTCCGACACAAGGCTAAGTGTTACTCCTTCTGGAGGCTCGAGCCAACCATCAGGTTGAATATCAAGCTTAAGTAAAGATACAAACACATCATGCTAAGAACAGGAGTTGTGACAGATCCACTTTTTCTCCAAATAATAGAGAGGAAAGAAATCCGCTAATGAGCCTACATCTATTAAGACACCATCTCGATGAACTGGGGAGATATAACGGAAACAGGTTCGTGGAACACAGGATACATGTTACACTGATAGATGAGAATACAAACTTTCCTCCCCAAACAATTCTTATTGTAACTAGCCCAAACCCTTCTCTTGATCCATATAAAGTTAGTAATCAGGCAGCTGGTGTTCACGTTATCCTTATTGGCCCCAATAACGAAAAAAAAAAAATAGGAAAGAAAAGAGTGAACAGAGAAGAACTTGGTTTTTCAGAGTAGTTCAGTAAAAAAAATTCATGATTTCTAGATAAAAGTATTGGAGCGAGTAAACCGGCTCCAAATTAACAATTCTATCGCTCCTTGTTTTAATGTTCCGTTTAGGGTTGTAACGGATGTCATCTTTGTCTATGCGGATCCGGATGTTCAATGCTTGACATCCGCGAATGCGGATGTTTTGCGGAAGCGAATGTGGAAAAATAAATTTATAATTATTTACATTTTAATATGTTATCAAAAATAAACTTAAAATCAAAATTAGTATATTTTTAAATCCAAATTATATATTTTCTTTTAAGTAAAGTCTATTTCTATATAATACTATCATACTGATTTAATGTATTTTTATCCTCATCTTTTGACAACAAAAAGAGGGAATGATTTCACAAATGAATTAAATTGTTTACGTAACTGTGCACACATCTAAACAAAAAAAATTATTTGTCTTATGAAGTTTCCGGAGTTTGAGGCTGGAATAATTCAAGCGTCATGTGCAAGCCAACGCCACCGCACATCTGCGTGCCCGCCACCCGCCTTTCCACGGCTCTAGCGGCACATTCACAGTCCAACTTGTAGGGCCTACAATGATTCGATTTTCCGATAAAGGACTCTTGATGGGCCGTGAAAGTGGTTACAGGACTACACGTAGCACATGTTGGATATTGTTGGGCTCCAGACAACCAACAATGGTCCTTACCGCCCAAAAGCTATGGCGATGGATCATGAGTGGAGGAAACATCCTGCAAGTGTGCGATAAGGACACTGGTGTGCCGTGATAAATTACGAGTGGAAAGGACTGCTTGGAACATTTTGTTGGATCCCTTCTAGTTGCGTGAATGGGTGAGCGCATTCTACAGTAGGTCTACAAGGATGTCATATGAGTTGGACCGTGAATAGGACGCTTTATTTACATGCAAGTTTTAACTTGTAAATTCGTCGCTTGGGTAATAACACCGTTCAGTTGCTTTTATTGCAAGATCGTAAGAAAAAGCAACCACATTGTTGTTAGCTTAGAGAAGATGGGTCGCAACTCGTATAAACAGAAAAGAATAATACATATTGCAATGTAAACAAAACATCCGCTATACATCTGCAATATAAATTGCGGATTCGGAGGTAGGATTTCACGCGATAGTTCCACACATATTGATGCGGAGCTCCGTTACATCCCTAGTTCCGACATTAAATAGAACTTAACGATAGACATCAAAACTTGGCCTGTACAGATCGAAAACAACAGTAATGTAGTGCAAATATAGACTACATATATATCAAAATCTTGAACATGGCAGCATCAACAGCAACGGTATTTCTTCAATTGTAAAATGAATCACAGCCAAACCTGTTGCAAATAATCAATGAATTTATTGACCGGTTTCGACCCGCCTTAAGGGAGTCTTCTTCAGAACTAGTTAAAATATATTACATAAGTCTAAAAACACTTTTTAGTAAGCTGCCGCCCAGATTAGACGCTGGCTCTGTGATGCACGCCGGCTGCCGGATGGTTAGCCAGATAATAAATTTTAATGTGTGACTATAGTACAAAAGTGTACTATTTTATTGAAAAGTGTTTTTAGATTTATGTAATATATTTTAACTAGTTCTGAAGAAGACTCCCTTAAGGCGGGTCGAAACCGGTCAATAGATTCATTGATTATTTGCAACAGGTTTGGCTGTGTTTTCATTATACAACTACATATATATGTTTGTGTGTGTGGAGCTTCAGATATTACCCAACTATATAAATTTAATGTAATTTAATTATTATTATTACTATTTTTTTTTTACGTGTTGCTTTAAGCCTCGTCGACGTCATTAGAGGCGGGACGGAAATGTGAGCAAGGAAAGGGAAGGAATTCGGCCACGGCCTTTTGAAAGAAGCATCCCGGCAGTCACCTGGAGTGATTTGGGGAAACCATGGAAAACCCAAATCTGGATGCCCGGACGGGGATTCGAACAGGCGTCCTCCCGAATGTAATTTAATTGCGTTTGAGCGCACACTCTGGTGGCAATTTCCCTACACACCCACCTTTCCCCTTTCTTTTACCCTCTACTAATTTCGGATTCTTTCAACGGATCGCTCTGTTCACTTTGACGTCTGTGATTCCAAATGTGTTAATCACCATTCGCTTCAGTAGTTACTATCGTGCAACGAGTCAAATAGGTGTAATAGAAATGTGAATAATTATAGTCAGACCGAGCGGGGCGGTGTAACGGTTAGCGTTCTCGCCTCGCATTCGGGAGGACGGCGGTTCGAATCCCCGTCCGGGCATCCTGATTTGGGTTTTCTATGGTTTCCCCAAATCACTCCAGGCAAATGCCGGGATGCTTCCTTCAAAAGGCCATGGCCGAATTCCTTCCCATTCCTTGCCCCCATCCTTGCACCCCATCCTTTCCGTCTCTAAAGACCTCGATGTTAAAAAGAGACGTAAAGCAGTTACAAAAACAAAAAAAAACAATAATTGTAGTCAGGTACCGTGAAGTATCAAATGAGTAATAAGGAATAAGTTACGAACCTAAATTTTACTGTTGCGAGAGTGAGTTACAGAGAATATTTACTAGGAATTTAAGGGCGCTGTTAATGGCGGTCTTCGTGATCCATCAGTCGCCCTGGTCCCGCCACCAGGTTGGCCACTGTACAGTATCATCCTCTCCTCCCTGGTGGGGTGTTGTTATCTGTGGAATCTTGTGTGTTCGTCCATAAGGCATAGGGGTTGAGGATGCAGTAGGACTTCACGAAGTCAATGTTGACAGTTACCCTCTCTGAAAGACACAAGACGATTCTAGTTACCGTTACCTGAAGGGTATTAAATCCCTACAGAACACAATAGGGCGCTCAGTTTGACATTGTAGATCCATCGTCGCGACTGTCAGTATCGGGAACCTTTCTCTTAATGTTTCCGCAAAGTGCTCACTCTCGCTACGCGTTATGATGTGGAGAATATTTCCATTAAGATATCTTGTTTAACTGCCTATATGTGACTATTACGATAAGATATTTACCGTCGCTAATTGTAAAACTGTTATGGGCTTGTTTAATTGCTTATATGTGATTCTTACGTTCAAACAAATTGGTGATAGAACTGTTATTTACTGGACAATTCCTGAGTACGTGTTTAATGGAATATTTACCAGTTTATAGTGCCGATTACTGAATACAATTTGCTTGAATAGAATAGACTTTGATAGGAAGATCTGACGGAAAAAAATATATTTAACCTCAATTCTATGAACTATGTCTATCGGACTTTGGGAAAAATGTATCATCAGTCACAAGAAAGGAAGTAAAATTTACCAGCGATGAAATAATCAAAAATAAAATAACTTTGTGGGAGACATGTAGAAACCCACGAAATTCCAATTGAGTGTAACCTTGATGTGATATATGCCATAACACACAAAAAAATAAAGTATAAAAAACCGGATAGCAGTTCAAAAATTAAGCAAGTCAAATGTAGATATTATTAAACTATGGCCCATTTGTCAAAAGCAGGTTGAAAGTTAGTTATAACACATTTTATAAAACATGCCTGCGAGAGAAAAAGTGCTTATTGTGAAGTTGTTCTAATAGGAACCATAAAAGTAAGAACCTCGTGACTACGTAAAATTTAGTGTAAGTTTCAACAGATCATACAAAAATTGCTTGAAATAATAAAAGAAAAAGTATTACTCCCACCGGATTAAATTTACAGCTGTTGTAAGTCTATTCCAATCAAACAGCATTGCCAATATTCCCCATCGATGAACCTGTATTAATCAAACATGAAATTTCTTTAACTGAAAGTAAAAATAAAGCTTCTTAGTTTTAAATTTATTAAATGAACCCCAAAAACAAGTTGACAGTGGAGCTACTGGTGTGGGATCTGTGTTGAACAAGAGAGTATAAAAAACGGATGAGTTATTATGAAAAGTTGAATGCGTAACATGCCTACCTTTCCATTGCGGGCAGAGTCGTTGTTAGTATTGTAGATTCATGTAGTACATTAATATGAATTGAAACAATGATTAATGTTAGTTTACATATGAGTGATAGTACTACTCGATGGAATATAAAGAGTAGAATTGTGGTGAGAAGATATCAGCTGCAAGTGTACTATCAGCAAAGCTCGTGTGCTGTCTAAAAAGTACCAGCCGTCCTGACTACGGTGTTTTAGTCCATGTCCCAAAAACATATAGGCCAATGCTAGGACGATCCCCAATCTCCACCTCATGAACTACGTATCTCACAAACAAAAATACATTTCTCATACAGCACATAAGTTACACGTCTCGCAGACAGACATTCCTTCCCTAGGGTTAAGTGCTCTAACCTAGTAAGTCTAGTTCTAATCATGGTGGAGGTTTCAGCCCCTCTGTTCTCAATATTCAGACTGTAGTGAACGGAAAATCTTCATTTCAGAGAAATACAATAAATACAAATTCATGATTTATATATAAAACATTTTTTTTTTTTTTACTTGGTTTGATGCAATTCTCAATCCCTTCATATCCTATGCTAACCTCTTCATTTCTACATACCCCTTACAACCCACGTCCTCAATTATCTGCTTCATATACTCTAATCTCTGTCTACCTCTACAGTTCTTACCTTCGACTGTTCCCTCCACTAACAAATTAACCAATCCTGCATGTCTCAAAATATGACCTACCAGCCTGTCTCTTCTTCCTGTAAGCTTCTTCCATAAACTTCTTTTCTCATCCATCATTTCTGAAACTCGTTCATTTCTTACTTTGTCTGTCCACCTAATTTTCAGCATTCTTCTGTAGCACCACATTTCAAATGCTTCAAGTTTCTTTCTTTCCGGTATTCCTAAAGTCCATGTTTCGCTACCGTAAAGTGCTGTGCTCCACACATAGAGTTTTAAAAAGTTCTTTCTAATTCCTAGATCAATATTTGAAACTAAAAGGTTTCTCTTTTTCATGAAGGCTCTTTTTGCTAGTGCTATTCTGCTTTCAACATCATTCCTGCTTCGGCCATAGGTTGTAATTTTGCTTCCCAAGTAACAGAACTCACTCACTTCTCCTATTGCATCCGACCCTATTTTTATATTTAATCTGCTAGTATTGCTATCATTTCTGCTTCATTTCATCACTTTTGTCTTACTCTGATTTATGTTCAGTCCAAAATCTTCCTTCAGTGTTTTGTTCATGCCATTCAGTAACTTCTCAATATCCTCAGCCCTCTCTGCTAACAGTACAATGTCATCAGCAAATCGTAGCATACTGATTTTTTCTCCCTGAAAACTGATGCCACATGGAAATTTTTCTTTGACTTTCTTCATTGCTTCTTCTACATACAAGTTGAATATTAACGGGGATAGACTACAACCTTGTCTCACACCCTTTTTAACTGATGCATGTCTCTCGTGTTTCTCTACTTTAATTATAGCCACTTGATTCTTATATAGTTTATAGAGTATTCTTCTATCTCGATACTTTAGACCCGACTTATTTAAGATTTTGAACATCTTGTCCCACCTAACATTATCAAAAGCTTTTTCTAAATCTACAAATGCCATAAAAGTATCTTTGTTTTTCTTGATCCACCCTTCAAGTATTAATCTTAAAGACAAAATTGCTTCCCTTGTACTGCGATTTTTCTTAAACCCAAACTGATCTTCACCTACTATCTTTTCTAGTATCCTTTCCATCCTTCTGTATATTATTCTGGTCAGTAATTTTGAAGCATGTGATGTTAGACTAATGGTGCGATAATTCTAACATTTGTCGGCTTTTGCTTTCTTTGGAAGTGTGAAGATGATATTTTTATTAAAATCAGTTGGAATTACTCCTGTTTCATAACTTTTTGAAATCAACTAGAATAATCTTTCGATTCCTTCGTCTCCTAGAGATTTAAGAAGTTCTGCAGGGATCTCATCAATTCCAACGTATTGCAGGGAGCAAATCGGCTCCAAAAACAAACCGACATTACATCGATCTCATAAACAGAACTCAACACTTGCCTACAGGAGATCGAATCGAATACAAAGGTGATGTAGACCAGATATATATATCCGAGTATATATTTATTACAGATCCCTCTGTAGGGTTAATAATTCCCTCTCGTTTTATTGCTGTTAGATAAGTTTAGTTCATACACAAACAATCTAATTTCTGACCGTAAAGAAGCAGCAGAATTGTTATTAATTCGGATAACAAATAGAAATGGTTGCAATACCGGTGGTACTTCTGTTTTTTATTCCAATGATTTCCAGGCTGCGTTTCAACCACGGAAGATTCCCCAGCCACCTCTATCGACTAGGTCTGAGAGAATCTCCTCTCTGTGATTGTTCAGATCAGACTATAGGAGACACCAACCACATTATATTTTCCTGTAGAAAATTTAAACGGGCCCAGGATACCATGATCAAGGATTTAGTCAACATAGGAATCCCTCTTCTTACCAACCTAATCCTACTCCTAGTTAGCGATGACAAAGCAGTGTACAACAGCCTTATTAGATTCCTAAAAAATGGAAATATAGAAATCTAAGACCTCATCATCAAAAAATAAAAATGTCAATAAGCATAAAATGCATTGTATAAACGACAACAACGATTCTGTTTTATTCCTTAAAGATTACGAGTAGAAAAGTATGACTTAAAATTGTCATCAGTATAATAAAAATTGTAAGTAGCCTAAGTACAACTATAATTAGCATAAGCAAGATTGTAAATAGTATAATCAAACCTGTAAATAATTAAGCATAACGAATTATCTTACAATTCACGGATGTATGGTCATATAACCGAACGTGAACAAAAGAAAATAATAATTTAGACGCATGAATACCAATGTCGGTATTGCCTCACGTATACCTGCAATATGACTTGAAAACGAATTGTATCAACTGCTACTGCGATTCGGCTTTATACCTGAAAGACTTTAATTACGTTTAGATAAATTCTATTTAAAATTGTAACCAATATAATCAAAATTGTAAGTAGCATAAGTATAAAGATAATTAACAGATGCAATATAATAATGAGTATAATCAAACATGTTATTAGTTAACGATAATGAATCTTGTTACAAGTGATGGCTGTATGGTTACATAACCGAATGTCAATAAATAAATAAATAAATAAATAAATAAAACTCTCCTGGTATCATATTTCCCATAGCGATTTTTTGATTTGGGGTGGTGGTGATGAAAAGAAGTGTTAAAAGATAGGGAGTAAACAGATTTTGAAATTAATACCCTTATTATTCAGTTTATTCATTATCCGCAATACAAACTATATACGTTGAGTTTAAATGAAACAAAAATGATAAAACAAAAATATCGCAGACCGAAATAGTAACTATAAGTACTTGTCATGGTAAATAATTGAAATAATTACTGGACATTTTTTCAGCACAGCATTCAGTCAGACTGCATTGCACGATATTTACCACAATAAATACAATAATCCAAGTAAGATAGCTAAATGAGATTCGAAAGTTGTAATTTCATACAATGGTTAAAAGGTGTTAGCAAACGATGTTGTATTCTGAAGCCGATCAGAACCGAAAGGCCTTCTAATCATACGACAGTTACTCAAACAATAGCAAGAAACTGCTCCATGCTCCAGTCCATTCCCTTCTCTAATTACATCGACGTCGACGAGGCGTAAAACCATATCAAAAAACAAAAGAAACTAACGCCATGTGTTGCTTTGTAACGACAAGTGAATTTCTTAACCTTACTTGCGTATCTCTGTTTTCTACATCAAATATAACTCAGTAGCTACAAACTTGGATGACATAGGCTGAACTCAAAACGACGACCGTTGCAATGTAAGGCCAGTACGCTATGTAATATGTTGCCAGAACCAATTTCTTCTTCTTTCGATTCTGGCCTACTTTGGACTGCGGGAAACAGAATTTTTATCTTTCTCTCACTGAGGTTTCCCCTCCTTCCTTCTTCAAACCAGGTGGTCTTCGCCTGCGTGCATTGCTCTTTTAACCTCTTGAATTTATCAATTTTATTTTGAAACTCTTTTCGATTATAGTCTCACAAGGATGGATACAAACTTTTTTCATATCTTTTCTCGTCTCCTCCACTCATTTTGGTTTCACTATTAATTTAGTGTTGTAGTTGAGGATTCTTTTGGTCAGCCTTCTCTCACGCATTCCCATAAGGTGTCCATAAAATTACAGCATTCTTTTGTGCATTGTGTCTCTAATTTTTCTCTGAACACCTCTATAGAATCTACTGCGCCATTCTGTAGGGTTGTGATATCCCTCTGCTGGTCACTGCAGGTCCAAAAATGCCCTTCTATTTTCTTGGTGATGAAGCATTTTACCTTTCACGAAATATATGAGGCCTTACAGTGGTAAAGTTTTAACAGAAAAAAAACCCAGAATTTTCAGCTACAGATTGTCACGCGCCAGGAGAAAAGTAGAAAGAACGTACATTTGGCATTCTATACAATAAATGGAAATTTTTCATGAAACAATTAAAGTAAATTTGGATTTATATATCCTATTGATAAAGACATGTTTTTTGCTTCATAATTTTGTAAGAACCAGAGATGGTTACAACATTCAAGACGAAATGAGTATAGAAGGTTTCGCCGATATCGGAAAGGACGCCTCAGTTCAAACAAGAGGAACTACTAAACAGTGTATCCAAGCAAGGAACATGACAGCAGCATATTTTGTTTCTGATGTTGCCACTTTACCCCGGTAAAGGAATTTTATTTAAGAACTTTTTTTTGAAACAGCAATTTACTATAAATTTTATAGGTATGATACATAAAATTTAGATTGTAAATACTTTACGTAAAACTGGAATTATAATAAACATAAAATATTTTACTTTTTCGCCTTTGTCGTCCTTCTCCTCGAATCCCTCAATGAATATCCGACATATACTGCTCCAAGCTCTCCTCTTGATTCGATCATGATAATTTTCTGACGGATGTCCCAAATTTCTGGATAAGTCTTAATTACACCTATAAAATGTTCGATGTCAATATTTTCTGAAACTAATAACTTGTCTGCCAATGCTTGCCGCGCTAGCGTGTTCTGCCGCCAGTGTGCACCGCTCCATTGGATACAATGTACTAGGAGACCGTACTAGCGTGCGCGGCGACCCTGCGGCGTGGTGGGCGAGAACATGGAAAAACGAACGCTGGGTCGCCGCGGCGTGACCGCTGGTGCATGTGCACTGCCGTATCTGTTCTTGTGTACTCCTAGCCGCTAGCGCGGCATCTCAGCGTGCACGCGACGTGAAATGACGCTCGTGCGTAACGACTTTGCGCGGCTGCCGCGCGAGCCATGTTCAAGGGCGTCAAACCAGGTACAGCCGGGCTAGCTGTTTCTGTGGTGACGAGCGCGGCTGCCGCGCGCGGCAACGCAACCCAGCCAGGATTGCGCGGCAAACTATCCAGGCACGTCCTTTTCGTGAAGCCACCGTGGACGCTTCACATGCACGAGTAGCTGCCACTTTCACTGTGATCTGGGCCGGCGTTAGGGGGGGGGGGATAAGCTGGTCAAATGTACCCGGACCCGCCGGCTGAATGGGGGCCCCGATCACCGGCTGCAGGGGCCCCCAGGCCTCGAAGCCAAGAATCCGCCCATTGTCGCCCGCATCACATTGTAAACTAGAAACCTAAACGAAAAGTTCATCGGTGGGTAAGGAAATTGTATTAATAGAATACAGTTGGTGCGAAACTTATGGAAGACATGAAATATGTATCCATCGAGGATACAATTAAGAAATTTTACGAGAGTGACAAAGGCTGGTTTAGAGTTCTTAAAATCATTAATTGAGCCAGGTGTGAATAAAGTGAGCACTCAATTTCGGGAGGCGATATCAGTTATTGAAAGACGCTGTAACTTCAAGATTTCTAGCAATCGGAGACTCATATACTGACCTGCAATATCTTTTTCGAGTGTAAAAACAATCAGTTTAGAGAATAGTTCCAAATTTTTTGTAACATAATACAAAACTCCGAAAGAATGGATAAAAATATGGAAATAAAACACATTTTATATTAAAGATTTTACTGTTATTCAATTTTCTATTGCCATTCTTAATGAGAACTTACTTCTTATTAAGGTAGAATGTATTGAGTTAATTATGTAATTTGGCGATTCTACAGATTCGTTGATTGGAATTTCAAGTGATGGTTGTGATGGTAATGGAGGTCATACCATATGATGAGGCTGCATATTTGCTATTCCACAAAAAATCTTTGGCACCGTACAGTAGTGTTAAAGGGTAGAAATTTTCGTTATCCATGGTGGCGAACTGTCGCTGTGCCGCGCGATCCAACTCGAACACAGACAGCCCCGCCTCAAATGCGCGCGAGCCAAGTAGTGCGGAGCCTTTGCCGCGCGCCTAAATGCCGGCAGAGAATGGCTCGCAGCGAGGCAAGTTCGACCGCACCACCGAGCGTGGTGGTGTAACGGTTAGCGTTCTCGCCTCGCATTCGGGAGGACACCGGTTCGAACCCCCGTCCGGGCATCCAGAATTGGGTTTTCATGGTTTCCCAAATCACTCCAGGCAAATGCCGAATTGCTTCCTTCAAAAGGCCATGGCCGAATTCTTTCCCATTCCTTGCTCCCCATCCTTTTCCGTCTCTAAAGACCTCACTGTTAAGAGACGTTAAGCAGTTAAAAAAAAAAAAATCGGCCGCGCCAATGTTCGAGTAGCTTTGCGAGCCAACAGTGTATCAATTATGCGCGGCTGCCACGTGAGCCAATGTTGGAGTGTTGGGCGCACGCAGCATTATAGTGCGTTCAGTTAGGAGAGACGGCTCAAGGTCAATCTGCTCTATCCCCACTCCGCTGGTCTTAAGGGAAATAGTACCTGCTGACAAATTTTCAAATCATTTGCGAGGACGCATTGGTCTGCTTGGAGGAACTGATAACGGAAAGAGTGGTGGTGTGAACAAAGGGGTTAGGGGAACATCACCTTTAGCCGCTAGTTTAAGAAGAACAGAATATAGCGAAAGGAAAATAATTAAAACTGTTGCAAATCGTAGTCAAATGGTCTGTTTCTTCTTAGCTAATCGAACAAGAATATTCATGTCTACACCTTTCGTTTAAAAAAAAAAAAAAGATACAGAGAGATAAGAAAAATTTGTTCCATGGAGATATTTTCGTTGTGTTCTGCCAAAAGCACTACGGTTCTAGACCTTCTTTTTTCACACATTTTTATCAAAATTCAGAACATGTGCTAAGGATAGGAAATCAGTTGGGACATTGTAAAGATTGCTGCTGTCTGGAAGGTAATTGCAATTATGTGCGCGCATGTTTTTTTCCTTCCTGCCTAATTAGACAAGGTGGCTAAATGGTATGAAACAAAGGATTTAAAGCTCCCATCGGACTTAAAAGAAGAAAGAGAAACCTCGCCTTTGTAGCACTACAGAAATCACATTCACCTTGTTCTGAGTTTTACTCATTATTGCCATAGTCAAATTTGGAGCTATGGTTTTTCGGCCGCATGTCCTTATTGACGCCAGGCTTTTTATAGCTACTGCTAGGTCATCTATACTAATATTATAAATGCGAAAGTAACTCTGTCTCTCTGTCTGTTTGTTATGTTTCTTGGGCTAAATGGCTAATCAATCGTGAGAAAATTTGACAAGGAGATGCTATTTGGCATTAGGATGGACATAGAATACTTTTTTGTGTGAAAAATACATGTTGTCATATGATTTTGAAAAATTACTGAATGGCGATAGACAGACGCGTAGGATGTCTACTTCTTTGTAGTACCTTCCAGCACAGTGGCCTGGTCGCACAGGGGTTAATGCGCTTGGTTACTGATGTTTGCAGCTTGGTATCTGGTTCAAATCCCGTTGGAAGCAAAGACTTTTAAGAATTGTTTTTGATCGTATTAGCCACACATGGACGGTTGGTTTTTCCGGTTTCCATGTTAAACTGTAAATACCACAAATTTAGGGGTGCAATGCGTGGCAAATAATAGGTGGTCTAGCAATGCTGTAAGTGTACGCTGAATTTAGTGTGTGTCTGTGTGTGTGTGTGTGTGTGTGTGTGAAGTTTTGAGAACTTGTCAAAAGGTGACAGACATACGGATGCGTGTGTTAGTCTGTAATGCTACGTCATTTGCTCAAGCTGTGCTTCTCGCGCAGTCTGTTAGTGTATGTTTTGTTAGTAAATTTCGTTTAAAGATAAAACGAATTATTTAGTACCAAGTGTAAGAAAAGTGAAAGCAGCGATTCCCCAAGGCTCAGTTCTGGGTCCGACTTTATATAAACGAATTATTTAGTACAAAAAGAAAAGTGAAAGCAGGGGTTTCAAAAGCTCAGTTCTGGGTCCGACTTTATATTCATTATATACTGCAGATGTCCCCACATCCAATGGAGTTTTGGTCGCCACATACGTTGACGATACAGCGTACCTCGCAGCCAGCCGCAGCAGAATTTTAGCCACTCGCCGTATTCAGGAAACGGAGGCCTGGGCCCGGAGATGGAGGATTGACATTAACCCAGCCAAGACTCAGGCAAGAATGATCAGCAAAAGACTTGGGCTCCATCGACCACATCAACCGCACCCCGTTCTTCACCTTCACGGTAAAGATAGACCCTGGTCAGCTACTGCCCGCTACCTGAGCGTGCTGCCAGACAGGAGACTAACCTGGAAAGCTCATATAAATGACATCCACAGGAAAGCAAGCACGAGGCTTCACAGCCTCTACTCGCTTCTTAACAAAGACAACAATTTAGTCCCAAGCACTGGCATTAAGATCTACACGACCCTAGTAAGACCTAATATTGACTACGCCTGTCCAGTGTGGGCATACGCTGCTGACAGCTATATACTCAGACTACAAACTGTACAAAACAGGGCACTGAAAAGAGCTCTGCACCTTCCAGCCAGATTTCCCACCTATGCACTCCGTGAAGCCACTGGAGTTCCATATCTCCATGACAGGTTTAAACAACTGGCTGAAGTTTTCTACAAGTGTTCAAATAGAAGCAATATCCCCGAAGTTAACAACATCGGTCGCTATGACATAACCATTGACCGTCATAAGAGACCTTTAAGTCTAAACAACTAACATACACCACCGAGAAGCCACACCAACAGAAAAGTTTTGCATCACCCAAATACTTCTGGAGGCAATGTCCACGGACAATATACTCCGCCTTCCCCCTGCCTATATAGGATAAGGCAGTAATTGGTGCTATGATGAGATGTCTACTTGCTCACCACTGTACTATTACCTTGCGTCTGCCTAAAAGTTTCTGGCACTAGTTTATTTTGTCTTATGTTTGACGTGCCTTGAGGAGGTGAACCTTGCCTAAGGTGTAGCTAGAGCATAACACGAGCAGCTAAAGTTATTAGAACCCAAGATGCTCATGCTGAAGAAATAAGAAAAGACCAAGCTGAAATAAAGCTGCCCTTCGTTTGTTTTTCTGTTTTTAAAAATATTGGAAATTGATTTTCTTCATAGAATGATAGCTTCCCTGTCAAACACTGAAGACCCAAAGAAACTGGTACACCTGCCTAATATCGTGTAGGGCCCCCGCGAGCACGCGGAAGTGCCGCAACTAGGGATTGCAATCCAGCAAAGCGGGATCCCGCATCATTAGACAGTCTGGCGGATCCCGCACAAAATTAAGCGGATCCCCAATCCGCAAAATCCAGGGGAAACATATGTCAGTCTGCGTGACTCGCTGCCCCACTCGGTCTCTGTCGGATATTTTTCACTGTTTGCCTGTACAAGAGCAGTTGGCATTTGACTCGTGTGAACAAACGTTTGTTTTTGTCGACCTTCGTCATTCGTAAGTAAATAAATACACTTTTACGTATTCAACAAAACTTACTTTTGTTTCGAGTACACATTTCTGTAATTTGAGTTATGATGCGTATTTAGTACGATTTTCTAACTGTATAATTATTTTTTAAGTGTCGCACACGTTATCTGAACTACACGATTACAGCTTTTTATTCACGGTTTCATTATTTTCTGTATTTGCAGATAAAGTGATTGTGACATTTTCCTAATTTGCGGCTGAAATTGATTATTCGTTGATATGAAACTAATGTTACCGTAATTTTAACAATCGCGTACCTATTTATTTAACAGCTATCAAAAGGAAATTGTATATCCTTTGACTTATTGTTGTTTTGGCCGCTGCCTCAATGCGTTTCTTTGACGAAAGCCACCTGTTTATATGTGCCGCTCAGGCTTTCGATTAATCCCTCTTCTTCTTGTTATTATTTCGACTAAAGGTAAAAAAAGTTATAATGAAATTTTCACGGGTATATCGACAAATTGTATTGTAGGAACACCATACTTCAACGGCTGCCTCCACCATCTTCCTCATGTGTGTAATTTCAAGTGTTTGCAATGAAATCCGGAGATACAACCTATGAGGACTTCACTGCAATCATTCGCCGAGAAAGTCTCCTTTTGCCGGCCTCGGTAGCGTAGGGGCTAGAGTGCTAGCTCCACGTGCCGAAAGTCGCCGGTTCGAATCCGGCCGCGGGCATGGATGTTAAGTGTTGTCTGTCTGTGTGTGTGTCCTGTCCGTCCTGTGGCGTCCGCACTATGAAGACTATATAAACACTGGATTTAACTGATTCACTAGAAGCTTTAATATAACACATTGAGCTGGCTGTATGGCCTCAGCTGCCAAAAGCCATTTTAAAAAAAAAAAAAAGTCTCCTTTCTTACTAAAAAATAATAATTTCCACTCTAAGAAAGTCGTTACGCCACATAAGTAAATCTGAAATATTTGACAGTTTACGTGTTGGTGAGTAGTTTCTTTTAATAACATTGAATCAACTGTAATATCAATCAAGGAATCAGGAGATATAATAATGAATCACGCAAAAAAAAGGCCAAGTCTCGTGCTTGTGCAGTGACAAAAAGTTATGAAATCTTGTTCTGAGCCAAGTCTACACTTTAAAAAGTATATTCACTTCACTTTGTGAAATGGAATGCTTTTCTCGGTGTTATGGAACGATTATTTATAAATTTTTTTTAAAAAAACTCTGGTAACTTGGCCTTTAAGCAAACCATATTTTTAAACTTATGTGATGTATTGTACGACACATAATATGACCTAAGACCAATATTTTCCATTTTTATTATTTATTTAAAAATTGGTTTAGATTAAAAAACAAAAATGTAAAACCTCGAAATACACTTAAGACACGCTAAAAAGTTTTAATGTCATTTTGCCAATCAAAATATTGTTAACTGTTAATTTTTATCACTTAACATTAAGTGTAAGTTCTGTAGGGCTGTCCATAAATCTGTAAGAGTACGAGGGGCTGGAGATCTGTTCTGAACGGCACGTCTGGGGAGTTTGGTGGCCAGCGGAGGTATATAAACTCAGAAGAGTGTTCCTGGAGCCACTCTGTAGCAGTTCTGGACGTGTGTGGTGTCACATTGCCCTGCTGGAATTGCCCAAGGCCGTCGGAATGCACAATGGACATGAATGGATGCAGGTGATCAGCCAGGATTCGTACGTACGTGTCACCTGTCAGAGTCGTATCTAGACGTATCAGGGGTCCCAGGTCACTCCAACTGTACACATGCTCACCATTACAGAGTCTCCACCAGCTTGAACAGTCCCCTTCTGACATGCAGGGTCCATGGATTCATGAGGTTGTCTCCATACCCGTACACGTCCATCCGCTCGATACAATTCGAAACGAGACTCGTCAGACCAGGCAACATGTTTACAATCAACAACAGTCAAATGTCGGTGCTTACGGGCCCTGGTGAGGCGTAAAGATTTGTGTCGTGCACTCAGCAAGGTTACACGACTGGGCCTTCGGCTGCGAAAGCCGTATCGATGATGTTTCGTTGAATGGTTCGCACGCTGACACTTGTTGATGGCCCAGCATTGAAATTCGCAGCAAATTGCGGAACGATTGCACTTCTGTCACGTTGAACGATTCTCTTCAGTCGTCGTTGGTCCCGTTCTTGCAGGACCTTTTTCCGGCCGCAGCGATGTCAGAGATTTGATGTTTTTACCGGATTCCCGATATTCACAGTGCACTCGTGAAATGGTCGTACTGGAAAATCCCCAACCCATCGCTACCTCGGAGATGCTGTGTCCCATCTCTCGTGCGCCTACTATAACACCACGTTCAAAATCACTTAAATCGTGATAACCTGCCATTTTAGCAGCAATAACCGATCTAATGCCTGCGCCAGACACCTTTTGTCTTAAGTAGGCGTTGCCGACCGCAGTGCCGTACTCTGAGTGTTTACGTATCTCTGTGTTTGCATGCGCATGCCCATACCAGTTTCTTTGGCTCTTCAGTGTATTATGCCGACTCGGTGTTGTTTGGGACCAATCCTACGTTACTAACAGCTTTCTGTATTCAATTCTGTCAGTAGGTCCACGCGTACGAAGTCGCTGGTATCAGCTAGTACTATATACTAATGGAGGAAGTGTTGCCTTCTGTGTATGTATCGTGTAACTATGTTCAGTGAGTGATAAGTGTATTTTTTGTTTGTGTAATGTGTAGTTTATTAGGCGGAGGCCAGGGACCGTCTCGTCTATCATCTTGGTAGCTGCGGAAAACCCACTAAAAACGCTGTAAGGGGCTCGTGCCCTGTACATTGTACTTTCCCGAAAAAAATAAAATATTTTCATCTTATTTATTTCATCATAATCAACCACCAACAAAGTAAGAAGTAAATCGCTTTACTACATATATTTACGTTTTGTCTCTGTCAGTTAGAATTACTCTTCCGTAAATTATTTATGCCACTGACATATAGCAACGAGTTTCTACTTGGACCGCGCAACCACTCACACCTCTCATTTTAGTCAATACTATTCTGTATCGTACTACACTGTTCACTTTTTTAAAAATACTTTTAAAGGTTTACGTCTCGTAGAAGTCGGGGTCAATGGAACCATGAAAAGTCTGGGGGCAAGGAAAGGGATCGTATTGGATCCAGACTGGTATTCTCCTGGAGTGATTTCGGGAAACCTTGTAAAACCCGAATCTGGATAGCCGGATAGGGATTCGAACCGACGTCGTCTAGAATGAGGGGCCAGAGCATTACCGCTCACCCACCACACTCTGTTTTACTTTCTTGCGTCATTCTCTACAAAGCGCTTCCACCACCATAGTTCCGTTAACTCTGCATCATTATGCCAGTTTCTATAATACCGGCCGCCAACACCCACTTGGCAGTGTTACCAAAACTATACAACATGATAAATGAAAATTAACGATACACGAATTAAACAAAAAAATGGAGATGAAATCCCGTTAAGTAACAACGCGCAATTAAAAAATATTTTTTAAAAAAAGTGGCCGGTAATATTAGAAGAGTATTTCAGAAAGGAATTGTTTGAGTTTTTTTTGCCTCTTTTGTATAGCACTGGAGGGCTGTACTGCAGAATTCTCATAATTCAGCAGAATCGGGACATTGAAACATTCATTATAATTATTGTAAAACATCCGACGACGGTTCGCGAGCTTTGAATTACGCCGTCCAAGTCACTGAATCATCTTGAATAACTTGAGGATACTTTCATTGTTTACTGTGACGTATGTGAGACTCTTTCCCCCTGACGCTAAACGTGTTAATCACTATTCGTTTCCATAGTTACGGTGTAGCCACAATAGGACGGTATCATTACCTTTAACGCTGCAGGTACTTCCTCAATTAGTCAAATGAGCGTTTCAAACCGCAAGGCCGTCTCCATGTTTTGCAGTTCATTATATATGCCGGTCAGTATGTAATACTCAGATAAACTTCTACATCAGCATCTACCTTCGTTCTACTAGCATGATGACGTGTCGAATTGTATATAGTGTGCACGGTTGAGGTTAATGACATTTTTTCTATCAAATCTTTGGTAATAATGTCTAAAAAAACAATCGTTACTAGACACGATAAGGGAGCGTGCATAAACCACGTAGCTCCATTTTGGCCTCCTGTGAACCCCCCTCCCCCCCACGTAGCCCGACGTGGCTTTTGCCTCTACCCCCCCCCCCCCCACGTAGCACGTAACCTTTTTCCCGATTGACTCCAGAAGACATTTTGTACTGTTTTCTCTTGTCAGATTATCATAAATTACATACGGGGATAATTAAATGGCAGAAATAAATATTTACATGCTGTTGTGTGTCTTGAATCTCATTTTAAATATGGCAAATAATATGAACGGAAAGCTACGTGGCCTAGCTCGAAACCCCCCCCCTCCCCCCACGTAGCCCAACGTAGCCTTCCAGCCAACCCCTCCCCCCCTAGACCGAGCCACGTAGTTTGTGCTAAGTCCATATTTAATTTAATCTAATCTTATTAGGATGGGCTGCTCACTCCGGTTGCAATTTCCCTACACGCCCATTTTTACCCTTTCCTTTTCCTACTTTCTTTTTTTCTCTACTAAATTCTTTTAGCGTTTTTGGTAAATTATTGTTCATTTTTCTTGTTAATTTATTCCAATCCCCAAACGCCTTACCTACGAAAAAAAAAATATTCCCACACACTTATGCCTGAAATCGAATGATAATTTGTGGTCATGGTCATATTTTCCCTTCCAAACACCTCTACTAATTCTTCCACCAATATCTTTCCATGCCTCATCACCAATATACGCCTTGTAGACTCCCATGATTCTCTTCACCCCACTCCTGACTCCCAATGAATCCCATTCCAGCTCCTTTATCATACCATTTACTGAGAATATTCTGGGGTAATTTCCGGAGACAAATCTATCACCTCTTCTTTGCACACCTTCCGAGAAAATAAAATATTCCAGTTCTGTATTGATCGAAAAACTGTAAAACCATTTGAATGATATCTAGGAAACCTACATTATTCCAGATGAAGGTCGAAGTTGCCACTGCGACAGCAAGACACCGCTGTCGGAGACTTAATGCCGCAGTGTCAACTTCGACCTTTTCGCCTGATGAAGACAACAGAGTCTGTTGTCGAAACGTCGCACGTGGAAGAACTGATCCGTCAGAACACCAGAGAAGAGTTTTTGTCATCTGGGACCCGGGAAAGACTCAGTTCTCACATTTTAACGATAGTCTGTTGGGAAAAAAACCACAAAAAAATGTCTTCTGGAATGAACAAGGCCAAAAAGAGATACACGTTGATTTTGGAAGCTCCTTTATGAAGTTACTGATATTCAAATTAGCACCAACAGTTCAATACAAACAACCTCTTCAACAAAAATGACGAATTCGTCTTAGATATAAAAAAAAACAATGGAATTTATTAATCAACCCCTCCAAAAATACGGTGCTAAAAATAAAGTTCCATCAACTCCAAGCAAAGGCAGCACAAGAAATTGAATTGAGCAAAAGAACTTTTGTCTCAGATTTAACTATCCAGCCTATACAGACGCCCTAGTAATTCTCTCAGAAACTGTAGCAACGAAACAATTCCGCATTTTGAAAGCGAATGTTGAAAAAGCAGGACTGCCAATCACTTCTGAATAAAATAGTGTATACAACAACTATCGAAAATTCTCCAAAATACAAACATGAAAAATCAATAAAGATATTTAAGACATTTATGTAACTTAATAAATTCTATACTATACAGTAATATTGTTGAAAGGTGTTTCCGTACGTTAAACATTTTTCAGAAAGAATAAATGCAATGTACTGTATTCTACCGATGATAATCGTAAAACTTGGAATTTTTGTCTGTCTGTATGTATGTTGGCGTATCACTCAAAAACTAAGGGGCGTCCACCAATCACTCCTCCCTCCCCTCCTTGATGAGGTTTCGTCGGTCCCCCCCCCCCTATTTTTGGTCACGTAATTAATGGACGCCCCCGAATGGACGGACGGATTTTAACGACGAGATGAAAGGTTATGTTGGAGATCAGGACCTATCATACTTCTTATCCTGATATGTTACAAGGTTCCAAAAACCATGAATTTTGAAATTTAAACGAAAGTTTACATTGTGATGCATGATGCAGAGGGCCAAACAGTAGATTTTGGGATTTTTGACTGTGTCACGAAAAAGCGAATGAATATATTTCAACAAAACTGCAAATAGTTTTTGCTTTTGTGATGAGTTAGCATTTCGGAAACTTTTAATTCTGATTATTGCCATATTTCGTCCGTGGTACATTCCTCAATATTGTAAATATTGTATATCCATTGAATATTGTCTGGTAGCAGCTTTCCTGCACTCGAAACTATGATTAGTGCTATATACGCGGTGTGTCCGAATCTGCGATTGAATTCCAGATTCATTAGAAATGTATACTATGATTACTGCTATATTTGTGGTGATGGTGTATTCTAATTTGCGAATGAATTCGAGATTTTATGTCGTCTTTAGCATAAATAAAAATATCTGTTCGTACACGCGCCTAGGGGTAGTCAACAAACGGAAATTTTCTGAATTAGGTAGAAACAAATAATGGACAGAAACTAGTTTGAAACGTTGCATTCAATCTAAATTTATAAAGAGAACCAAGAAATAACGATGCTCCGTTGCTTTTTCGTACACAACGAACGTTTAATTGGTGGTTTGTCGATGAATGACCAGCACAACTCTCACATTCCGCGTGGACGAAGTGGCAATGCTGGAAATTCGTAAAGAGGCAACTCAAGAAAGATATCGAAAATTGGAGTTAGCCTAACAATTAACAAAAGATCTTTAAAACAACAAAATAAACATCAATAAAAGCGAAAATTTAACATTACAACACAGTTTTAAAACCAGAATGTCTCCTGGAGGCATAGAGTTTAGCTTTATACAAGAAAGAGAAATTGGAGAATAAGAGAAAAATGGGAATATTCAGAAGCAAATAATAATAACGAATTATATATGAAAACTGAAAAACTTTCAGATGCTATCAGAAACTCCTGGTACTACTAAATCGAGAAAGACTAGCAGAGAGGTTATTTCGATAGAAATCCCAAAACAAAAATCGGTTTGTAACGAACACAGCAAAAATGAACATAAGAAAGATGAAATCTGTATAGATCGGAGAATTTGAGGATTTCCATGAAAAAGTACAAAAAGAAATAAATCAGTTTAATAATGTGAAACTAGAACACAGTGGCAGTATAAGGCAATATATGGCAGTTTAAAATAATGACTAGAGTAACATTTCCCAATCTGTCCACAGACGTAACTGTAGTGTTGCCAAATCCTAGAAATTCGAGTGGCTAGAAAGTCGCTAAAATTAATTCCACCAGTAGCCGATTGTTCAGTGTACAAAAAGTTCGGGAGTTACCTAACCACATTACTCTGTTGTTACTACTGGTAGAAATAATTCAATTACAAGTTAACACTTCGAAAAATAAGATGTAGTTGGACACAAATAAATTTCATTATTACTTAATATTACGTATGTTTTTTGTCAACTCGAAATAAAAATTTAGTTAAAAAATTGAAAATTTCAAGTATAGATCGATGATTTATCGACTATAATAAGGTACGTTGTTCAATAGTCAGTGAATTCTGAATTGTTACTATAGAGCCAGTGGTCGCGTTCAGGTTTACTAAATGCCCTAAATGCTAAACAGGTGCTGAGATCAAGGTAACATTGGCTTGTATACATGTATTCTGTTTGTGTACCTTAAATTTTTGGCACGCAAGTCGCGCATAGTTTTTTTCAAATTCAACATGAAGATTTTTACATTCAAATTTTATTTTTAAAAAGTTTACTTTTTTAGCTAAATCTTAAATTAGAAGATTTCCGAATTCACTCTAAAAAGTTTAACATTCAATTAAAGCTAGAGTTTTTTTTAACAAATAAATGTAAAACTCAGATTTAAAAGAAAATTGGATGTTTTGATTTGAATATTTTTTGAAATAGCTAAAGCTAGAATAAACACGAATGGAACTTAAATTAAATAAAGTTTGAATTTGGTGTGCAAGCGCGTTTGTCGTTCCCCATATATATATATATATATCTCTTGGCACTGTATAATTCTGTGTCGAGTTGACAAAAAATGAATCCATTATTGGCTCCAGAACTGTTTTCAATTCTACTCCAAAAGTCGCCAGATAAGTCGCTAAACCATTTTTGTCGTCCAAACAATTTTTTTTTTTTTTTTTTTTTTTTTTTTTTTTTTTTTTTTTGTCGCTTAAACTTAAGCAAAAGTCGTCATTTCTAGCTAAATTGGAAACATCACGTAACCGCATTAGATATTAAGTATAATTCAAGCTGATGTAGGACGATTCAGATACTTATAATACATTTTAAAGAAATTACCTGCGAGAGAATCATAACCTGTTGTGGAATTCTATTCAGAGCGACCAAAAAATTGCACATAACCTGGGGGGGCGTTCATAAATTACGTAAGGTAAAATATCGGGGCGGGGTCCAGCGAAATCTCACCAACCAAGGGGGGAGAGGGGATCAACGGAAATCTCACGTGAGGTTTCGTAAATTTTTGTTGGACTGTGGACTGTAGAGAACCAAAAAAAAATTCTACAAACGACAGGAAAGACGATTATAGGGGGTTTCTCGTTGAAAAGTGGGTGTGTGGTGTAACCGGCTTTAGTAGGGTGAGACCTAACAAATAAAGACTCAAACAGTTGCGAGGGTGATTTCTAGGGAAAGGGGGAGTTTCACCAGAAGGGGGGGGGGCCGGAAATCCGGAAAAACACCTCACGTAATTTATGGATGCCCCCTTATCTGCATGGAATTTAGAGTAACTTATAACAAATCAAACAAAAGTGCTTGAAATAATAATAATAATAAAAAGTTTATCCAATTTCAAAAAGCTGCCAGTGGAGTCACTTAGTTAGTATGAACACTTTAGTGACAGGATTGTTCTGATCAGGACAGAAACTATACCAACCACGTTAGTACAAGAATATACGCCAACTTTACACATAGATGAAGAAAAAAAATAGATAAAATCTACACTTATAATAAAACTGTAAGGGGCCGAAATCTGTACATTAAATAGATTTTGAAAATTTGAATTGGAGGAAGCATTATTAATGCTGTAGAAGATAAAATTGTAATTTTTTTACATTTCTGACTGTCCGTCTGTTTGTCTGTATCTTTGTAACCGCATCACGCTGAAACTACCAGATGGTTTTGCATGAAACTTGGGATAATTGTAACTGATACTATTTAGAATACATTTTATCCCGAGAAACCATAATGTTCACCGGAGATAATTTGTGAAAATTAAGGGTCTTTGAAAAACATTACGCTAAAACAACCGGATGAAAACATACGAATAAATATGGAACTGTATAACTTGCGGTTCCAATTTCATATGTTACGTGGCCCGACTTCATTCAGTGCGCTAAGAGCAGTATATGATGTCGAGCAAACCATCCTTTTGGGCGTTTGCCGAGCGCTACATTTGCTTGATGATGACCAGTACTGGGACGATACACTGGCTGAGGCTTGCGTTATCAACAGTCCACGCCGCTTGAGCCATCTCTTTTCCATGATGTTGGTATCCTGCGGATTGTCAATATGCGGACACTTAGTTTTGGCAAGAGTACTAGGATTTGTCGCTCTAAATCGGTAACGTTACCTTTCCGAATGAAGAAGGAAAAGTTAGATTTCCGCCTAGCTTATGTCTTGCGTTCCTTCTTATGAGGAATTCATTATATCACTTTACGGTGAAATAGAGAAAGCAACGTATAGAGCATGCGAGCTATATTGACTACTGGCAACGATCAAGCTGCCTTTATTAACAACACTATTGAACTCGCGTAGACTGGGAAAATATTGCCTGTAAACCCTCCAAATGAGTCGTGGAGCAAGACGAGGCCACCATCTACAATATTGAGCTCTTAAATTCTTTAGCTGCACCCAGACTTCCGTCGCATGTATTAAATTCAAAAGTTGGTGTGACTTTTATCCTGATGAGAAATTTAAGTCCTTCGAAATTATGTAACCATGCCCGACTTAAAGCGACCACTTTGGAGTGCAACTTAATAGAAGCCCAGATTTTGATGGGATGCGGTGCCGCGGAACAAGTTTTATTTATACCAGTTCCGCTTGAAGCGCGTAGTTTCCGATAAGCGTCTGCTTTGCTATGGCGGTAAATAAAGTACAAGAGCAGACGCTGCGGACCATGGGCGTGGACTTCACCACCAACTGGTTCAGCCACAGACAACAGTACTTAGCCCTATACAGAGTAAGCGATTCCACCATTATGTTTGTGTATGCTTCCGACTGTATAATGAAAATACTGTATACAGGGAAGCTCTGTAAACAACTGAAAATTAATGCTTATTGTCTTCCAATAAGGAAGTCAATAAAATAGAAGTGTGAAAATGTTTGCGCAGTTTGAGACATCAAATTCCCAAGCCATCGTCCGCGGGTTCGATGGCTGTTCGAAGCAATACTTTTTTCTGCGTGCGTTCTTTTTGACTACTGTTCACTGTTCTTAATAATAAAAATTTATTTTTGTGAAGATTCCTCCAAATATATATATATATATATATATATATATATATATATATATATATATATATATATATTCAAAGGCTATGGCTATTTTGATGAAACTTGCTCCAAATGCCCTTCATTATCTTACTGAAAATACTATAGGTGTAAATCAATGCCAACGTAAACTCCTCAGAGTGTGCAGGACGTAAGTGTACTTTTTGTAACATTTCTGAAACGGCTGGGGCAATTTTGATGAAACTTTTTAAACATGTTTCTCAATGGCCGATGGTATAGTATAAATCGACTACAAACATCCCGAGCAACGCCGGGTACTCCGCTAGTATTCGACAAAACTGAAGACTTAATCCAATATCTGAAGGGAGAAGAAACTCTAATAACCATAGGTGACTAGAATGCAGTGATGGGAGAAGGAAAACAAGGAGAACCGTAGGAAAGTTTAGCCTAGGAAAAAGAAATGAACTAGGAATAAGGATGACAAATTAAATGAAAAATATAAAATGACCATAGTAAACACAATATTTAAGAATCATTCGTGAATGGTATACAATTGGAAGCTTCCTCGGAATACAGGTAGATAACAGCTAGACAATATTATGGCTAAACAATGATTTAGAAGTCAAGTTCTAAATTGTAAGGCACACCCATGAGCTGATATAAACTATGACTGAAATCTTCAGTTAAGGCGCACACGGTGAAATTCAAGAGAATGGGGAAACAACACAAGGAGAAAGGTTAAAAGGAACTCACACGGGAGAAAAATTTGCGGAGATTACAGACGTGAATCTAAGAAATAACTCTAAAAGTAATTCAACTAAAGATGAATGAATTTTAATCAAAGCTAGCAAAGAAATATTAGTCATTAAGAAAGAAAATTACCGAAAACCTGGGATCACAGAAACTTTTTTGGAGTTGATGAATCACAGGAAAGAGCACAAAAATGATTAATGTGAAAAGCAGTACAGATATTTTAGAAATCAGACAAATAGAAAATGTAAGGGGGCTAAACAAAATTGGCTGTGATAAAAATGTAAAGATGTACAGTTGAAAATGGCTGTAAGTAAAGTAGATGCGGCTTATAGAAGATTCAAATACATTTTGGCGAAATGAAGAAAAGATGTATACAAATTGAAGTTACTGATACAAAACGTCTGTTAAATTCAGAGAATAGATCTAACCGATGAAGGAATAAATAGAGAAACCTTATAACAGATATGGATTCAACAAGGTAAGAGAAGAAAATGTAAATAATGATGTTTTAGTCGAGCCTGTTTTAACTACAAAATTAGGCCAAACTTTAAGATTCGAACTCAGACAAGGCAGTTGTAACTGATGAAATTTCTACAAAACTTCTAAAATCTCTACGTATGAAGAAATCCAAAGTTTATTCAAACTGGTATCAAAAAGTTACGAAAGAGCTGAAACTCCAACTGATTTTAATAAAAGTATCACTTTCATTCTACCGAAGAAAGCACAAGCGAACAAATTATTGCACTGCAAGTCTAACATCACACCCTTAAAAATTACTGATCAGTATAATAAACAAAAGAACTGAAATGTCAGTAACAGAGATGTTTGGTGAAAACCTGTTTCAGTTTAGGAAAAATCTAGGAAAAAGAAAACAATTCTGGCTTCGAGAGTAATACTGGAAGCGGGAATTAAGCGCACTCTTGTAGCATTTGCTGATTTAGAAAAACTTTTGATAATGCGACAAGATATTCAGAATCTTAAGGAATTCAGGTAAAAAATATGCAAATAGAAGAATAATTAATATAAGAATCAAGTCGGTATGATGAAATTAAAGAGTTACAAGAGACGGGCATCTTCATAAAGGGTCTAATACAGGGCGTTCGCCGGGAAACGCAACCCACTGTTAGCGCTACAAGGAAGAAACTGCTCCGGGCGAGCGAGCGCTCATCTTCCGGCATTGTTCGACCGTCGGCCGCGGACTATTTCATAATAATTACGCTTCATAAACTTCATAAACTTGTGTGCTAAGCATTTAAATGTGACGTAATTCATTAGCTTACCTTATAAAAGATGCTGGAAGTGTTGACCCTCTTGTGTAATGCACATTTCACATCTTCTGAACATATTTCGAGACACACGCTGCCCTAACTGACTTAATGATTTTTTGGGTGACTGTTCTAGTCGAAAAGCGATATCGTCAATTTTCTCCTCTGTGAGAATACGGTTGACCGACAGTCTCTTTTTGTTAAAAAATGAACCCGTTTCTCTTACTTTTTAACCAGACGCAGAATTGTTGATTTAGCTGGCAGTAAAGCGCCAGGAAATTCGCGACGAAATTTACTGCGACACTTTTAAACGACTTCTTCTTCACATATGTATCGTAGAGAAATATTCTTTGTTGCAAACTGTAACGTACCATAATTTTACTCACACTCAAACACGGTACAGATTAATAAGAGTATGAAGCCCCAAACCAGCCAAACCGCAAAGAAACGTTTATTCACAACACTGATTAATAAGAGACTGAAGTCACAAACTATCTACAATGCAAAGAAACCGTTCTTAACAATGTAAGGGTCACTGCACTGCACTGTTGGGGCAGCGGAGGTGTTAAACAGTGCGGTGATTCACGGTGGCGTGTGGCGGAAACTGCTGGCGCCACTGACCGAGCAAGTTGCCGACGGCAACAGACTGGGAGGGTAACGTTTTCCGGCGAACGCCCTGTATAAGGTTGTAGTCTATCCCCATTAATATTTAACTTCTACGTAGAGGAAGCACTAAAGGCCTAAAATTGAATGTGTCTAAAGTGTTCAAGGAGAAACAATCAGAATGCTTCGATGACACTGTCCGATTTGGAGAACTGGGAGAAGATTTTGAGAAATTACTAACTGACATGAAAAAAATACTGATGGAAGATAAGTGCCACGAAATTTAAACAAATTATAGCACTAGCAGTAGGTCAAGTATAAAAACAGGATCAAATGAAATAGGAAAAATAAGTTAATTCTGTTGCTTAGCAAGTAAGATTACAACTGATGGTCAAAGCAGAATATGACTGCCGGATAGAGCCTTCTGGAAGTAGAGAAATCTTATAGTTTCGAATCTACATTTAGGAATCGGAAAGTGCTTTTTAAAAGTCTATGTTTGCAGCACAACACCTTATGACAGACAAGCATCGAAATGTGATGCCGTAGAAGGAAGCTGAAAATTAAATGGAAACATAAAGTACTAAATCAGTGTCCCACGAAGATGAGACTTAATGGTGAACCACATGGGTTGGTTAATTCATTAGTGGAGGACCTTTTTTTTTGCATATGACTTTACGCCTCGTCTACGTCAAGGTCATTAGAAGTAGGGAAGGACTGAAGGCAAGGAACGGGATGGAATTCGGCCATGACTTTTTCTTAAGAAACCATCGCAGGATTTGCCTGCAGTGGTTTGGACACAAATCTAAATGGTCGGACGGAGATTCAAACCTGCGCCCTTCCTAATGAGAGGCTAGACATTAGTGCAAGAACAGTTGAAGAAAAAACTGTACAGGAAGACAAAAATAGAATACTTGTAGCAAATAATTGAGGACCTAGATTGTAAGGGGTATGTTGAGATGAAGATGTTAGCTCAAGAAAAAGAGGCGGAAATAAATCAAATTGAGCACTAAAATTGAAAAGGTTTGATTCCTACTATACTTGGTACGAAACGGATGAATATTAATCTCTCTATCATGTCCAAGAAACTTGGCAGCTTCCGTTCGCCATCTTTCTTCATATAACGAAATCTGTTTCCTGGGGCATTAAATAACTTACCTTCCCAATAGATGCAGATTTAATCACAATATCTTCAATATCAGAAGCACCTCGAAAATGTACCTAGATCGATAGGTCAATAGGAAATGAAGATAAATGCCAAAAAGTGTCAGATTATCAGGTACTTCAACAGAAAAAAAAATTATACTGTGGAGGAGGCATGAAAGGTAAATATCTTGGATTATAATCTAGTAATACACACACTTGGAATGAACATGGAGGGGAGTTGCTAGGGAAAGGTTACTAACTATCGCACATATACTGATCAGCGAGAACATTATGACCACCTACCTAATAGCCGGTATGTCCACATTTGGCACGGATAACAGTGGCGACACGTCTTGGAATGGAAGCGATGAGGCCTTGGTAGGTCGCCGGAGGGAGTTGGAACCACATCTGCACACATAAGTCACCAAATTACCGTAAATTCCGGGGATGGGGCCGATGAGCTATGACTCCACTTTCAATCACATCCCAGATATGTTGATCGGGTTCTGATCTGGCGAGTTGGGAGGTCAGCATACCAATTGCTACTCACCACAGTGTTCCTTTAGTTAAAGGACTACTCCATCACATTCCTGGCCTTGTGACATGGTGCATTATCTTGTTGAAAAATGCAGTGTCATGAAGGGGTGTACGTGGTCTGCAACCAGTGTGCGACACTTATTGGCGGTCATGGTGCCTTATACGAGCTCCACTGGACCCATAGATGCCCACGTGAATGTTCCCCAGAGCATAATTAAACCGCCGCCAGTTTGTCTCCGTCCCGCAGCACAGTTGTCAAGAAGCTGTTCCCGTGGGAAACGACGGATTCACACCCTGCTATCGGCATGATGAAGAAGATCCTCCGTAGCCGACGGCCCATGCATGTACCATTATTAACACCACGACATCAGCAACTACGACTGAAATGGGTACGTAACCATCTTCACTGGACGTTGGCGCAGCGGCAGAGCGTTGCATGGTCTGATGAATCCCGATACCTTCTGTGGACTGTGTGTTCAGACACACTTGTACTCTTTCCAGCATTAAAGCATTAAAGTCTTATGTTAGTTCCGCCACAGTGCGCCGCCTTTCCTTTGTACCAGTCTGCCCAATCTACGACGTCCGACATTTGTAAAGAGGGTGGCCGCCAAGCCCCTCGACGTTCGGACGTGGTTTGACCTTGGTTTCGTCGCTTGTTGAATACACTCACCTCAGCACTTCTCGAACACTCGACAAGTTGTGCAGTTTCTGAAATGCTCGTACCGAGCCTCCGGGCCAGTGCTCTCAAACCTACCGATTTTTGGGTGTTTCCTATTAAAATGGCGAAATCTAAAAATTTGTCCACGATTTTACATTTTCAAGTTAGCAACTTTTCGTTTGTGTTTTACATGGAATTCATCGATCGGTTATATGATAAGTAGTTACCTATTGCATAATGTTCCCTTCATCGTTCCGGGAATGCCCTTATATCCTACATTCCGGACATTTTTAGGTGTTTCCCGAGCTAATTCGTCTCACTATATAAACTAGAATTGGGACATTAATTCTTAATTGGTTTTCATCACTTAGAAGTTCCCCTACTTACTAAATAAAAATATCATCAAACGAAGAGCCGAGTACACGTCTCACTGTAAAAAGAAAAAAAAAATACAATTTTACAGGAAAAATGGGAAGAAGAATTTTCAGATTGGCTGAAAAAAACTTAACTTCAATTTATATTATAGGAAGATAAAAAATTACATCAATATGAATCCCATCTTTGACGGCAAGTTGGAACCAAACATTTACCTCTAACTTTTGGTGATAATTTGTAGTCCAGTTGCGGCAGACGATGCCATTAATATGCTGCAAACTAATAGTTCCAACTCTGGTAGTCAAGTTGCTGTCAAACGGATATAAATTCTTGGACTACAAATCTTGAGGTTTTATTATATATATATACCGATTTTGGGTACAAATATACCGATATTATAGCTGTGGACAGAGTACTTGGCGGGTCAGTGTGAACGCGCTGTTGCCGTACTTGGGGACAAACTCGCGATGCGCTCTCTTTCTATCACCTGAAAATTGCAACGCTGTGCGGCCTGTGTTGCCTAGTCCAAGCGTCAACAGCTCTCTAACCACCCCCAAACCTTCCACCTCCCTTTCACTAAAAATGTGTGAACCTGAGAATCGGAATTAGAAAGTGTCAGTGTGAGTGTGAACTTGCTCGAGAGAAGATATTTTGATTTTTAGCGATTTACGATTTTTACGTGCGATTTAAATAATTCCTTTTGGTTATTTATTAATTGTAGTAATTTAGTGTAATAATTTTACCGAACAAAAAGTGCAGTAACTTATAATTAGGGAAATTTAGCAAGAGAATCTTGCTACTAAAAATGGATACTTAGGAAGAGACTTATTCTCCTATTCCAGGTGTTTCCGAACTAACGACTCCCAACAAGACGCTAGTCATCGACAGCAGAACCACCGCTGCTGAAGCAGACAACACAGTAAATCTATCATTCACAATGTTTATAAATATTTCAAATTTCTTGTGGACAATGATCGAGAAATTTTGTCTTCTACATGTACGCTAGTAGGGAAAGACTTGAAAGATATGGACGTACTTGATATTGACGAAATAAAAAACTGCAGTGATTTGTTACCGCAAAAAACAACCATATTGCGAAAAAAATTAGGGAATGGACAGGTTATTTGCGCTGCAGCTTGTGGTTGTCGGTTTGAGAACTGTCCAGCGCGTGTGTCGTGAGGGAAAATAACCTACGTTTGTTTCTCGAAAGAAAAATATGAAACAATACAGCACTCTAACAAAGCTTAGCGACTTTGACAGTCCTTTGTCAGGAGGACAGTACACGAATTTTACGATAGTGATGAGTGGTAATATATAAACAGATAATTTTGTCGTTAATTAAGCAAGTTTTTCAGTGCAGAGGATGACAAAATAAAATTTTGATTTTAGTTATAAATATACAAACTGAAAATAAAATGTAACACGTGGACTTTTAGCCACAAATAAAAGAAGAGTATTTCCATAAGTTTCCTTAGTCTGTCGAGAATTTTATTTTTCTGCGCAGATAATAGAATAATAAATAACCTCCAATTATATTAAACGCATCTGCAATGCATAACTTTCTTAACGAAATGACATGCATCAATATTTTATGACAGAATAGTGATCATAAATTACTTAAAACATGTTACAAACCATTACTACAAGTAAAGAGGTGAATACAACTGTTACGCGCACGGCTTGGCAACGGCGCATTTGACGCCACCCGCCAATTAATCTGGCCAGAGCTTATAGTGGGCAGCTCTACTGATTTCGAATTTTGACGTCCAAGACCACTGCTCCAAGCCCTCACACTCTGCCCTCACTCAAACTCAGACAGAAAGCGAGCCTTCCCCATTCTAAAATCGGATAACACGCTCACTGATACTACATGCGCCGTGCGTGTGTCTGACTAGGTAGACGCTGCTATCGCCTGGACAGGTTTATATCGATGGTAGGTAGGTAGTCATAATGTTCTGGTTGATCAGTGTATAAGAGTGGATGAAGAGGCGTTGCACAAAACTTTAGCCAGGCCCTTTCTTGAGTGTATAGTGGATAAGAATGCGACAAATAAAAGAGTCGAAGAGATTGCAAAAACGGGCCGCTAGTTACAGCAGAACAAAATCAATAACTGTAGTGGTGAGGGAGTTAGGTTGGGAGTCTTGAAAGACAAAACACGGGTGTAGTGAGTGCTGGGAGTGTATAAGGTATACGTTTGCTATGAGGACTGGATGAATATTGGGCTAGGAATCAGGAGCCGTTGTAGAAGGAAATACATGGCCAAGGTCATGAATTAACTCTTAATTTCATTTGTCGGTAAGAGAATCTGTGACTGGAATAAATTATAGAGGTAAGTATTGAACAGTTTACCTCGAATAGTCTAAAAACTTTGTGAAGACTATTTGCGGCAGTTTATTCGTAATCAATATCTTGATTATAAATTCACTTGGATTGTTAAATAACTTAATACTTTTATATTTACCATCATTAAAATGCTTTTAGAAATTAAAGGTCTTTCACACGTTTAATTTATATTCCTCGCAATAAAGCAGAAGTCTCAGTTCTTATTTGTTAAATAACACGTAATAAATTCATCAGCACAAAATCAGAAGACAAATTTACATTTATCCAATACTTATCTGCTTCACATCATCAAGAAACATATTACTTGGCCTCAGACTAGCAAACTCAACACAATGAACAATTTTAAAATAATTATGTAAATAATAGACATATTAATATTCTACGCCCTCTGAAATTACAAGGACAGCATCATAAGAGAATTCAGCATCAGATGGCATTCAACTTGAAATATATCACTTTCCCATCCAGTTGATTTAATAAATACCATAAGAAAAAATTATTTGAGAATTATTAGAGAATGAAACCGAATTAAGCATCGGGCGCTTTTGGGTTGATATCTGTAGACAGTTCGCACATTATACTAGCCGGAGTTCACATTACCATCTCACCGATGCCAAACTTTCACCAGTCTACGAAATTGAGTGTGAAATTCCCAGGTCGACCACTTCCGTCACAAGTTGCTGACATACAGACATACGTGTTGTCAGCTGGTATTCTGCTCTCTCAAGACGAGAGTCGTTCGCTAACTCCTACGCTCAAGTACGTAATAGTAGTTATCAACTCGTTCTTTTTTTTTTTTTTGCTTATGACTTTACGCCTCGTCAACGTCGAGGTCATAAAAGGCGGGAAAGGACTGGGCACAAGGAACGGGAAGGAATTCTACCATTGCCTTTTGAAGGAAACATCCCGACATTCGCCTGGAGTGATTTGGTAAACTATGGAAAACCCAAATCTGGATGCCCGGACGGGTATTCTAATCAGCGTCCTCCCGAATGCGAGGCCAGGACATTAACCGTTCACCAAATACGCTCGGTTCGAACTCTTCCGTCAGTTAACCATCAATCTGCCTTTTCTGCTGCGCAATGTCTTACTGTACAAACACTTGTCCTTTGTTTATTATTCTCACTGCCCAGTGTTTCTGTACACTCTCCCCATCAGTCGGACCCTCCCTAATATCCCCCTCTCGTCGCCAGTTTGCGTTAGCATCTCCCTCGTGTAGTGTATCGCTACACTACATAGTATATTCGCGAAATGCTGGGCTACTGGCTCAGGCAGGAGGGCAGTTCAGACAAAGGGTGACAGGGCTGCTTTGGTATGCGACCTTGGGCAGGTACCGAGGAGCCGTTAGGTGTGTGTGGAGAGGGCACAGTAGACTGTCGGCAGTGGTTGTGTGCGTGGCAGCAGACAGGAGAGAATGTGATGTGCAGCGACTAATGTTAGCACGTGCTGCTGTGGTGCTCTCTGTTACATGTCGCCCACGGAGCGGATGAAGCAACCAACGGCCAGCAGATGGGTCGTCGCCTAGGAAGACCACTGGAAGCCTTCGGAAAAATGGTAACTGCACCACAGTGAACTTGATAACCACCCCAAGAAGTGTCGTATTGATAACCAAACCTGCCGCCCTAGAGATTCTCATTGCCTCGCTGTGCTTAGTGAAAGGACATCTAAAAAACCCTGAGAACTGATATGTTGAAACAATTATATTATACGCGGATTGATTAATTGTAATTGAGAAGTAATTGGTGTAATAAATGTCAATGTCAAATGTCCGTGAACCGGTGTTGCCAACCTGTACAGCAAAATCCCAATTCAACTTTTCAATAATTTCATTTAATAACTAGCGGAGTTCCAGGCGTTGCCCGGTATAGTTGGCGTAGATTTAACCGTACCCTATTTTTGTTCCCGCAAAACATTTGTACAAAGTTTCATAAAATACGCGCCAACTTTTTCGGAATTAAAGCAAACTTACATTCACCCGCCCCCTACCAAGAAACTGGTGGGCTGAAGTTTATTTGCACGTATACAATTTTCAGTCGTCCGAAAATATTCATGTATATCAAGCTTCGATAATTTGGTTAAGAAATTTCATTAGTACATTACTGAACAACCCTAGATTATGTTAAAAACTCACGTTTGATTCAATTGCGAAGTGAATGGATATACTTGTGGCTCGAAACGCCAGATCCTTTAACTCTGCAGATAAAATATCAAAAATGAATCCGGAATAATATTATCGTAAACAGAAAACTAATGCTGAAGCCCAGAGATCGTGCTTAGAGAAAATCTCTGTTTTTACGGCTATCTATGTCGTTTAAAAATTGATATCCCGAATTAAAGGAAAGAATACTTGAAGCTACGGCCTTTAAAAATTGAATATATCGAATTAAAACAAAGAATACTTAAAGTTTTGTTTAGTGTGCAAAATAGTTATTACTATAAGTTATCTTATTGCTTTAATTAAAGGCTATGGTCAGTATGTGTTTATTGCGGAGTATGTGGCATCTAGTGATTCCTCCTGTGGAATTTCTCACCATACGTTCAGAATTTCATTTAATGCTCCTACATTATTTAGCGTTGAAACATAAGACATGCCAGACAAGTGAATTAAGATTCTAAGCTTTAAAACGGTGAAAACTCCATCGAAATCTGCCCCGTAGTTTCCGAGTTTTTATACGACCAATATGTCCGGTTTTCTTTATATAGATAATGGTTTTGTTGATCAAATAATTAAATTAAATAGTAATTTAATTTTAAAAAGAAGGAGTACAAGGTGTACGCTTCACTGGGTAGGGTCTCTCACTAGCCAATTGTAACAGCCCTAATACCTATGTAAGACTGGAGATTTTCTCGGCGTTGTAAATGAATAAAATTTTCTCGGGTAACTAGCCGAGTTAGTCCATCGTTTGACCTCTGCCGCCATTGTCAAGTCACTTGACAATGGCGGCAGAGTTTGTGACCGCCGAAACGTCGTGGTCAAACGATGGACTAACTCGGCTAGTTACCCGAGAAAATTTTATTCAGCCCTAATACCTGTATTTTGAATAGCATTATACTCCATGAAGTGTTTGTAGTGAGCCAAAGTTTGCTTGAAAGTAATTTGATATGTTTATTTTGTAATTTCTTGTAAATAAGTGTATATAGACTTTGTTTTAGGTAAGAAAATTATTTAAAGACCATTTAATATGTTTAAGAACCGAATGGCGCAAGAGAATTTATTAAAAGTTTGTAATTCCATGTATTACTGTAATTTACGATGTCTACAGGACAATTTTCCACCATTTGAAATAATTTTGTATTTAAGTATCTATAATTACCATTTCTAATCATTTTGTAATGTTATTAATTAATTTTGTATCAATTCCGATTGTTTTTAATATGTTTGATTGTTTGAGTGATTGTTAATGATCGAGAAATATCGGGCGGATGCCTTTGAAGAATTCTCGTAATTTCGATAGACTCTATATAAACAGATCGCCTGGACAGAGAGTTTAGTTTGCATTAAGTATTAATTCAGTGTTACAGAGACATTCCTGCAAGTTTTCATTCAGTTTTCGATTCAATACAAGTATTCAGTAAGTCAGTATTGCATCTTTGGATTGTAACAACTATGCTTGTGAATGTCGCAGACTTGTTTTGATTGAAAATAAACGACCATCAACATAACCTTGTTTTTGGTGGACTTTATTAATTAATTAATGCAGTAAATTAACCCACCAAAGAACCTTAACATGGCGACCGTTGACATGACGAGAAGTTCTTAAACATCTGTGGGATGTTTATCTTCTAAAAAGAATCTGCAGAAATTGCGACGGATTATCGGCGATAAGCGAAAATAACCTGCGAGAAAATTTCGACCGGCTACGCCACACGTAGAGCTTATATAGGCGACACGGATCTGACGGCAAGCGGACCTTCTTCGGCCTAAGGCGGAGATTTTTCCATCGGGAATAGGCTGTAATCTTCCGACGACGAGTGGATTTCCTTCGGCCTCAAAATCGTCTTCCTACAGTGAATTGTGAAAAGTGTGGTTAAGTGTTTGAAGTCAGTGTGGTGTTTAATGATTAATTAAGTGCTTCTAAGTGAAATTTAATGTTATACAAAAGTGAGGAATAACTGTAAGTACGGCATTGAATATTCAAGTGATTTATTTTGCATGTTAATGTGTGGCAGATTGGAAAGATTTTAATTTTCCTTAATTTTGTTTTTTATGTTGATTTTGATAATTACTAAAAATGGCTCATAATCAGAACCTGCAAGCAATTCTAGAGTCTTTTGTAGCCAGATTCGATAGCAAATTTTCTGAAATTAATTCTCAGTTTGCAGAAATCAATGGTAAATTCGATAATAAATTTTCTGAATTTAGGAATGAGTTAAAAAGTGATAATGACAACAAATTTTCTGAACTTGATGGTAAATTTGACAGCAAATTTTCTGAATTTAGGAGTGAGTTAAAAAGTGATAATGATAGCAAATTTTCTGAATTTAAAACTGAGTTAAATCTTGACAGCAAATTTTCTGAATTTAAAACTGAGTTGAATCTTGACAACAAATTTTCTGAAATTAAGTCTCAGTTTTCCGAAATTGATGGCAAATTCGATAATAAATTTTCCAAATTTGATAGCAAATTTTCTGAAATTAATTCTCAGTTTGCTGTAATCAATGATCAGTTTTCTCAACTGCAACAAAACAATGATAAAACATTCTCTGATTTGACTAAATGTTTTGATGTTAAAATCGCAGAGCAATTTCAGGGTTTTAGCTCTCAATTCAAGGAAGATATTAACAATTTAGATTCTAAATTGGGGAAGGTAGTAACAGAATGTAAGGAAAAATTTGAAAAGGTTACAGAAATTTGTGAACAGAATAAGACTGAATGTGTAAATTTGATTTATAAAGAAGTCAGTGAAAATTGTGATAAGATGAAGGAGGAATATGTTGCTTTATTCCAAGCCAGTGATAGTAAAGTTGCTCAAAGGGTCAATGAGTTGAGACAAGAGGTGGGATTAAATATTAATACATTGGTAAATCATCAGGAACAACTTACCCAGGGATTGGAGACAACCCAATCTAACGTTAATCAGTTAGAGAAAAGGGTTACTGGGTTGCAGATTCAATTAAGTCAGGTTCCCTTAACAGGTAGTCCAAATTTCAGTGTCGATGTAAAAGAAGAATTTGAATTCTATGATGATAGTGGGAGGCTTCACCCTATTGAATTTATAGATAATTTTGAAAGGTCAGACTACTTTAATTTGTTACCCGATAGTAAGAAAATTGCACTTGTGGGTAAACATCTAAAATCTTATGCTAGGGCATGGGGTGATAGACAAGCTAGGGAAGTGACTGACTACAAGCTGTTTAAAGAAAACTTTTTGAAACATTTTTGGTCGACAAGCAGGCAGATTCAAGAAAAGAGAGAGTTGATGACTGGTAGACCCTATAAACCTGGTAGGGAAACTCAACATGACTTTTTTCATAAATGTTGGATCCGTTGTAAGTATTTAGACCATCCTTATGGAGAGGAGGAATTTATTGATTTGATAGGAGCTAGGCTACCTCAGCAAACAAGAAATTTAATTGCCACTTTGGATGTAGTAAATGTGGATAGAGTTTCTGAATTGTTGAGACGCTTGGATGCCCAGGAGTCATTCAATGAACAACATTACCACCATCAACACCATAGGAGGGGCAGCAGGAGTCCCCCTAGAAGGGGTAATGGGTCAAGGGATGGTAGATCGAGGGGAAGGGATCGTGATAATTACGCAAGAAGGCATGATAATGGGGAAGTGAGAGAACAGAACCCTCAATCTGAAAGGGAAAGGCAGCATGGGGGGCAGACAAACTAAAGACCACCCCTGTGATGGGCCCCACAGTGGTGGACAAGAATGTGGGTCCAGGTACCAACTGCTATAGCGTTAATACTATTTTTATGAATAATCCCCGAGAAGATTTATTGGAAGAGGTAGAGGTAGCAGCAAGTGAATTTCAGGATAAGGTTATGATAGATGTAATTAATGATGTTGATGATGTAAAGGTTGATAATAAGATAAAGCGGGAAGGGGACCACCATTGTACCTTATCACTAGAATCAGTGTGCGAAAGTAATAATTTTCAGGTAGAAGATTTTCGAAATGGTCACTGCTTAATTACAAAAAGGGGTGCAGAATTTATAGTGCATACTACAGTGTGGCTATCGGAAACTTGTAAGGTCCAGAATGGCATAGTTGGGACTATGTGTGCTAGGATAGGTGGTAATGAAGTTTGTAGAAGTGCTGAAATCGAGGAGTTTCTCAAATATCTTGAAGATGAAGGTGATACAGTAGTGTGGATAGGAGACCCAGATGAGGAGGAGAATTGTAAGTCAAAGTATTTGTCTTCTGAAGAGAGAGTGGTTGAAAAGCCTTATGTACCAATCCCTAAGTTGGAAAAATGTCCTAATTTTGACCTAGCTGATAGGTTATTTAGCTCTTTATTTGGTGTAGATGATGACATTGAAGAAATGGGATGGAGTAAGGATTTATTTGAACCAGTTTCTAATTTGGAAAATTGTACAGAATGTGACTTAGATGACACTATGTTTTGTACTCTCTTTAATGTGGAAGCTGATAGTGAAGTAGTAGTTGCTGAGAAAAATAATTATTTGGTGGATGAAGTCAGTAAGCCAGATGTTAAAACAGTTTTAGGTACTGATTCATATAATTTGGTAAGTTTAAGTAGTAATCAGATGATGAAGAGTGGAATTGGGAGTAATGATGGACTAAACTGTAGTAGTGAGAATAATAAATTTGTATTACCAGTTGAGTCAACAGCATTGCTTTTAAGTGACAATCAATTTGCTAAAACAGAACCATTTTATGTCTCAGCTGTTGTGTGGTTGTACCAAAGTCTGTTGTCTGAGATGATTGGAAGTTTGTGTTTCTGTATGTATATAATGAAGCTTTGTGAAAATAGAAATGTAATATTAAATGTGTATACAAAAGTTGAAGAAAACTGGAAGGTTAGGAAAAAGTAACTTACATGGTTCTGGGTTTCCGGGGAAATCCTGGAACCCACTTATGAGAATTAATTGAAATGCATGGTTTGGGGAGGGGTCCCTACATGTGAATATCTAATTTTGTAAATAAGTTTTTGAATTGATGCATGTAAATAGTTTGTGTGAGTATTTAAGTTCAGATGCAGATGTAAGCATTTCAATGTATAATTTGTGACAGTTTTGTGTAGAAAATTTTAGTGCTTTCATGATGTTGTTACTTTTTACATTATGGTGACAAATTATCAGCTGTAAAATGTAAATAGACTGTTGTCATAAACAAGCAGACATGAAGTGTGTAATTTGGAGTGAAAATAATTGTAACTTAAGGTGATGGCATTGAACGTTTGTTGTGTAAAAACAGTAAATGATAACATGATTGGATCTGAGAAAAGACAATTATTGTAAAATCAGTGTCATGGACTATGTGCAGATGTTGTATGTATGAAGAATTGTAATTGTTCATTGTAAAAGTCATTATGGTTGATTGATTGTAATCTGTTCATGTCTGCATTATGTGTACATTCAACCTGCTTAGATTCATGACGGATTCAATCAATTTTATCTGTGTAAAATTAAGTGAATCCTGGGGAGGGGTTGTAACAGCCCTAATACCTGTATTTTGAATAGCATTATACTGCATGAAGTGTTTGTAGTGAGCCAAAGTTTGCTTGAAAGTAATTTGATATGTTTATTTTGTAATTTCTTGTAAATAAGTGTATATAGACTTTGTTTTAGGTAAGAAAATTATTTAAAGACCATTTAATATGTTTAAGAACCGAATGGCGCAAGAGAATTTATTAAAAGTTTGTAATTCCATGTATTACTGTAATTTACGATGTCTACAGGACAATTTTCCACCATTTGAAATAATTTTGTATTTAAGTATCTATAATTACCATTTCTAATCATTTTGTAATGTTATTAATTAATTTTGAATCAATTCCGATTGTTTTTAATATGTTTGATTGTTTGAGTGATTGTTAATGATCGAGAAATATCGGGCGGATGCCTTTGAAGAATTCTCGTAATTTCGATAGACTCTATATAAACAGATCGCCTGGACAGAGAGTTTAGTTTGCATTAAGTATTAATTCAGTGTTACAGAGACATTCCTGCAAGTTTTCATTCAGTTTTCGATTCAATACAAGTATTCAGTAAGTCAGTATTGCATCTTTGGATTGTAACAACTATGCTTGTGAATGTCGCAGACTTGTTTTGATTGAAAATAAACGACCATCAACATAACCTTGTTTTTGGTGGACTTTATTAATTAATTAATGCAGTAAATTAACCCACCAAAGAACCTTAACACAATCCGACAAAGCTGTAAAAGTCGAAAACTCTCTCATCTTGCCTCGTGTTGATCGCTACGCAGGGAAAAGCCGAAGATACCCAGAATCAGGTCTTTGTTCAGCTCAGTATAATTTTGATTCGCCGACATAAAGTTTTTGTAATTGTGGCTTCCACCATTTGTCTACAGTTCCCAGTAACATCCTTCAAAAATTACCTCAGAAATTCATCTTGGCCATTAAAATAGAAATATTGCTATGATGAGTTACCAAATCGTTTAGTTTATTATTTCACGGGTCCTCACTTCCTGACAATTGATTGGTTTGTCTAAGCGGGTGGTCCCTCCGTCACTTAGGCAATTTATTGGTACTTATCGCTAAGAGCCACTAGCAAATATTTTGGACATATGGAATAAAAATGTCTCGTAATACTTAAAGCCAGTATTTGTTTTTATTATTAATTTTGTAACTGCGCTAATACAACACCGAAAATTCTTGTAATTCAAAAGTGGGCGGGTGGGGAAATTGCTGCTGAAGATAAGCCCGATTTTAATTAATAATAAGGGTAATATTATGGGACTTAAACGTATTTTGAATCTAAGCTAAACGCACCTCTTGATGAGAAGAAAATGATTTTTTTTAAAAGTTAATTAGAAGGCCGAAGATGGTATGAAAGATGGGAGGGTGTAACAGCCCTCACACCCTTGTGTGAAATGTTATTTGAAGAATTATGTATAGCGAGCTGAGAGTTGATTAATTAACGATTTGTATATAGTTTGTGTTATTAATTGTGAATTTGAGTATATTTGTCATCTAAATGAACATTGTTTTACGGAGAGAAACTATGTAAATGCTATGTAATGTGTTTCACGGACAGTATGATGTATGAATCATTAATTAAAAGTTTGCAATTGTAAGTATTGATGTGAACAACGATGTTTGGAGGACAATTTGCGACGGTTTGGACGGTTTTATGTTGATAATTTTGTGTGTAAACACATGTAAACAAATTAACTTTCATTTCATGGTGTTTTCTGATGATTGTGAGTGATTTTGTACAATTTTTAATTATATTTGTTTGGATTTAATTGTTAAAGTATTGTTAGAATTCGAGAAATTTCGGTTGGATCTCTTTGAATTATTCTGGATGTTTCTAAAGTGTTTAAGCGCGCAGAAATGGCGAACAGAGAGAGTGGTCAGTCAGTGGTTTTCGGAAGTGTGTGAGTTTAATCGCCGGAACATTTGTGTACCTCTGTACTTTGTATCTTTGGACCGAGACGATGCCTTGTTGCGTAATGTTACTGTGGGGCGCACGTGAAAATAAACATTATGAAAAGCGATTCTTCCGAGTAGTTACTTCATTCTACAGAAAGCTTGTCGTGGCATATGCGACAGGACAAAACATCAAGAAATAATAATGAACGAGATGCTTATCAAGGAGAAGAAAATTAGTGTATGGAAGGGAAAAGATGACCATGACCACAATCTGGCACTCGATTTCAGGCACAAGGGTGTGGAAGGATTATCTTTTTTAGGTAAGGGTGTCAGGGATTAGAATGAGTTACTAAGTGAAATGCTGAATAATATACCGAAAATGTTGAAAGAATTTAAAGTTAAAATTTGTCGGGCGCAAATGTAGGTAAGTGCAGGAAAGGGGAAGTCGGGTGTGTAGGGAAATTGGCACCGGAACGTATGCTCCATTGCAATAAAATTAAATTAGATAGTGTCGAGAGCACAGGTTTGTCTGGTAAGCATTTCAACTCGATCAGTCTTGGTTCTACATCTATTAACCAACTTAATTTTCACGAAACTTTTCTGATGATCACTCTACACGAACAAAAGTAAGCTTTTAACAGCATTGTGTAAATTTATCACCGCAATTTAAAACAACATTTTGAGGTGGAGAACGTTTTGCAGAGTACTTATTGTAAATGGTCTGTTAGTTGAGACTGAATTATGGCCCTGCCTTGAAAACAGAAGGTTCCCGAACCGGTCTGAAATTTTTACAGGCTCTTTAACTGCCCTTCACCTCTGGCTTGCTTGCTTTATGTGAAATACGCATTGACCACTTCATGTCTGACCATGATATAGGCGAAATGTGTTGCAGCGTGAACTCTGTGGCCCAACCTTTAAGACATAAATTTACTAATAGCTTGTTAGGCTAATAGGTGACTTGGCATTGAACTCTGGTTCGGATTGTTTCAAATGAAGATCTTAAGGAAAGTGATGTCTTGTTTCTGACGATACCGTGTTCAACACTGAACGTTGAATTCAACATAGTCAATATACCGAGCGTGGTGGTGAACCAAAACGTTTTGTCCTTGCATTCTGGAGGACGCCGGTTTGAATTCTCGTTCGGGCATCCAGATTTGTGCTTTACATGGTTTCCCCAAATCACTACAGGTGAATGCCGGATTGCTTCCTTCAAAACGCCATGCCCGAATGCCTTCCCGTTTCTTGTCCTTCGCCCCCTCTTGGAGACATTTATTCTAACATCATGTTCTTAGTGGGTTTCCTCTGAGACGTCTTTGTTACTACTGATAAGTGGGTGTTTAGCCTATTAATAATAAAATTGTGGCGGGGGAGGTGGGTCGTGGGAAGAATTCTTTCGATGGAAGGGAGTCGTGGTACGAAAAAGTTGGAAACTCCTGATACCGTTACGAACCAAGATTTATTAAAATTAATTAATAAAAAATTCTCACAAAACAACATTACATACACAACTGCCACCAACCGTAAGTATATACCAGTAAATATTCTCGTTCCTTTCTCACACATACACGATGATAACAAAACAAAGCAAAAGAATACAAGTTTTTCTGATTGCAAGTTTCATACTCCTCGCTAACAACACACGCTCGATAAAATATCACTGAGAAAAAAATAATAATAATCGAACAAAGTGCGCGATCAGCTTGCTTCCAATCATTGTCAAAGTCAAACAAAATTGTGCAGCATAAAATTGAAGTGATTGGCGAGGGCATCGGTGGTTAACTGACTCCAATCATTCTAATCACGTACAAAATTGGAAGTGGCATCCTGGTTGAAAGTCCAGGTAATCATCTACAAAACATCACGACTCAAATGTAATTGTAACTACTCCTGGCATAATATCAATACATAAATGTAATTGGAATACGTTTCAGACAAACCCATCTGTACACAATTTGTAAACTGCAGACCTATTATTGGGACGCTGAAGATATCTCGACGAGAGGCGAAACGCATCTGAAATGAACAAAAATTCCAACAACTTTTAAAAAAAATCTGTATATATGAAATCCTAAGCATGCTAAACCGCATCATCACGGACAAACCACTGGAACCATTCAGGCCATATTCACACGAAATATTACTGAGATGGCGCGAAAGGTTTTTAAATATAATTCATTACGATAAGAGGCGCTGGAGTCAGGTATACATTTCGACTGCGAGTAAGCTCTTCCAGACAATATTAAATATAGAAAATAGATTCCTGCAACACATCGGAGTGAAACACAACTCGTAAATAATATGGTGTGAATATGGCATCAATTCGTCCAGTGATTTGTCAGTGATGATGGAAGAAGATGGCAGTCCAAACGTCCGGGCATCCAGATTTGGGTTTTCCATGGTTTCCCAAACCACTCCAGGCAAATGCCGGGATGCTTCCTTCAAAAGGCCATGGCCGAATTCCTACCCATTCCTTGCCCCCCCCCCCCCCATCCTTTCCCGTCTCTAAAGACCTCGCTGTTAGAGAGACGTTAAGCAGCTATAAAAAAAAGCAGTCCAAATACTTACCACGAGTGATTTGTTCTACTTTGTGATTTTATTATAGAGTTTATATCACAGTTTAGATACATATAATTAAAGTAAGCTGTTCACACACACGCCGGGTAGCAACAATTTAAATTTTTACTACAGAGAATCCATGTGAACATGACTGAAGAGTTCCTGTCGATCATCAACAATTAGTGGCAGTTTCAAGGAGAGGCAGAAACAATTCATGTGCTCAAATGTTATTAAAGCATTCGGTACAATAGAAATTCAGAAGGAGGCGAAGAGATTCAAGACTCACCGTCCAGATTTCGGTTTTCCATGGTATCCCGTAATCACTCCAGGCGAATTACGGGATGGTTCCTTCGTATTGCCATGGCCGAATTCTTTCCCGTTCCTTGCGCCCAGTTCTTACACGCCACTAATGACCTAGACGTCGATAAGGCGTAAAAGCATAAGCAAAAAAGTCTAAGAATAGGAAAAAACAGAACTGTTTTTCTGCTTTTACTTACCCATCCAATATTTCTTTAACCATTTGTCTGCGGATTAACAGCGCAAATCTGAAATCCTGCGTGACGAAGTCGTGGACACAGCTAGTAATTTACTATTGCTGCCCCCGGTTTCCAGAAATCACTATTGCCGACTGGACAAGGACCATGATCGATTTTCTTCCCTCTCCTTTTCAATGATTGTGTTCCTGGATTAGTGTCTTCACCGACAACGAGCCTTACTGTCTCCATGTTTTGAAAGATAAAAAAAACTTAACATTTTGCTCAATTGAATGAGATTTGTTTTGAGGCTGACGAGTCGTGTAGCACCTTTACAATCATTCTTAGATCTTGAGAAAATTTAGCCAACTTGGCATGAACTCTCCGTTGTCCTCATTCATGTTGATAGCAACTTTTAAAACTGTGCATGTAGGATGTAGAAGTCGTTGCTGCTGTGTTAAGCTCACATTATATCCGTACAAGATCTCTTGTCAGGTGAGATGCTGTTGGCAGCTGTCTCTGAGACTTACGAGCCAATCGATTATAACCATTAATCTCAATACACCTGTATGTCATATCATTACATTTCGCTGGTATTCTTTCACTTCTCCATTTTCCTTTTTTTAAATTTTTATTGGCTTTTCGATAACATGTTTTGCAGAAAGAAACAAAACAAACCACAAATAACAAATCACAAAACCATCATTTGATAGATGGAGAGTCATATTTAGCATATGCACCTCATTTGGCGACTACACATCACTATTAAAGTTTTCCAGTTTACAGTATCTACCATATCTTCTCGTATGTGTGATGTCCTGCCAAGAACTACTCTTCTTTTGGCGCGACCTAGAAAGATAAAAGTTATGCTTTCGACAATGTTGCGGGGAATAATCACGATATTCCTAAATCTCCACACTTGAAAATAAAATTCAACATGTTGCATATGAATTGATGAAACGGGGAGAAGATGTTGCCTTGATGCACTCTCTCTCCATAAAGGAAATTTAATCGAAGTAATTTTTTCATCATCATTTTCAAGATTTAAACTATTGATGGTTTCTTTCACCTTCACAGATTTTGATGTGTCCTCCTCTTCTTAGGCCGATCTATCCTCCTCCTTCCCTGCTTTTGCTTGTAATTTAGCAGCACCTTTCGAGGCCTGGTGTTCTCCATAGGCGTTACATGCCCCATCCTATTCTTCCTGAATCTAATTATTTCCTCATTCAGATTAAAAATGTTTAATTCTTTCCTTATTTCTTCACTTCTTTTCGTGTCTAGAAAAGCATACCCAGCCACGGCTCTCAAAAATCTCATCTAAGCTGCTTCTATCCGCTTTAATTTTTGTTTAGACAAGGTGCACGATTCGCACCCATATAGTAATTTTGGTATAGCCATTATCGTGTCTAATCTGATGTTCTTATAATTTCTTTTAATTACTCAAAGTAGGGATTGAAATTTCTGTAATTTGGTATTCATAAATAAACAAATTTTTTTAATATGTTCTATTGTGCTGTCATTGATAACAATCTTGTCCCGTATCGGTTCCTCTCCCTTGAATGCCATTACTCTCGTTTTTTTTCTGAGGAGATTTTCAAATCGTATCCATTTGATATTTTTATCATTAAGTATAACCCTTGTTTTAAATCATCTTCTGTCTTGGCTAAAATCACCTGGTCACCAGCAAAAAGCACTGTATCTAATACAGTGTCATTAAATGATTAGGCGTATATTTCAGCCATTTCCCAATGGCATCGTCAATTAAAATGCTAAAAAGCACAGGTGACAATGGGAATCCTTGTCTCACTCCTCATTTTGTTTGAGTCTGACCGCCATCTTGGAAGATTTTGATAGGTGTTGTAATACAAACTTTGTAGTATTCTCAATATATGCTGGAAGTAGCCTTTCTATACCATTATCTGGAAAAATTTATTTCTAGTCAACGTATGTCACAAAACTTTGGTGAGACAATTGCTTGAATATGGTAGTATAGAATGAGGCCCACATTTTGAGTATCAAATACAGGAGTTGGAGAGGGTGCAAAAAAGGGCTGCTTAGATTTCTTTCTGGAAATCACCGCAGAACGCAATCATGGATTGGGATTCATTGGAAGACAGGAGTAGGGTGAAGAGGGTCATGGGAGTGTACAAGGCGTATATTGGTGATGAGGCATGGAAAAATATTGGTGCAAGTACGAAAAGTAATGCATGGAATGGAAAAGATGACCATGCCCACAAGCTGGCACTCAATTTCGGGCACAAGGTTGTAGGAAGATTCTCTTTTTTAGGTAAGGGTGTCAGGGACTGGAATAAGTTAATAAGAGAAACGATGCATAATTTAGCAAAAATGTTGAAGGAATTTAAAGCTAAAATTTGAGGAGGGCGAATGTGGGTGGTTGCAGGAAAGGGGGAGGATGGGTGTGCAGGAAATTTGTCACCGGAGCGTGCGCTCCATTGCAATTTTAATTAAATATTAAATGCATATACATCAATAATGTCGGTATGTCGAATTCTCGATGTTTTTCTACCAGTTGAGTAGGTGATCTTCCCTTCTGGAAGCCATTCTATGTATCATTCATAAGAGCTACAGCTATTACACCTACACTGCCTTTTCATTGTTTCTGCGTATATTTTGTATGCTGCACATAACGGACATATGCCACCATAATTTTCAGTTTTTGACCTATCTCTTTTTTTTTTAATATAAGACACATTAGTGTTTCATTCCACCCATCAGATTCATATCCATCAGTTGGTCTTCAGCAACCGTCACGCCAGGAAGTGCCTTCTTTGTTTAGTTTAATTTAAAGTGTGTAGATAGCTTTTGTTCAATTTTTGCTTATTTAACAGCGCCAGTAGACAGTTGGTCTTCAACAACCGTCACGCCAGGAAGTGCTCTCTGTGTTTAGTTTAATTTAAAGTATGTAGATAGCTTTTGTTTAATCTTTGCTTATTTAACAGCGCCAGTAGACAGTTGGTCTTCAGCAACCGTAACGCCAGGAAGTTCCTTCTGTGTTTAGTTTAATTTGAAGTGTGTAGATAGCTTTTGTTCAATTTTTGCTTAATTAACAGCGCCAGTAGACAGTTGGTCTTCAACAACCGTCACGCCAGGAAGTGCTCTCTGTGTTTAGTTTAATTTAAAGTATGTAGATAGCTTTTGTTTAATCTTTGCTTATTTAACAGCGCCAGTAGACAGTTGGTCTTTAGCAACCGTCACGCTAGGAAGTGCCTTCTGTGATTAGTTTAATTTAAAGTGTGTAGATAGCTTTTGTCCATCTTTGCTTATTTGTTTAACAGCGCCAGTAGTGAGTTGGTCATCTGTAACCGTTACGCGAGAAAGTCCTTCTTTGTTAATTTAGGTTTTTTTTCCCCAGTCGTGTCTATCGGTTGTTTGTAAGTAGTGAACAGTTTATTTGGATCACTCGGTTAGTTCATCTTTCATCTTCTCCGTAGCTTTTGTTTAGAAATAATATATGTAGGGACTGTGATTGCTGTGTGCAGGCGCGGGCTGAGGTGGCTGATCTTCGCGCTCAGCTTGCAGCTTTGCTAACGAAAGTTACAAGGCTGGAAGCTGCCGTAGGCGACTGCAGCAGATGTGCTATGGGAGACTCCGCTGAAGCTAGTGCTATCGCAGGTTCTCCTGTTCCCAGCATCGTACCTGTAGCCCAGGCTGAGACCTTGGATCCTGTGCGGCAGTCACCTGACGGTATCTGGCGTGTGGTTTCCGGGCGTCGACGCCGCATGCGGGGGCAGTTGTGCAAGTCTGAATCCCAGGAGGACATACTTGTACCACTGTCCAACCGGTTTGATGTGTTGTCTGGGTCTGGTTCAGATCCACAATCGTCAAACAGCGAGTTGCCAGCCTCCCTGCCCGCAAGGCCTGAGCGACCACAGAAGGGGATTTTGGTGATAGGTAGCTCCAACGTTAGGCGTTTTATTGAACCCCTTAGGGACTTGGCGAATAGGTCTGGGATGAAGTCCTGTGTCCATTCATTGTGTATTCCGGGAGGTCTGATCCAAGATGTGGATCAGGCCATCTCGGATGCCATTGTTCGGACGAGGTGTAGCCAGCTGCGGATTGTAGCTCATGTCGGCACCAACGATGCTTGCAGCCTGGGGTCAGAGACTATCCACTCTTCCTTCCGGCGGCTTGCTCAAAGGGTGAGCTCTGTGGTTGATGACCGCAAGATTTCGGCTGAGTTAACTATCTGCAGCATTGTCGATAGAACCGACTGTGGACCTCTGGTTCAGAGCCGAGTCGAGGGTCTAAACCAGAGACTGCGGCGTTTCTGCGATAATCATGGATGCAGATTCCTAGATCTTCGCCATGTGGTCGAGTCGTGTAGGGTTCCCTTGGATAGATCAGGAGTGCACTACACACGTGAATCGGCTACACGGGTGGCAGGGGCCGTGTGGAGTGCATTGGGGGATTTTTTAGGCTGAGGCAGGAAGACCCGAAACTAGGATCACAGTTACGGGCAGCCCAATCAAATTCGGCACCATATGTTAGGAGTAGCGTAAATCAGTCTCGACCATTAAAAGTACTCGTTATTAACTGTAGAAGGGTTTGTAATAAGCAGCCTGAGCTTGAAAGCATTATTAGTAGTACAGAAGCAGATATTGTATTAGGTACTGAAAGCTGGTTAAAACCGGATATAAGTTCAGCAGAAATATTTAACGATAGAATGAATGTTTTCCGTAAGGATAGGTTGAACTCCAATGGAGGCGGTGTATTTATAGCTGTTAGTAAACACCTGTCGTGTAGCGAAATAAATATCGATACGGTCTGTGAAATCCTATGGATTAGACTAAAAGTAGCTAGGACAAAACTTGTATTAGGGTCTTTCTATCGTCCACCAGATGCAGATGTATCTATTGCTGAGGCCTTAAGAACTAATGTAAGTAATATAGCTCGTCAATTTCCAGATCATGCAATAATACTAGGAGGTGACTTCAACTTTCCGTATATCGACTGGAATAATTACGTCCACGTTACTGGTGGCCGGGATAAAACATCCTGTGAAATTATTCTTGACCTTTTCTCAGATCTTAATCTGGAGCAGCTCGTCACTGAACCAACGCGGTGCCACAACGATAACGAAAACATTTTAGATATTCTCGTTACGAATAGGCCTGAGTTATTCACGGACATTTCTACCACGATGGGAATAAGTGATCATAAAGCTGTAATTGCTACAGTAAAATTAATAGCCGCGCAAAAAGAAAAAGAAAGGGTCGTTTACAAGTTTGAAAAGGCCTCAAAGGAGAGTTTAAGAACGTTTTTGAGGGATAATTACATTACCTTTATAGAAGGAAGAGGCTCGGTTGAAGAGATGTGTCTTCGGTTCATGCATATAATCAGGGAAGGTATGGACTTACATATACCGAAAAGGACAATCAGGGATGGGAACGATCCCCCCTGGTATACACGTGAAATTAAACGGTTACTTAAAAAACAAAGGAAGATACATGCACGCTCAAGGACGACGATGTATAGGAGTGATTTAGAAAAGTTAGCTGAGACAAGAGAACATGTTAAAAATGCGATGCGCAAGGCTTTTAACGACTTTAGATGCAACTCACTTTCTAAGAGTCTCAACGAAAACCCAAAGAAATTTTGGTCGTATGTAAAAAAAGTTAGTGGTAGTGACAACAATATGTCAGTTCTACTACAAGACGGCCGGGAAGTTGATGACAGCCGCGAAAAGGCTACCGTATTTAACACCGAATTTAAAAATTCTTTCACTGACGAAAACATGGAAAACATTCCCGCTATTGCACGGCGTGCAGAATTTGAGATGGATCCAGTTCAAATTGATAGTGTAGGTATCATAAAGCAATTAAAGCTCCTGAAGTGGGGGAAGGCGCCGGGTCCTGATGGTATTTCAGTAAGATTATTTTCGGAATACGCGGAAGAAATAGAACCATTTCTATCAGATATATTTCGTAAATCTTTAGAAGAAAGAAAAGTACCTTCTGACTGGAAAATAGCGCAGGTGATTCCCGTTTTGAAGAAAGGTGATCGGAGAGATCCTAGGAATTATCGACCCATATCTCTAACATCTGTCTGCAGTAGAATTCTGGAGCATGTCATATGCTCTAACGTTATGAAGTTTCTGGATGAAAACGAGTTACTTACAGCAAACCAACACGGATTTCGTAAGAACCGTTCGTGTGAAACGCAACTGGATCTATTTTCGCATGACGTAATGAAGGTTATCGATGCAGGATCACAAGTTGATGCTATTTTCTTGGATTTCCAGAAGGCTTTTGACTCTGTACCACATAACCGCCTTTTGGCGAAGATTCGAGCGTACGGTATATCTGATCAGATCTGCGAATGGATACGCGATTTTCTAACTGGTCGGTCGCAGTATGTCGTTGTTGACGGGGAAGCCTCTTCAAAGCTAGATGTTACTTCGGGCGTTCCTCAAGGAAGTGTAATAGGACCACTTCTTTTCTTAATTTTTATAAACGATTTCGGTGACTACGTTAATTGCAGGATGCGATTTTTTGCTGATGATGCACTTATTTATAGGGAAGTGGGGTGCTCTGACGATTGCTTAGAAATACAGCGCGATCTGGATGTTATTTCGGAATGGTGCCGTAAATGGCAGCTTACACTTAACTGTAAAAAGTACAAGGCAATGCAAATAAGTAATAAAAAGACCCCGTTTGCTCACGAGTGCAAAGTTAACAATTCAGTTGTTGACACGGTTGATTCCCTGAAGTATCTAGGCGTAACAGTACAAAGCAACATGAAATGGGACTTGCACATAACTTCCGTCGTAGTCAAAGCTAATTCTAAACTACGTTTTATAGGTCGTATTTTGAGAAGCTGAAATGCTCCTACAAAGGAAATAGCGTAAAAAACACTAGTGCGTCCACATTTGGAATACTGTTGTGCAATTTGGGATCCGTATCGCAAGGGATTGATTGACACGTTAGAGAAAGTACAGAGGAGAGCCGCTCGATTCGTGACCGCTATAGCTGTGGACAGAAGAATTGGCGGGTCAGTGTTAACGCGCTGTTGCCGTACTTGGGGACAAACTCGCGATGCGCTCTCTTTCTATCACCTGAAAATTGCAACGCTGTGTGGCCTGTGTTGCCTAGTCCAAGCGGCAGCCCACCCCAAACCTTCCACCTCCCTTTCAACACACAAAAAATGTGTGAACCTGTGAATCGGAGTTAGAAAGTGTGTCAGTGTGAGGGTGAGCTTGCTCGAGAGAGAATATTTTGATTTTAGCGTTTTGCGATTTAAATAATTCGTTTTAGTTATTTATTAATTACAGTAATTTAGTGTCCTAATTTTACCGAACAAAAAGTGCAGTAAATTGTAATAACGGTAATTTAGCAAGAGAATCGTGCTACTAAAAATGGATACTCAGGAAGAGAATTATTCTCCTACTCCAGGTGTTTCCGGACTAACGACTCCACCAAGACGCACGTCATCGACAGCAGAACCACCGCGGCTGAAGAAGACAACAGAGTTTGGCCGGCAGAGTAAATCTATCATTCACAGTGTTTATAAATATTTCAAACTCCTTGTGGACAATGATGGTGAAATTTTGTCTTCTACATGCACGCTGGTAAGAAAAGACTTGAAAAATATGGACGTACTTGATGTTAATGAAATAAAAAACTGTAGTGATTTGTTACCGCAAAAAACAACCATATTGCGAAGAAATTTAGGGAATGTACAGGCTATTTGCGCTGAAGCTTGTGGTGTCAGTTTGAGAACTGTCCAGCGAGTGTGTCGTGAGGGAAAATCGCCTACGTTTGTTTCTCCAAAGAAAAATGTGAAACAATACAGCACTATAACAAAGCTTAACGACTTTGACAGGGACATTGTCAGGAGAACAGTACACGAATTTTACGACCGTGGTGAGTACCCTACCTCAGAAAAATTAAGAAAAATATTAAAAGAGAAGATAAATTTTACAGGATCTGCACGATCTGTAAGACGCATATTGAACAATATAGGGTTTAAATACAGGCGTCAGAATGATGGTAGGCGATTTTTGCTTGAGCGAAACGACTTAGTGTCCTCAAGAGTCAAATTTTTGAGGAAAATGAGCTCCCTTCGTAGCTCAGGTGACACGCGACCCATTTTTTACTTAGATGAAACTTGGGTAACTCAGAACCATTCTTTAAAAAATATCTGGCAGAATTCAAATCAAAGTGGGGGCTTAAAGGTACCTGTCGGAAAAGGGGCAAGGCTAATTGTTTTGCATGCGGGTTCAGCAAAGACAGGCTTTCTCCAGGAAAGTAAGTTGGTTTACAGATGCAGCAAAACCAACAAATCTGAAGATTATCACTCAGAAATGAATACAACGACGTTTAAAGATTGGTTTCTCAACAGATTTTTGAATTTTTTGGAGGAAGGTTCTATCATCGTCATGGACAACGCCAAATATCATTCGGCAGTGATAAACCGAGCTCCAACAACCAAATCGCCGAAAGCTGATATAGCTGCTTGGCTAACAGAAAAGAAAATTTCGTTTTTGCCTACGGAGACTAGAGCTGAGATGCTGGAGAAGGTTCGCATGAATAAAGAAGAACCGGTGTATGAGTTGGATGTACTTGCAAACGAAAGAGGACATGAAGTAGTCCGATTACCCCCTTATCATTGCCAGTACAATCCGATAGAGCTCATTTGGGCCCAAGTCAAAAGAGAAGTGGCGGAGAAAAACAACACTTTCAAAATCGCCGATGTCGAACGTTTGTTGCATAAAGCCTTGGAAAACGTCACCGTCGAACAGTGGCAGAAATGTGTTTACCATACCGAAAAACTGCAAACAGAAGATTTCGAAAAGGAAGTGGTCCGAGATAATGTAATCGAGCCTCTTATAATCAACCTCAACGAAGATTCAACGACAGAGAACGAGAGCAGCGAAGAAGTGGAAGATGATGATGATGAAGAAGAAGGCGTTGATGGAGATGAATAATGACAAGTAAGGTATTAAAGAACATTTAACATATTACGCAATAAACTTATCAATTACTGAGCAACTTTAATAGCTTGTACTTAACAGTTTAAGATACTATAAACATTTGCTGTGTTAATGTTATTTAAAACCCCAAACTCATATTTAACTTGTTTTATTGTTGGTAGTAAGTTACGATATTACTGTTGGATATTATTAATTTTGCTTAAAAACATTTGGCTTTCTAATAATATTCATGATGACAATATAACATTTTTGCTTACTTTTATTATGGTTGATTTTTATAAAAAGAACTGCAGTGGCCATACTTCTTTTCTACATATAAATTTTTGGTATACAGCAATTTTAATTCTATAGTCTATATATATATATATAATTTTGTCGTCAATTTTGCAAGTTTTTCAGTGCAGAGGATAACAAAGTATAATTTTGATTTTAGTTGTAAATAAAATTTAATACGTGCTTAGCCACAAATAAAATAAAGAAGAGTAATTCAATACGTTTTCTTAATTTCTCGAGAAAGTATTCTTCAGTTATATCAAATGCATTTACACGAACATAACTTTCTTAACGAAATGACATAAATCAATATTTTATCACAAAATTTCGATTATAAATTATTTAAAATACAGTATAAACTATTACTTCAAGTAAAAAGGTGAATACAACTGTTACGCGCGTGGTTTGGCAACGGCGCATTCTAGGAGACCCGCCAATTGTTCTGGCCAGCACTATAGTTACAGTCCTTATGTAAGTGTCACAGAGCTGATACGTGGGTTGGGCTGGGATTGTTTGGCGGACAGACGACGTCGTTTTCATTTAAATTTGTTGGAGAATATGCGAAAATCTCTAATTTACGAGTGCAACGAAATACTTCTTCCGCCAACCTATTTAGGACGCAATTACAGAAGGGATAAGATTCGAGAGATAAGATGCCGTACTGATACATTTATGTATTCTTTCTTTCCTCGTTCTATTCGGGATTGGAATACTCTAAAATAGGATTGGTGCTTAGCACCCTCTGCCACCCACAGTAATTGTGAATTGCACAGTATAGATGTAGATGTAGATGTAGACCAGCAGCAGTTAAAAATAATAATGAATGCATTTTAAAATTACTTAATGAAAAGTTCAATACTTCAGCCAGGGGCGAATCCAGTGGGGGGGGGGGCTTGGGGCTCAAGCCCCCCCCCCAAAAAGTATCTAGGTCCACCTCCGACATTGTAATTTTGGAGACCTTTTCCCCCAAACCGAAATCCTGGATCCGCCCCTGACTTCAGCGTTCAGGCCATCACAACTTGGCGTCTTTTCTTTTTTCAATCATACCTATACTCCGTCTAGCTCATCTAATGTTATTGGACCTACCCGTTTGATGATTTATGCAGTTAAATATGTCCCTTCATATTTATCCGTCCAAAGAGCAGTGAAATATCGTAGCAAGTCTCTTTCAGGCATGTGATTTTAAGCCACTTTATCCTTTTCTGACTTATACATATCTCTCAGCATTCTGTATGCTCTCTCCTGTCTACCATGAAGATCATGTTCTACATCGTTTACGTAATTCTGCCATCTTTGTCTCTTTATCTTTCCTTCTTCTTTCTTATAGCTGTTTTTTTATTATATTTTCTATTGTGGGGTTTTCCAGTTGCTTCAGATATCCCTCTTTATTCTCTTTAATGATCGTTGCAACATCATCGTCCCATATTTTTACTCCTTATTTGGTATATCTTTTTTTACGTTTTTCTAAGGTTTTTGAGGCAGCTGTTGTAACGATGCTCTGAATTGCTACTCATTCTTGAGTAATATTATTTTGCACTGGAAAATTCCCTGAAATATGATCAAGTCTTTGTTGTTAGAGAAGACGTATACTTTTTTCCTTTAACACCTGCACCTTAAACGTCTCTTTTAAAGGTTTTGTAGTTGGCTTCGTCTTGTACCATCTATTAGGCATAACCAATTTTGTAATAAATAAAAAAATGATTGCTGTGTATATCTTTGCCTGTGTATAATCTGGTTTCGTGTATAAGCTCTGCTGTCTTCTCCTTTGAGAGCATAATCAATTATTGATCTGTTACTTAGACAGCGCCATGTGAATATCCTTAAGCCTAAAAAAATATATGTTATTTTCAAGTTATTAAAAGTTGTAAAAATAAATCAATAATTTTCGATTAGAGTTTATTACTTGCTCTGATTATGGTCCCTTTAGATCCTGTCTGGGAATATTTCCTACTCGAGTATTTAGGTCCAGCGCAATAACTTAATAATCATTTTTGTTGGTGGTATCCAGGCATTCTTGCAGTTTATCACAGAAATCGTGCGTGTCTTCTAATAGTCCTTTTTATGGGCTGTACATCCCGAACAATTTCAAATACCTTCTCTCAATTTTAATTCTGAGCTTTACTATGCGGTCATTAATCCATTCGATTTTAGGTTTCCACTGCTTCCTAATCATTATAGTTACTCCTGACGCGGCGCTCTTTTCTTGAGGAACACCACTATAATCATTCAATTCTATGCTATCTTTCAATTTCTTCTTAGTTTCTGCTATTACAGCCATGTCTATCTTCATATCTTTTAATTATTTCTGAAATTTTATTTCTCTGTTACTTAAACCTCTGGTGTTCCATACTGCTAACTTTATTTCTTGTCCAGTTCAAAAATTCTCAGTTCTTTTCCAAGCTGTTTCCGTTATACGAAGATCCCTCCAGCTTCTATTCTCTGTGCGAAGGTTCCCAGTAGAAGAAAGATTTCCCCACTATGGATTACCAACCCATAATTGGATAATTCACATTACGGGGCTGCCGCCTTTAGACTCTGTGATCTGCCTGTTTTTCTGTAGGGGCTCTCTTCCTTAAGACGCGTGTTTGTGGACGCCTCTCATCTTTGCCGCATATACTAGCAGGTACGGCGCGCCTCGACCCACCGCCAGGCGGTAAAAGATGAAAGGCGCATACTACCACACCACGCGCCGTGGGAATGGGAGTGTCCCAGTTTTAAGGCACCGGGAATTCGTCTTTAACCCCCTCCTTTCTGCTACACCCTTGGTGATGTGTATTGCCCAGGGGCCATGCGGCTTTCGCCTTCGTGGACGTGGAAGTAGGGTTTTGTTGGCAGAGCTGCTAAGAGGATACAGAGGCATTTCTCAAGATTTTACTATCCAAACAAATCCGACTTAGGCTGGAACACTCGAGGCTATTCCAACCTTTAGCCCCAGTAATTTTTTTCATGCTGCTGATACATATACAAATATACAATACAGTAAACCCCCCTAACATGTCGCTGCATTTTGTTTGCATGTCGGTCAACGAATCATATTAGGTCTGAGGCTTCAAAATACTATTATTTTTTTTTTTTAGTTTTTGGGGAATTTAAAAGACGTTTAAATGGGCTTGTTGAAATGATTGGATGTTCCTTTGTCTCTCCGAGTGAGCGTCATCTGATTGGTTTTCTATTTGGCGGCTGCCAGCTGACCAGGTCGACACTACGTATATGCTGGGTGACTACTTCCTGCTCCTAAGCTGTATCACCCGTAGACCCTGGGACGTGTAGTGCTGCTGTGTCATTACTTCACAGCGAGGTCGCATCTCAGATGTCAAGTGTAGTTGGGACTGAACTTGCATCAAGGCCCTCCTTTCTGCGAGTCAAAAGGTGGGAGCGTATTTGGCGAATGAGACAAATTTCCCCTTTTACCTTCACAACATGACAAATTTTCATTCCCGCTCCGTAAAATAAGCGATTGCGTCACCGATGTAAACAGACGCTCAGACGAAAATTACTGTTTCAAATAAAAGTATTTCATTCACGCATACCTCTTAACTAAAACATTTTTTTAGTACCCTACATTTTGGCGGATATCGTAGTGGACTGGCTGAGGCTTTTAATGGCACATAACGGGGCGTCCGTAAATTACTCCACACAAATTTCCTGTTCTTATACCCTCACCTTGTAACATAACACATTTAAATTTAGAGCTTGATTAGAACACCGCTTTCAAAATGACGTATCGAAGTTTATGATGCAAAAATCCCGCTTGCTACGCCAAGCAACACCATGTCAGATCATGTCACACCATGTCACACCATGTCACACCATGTCATAGCACGTTATACCATGCTACACATTTTGGAAAATCCCCCTTACTAACGTATGACATAATTTGTGGATTGTCCCTAATTATGACGTATTTAAATTAATAATATTTTAAGGGGGTAGATACAACTAAAACATACAAATATTTGTAGAAATTGAAATTCATTTTCTCCAAATCTATTTAAGTTTGGGGTTTCAAATTTCGTAGCTCCATAGAACTGTTATAGTTATATATAAAAATTGATTTTTAAATTAAAAATATCTTTTAACAATATGTTAATTTACCATCCAAATTGACAGTTAAAATTATATCGTCATTAAGGTCTTAAATGATAGAAAACATAATATTTGAAATTTTGCAGAAATGCTTAACAAATATCGAACTAAGTAGGTAAACCAATAATATAACACATTTAACTTTATATTTGTTGTTAATGAAAAAAATATTTCAAGAAATTAAAATTCTTGCTTTTTTGTTTAAATGTAAAGGCATATTTTCCATTTGTGAAAAGCTGCATAAACAATAAAGGCAAGGACTGTAGTAATTAGTAATTTAAATGGCTGTCAATCGTGCAGGACTTTGCTTAGCGACGCATAATTCACACGCTGCCAAAGATATTTAAATATTTTTTTCAGCAACATGAAGTCAAAAGTAAAAGCTATTTTTGTGAATAATTTTTTTTTTTTTTTTTTTGAAACGTGATAACTGTACCTACCTACCCCCTTAAGTAAAAATGATGAAGTGGCGTACTGTGTCCGTCTCAAAACGGGAGGGGATTGCGCTTCACGACGAACGGACGCCGTTAAAAACAGCTGCAGTGAATAAGGATGTTGGTTGGTTGTTTGCTTGCCAGGGATACCCATAGAAAGGCGTGTCGGGTAAATTCCACAGTTACGGCGTTAGTCTAATTAACGAAAACCGGCCCCGAGCACCGATGTTACGTGAGCTGTGGGCCTCTGGAACAAATTTATGCGGGTGGGAGCAACGCTTGATTTGGCGACCAGACGAAACGAGAAGGATGCCCTCGATCCAGACTGCATTGCTTGCGAGACGTGGGCGATACACAACAGTGTAAAGGCACAACAAACTGGTGTTATCATAACCAAGAGATGCCGTATAACGACACGGAGAAATACTCAACCTAGCTAAACACTGTAAAAATATTGTTAAAAATAAACAAACAAAGAACAACTGCGTAAAGTTAAAAACAAACTCTTTAACATCAACGATTTTAATTGATGAAAGTTGTGATAGATAACTATTATATTGCAACATAAATACCTACGTTATGAAACTCTGCGGCTAATGTTTCAATAACTTAAGAAATATAAGATCGAAATTTTTTACGGCATTGGAAATGAATAAATTCTTCTCTGGCTTCCAGCTGCGTAGAAAATGCCACACTTGTGGAACATTTGGGATGCGGATGTCTCGGCCCTCATTTTCTAAATGGAAGTTTGTTGATTAACTTAAGAAATGTTGTATTATCTACCTGCTATATTACCCATATCATTTTGTCTAATTCATAGATATAACGAATAGCCTTTAATAAATTTATCAACAATGGGATAAAAATAAAATACTAAACAAAGCGAATACCCACCTAAAACATTTACCAAGCATTTTAAATAATACGTATTCTTGCTGTAACATTAAGGAAGGAATATTTATTTAGCACAACAACCTGTAACATTTAAAATTAATGATGCTGAAGAGTTTGTTTTTAACTTTTGAAGCACTTTCCGCAGACAGGATTCTATAATTTTCAATATTTTTTATTTTAGTCTTTTTATTTGATTCTAAAAGTTATTTATTAGAAAAATTGTATATAAATATTAAGACTAATTTTAACAACATTTCAAATTGCTCCCGCGTATCATCCCATCTAAACAACATAATAATAATTCATCTACTGCTTTCAATAAAAAAAATTTAATTGGATAATAAGGTCCTATAATATTGAAACATATTTTTACTCATCTTTTAGCGACGTTTGTTACGTCTATGAGGTAATTCAATAATTCATTCTGTTATCTATGTGACTCGTCACGTCAAGATGAATCTAACGAAACCTCATACATCGATACCCATCGAGCCGCTCAGCCTACAACAGGGAGAAAGGAATATACTCTCTTACTTTCGACAATCATAACACGCATTTTGAAGTAGCAATCTCGCGTTCACTTTCGATAGTCTATCGTGCTCGTAACGTGTTCTCGTTTTCCATACCTTACTATTAAATCGAGCTGCCTGAAAAATCAGCAGTGCCTCCTCTAAATATCAATTTTAATCTATTATTTCACTTAATTTTATCCTAATGAGTATGCTCAGTACCCTAAAAACGATGTCGTTTATAATTATTTGTTTTGTTTAATGTGTAATCAGAATATTTCACATTATTTATAAATTGTGTTTTTTCATTAACCAATTTTTTTAAAAGACTGACTAAATCAAATGCGTTTTTTTATTTCTTTTCGTAACTCACCGTCTGGGAGGTAGAACTTAGGTCTGATGATTTACTTAAATTATTTTTGATTAATTCAAATGCAAATTTTTGATATGAAGATACTAAACCAGTTTCTGTTTATTTCAAATACGGTCTTTCAAATGGAATTGGAGATTGCAACAACCCACAGGGCGCCAAAGAGTAAAATAGCTAAAAATTAGTACACAGATTCAGACTGCCAAACTACACGTAACAGACGGCTAGCGTATTGTGCTAAAACTTTAGTTACTACACAACTGTTCCGACCATAATTCGGAAATGTGTCTGCAACTCCGCAGTCATGAACACATACGCTCTTATGAACAATGATTTCTGGTATTTTGTGTCAAAACATGATGCAGTCATTGGAAGGAGGATGAGACTTTGGTTATGGAAGACTCAAAATTATCTTTTTGTGGGTAGCTTCGAAAGTTTTCACATTTTTAAACCATTGTGTTTCCTCTTTGTTGTTTGTATCTCCGTGTACCAGTATCCACCACCTACCTGTTTAGCGCTAGTTAGCTATGTGATTTGATTAACGTTGGCTGGAATGAGCACAGATAAACCCAATTTCTCCACTAGAAATAACCCCATACGAATACAGTAGTCGTTTCTTCCCATATCTTACATTTAATCCTTCCCTCGTGTTGTTATCTCAACATCAACGAGCCATTATGGCCTCAATAAGATATGATCGTCAATATTGTTCAATGTATTCATTCCACTTTGATGATAGGACTGTGAGACAGTTTCAACTTTTTTGGTGGTGGGGAGTTTAAAACTGTTCTTGCTCTAGTATCACCGGTAATAACTATTAGTAACATCCCGTTTCAAGTGATTGCGGTCAGCTGTGACGTCATCTATGACACTAGTTTTTATTTGTTACTTAACTGCAGCCAAAAATCTAATTATTATGTAACACCTTCTTGAATGAGTGATGTACTAATGTAAGCAAATTGCTACGTTCCACCTGATGGACGTGTTAATGAAGGCCAACTGCGTCGTTTTATTACAGCGTCCTGCACGTAGTATATATGGATCTGAACACTAAAAGCTGGAGTCGTACCAGCAATAATGGTATTCAGGAACAAAAGAACCGCAATCTTCATCTTTTTTCCCCCCTTCCATGCACTAATTTTCATACCTACACCAATATCTTTCCATGCCTCATCACCAGTATAAGCCTTGTACACTCCCATGACCCTCTTCATCCTCCTGTCTTGCAATGAACCCCTTTTCAGTATATGAAACACTAGTTAATTTCAACGATTTATCAGGATGAATAAACAATACTGCTAAAACAATATTGCTTTTTCGGTATTTGTTAAGCAAGCGATAATAATCGAAATACCTTTTCTGACACAATTAATGTAAAGATATTCCCTGATGAAGTTTTGTCTCTTAGCTTGAATCGTTGAAACTCTGACAACGATTAACAGTGCATTTTCATACGTTTTTAGGGTGTTATCGATATGATTTTTCAACTTGCGAGTAAAGTTATATATTTTTTACTAGCAACTACCCGCGATTTCGTCCACTTGAAAGTATGTTATAGTATTAAAGTTCTTTGATGATGATGATAACAATAATAATAATAATAGTAATAATAGTAATAGATATTCTACATCTATATATATAAAGATGAATGTATGCATGTTTATTTGTTTGTATGTTTGTTTGTTTGTTTGTTCTTCATACAAATCCACAGTTTTCATCCGATCTCGATGAAACTTTGCACACTTATCCTTTGAAATAAGGAAAAAAATACTGGCTACATTTGGTTGAAAAATTATCTGTATAAATAATAAATGTTGTCTTATAATTTCGAAAAATTACTGAACGGCGATAGCGATGTAGCGGTCAGCTAGCTTTTTGGTTAAAGCGCTTGCTTAATAATATTTGGGTCGTGGTCCCCGGTTCAAATCTTCGTGGAGGCAAAGATTTTTAAAAATTGTATTTCATCGTAAGAGTCACGCCTGGACAGTCGGTTATTCGGATTAAATGTTAAACTGTAGATATCACAAATTTAGGGGTGCAATGCGAAGCAAATCGTAGGTTGTCTTGCAATGCTGTAGGTGTACATTTTTTACGTTGAATTGATCCCTCAGGGGTAATTTGCAACAGTCTGTGTGTGATCTGCAGTAATAATACTATAAATGCGGAATTAAGTCTCTGTCTTTTCGTTATGTTTTGATAACTAAATGCCTATACCGATATTGACGGAATTTGACAAGAAAATCTGTAGGGAGGTCACAGGACATTTTTTTTCGGTATGATTAACAGTTGTAGTCAAGAAATTTTGAGAACTTATCAATTGTTGACAGAGAAACGGATGTGTGTTATTCTATAATGTTGCGTCGGTTGCTCAAGCTGTGCTTCTCGCGCATTATGTTAATGTATAATTTGTTAATAAATTTAGTTTAGAGAAAAAACGTATTATTTAGTATAGATGTCGATTTCCTCTGACCTATTACTTTGTGTCTGCTTAAATGTTTCTGGCACTAGTTTATTTTGCCTTCTTTTTTGACATGCCTTGCGGGAGTAAACTCGCCTAAGTTGTAGCTCTAGCAGAGCACGAGCAGCTAAAGTTATTGTAACCCAAGAATCGGATGGTCATGCTGAAGAAAGAAGAAAAGACCAAGCTGAAATAAAGTTCCCCTTAGTCAATACCCCCCCCCCCCCCCACATCCCCTCACCTACGTTTGTTTTTCTGTTTTTAAATATGTTGATACAGATTCCACGGTAGAATGATATAGTGATGGCTTTCCTGTCATATTATGTCGACTGGGTGTTGTTTGGTACCAATCCTTCGTTACCAACAAAGTTCTATATTCAATGCTAGCAAATAAATTCTTAATAGATGCGTACGAAGTCGCGGGTATCAGCCAGTAATAAAATTAAACAGAGTTACCATAGTATTTATGCCGTGTTAAAAAAAAAAAAAAATCTCCTTTAAAACAGAAATATGGTTGTTAACGTAAAATTTAACTATTTCGTCATTGCGATTTTCGGTTAATTTCACAGTCCTAGTTTTACTAAATTTCATTGGAAGATTTGATTTACGTTTGCCCAACTCATTTTAAAATGACTAATGTTTTAGGACTTTATTTCCTCTGTGAGTATCGTTTTTGTTTTGTTTTTTTGTTTTGTCATTATGTCGTCCCGATCAAATAATTCTACTTTTAAATAGAAAATTTCATGTTAAAGTATCAATTGTTTGTTTCTCCATTATGATCTTTGATAATATTATTACAGGTGTCTTTTAGTTTCTTAGTTGGTCAAAGGAAATGTATGTCTGTAGGCTAATTACTACTCTTGGTTAGGTTAGGGTTCATTTACTAAAACATGTTATACGAACATATTAAATGATTTTGGTAAAGAGTGAACATTCAATGTGTCAACGAACCACAAAAACAACATAAAAGCAGTAATTTAATTACACTTTAATTAAAAACAACTACAAATATCTACTTTGACGTGTAAATTTCTGTTTTACCCATATTTTTAGTACTGAAATCAGTCAACAGATGGAACCCCGAATTTTTTTTTTTTTTTTTTTTGGATGTTCCTGATTATATGACAAGCTGAAGAAACGTAAATATAATCTTTAATTCTCAACTCCACAATCTGCCAAATAACTGTGCAATACGTGCTTGTTACCAGGGACTAAGTATGCCAGCTTTAAAAAACGATAAGGCTAAGAACTGATTTATATTTCCTGCACCGGAACTATTAGTTTATCAAGTGTATCCATTTTCGCACTTCTGAACTGAACACACCGTTGGATATGACACAAAGTTCTTGCTTTGAACACGTAACAGCTACTTACGTAAGAAGCAAAGAGTAAACATGGCAGTACCATCTATGAAGTAGGAGGTTCTTTGGTGAAGGCGAAATGCGAATGGTTATTGATAATTTATAAAGAAACTATTCGTTTTTGTGGGATAAACACTATCACACATTATTACCCAGACTATATGGTAACTCTGTACGAAATTAGATGTAAATCTGTTGAGCAATTAAGCAGTGATTAAGGCAAATAATCCAACCATCCATCAGTTACAAATTATTGAGGTTTGATTGTTAAGTCTGTTATTCGTTTTACATATAATTATTTTTCTTTTGGGGTATAATTTATCATAAATAATTAGTGTTATTTGAGGAATAAGAAATTTTTAGTGTGAATAGATCATGAGTAGTTATAACTTTATTAATGCCTTTCTACTGTGCAGTGGCAGCAACGTCATGTAAGGGCGCAGACCATACAGTTGTTTCTCGGGCTGCAAGGTCAACTGACGAAGCAAATTGACCTTTCATCTCCACACACAACTGGAACCCGTTTACCCAAAGCGAGTTTTCCGTTTATTAATCAACTCCAAAGAAAACAAGAGATCTTTCCATCCAGTAGCCAATGGAAGGAAGGGTATTTATACAAAATTACGTTATGCATACTCAATAAATCAATGACAAAGGCACTTTATTGCTTTTCAACCGTTCGTAAAACTTCTACCTTACTTCGGCAGGAATTTAATTGAGGGGTTTAAACGTGTAAATCTGAACCATTTACGACCGTTAACATAAAAATTAATATCAGTGGCAGTACAGATAGAAGTAATGAAGAAACAGTAAACTAACAATAATAGGATTTGTATTTTGAGCGACCTGGTTAAGGGATCTGAGTGAAGATTGAAAGGTCCCCGGTTCGAATCCCTGTCTCGGCGAGGATTTTGATAAATCCTTAACCCTACCTTCACCTCTGGCAAAGCTTACTGTGTAATGTGAAGTGCGCTAGAACGTATCCCAGGTTCGTATTCCACGTTAAAATGTAAGTTCCCTCCAGGCCTAACAACCTTACATGTAACACTGATGTGTACTCATTCACTCCAAATTCAAACCAAAAAAATGCTTAATGTTGGCCCAAACGAACATATATCCATACTGAATTTAAATTTCCTTACATAGTTGCAGAAGTGTATCATGAAACTTCACCTGTGTTACTGTATCGAAGTCGTCATTAAAGCTTGAAAAAAAAGGAAGTAAAAGTGTATGGTATTATTTGCCGGGAAATCCCGAAGTACTGCCCGGCTGACAAAGAAGATAGTAGTAGTTTAATCTAACCCGGTAATATAATCGTGTGAACAGACCTATACTTTTATGGCGAATTCAAGCCATGGAGCATCCTGCCATACTTCAAAGGAATAAAACCAAAGGTGAAGGTCAATTTATAATTGCCCTAAAACATCAGTATGAAAGCGGGATTCAAACATTTTCCCTCTCAGTATCTGACAAACACCTTTACCACTGAACCACCTTGAAAAGTACAGTACAGGTAATGTTTGTGTAAATTATGCCTAGCCTAAGATCGATGTACTTATGCTCCTAGTCAGAAGTGGCTAATGAACGTCTTTTTACCATGGACCTATAAATGTAAGATCGTAGTTACATTTAATTTTGGATGTGGTTTTCTGACTCAAAGCAATAGGTAAGAGACAACTATGTTTTAATTACTTGTCTACATATATAAATTTGTGCCGGCTAGGACCTTTTTTTATGGCTTTACTCTTTAGAGGCGGGAAGGGACTGGGGCAACGAAGGGGAAGGAATTTGGCCACGACTTTTTGAAAGTCACAGCCGAGTGGAGTGATCTGGGGAAACTGTGAGAAACCTAAATCTGGATGGCTGGACTTGGATTCAAACTCGCGTCCTCCCGAATGTCTCACCCACCACGCTCAGTGTGTCTGTTTGGAGTGTCATCACTCATCACCTTCAAATCTACTGAACTGACTTTGATGGAGTTTTCACCTTTTGAAAGCCTTTAATGTGGCTTAAAATCAGCGGTATAAATTATGACCAAATGTGGCGGAGCACCGGAAAAAGAAATGATAATCTGTTGTTGAAAGGTTAGAACCAAAGATTCTTTAATACAATATCGGCCAGAGATTGCATACAACTATCCAATTACCCTAAAAATTTGTATCAACATAACGCAAATTATTTTTTGTATCATTATTCGTTGTTTTTGGCGTTAAACAAAGATTTGTCACTTAACGAAACCGTGAATATTCTTTCTTCTTATCCTTATCACAATACCTTGCCTGCGTCCGAGTGTAGGTAGTTACCATGGTAACGTCTAGGAAGATGAACTGGGGTAGATTCCCGTTCCCTTCGCCAGTGAGATAGCGTTCGCATGTGTGTGTGTGTGTGTGTGTGTGTGTGTATGCTCGTGTGTTGTTTGTGTTGTGAATGAGAGATGAAAGACAATCAGTATTGAAAGTATCGTATGCCTTCGCTCCACAGGCACTGCGGAGAGATTCGGGATTGAACCAAAGACTTCGGCGCAGAGTATGATTTGGAATAGTGCATCACCACCTCTCCTACCATGCCAGCCAATTCTTGATGATAAAAAATTTCTTCCACAACCAAGACTCGGACCAGGTAACCATCGAACAGTATAGCAGTGCCTCAGACAACTGAGCCAAAGTGCCAGAATGAATTTTCTTTACCTCTGCAAATTGTAAACATGCCTTCATGAAATTATAAAATATGGCACTGAATAATGTACAGTAGTAATTCGCGTACTTTCTTTTTCGCTCTTTGATGCATTTTGATGGATTTTTTCACCGTCTCAAAGATTCAAATTAGATTTAAAATATGCTTCGACATTAAAGTTTTCCGCCTTTGATGTTGGAAAAGTTTCACCTCAAACATTTGTGCGGTAACGCAGACGTATTGCGGGCACGACTTAACGAAAATGTGGGTTCTTTCTTTAATTTTAGAAAGATTCTAAATTACACACCTCACATCAGTTCACGGGAGAAAAACTGCCGGCAAATACTAGTAGACGATATAAGACTTTCATTACTGTAAGTTTTATTTTTCTATTAACATGATGTTTTGTCGCAAGGTAGTTAGTCTGTACTAAAAGAAGCTAGGGTGGCCATTTCCTTCACCTAGTGAGTTATTTGTGTGTTGTATGTTTCAGATGACTGCGATGACGGTTCGTAAGTGTAGTTTTCTGTATGTGTTGTGTATACGAAGACCAAGTATGGGACGGGGAGAAATGTGATATCGGTCTCTTCAAGCCTACTCTTCCGAAAGAGATCAGGAAAACCGCCATGTTTAACATCCCCATCTGACGAACGAATCATTAACAGCGTTGTGCGTCCGAACTGCGTGGACACTGCGTTAATTCCGAAACTTTGGTAAACTTTGCTGATTAGCAGTGATGCACTACCGTCTCCTCTGCATTACTGGCTAAGTCACGAAAATTTCTTTTAGTAGGGGAATCGAACCATCTAACCCCGTAGCAGACGTCGGACCCTATTATGGTGCTGCAATGAATTTATTCCCACCAGATCTACTTCTATACTCTGCAATTTACAAAATTCTGGGTGACAGATGATGTTCTGCATCGGAAAAAACTCTTTTCATTCCAACCGCGAAGAGCAGGAAGTAGGAAAGAAACCGTAGGGCACTCAATTTCTCTAATCTTATTTCTCCCGTCATTCAGACCCAAATAGCTTGCTGGAGTAAGTATTTCGTCGCACTCGTAAATGAAAGATGTTGTTCGCATATTTAACAATAAATTCAGTCGAAACCTAACCTCTGTCAGCCAGAAAAATCTCAGACCAATCTATATATCAATCTTGTGACGCTTTCGCAAGAACTATAGCAAGCACTCATCTTGCAAGCTCTTCTCTGTACTTTCTCTATACTATTAATCAATCCGTTGCGGTGCGGATCCGAAACACCACAATAGTAGTTGAAATGTGGCGGCACAAAAATTTTATACGCTACCACCTTTGTGTAAGCGTTGCAATTCTTCAAAATTTGATATATGAATCGGAGCCTAGAACTAGTCCTACCTAAGACCGAATTTGTATGTAGGTCCAATTTCATGTTTCATCTGATATGTGTCATTGCTGTTCCAATCTTTCTGAAACGAGCTTAACAGTTACCAAGGAGAGTTTAGGCACCGGAGGAATAAATACCATATCTATACAAGGAAGAAGAAAATGAAAGGATGTCAGACACGATCAGAAAGAGGTGAATCAATTTTTTTTGGTCGTATAATAGGAATGGATAACAGCAAACTCACAAAAATAATTTTCAACCACGTTTACAAGAGTAAGAATGGATCGAAGGAGTAAAGAAAGATATGATATAGATCGGAATAACAGAAGGTATAATGCAATATAGAGCAGCATGCAGAAGATTGATCCAAAATTTCAAAGGTTTCCAGAAGAAGAAGAAAAGGAGTTGCAAATAACATATGGACCCATTAAAGAAGGAAACAGCAAAGTGAAAGGATAAAGAACTGTTGGAATTCAAGAAAAGAAGAATCGAAATGAATACACAGAAATACTTTTCGTGTACGTTAAATGACCGAAATCGAAGAGAAGAAGAAGTTACTAGTGTGTTGGAAAAATTAACTTCAAATTTTCAAAGAATTTAACGCTGAATATTCGTGAAACACAAAATTATGTGGTCGGGGAAATTTCCACAAAAAAAGTTCCATTGGAATTAATCTATATAAATTAACAAAAATCAATGTGCATATGGTTTTTCCGTTCGTATCCGGACGACTGGGTTTAAGATGATTAAACTTGATCCACATATTTTTCATTGGCCGACCAAAAAAACAAACTCCTGAGTAGACCGATGATTAGTCAATTAAATGTATTATGTAACAAGTTAATTAATTGACATGAAATTTGATTCATATTATTCAATCGGTTCAAACTAAAAATGTGACGGGATTAAATATTTTCTCGTCAGCTATATCCATGGCGCTTTAACATGTCTCTTGATATTTCTAAAACGTGTAGTTATGTTTGCAGCATTACTTTATGATTTATTTAAATTAATAATAACTTGGAAGTACATTTTATTATAACATACTGTCCTTCATGGAAGAAGACATTCGTAGAGAGGGGCTTTACAGTATACTATTTTTTTTTAATCAGATTAATTCTCTCCAACACAAGAAGGGCAATGAAATCAAGTATGATAGCTAACTGCCAATTACTTAATACTGTGCTAATTCTTTTGACAAGAGACGACTACATATATCTGCTTTAAACGGTAATGATGTTGTGTCTGGTGGTTTTTCTTTTCTTATCTTTTCCTATCAAAAACATTATTGTTCCCGACGCTAGTAAAAATTCTGAGTGTCTGGACGGTAACTAGGTAATAAAACGGCAGTAGTGCGGAACATAAAAATGAATAACACAGCTGTTAACGAGGCGAGTCATGATTTTTATGATCACGAGCGTTTTCATAACGTTTTAAACGAGCGCTTCGGTTTCGCCAAAGAAAACAACTGTGATTAAACAAGGAAGCAGACAGAAGATAACATTATTTGTCTGTGATACTTGATCACCATATAATGTTGTTATTCTTAATTTCTTCTACTTTTATTAGCAACAAAATAGACACATTGACATCTAAGTGACTTGCTCTATATTGTGATTGTTGTTGTTGTTATTGGGGCTTAAGGGCGCGTCGACAACGATGTCAATAGCTCCCTTTACATTGTTATTACGTTAAAAAAAAGTCCTTATCTTGCATACTGTAAAGAAAGCAACAGCTGTGTAATCTTATATCATATACATAAATTTCCTATTAATTCTTCAAATGTAACCAAAACGGTTACGTAAAATCAGTGAAAGGCGGAAATTCCGGGCTGCATTTGTGTGTTTGTTTTCATGGTGCCTTCAGTCATTGTAATAACCATTCACCGATTATTAAATTCTTTATCACCTGCTAAATGCTGTACATATAAATTTGATGTCATTTGTTTATTTTCAATAAAGTTAATAGTATAAGAAAGCAAGCTTGAGAAAGGCATTTTTCTTGGATTACAAATATTGTTCAAGGCGACTTTTCCCTATTTCCCCCAACAACGACTGAAACAATTTTCTCATTTCAGTGTTGCAGTTACCCAAAACTGAATTGCGGTCCCACCCATAGCAATCTTTATGGTATATTTACCACTTCACTGAAAGTAACTTGCATTCCAGTTCCACGTGATGAAACGCTCACTTCTGGTGTTATTTATAAAAATTTAAGTAAATTTAAGTTTTTCGAATATTAATCATACATTTTTTTTGTGAACTGGGGTATTTAAACTTAAAAACCCTGACGCCACATCTCCACATACCCAGCTTCTGTGATCAAACATTTTGCCTTACACGAATTTAGTTCTTTAACATCTCGTTGATCCATGTTACGATCTTTCCGATAGTCAACTTCACATGATTATAGTTTTAAAACCGAAAGTTGGCGTAATGCCTTTTAAGTTTTGAATGAAAGGTGATAACAAATTAGTTCCCTAAGGAAATGCAGAAAAGATTTGTAAAAATTAATGCACTTTCTCTGAAAGTGCCTTTCACTTTAAATGATAGTAAGTTTTTATGGAATTTTATTTCGTATAAATGGTTAGACAAAAATTTAATTAATACTCAGTCCCAACCAAAGTATGAATACGTACAGTGTAAGAAAGGCTTTCTAATGCCCTGGATCTTCGGTATCTAAACATTTTTTTAAAAAATAGAAATTTTTAAATTTCCTTTGATCCCATCAGAAAAAGCACTGATTATGTTAAAAATCTATAACATTAACAATTAGTAATTACACAATGGTTATTTGTCATTTCAAAAGTACACACGGTAGTAGTGTTAGTGAAAATGAATGATCTTCTATGTTAATTAATTAATAAAATGACGCCAATGCAACTGTATTATGTAGGTTTATTGCCGTACGCGTTTCTCCTCTCCTCGAGGCATCATCAGCAACGAATCTATTTTAAAAATTACATTGGATTTACAAACTTATTTGACATAACGCTAAATTGATACATTTTCTTATTATTTACACTTACTATTTACATTAGTGGATTTCAGGATAGTAACCACACATCTTTGCTTTCTCTCCAAAGCATGTTTCCATGTTGTGTACAGCAAAGACAAATGGCTGTAACCACACATCTTTGCTTTCTCTCCAAAGCATGTTTCCATGTTGTGTACAGCAAAGACAAATGGCTGTAATGGAAACATGCTTTGGAGAGAAAGCAAAGATGTGTGGTTACTATCCTGAAATCCACTAATGTAAATAATTCGTCGCTGATGAAGCCTCGATGAGAGGCGAAACGCGTAAGGCAATAAACCTACATAATACAGTTGTATTGGCGACATTTTATTAATTAATTTACTGAGCAACTGCGGAAAAATGGCCTACAACCACATTGCATCTTCTATGTTAATTACTTAATTTGCACGTGACTTTCAGCGACTCTTGTTAACTGATACACCTGCACATAGTACTCAACAACAATCATACACCATATCTGTGATTTGAAACACCTTTATCACCTACCTATCCGTACTCAAAAGCCAATACAATTATTAGTGACCAAATACCAAGAAGAAAATTCTTTCACCGAGTAACATGAGTTCTGAAGCACAATCTCTTTTGCTTTATGTTTAAACTGACGGTTTTTGTGAAGAACATATTGTTTAGTGTGACAGTATACTGAATAAAAAGTATGAAGATAAGACAGATCGGTCAAGACCTCATTTCCACGTAAACGCTTACTCGCTTTCTTTTGATACGAATCAAAGATACCTATGCGCCATTGCCATGGATGTAAAATTTCACAGCTTGGTCCATAACGTGAACGCGAAGTGCAGTTGGTGAACAGAAACATGGCCCCATAACAATCAGCTTCACCATCAGACGTTGGCAGCAATGAGGATATTAACGTATTATCTCACTATCTCTGCAATATTTAACCGATACAAATATAAACATGTCTGTGCCATATGTCTGCCAAACTGAATGTTTCGTATCATTAGATGTGTCGTTACTTCTTTTTTACGTTTTACAAGGATGTGGAATGCAGTTTTCTCTGCAACAATAAATCGTAAGATACATCTGCAATGAAAATAAATAGTTAATAACACATATTTATTGCGTCATAACTTGTAACGATCTACCCATATTTCAAACAATTTTATACACATTCCATACGTATGACGGCTGCACATTTATGTCTTTAGGAACGTGTGTAGTAAATTTCAGACCGATAGAACATTTCCTTCTTGGGACCGTGGCGTTGCGTCCGAGCACACAGAACTTCACTGTAAAATTGACAATAATTTCTAATGTTTCTACATGCTGTAACTAACCTTAGTATTATAGCTATGAATGTCAATGTTGAGACTGATGCTTAGGATTTTCTATTACAGAAAGTGCTATATATATATATATTTTGTACTATAATAATGGAAATAATGGAAACCTGTTGGAGGACTATGAATATTAATTAAGGAGAAAAATATACTAGAATAAGATTAAAAGTTCATTTTGGAAAAGCAAATCAATTTATGCACATGGATCATTCAGTACCGATTTAAGTTGAAAATAGTTTAGCTATTGTTTTTTAGGTCTACCAAGCAACGAACTTAAGATACCTTTAAGGAACAATCGTTAAAACAAATTTATCTGAAACTTTGTATCCTCGATTCACTGAATTCTTTCTGGTCATGGGTTTTTAAAAATAATTATTCATTAAAACAAGGAAACTTAACAGAAAGGTATCCCAAATGTTTAAATAACAGATGAACATATGTGTAAAAACATTTACCGCATAATATGTCGAATGCAAATCGGACATTGCAAAAAGCATTTAAACATGGGCTGACATGATACTTAAATATTTTTTCTTTGACTTCTTCCAGATATAGCGATACAATGAAAATTAGTTGTTATTGTATCTTGTTCCTAAGTAAGTACTCTTTCTTACTGTTCAGTCCTGTCGCGTTCACCATGTTAGGTAGTTGGTTTCTTGAAATCAATTTTTACTTTGTATTTATTTTTCCAAAAGCTTCTCTTCACAATAACATAAACACACATAGACAACGGACGACCCAGAGATACTCAGCGTCGACTCAGCGATGTTCCAGCGATTAACTACTGGCTGACAAACTCAACTTTCAACTAAATGTCAACTAAGTAACTTGTCTTCTCTTCGCTTATGCAGGCAATACAGAAATTTCCAGAATAACTCAAACAATTCTGAGCGATGCTTCTCGAATTCTAACAATACTTAAACAATTAAAATCACATTAACACAATCAAATTTCATACAAAATCATTCACAATTATCACGACACACGCCGAAATGAAAATTAAATATATTTACACACAAAATTATCTATATAAACCAGTCCAAACTACTGAAAATTGTCCTCTAAACGTCGTAGATCACATCAATACTTACACTTGACAACTTTTAATTAATGTTTCATACATGATACTGTCATTCATTATAATGTATAACATTTACGTAGTTTCTTTCCATAAAACAAAGTTCATTTACTCAAATTCACAATTAATTACGTGAAAAATATACAAAATCATATTTACTCAACTCCCAACTTGCTACAAATAATTCTTAAAATACAATTCCATTAAGGTTCTGTGTCTTAAGGCCGTTATAATCTCACGCTGAAACAGTTATCTTCCAAAGTTCGTACGATTTTCAACAGACTCTAAACTAATCATAATACAGGTCATAATACAAGATGCGGAGCTAAAAAAAACAACAATCTGGAAGCTGGCAGTTAAGATTTACTGTTATTAGTCTCTTTCTTATCGCGTCGATGACAGAATCAGATACAAAGTGGTTAACCGCCGATGCCAATGCTTTGTCACTGGATGATTTGAGGTCTGACTGAGATACATTTATTCCGAGCTGCGGACATGATGGCAAGCAAGGAGCCTCCATGAGCAGGGTTATATTTCGTAACATCCGGCGTCCCCTGGTAACAGAAGGCAAGTTGCCTCCTGGCCGAATCTTGTTCTAGGATGACAACTACAATAGCTAATGTTATCATTGAAAAGTAACTATTATCTGACAATTCAAATTCAATTTTTTCGAAAGACTTGAATATATAAGTTTAATTTGACACATAAAGATTGATGTTCTGTAATCAAATAATTATTTACCATTGTTTCATTAGTCTATAAATAATTCTTAGATTAAACTGACATTTTTCAGTTTAAACTTAACAGCTTGTCGTAGTGAATTAATACGCCTTAAGAAGATACGAGCGGATCGGGCTGAAATTATTCAACACGTGTTGGTGATTTTTCCGAAATCTTTTAGACAAATTCTGGCATCTTAAACACATCGGCTTGAAAATACAGTGATCATCAACCGGCATAACAACAACAATAAACAGAAAGGTTATACATTTCTCCAACTGATGACAACATTTACTTGAAAGAAGAAGTTAAACCCAGAGATCTCCAACGGATCGGAAGTGTATTTTATTTCGAAACAGAATTTTAATGTAGTGCCATCGCTGTCGTAGACCCTAAATTTTCTTTAAAAAATCGCTTGGCGACCATTGAGTGTTTACACAACCGACTCTCACAAGATTTGTTTTTATTTTTATGCTGATTAGAACATATCAGATGAGGGGTGAAAAGAAGTTTGAGTTCCATAATACACAGAAGGACATAAATGTTTATATTAAGGCCTCAATGATTTATGCAAGAGGATTATTACACTTGTGTGAACTTAATATCTGGATAATATTTACAGATTGCCTGTTGTCAGCGGTAACAATATTTCCCCTACAAGTTCTGCTACCAGAACGATTCTTGTGTGGGGACAGTTGCCTATTTCACGTAAGTGCTGCCGCAGTACTTTCGTGAGTATTAGCTGTGCAGCGTAGCTACCGCCTCTTCATAACCGCTGGGCAGAAACCACTGCGGGTGAAACAAAGAAGCTTACGCCAACATTACATTTAAATTGATGAAGTTATAGTTTTATACTGGTGATAAAATATGTATTGAAAGTTTTATCACTAAGATTATATATTATAAGGTCATAGGTTTTACCTTAGTATCATAGAGTTGTGTTCTTCTTATGCGTTATGACGAATCATTTCAATGATATGTCACTTGAATGAACCGCCAAGACGTCCAAGAAGTATACAAATATATGTTTCTGCACAGGCGGAAACACAAGTTCTGAATCCTACCAATTGTGAGTACATTTTTAAATAATAAACTAACGTTTCTAAACATATATCCATTACGATCAGAACATACGTTTAGTTCCAAGCCACGAGCCGCTGTAAAGAAAGATTTTTCGCACAAGAAGGTTTTTTTAGATATGAGTCGTTGAATAAGGGTTTGTGAACGTAATACTATAGGTCAACAAGTAATCAGAAATGGTTGTAGGTGAGCTATTCAAGGGCGAAGATGAGTGGTCGAAACGGTTACCGAACAGTCTGACGTCGAAGTGATCCAACAGGATACGGATATGAACAAGAAAAAGCTTCCTGTTAGGGCCTTGAAGTAATAGCTTCTGTGGTTAAATAAACAAAAATAACAAGGCTAATGCTTAGTCTAATCTGCTTGTCATAAGTGCTAGTCATTTTGGCGAAACAACCTACTAATATCCGTCTATGAATGGTGCGTGTAACAAACTTATGAGGCTCATGTATACTATAACCAATTCGCAGAACAGTTGATATAAATGAATATTCATCAACAATGTCACCTTTCTGTAGTATATCAATATTAATCGATCGATAATCAAGAATAAAATTATGATTTGCTTAATGTACATTTGCATGCACGATTTCACCATAGTTCTATCTGTTAGAATTAAAGATTTAGAGATTTTCTTCAAAATGAAAAGTGCCTTAATGTAATTGCATAATATCATCTCTTAATTCAGTTATCAAATTATGAACTTTCACACTAAAAATTATAATTTAGCTAAGTAACTCTATTATAAAGAATACCACTCAATTCTGACCTAAATAACCTTGTTATATTATACAAGTTTGTTAGTTTATGGTCATAAGGTGAAAACTGTTGATTTCAATTTTTATTAAATTTCTCCTTTAAATATGAATACTTTCGTAAATCTTCTGAACTATTTTAATAGAAATAAAAAATAAATCACCGAATTTAAAATTTATCTCGACCGTAATTTCTCACTGAAGTTTTTGTAGTCAATCTCTGTCCCTTTTATTTAACTGTCTCAAACAAACAAAAATTGAACAAAGTAATAATAAACTACTGTAAACAATTTATTTTTCGAATAATTCACAGTGACCAGCGAAACCGTCCGCACAATTCGCACTTACATTTCAACAAATATTTTTGCACACAACAGACAAATCTTTCAATATACAAATTCTTCTCTATTGAGTCTTCCAAACGTTGCCTTGAATCCACCAGAAGCGGTCGACCTTGTCTCGTCCCACTGTCTCGTAATACACTGGCAACAATATGGCGTAGGATCAACTGCACGTGAAAATCTCCCCTACCTACTCTCTGCTTAAAATGCTCACACCGGTATTAGATCGACCTGTCACCATGTTGACCAGCATCAGAAATGTCATTTGCTCTGTATCCTGCACCCAGTTTGTTTAGTTGCAGTCTCGTTATTGTTGACTGCAGTCACCTTTTACAAGTACAAGAAAATGCATATGGCATTATTGGCCGGGAGAAACGGTCGTCGGTTTGACAGTGTTTGGATTTGCCGCGCATGCGCCTCTGTTGTGGCTACCCTAACCTAATCTAGTTATCCTACCGGGTAAAGATGACGTGCAGTTTAACGTAGAATCGTAACCACAAAGATTCATAGCATACTTCGCATGAACAAAACATGCTTTACCAGAAGAACATGTCAGTTTTAAGGCCCCGTAAAAATTCCAGCTGAGACTGGGATTCGAACAGAGGAGCTTTCAGTTCCCAGCCAGGTGCCTTAACCAAGTTAGCCAGCACTTGAATGCATCGTTTGCAAACAGGTCGACATGAAAGAAAACAGTTTGAAAACGTTGTTTTAGTATATATACCAGCTATTGCTCGCCGCAATCACCAAATTATGGCTTAGTTACAATAAACGTGATGCTGCAACAACAAAAATGAAACTCAAAGATAAACTTTACTTCTTCATTTATTAAACTCACCGTTGCATACACATTTAACTTTAGGCAAGAAATGTAATTTAATAACTTTTTACGAAATAGTAAAATATGTAACTTGGTTTCAGTATAAATACAAAATGATCAAATGGTCCAGCTAGACTGATAGCACTTTATAAATGATGTACCAGACTTTGAAAACATGCGTAAATCTAGTCCCGCGCCATGCTTGTTTGTCCAGCTGCGTGAAAGCTGGAATACGACGGAGCGTTTCAGAAAAAATAAATAGGATGGCAGCCAGCCTTTTAAAACATCGAGGAAATTAACAAACACTAAAGCAAACTAAAAAAATCACGCACTGCCAATAGGCTTTACAACAATGCAAATGTTAATTAAAAATGAATGAAAGTGAATTAAAATATTAGCAAGAATTATTAAACCCGTCTAGAAATAACTTGAAAGCAAAAACCTCTTTGTAAAAATGAAAAATATTTTTAAAATCTAAGGTTGTATTAATCTCAAATCCAATCATTACTACCTAACTCTTAACTTCTAGTCTCGTCGAAGTGTATTTTCATGCCATCTCGCTGAAAACACGTGAAAATTCAGTTTACATTTTCTTTCATTGCTTTTACTGATTCGTGAATTCATAATTGTGCCTAAGCCTATTTTATTAAAATGGATCACATTACGACTCATTAATTTGAAATTAAATATAATTAGCATAATATAATGTATTGCATGACAGTACAGTTTAATGAAAGTGAGATAAGTATAATAAGACACTTCGGTCGCAAGTAAATATGAAAAATGTAGCAAATTCTTTCGATAGATCGTGACATCCTCTTCACTGGAAAGCGAGAAAGCAGTAAGCCTGTCCTACCACGTGGGAGAATGGAGAGTGTTTTGTCAATAAACTAAAGAGGGAACCATACAACTGAGCAGCATGACCAAAACATTGCCTGTTTCATTTCTCAAATGATACTTGCCAAGATAATTGTGTGACGGACTAGATGTGTCTGCAATGACGGATCTACGAATTTTCTAATCAGGGGCAAAAACTTGAGATTGCCGCCCCTTCAGACATAATTTGACACCCGGGACAGTTCACCGAACGTGTCGGGTGGACGGTCAACGTTCTGGCCTCACATTCGAGAGGACGCTGGTTCGAATCCCTTCCGGGCATCCAGATTTGGGATTTCCATGATTTCCCAAATCACGCCAGGCGAATGCTTCCTTCAAAAGGCCATGGCCGAATTCATTCCCGTTCCTTGTCCCCAATCCCATCCCGCCTCTAATGTCCTCGCCGAGGCGTAAAGCCATAAGCAAAAAAAAAAAAAAAAAAAAAAAAAAAAAAAAAGATGGTCAGTTGAGAGCTATTCTTTGATTTGCTCCTCCCCATAGACCCGGCACTGCGTGTGTCAATACTACTCAAACTGCTGTCCACAACAATAGAGGAAGGAAAAGTTATAGTTCAAGATCCGGCTCCATAATTTCTACGTCAATCTGTTATTTGATTGAAATGCAGCTTTTGTATAATTTTTAGTAGCAGAATACGATTCTGCCGGGTTACCTATCCAAATATGGACGCAAGTATTTTTAATTATATTTAAAAAATCAAAAAATTTCCTTCACTTTTTTTAAAAATAAATTATAATTCATTTCAAAGAGAGGCATGTAAAGGACATTAAAAGTTAGGGTTGCTTACGTAAAAGTTGCCGTAAATAGGGATTGCAGCTTTTAAAGACATGTAAGAACGACAAAGCTGACAACTGCTTCTTGCGACCACTTTTACATAGCCAGACCAATTCTTTTACGTGTCTCTCTTTGAAATGAATTATAATTTATTTTTAAAAACAACTGCACAAAACTTTTGAATTTTTTAAATTTAATTAAAAATACTTCCGGCTAAACTGGGATAACCAACCCGGCATAATCGTAATCTGTTACTAATAATTATACATAAGAATTGCTTTTTAATCAAATAACAGATGTACGTAGTAACCAAGCAGACGGATCTTTAGCTAATAGCAGACGACATACCGCTAAAACTGTGAAGCCTCCTGTAAATTCATGGATCCTACTGCTCTTGCGCAGCGGCCATATTACTATTCCCAAAACATCGTGGTGCTTACGTTATTTCTAATATTTCAAAGATTTTTTTTTATTTTCTGCATTGTTCTAAGCCTTTTGGAAGTGTGAGATTTCTTAGTTTGCTTCAGTACTTGTTAATTTCATCGATGTGTTGCATACGGTTGCACAAACAGACCAGATAAGGAATAGCGGATGACGTTATCAAATATATGTTGGTGTAGTGTAAACAACCAGTATATCTTTCTATTTTGCATATAACAGGCTAACTTCATCCTAAACGAGAGTTGAAAGTCTAATTTAAACTTCTTACTTTTGATGTACGGTAGCAAGATAAATGCTGCTAACGAATTTATGTAGCCCTATCCGCTACCAGTACAATAACTTCTGAGCAAGCTCAGATGCTGTTAGTTCTTTTGAAAGGTTCAATTTTTAAAAAAGTTCTAACCATAATATGACGCACACAAAATAAGTTTCCGGGTAGAATAAAATGTCTAGAACAAGTAATGTTTTATTGAATCCATGATACTACTAAGGATTTATTGAGTGTTTCCAAAATTACAATATAATCCTTTTTTGTATGTGTCTACGGAGAGAAAAACTTCTGTTTCGGCGTACACAATGTTTTTCAAAAAACATTTAGCAGCTTTTATTCTAAAATTCTCGTGTTTCTAGATAATACAATTAAAGATATTTTAAAAATGTGACCACATAAGACTTCATTATTAAAATGTGAAAATTAAAGGAAGAATTTCTCCGTTTCACACTATCCCGCGTACATTCCCCGTGATTCTTGGGAAATCCAATATGGCGACCTCCCGTCCCCCCTTCTCTCCTCCTGGTCTCAGTGCGTTCTGATAGTCACTTCTGTCATCTTATCTCTTTCCTTTGCTGCATAGTCCACAACATAATATTATATAAACAAAACATGTTAAGATCTTTGATTTTAAAGCTAAGTGGATTTGGCGAATGTTTGTATTACGTTTCGCTAAGTTAATAGATTTTTCTGTGACAAGAACGGTTCGTGAATGAGGAATAGTACAATTCTGAGAATATTGTGTTACGACGTTTGGTTATAGAAATCCTTCTCAGTTTTTTGTCAAGCTGTCACTTTCAGTCTACTACGCTGTCGTAGAACATTTGAAGAATCCAAGTGGGATTTCACTCCACGTCCGGTGCAGCATTAAGTTTCATGCAGTGTAAAGTCCGGACAATCCACTTTGAAGCCGAATTACGAGCGTACAGAACAATCGAGCCTAGAGGGTCACTTGTTGTGGCTTGTAAGTCCAGATATCAACGATGGGAGAAAAGGGTTTACCGAGGCTGATACAGTAGGCAAGATAACTTTAGCTTACGACTCGACTGCAAAGGTCAAGGTAGCATCTCCATACACAATGATAATACAACCGTCGAGTAATTCATGCTCATATTCCCCAAAGCGTTCACTAGTCCGTAATCGACCTGAGATTTAATTCAAACTACATGCATTGGAAATGTTATGTATTTTACATTTAATTTGTATTGTTTCTTTTCGTGAAAATAAATATGTTTACTTTCAGCAAAAGTTAGTTAATGTCGTACATTCAGTCTTATTTTGGAGTCCCAATAAATGTAAAAATTTCAAAGCACTTTTCATTTATAATCACAAATAATATTGATGTCTCTAAGAGTTATTTCAAGAAGTATTAACTCAAATTCATAAAATTTTGAGTTTTTTCTAATTACTTTAGTCTCGTCGACGTTGTTGTTATTTAGAGGCGAGAAAGGGCTTGGGCCAAGGAACGGACAGTAATTCGGCCATGATATTATGACAGAACCATTCCGGTGTTCGTCTGGAGTGATCTCGAGAAAAAATGAAATCTGGCTAGCCAATCGGGGATTGGAACCTGCGTCCTCCTGAATGCGAGACCAGAGCGTTACTGCTCAACCACCATGTTCGGTAATTTTGGAGGTAACACATTTTAGCTCCGAGGTACAGCAATGAAGATGTGTAAATGAAAGAAGAAGTAGTCAGCTGTATGTACAATTTTTATTTATGCTGAAATACCTGACCTTTCAAGCTCCTAAGTTATAATTTAGTGCTTGTCGTATCCTCGCACTGCCGAGCAAGAAGTAAGAACCACTGAAAGTGCCAAGTAACTCGTAATCTCACAAACGTGCTGGTGGTGACATTAAGGCTATCAAAATCCAGTAAAGAGGAGCTAATTAAAGTAATTACTACTCAGACAGGGGATCATGAGCAGACCCTCTTACGTGGAAGTGGCTGTAAATATCTGTCAATTATGACGCTGTAACTTCAGACGAAGTTAATAACTCAGACTTAAAAAGGGTTTGTTTCATTTTGTTCAGACTGCATTCGTATTCCTGTTGAGGTGATTACGTAACAAGAGCAGGTACAGCTGGAGTGGAAGAATCTTCCTCCGGTGTATGACGCGATGCAGTTATGAAAACTAATCGAGCAGGTTTTTTCCCGCACACAGCTGTTTTATATGTCTAGCGTCTCTGCTGCGGTATGACGTATAGACGGTTCAACGTACCGTACTGAATTTCCCGAACACACAGCCGGGAATTTTCCTACTGCAGCAGCCGCTGCCGTTCGTAAGATCTGACACACAGGCAACTTAACACACCGACACGTAACCTGTTATTATATTGCAAATTGCTATTATATAATGAAATAGTTCTTATCTGATGTACTCGCATTGGTTCACAACAACAGAAAAACCCCGCCACAGAGGTCGTTGGAAACACACTCTACTTCTTCAACTGCCGATTAAATTAAAATTCGAGTTTATGAATTGTTCTTACATTCTCTTTGTTACATCCGTTAAAGACTAAGATCATGACATTAAAACTTCAGAGTGATACACAATGAGTGGGGTAGCACTGTGTTCATCGTAGATCAGTATGGTGTTTACCAGAGGAGAGGTCCCAGTCTTCCAACGTTTGAAGAGGCCCATCGCGTATGACTTCAGATCACGGCAGATAGTGATTAAGGGAACATCCTGCGTCCTCTCATGCGACATTATAGGGGTGCTATTTTTTAACAGCACAATGCTCGTCAGCTCACTGCCTGCGTGATGTTGAGGTCCTCCCGTGGCCAGCAAGGTACCCAGATCTTTCAGCGACAGAATATGTGAGGGACCAATTCGGATGTGAACACCGTCCCAGTCACAGTATTCCCGATATCAAGGACCATTTGCAACAGTTGTGAGCGAGCCTGCCTCAGTAAATGATGCAACAACTTTATGACCTTCTCAGCCGAATCAGTGCGTACATCCAAGCCAGGGGGGGGGGGGGGGAGGAGCTGGGCAGGGGAGAGCGGGGGGGGGGGAGATGGGGGAGTGTGTGTGGGGGGGGGGGGGTGCAAAGACGTACTAATTAGTGGACTCTTTCTGCCAAGTTCTTTCTAAATTTGACTCTATTTTGTAATCACTGAAATATCATCCCATACCCTTTCAGCGCGTGAAGTTTTACCTCGTTTCCTGATCCCCTTCTGCGCAGAGGCGTAGCTAGGTCAACAACGGCCCCAGTGCAAGAAAATTTATTTTGGGGCTTCAGGCCAGATGGTCGACCTTTTTTTTTTTGGTTTGTGTTGCTGATAGGGGCCCTCTGAGCTGAGGCTGGGGGCCCCTGAGTTGTGCTTGGGGGCCCCCTGAGCAGTGGTTGGGGCCCCCTGAGCATTGAGGGGGCGGTAGAGATAAAAAAAAAAGATCGCCAGTTTGCCGTGAAGGTCTCCTGAGGTATGCTTGGGGGCCTCCTGAGCGTAGGGGCCCCGGTGCACTGCACCGCCTAGCCCCATAGTAGCTACGCCCCTGCTTCTGCGTGTTTCACTTTTTTTCAGGAAGTTTCTCACATTGTATACTCTTTGTCGTTCGGTTGTACCATTTTAGCTATACTCTGAGATATATTGGCTTTTTATTGTGCGTGTTGTAACAGCACTCAAAACTAAAATTTGGAATTGTATTTTATTAAGCAATTGTAGTAAGCTAGAGTTTGGTTGAATATGATCTTGTATGTTTGTTTTGCGATTTCCTGTAAATCAATGTATATAGACTTTGTTTTATGAAAAGAAATTATTTAGAGGCCATTTAATATGTTTAAGAACAGAATTATGCAAGAGAATTGCTTAAATGTTCGTGATTCCAAGTATTAATGCAAATTACGATGTCCAAAGGACAATTTGCTGCAGTTTAAAATGATTCCTGTGAATAATTTTGTGTTTAAGTATCTTTAATTTCCATTTCTGACCATTTTGTAATGATGGTATATGATTATGTATTAATTCTGATTGTTTTTAATATGTTTCAATTGTTTAAGTATTGTTAATGTTCGAGAATTAACTGGCGGAAGCTTTTGAAGTGTTCTAGAAATTTCGATGTAGCTTATATAAAGCAAAAATCCGAGACAGAGAAACAGTTAGTTTTTTCAGCAAAGTTTTCACCGACTTAATTTTACGATGGCCAAGAACTGTATTGTCTGTGGAAGGAGTATTGTATGCTATCTCTGGATTATATGTATGTATGTAAACCATATCGATGACTTCGTGTTTTATGATAATAAACGCAAGTTTAAACTGAACTGTATCGTGGACTTATTATGTATCATATTAATTAAACCACCAACAATTTTATAGTGTGACTGAAGTATATCAAGATTAATGCTCAAAATTATGTGTATTTCTATCTATTACTTCCTCTCTCGTTCGACTGATAAGTGAGAATCGCACTAAACTTCGTCAGAGCATTTACTTAGGGAGTTGGTAACAACTCTTGTACACACTTTTCTCATACCTGGCAAGGTTATGATTTAAATATACGTAAATCAGGATCGTGAGGGCGGATGCCGTTGATTTTCTAAAAATCGCATTTTATAATCATAATCAATAATAAAATGAGTTCATTCATGCTCTTTATGGTCGTGTGAAATATATTGAACTTACTCTAAAAATACAAACGGCAGACGTCTGTACTCCTGCATTTTCAGTGAAAGTAATTCGACAAGAGTAAATAAACTAAACTAGCTACTGAATAATATTATAATATTTATTTCATTTTTTTCTTTCTTTGCCCAGATTCCGAAAGTAGCATTGACCGAAATATAGCTCCCTAATTTTAATCTACAAAGAAAACAGATTTTAACTTTATTTTCTTAAAAAATAAACAACAAAAAATAACTCTTTTCATTGCCGAAACATATACATACACGTAGGCAGGTGGCATAAAACAATTCGATTTTTGTACTTCTATAATCTGTTTTGTTATTTTTTATGTTATTTTAATTGCGAAACGTTTTATGAGCCACGAAAAACGGTAAAGTTAAATATTTTTGACAACTATATTACTGATGCCACTAAAACGTCTATAGCCTAAAATTAATATAGATGAAATTAATATAGCACTATGTAAAAAATACTAAACTTAATGTTAAGATAACTTCTGAAGGAAAATTTGAAGGAATCGGATCGCTCCAATATTATACTAGTGCCGTCACAGGGAACAAAAACTTTGGCTAACACAGGTAATAAAGGAATATAATACTGTATTACTTATCATATATTACAAACAATATACACTAGTATTGGAATACATAAAAAATGTAACAAAAAATTCCGCATGGTTTTATAATCATTATTAATTTAGTTTTCAATGCAGGGACATAAGCGTACTACTTCTGAATTAAAATACCTCAATTAAAAAAAAAAAACGCGAAGAAATTGTTTATGGAAGCCATATTTTTAACAAGTCTACAGTGTTATTGATCAATAAAACAGTGACAAAAATCGTCGTTACAGTACTTTGAAGTTATATGTTCAAAATAAATAATCATTCCAGATAAGCAAATCATTTAAACATTCCTGCCATTAACTTCCTAACCAATAACTCGAGTAGTGAAACACTGGTTCGGCTGGGATCTAAAACTGATACCATTCTGCTGTTTCACACTTCATTTAATTAGTTTTATTTAATATCTGTGCTTGTTTGTTTAAAACTCTGTCAACTTATGCCATGACTTTAAAGCAGTTGATATAATCAGTGATTTTTGTTAACAAATAGCAGAAATTATATCAAATCCCTAATACATTTCGATGTAACCTTCAGTAACTGGCCTCATGGGTTTGGCTGCATAATATTTTTCAAGTTTTATTTCTTAAATCGTTTTTCTGCTGTTACCTCATTTAGTATCAAATTCGTTAATAACACAAAATACCTGAATATTATTATCAACGACTTATTTTTTATGCTACGTTTCTATAGATTTATCTTTGTTAAGCTAATAAAGAAATCTTAACTGCAATTTCTATTTGCTGCGATTACAACAGTTTCTTGTTTCACTAACAGTAATTTCGACGATTTTTCTGTAATGTCAGCTGGCCAGTAATTCTATAGGCGTTGAATTTGTGATATTAGTTGGAACGAAATTCATATCTGGTTCGATGAACTCTAGCTGCATTTCAATTCGTTACTGAAACTAATAAGATATTACGCTGGTGAACTTTAGTTGAGTAAAGTTAAAATTTCCCTCTTCCCTCCGAAAATAGGCTCGATGCGTGAAGAGAAATTCACCCAAAAATTGAGCAAGGAATGTCTGGCTGACTGAACTGGGGTCGTAGATTAATGTTTACCGAGGAGCGACTATCTCACATCCTGTTTCGAGAACGACTCAAACTTGAGTTCATGACCTACTGCTAGTTTTGTTTTGCAGTGACGAACGGCTTTCGTAGAAGAAAGAAACAGGCAGCGAAATTAACTTAATAGACACCTCTAGAAGCGCGAAACAAATTTGATTTGTTTTCCTAAGCAGTTTTTGTCTCATAATTATCGGTGTTGACTTTTTTACACGGTCTCGACTTCAGTGTGACGAAATGAGAGTAAGCTGTGAGTTTAATTGTTTCTTACAATCTGAAGACACTTTTTTGTCCTTTGACGTAGCGGTGACTAAACTGTGATGTAAGCTTTTGTTCGGACGTCTGCATTCCCTCAGATGTCTTAGAAGACGATACTGGACAAGAAGCTAGGGTAACCTGGGAAGATAGTGCGGCTATGGAAACATCCGAAGTTTTAGTGTTGAGTTTGTCTTCCGCTGCCAGTTCAGTGAAAGCTTGAGTAGTAACGAAAAAAATCGCTGATAAATAAAAACGGCCAAAATTCTTTATTCTAATGTGTTTAATGTAATATGGACAGTATAAAATAGATTCGAGGGCCGGTGATAACAGACAAAACGGTCTCATAATTGGAGGGAATCCTTTAAGGTTCGGAAGTGGTACTGAAATATTATATATATATATAAAAATAGACGTGTGTTTTCCTATATTTCACTTTTCAGCCACCACTACCAAGCACAAATCACTGGTCTTTGTGTGTAGAAGTAGCATGGAGTTTCTTGTCGTGCACAACGTTGGCCGAATGTCGATAGCTGTGGGCATGTGGGAGATATGATGGTTAAAAGTGGTCTATGCAGGGCATTTTCGTATTTCGACCAAAGACATGTGTGTCTGTAAATTTTACTTTGCTGCCTGAACTACATAGCGCAAATGACTGGCGTTTGTGTGTGGTAATAACGTCGAGTCTCCCATCGTGCACTATGGTGGTTAGATGTCGGTAGCTGTCAATCCAAATTCTCTACAAACACGAAGTCGTGAGTACCAGCTAGTATTGTAAAATAGTGTAAAAAGAAATTAGTATTCTTGTTATTTTCACTTTGAAACTCTCTCAATTGGGCGACCGAATTCCAAAGATTTTCGTTTTGATTTCTCTATCATTAGCACTGCACATAATAACAAGCATTATTTTTAAAATACATTTTACATACAGATATGTTTTTTTTTAATTTTATTGCAGGTATAGATAGTAAAAAAGGCGGAAATTAAGTATCCACATCGAATATCGGAGGTCAGGTAGCTTTAATAAGTCGGTAAGTTCAGTAAAATTTGGATTTCGGTATATAGTACGAGTATACTACCTCGAATTGGTCAGTCGGTGAAATGTCAATAATTTCCTTTTGGTTTTACTTACGTCCCTCAACTTACTGACGTACGTAAGAAGAGATGACGCGTTTGATCTGCCTTTACAGTTACTTATTGCAACTTGTTTTGTTGCTAAGCCTCTGTACGTCAGCAATCTTCAGGCTTTTATTTTCCTACAAGTTACTGACACCTAACGGCTTCGAACCGAAAAAGTTGGCTATCATTCACAATATCACGCACATAAGGATCACTGACTATGCTGAACAGATTGCATTCATGTTGTAAGATAACTTTAAGATTGTGATTAAAACTGAATGATACCTTTGTATCTTAAAGCTAAGATATTTTTTGCTGGTGATTATAGTAAGAACGTTCGTTCTACCCTATAACATATAGTATCTGCATGTGATTGATGATGATAACACATTTTTAATTCTGTTTTCCGATATATTTTTAACCAAACATTGTTTTCATCCCAGTTGGTTCATTGAAAAGCATAATTATAATTTTCTTAACATCGGCGTAATTATTGCCTTGTGGTTCTTTTCCCAGTACTCTATTTCTGATTCCTTGACTGTTATTAAATTATTAGATAGAGTAGATGGTCCGGAAGTAATTTTCCCAATAGCGTTGCTATGCAGATCTGTACTTTTAATTCTTTTATTGTTTATAATATATCTTATTCCAATCACAAACTACTTTACCTACGAATGAAAACCTTCCCACTCTCTCACCAACCTTGCTAATGGATGCAAGACTTAGTTTATCTATCAACACACCAATGTGTCTTGTGCAGCTGAGTTATTACCCAACGATACGGCAAAATAGTTCATATTTTATAGTTTTTACAAGAATTTCAGCTTCCACCGTATAAAGATACAAATTCCTTATTTTTCTGTCTGTAAGCTTTTTCATGTCAGTGCTTCTTTTTCGTCGCCGAGGTCATCAAAGCCGGAAAGGATTGTTGGCAGGGAACGGGAAGGAAATCGACCATAAAGGAGACAATCCGGTATTCGCCCTGTGTAGTTTCGGAAAATCATTGGCATATACAAGTAGATAAGGCCGGTCTCTAGGTCCTTCCGTATTTTCTCACTAGTTTCCATCATGTAATAATTTTCCGCGATCTGCAAATAACCAAACTTCTGAACGTAAATCAACACCCGGATCAATTACTACAAAAATGAATGAAAATGGCTCTAATACATTACCTTTTAACACTCCTGTTCTCACTTCTAACTCTTCTAAACACTGTATTTACTACAATTTGCTTTTAGGAACTCATCCGACCAAAAAATACATACTTAGTTGCCACAAAGATTTTAAGCTTATTCATTGTTATTCTATTCCTCGTTGTGCCAGATTACTTTGGAGTGTCAGAGCCACACTAGCAACTGGCCTTTCTACCCCATTTCATCTGAAATATATTGCACGAAGTTCGTTAACTGAAATTAACCTATCCTGAAAACATTTACAAACTACTTTCTTTTCTCAGAGATATTACCACTATAGTTACCTTCCATTAAGTAAATTAATTGGAGTATGTTTCCAGCCATAATATTCTCATAGTCTGTATGAACAGTTACCGCTTTAGCACGTTTGCATTCTCCAGACCCAAACTAATTAACATTTTCAAGTATTGTACCACGCAAACTCCACCTGTCTTTTACACACCTATTTAGATATTATATACACTTTAAGATTGTTTAAATTATAATGCTACCTCGTGATATTCTTCTTTACAGTTTTTAACACAATTATATATTAAAAATATTGCCAGTTACATAAATCCTGTATTCTATGATGTACTGATAATTTGGCATTGTCACATGTTGTACATAACCAATTAAGTTTATCCTAAATTGTCTAATAAGTCCCATAATAATTGCTAAACCTACTAAATACAGTACTATTTTACTTAATTCTAAATGCTCTGAAATGAGATCTTACTTTTATTAAAGGTTGTTTAAATTTAATATCGACGTACAAAACCTTTTTGTTTATTTATTAAATATTATTGAGAGCTTTTTATGTTGGCGTTAAAATATTAATAGTTTCGAATATTTTTTGTTGTTTAGAATACATTAACTTTCTTTTTCAAATATAATACTTCTTTTACAAAATAAAAATAATACTTTCTCCTGTCTGGGCAGGGATTTTCATAAGACCTTAACCCGACCTCGACCTCTGGTTCAGCCTTCTGTGTAATATGAAGTATACCTGAAACATTGCGTGCGTCGGATTCTACATTTAACTGTAGGTCCTCTTTACCGGGTTAGGTTATGAACCCAGCCCAACAATTTGACCTCTTTCGAAGTCTAAGAGATCACCCATTTCACCGATCGCTTGTTATAACCATCACAGAAAAAAGCGTATAATACACCTGTCACATAACCTACAAGACCTTAGGGATAAAACGATACGAGTAAATACAAGTACTTACTCGATACATTCCTTCCGATACCAAGTACTTTTTGTAGCGATACTTAAAAAATAAGTATCAAGTAGGTATCGGTCAAAAGTACTCGTATCGGTGCGTATACAAATATCGCGAATATCATGATTTCATTTAACACGTTAACTGATATATTAAACGCTCATCTACCCTGTAAGGAATATTTTTTTGGTTGTCATTATTGCATTTTTTTCAACACATTCTTTTTCTAAGTTTGTGTTGTTGGCAAACTTGTTTGTCTATGCCCGGCCGAGAGAACAGTAGATTCCTCTTTGAAAAATGTTACACCTGCAATTATGAGCATTATAAATAATGTTAGAGAAATTGTTAAATGGGTCAAGAACAGTGTTATACAATCAGAAAAATTAAGAAAAAATACAGATCGATAGTGGAGTTCCTGTGGGATATACTAAAAAATTTATTCTTGACGATAAGTTACTTTTGAATTCACTATATTATATGACTGATAGATTTTTAGATATGTCGAAAATTGCCACGCAGCTTTCACTCGATGCTACAGATAGTCCTGAATTGGTGACTGGACAAGAAATTGAAATATTGAAACAGGTAGTCCCCATTCGAATTCGTCACAACAGAATCTTATGGCCAGAATTATGTTACCTTATCCAAAATCTAACCCATGTTAATTGTCTGACGGCGCAGGTAACAAAATTTTCATCATCAATAGAATGTGTCACACTGTTGCAAACAAAACTAATGGCTGAATGTAAAAAAAGATTTGGTCTCATTGAATTTAACACCCTTGCAGCTTTGGGAACAATTTTAGACCCACGTTTCAAAAAACCTCCATTTTCAAGATGCAAGTGCATGTGGGAGGGCGATACATTAATTAAATAATATTATTAAAGAAGATCCGACAATGTCAACCAGTGGATCTGATAAAGAAGCAACCCACGAAGATTTTGATTTTTGGTTACACCAGAAACAACTCGGAGTTGGCCAAAAGCGGCGCCGTGCTAACTCAGAAGCCGATGAAGTTTCAATTTATTTGGCTAATCCAGTCTGCGCTTTAAAGCCAACCCATTAGAGGAATTAAAACCCGTATTTCCATGATTATACAAACAAGCGCGAATTTATTTAAACATTGTCGGTACCCTTTTACCCTGTGAAAGGCTTTTTTACAAAGCTGGTGCAACAATGGCTACATCCAGAAATCGTCAACAGGCAAGCACTTTGAGAAACAAATATTTTTGGGGGGCACTACAAAAACCTACTTTTTTCATAAAACTAGTTTTATTTTGTCCTAGTCGGTATTAGTCCTGTAATGATCAGTAAGGTGAAAATGTAATAAATATCTTTCATCAAATAAATATATATTTTTATATCAATAAAGACTATCAATACTTATTACATACTGTTTTTTAGTTATTCCAAATTTCACTACGAAAAATCAATCGATACGAGTAAGTATCGATACTTTTCAATGGATAGCGAATTAGTATCGATGCTTTACGCCCGATACTGTATCAAGTAAAAGTATCGATACCTCAGTGGTATCGTTTTATCCCTACAGGCTACAAGACCTGCCACATCAACTATGTCGTACATGCGCATCGCAGTATTCACACGCAAGTAGTGGTGCCAACATGCAAAAACCTGTATTCTGTCGCATGGTGTTCATATTATTTTGTCCAACCTCTGTATATTATTCTTCTTATCCGTCGCGTTACAAGGCTCAAAAAAAACTTTGTGTCGTGTTGTATGGGAAATGCCGGTTTAGAAACATCTGTATTCTGTGATATTCTGATAATTTAGCATTGTCACATATTGTATATAACCAATTAAGTTTATATCTATTTGTGTAATAAGTCCCATAATAAGCCACAATAAGTTCTGGATGTTTTCTGTAAGTGCCATAACGCGAATTGTTGTTGTGGCTGTTTACAAGAAACCAGAACGCGTTGTTGTCGTTATTGTTGCTCAACGGACGTTTTCTGTCTTTGAGCGTAAGATATGGATAAAACAAAAACCATTAAAGCGAAGATCGCCATCACAATCTTCCTTAATTCTTCTCTCTACTCACGGAATTCCATTCCATGTCACAGCAGATGTAATTTTATACCGTTCCATATTTATGAAGAGATGGGATTTCATAATATGCTGTGGTTGTAATAGAAACCGATTGTTCTCTCTAGTTTCAGTTGCAACTCAGTACTGATATGCAATATTAAATCTAGTTATGAATTATTCTAATTGACGATATGCGCATTCCTTCGTAAGTTCCTTTCGCTTTAGAAAGGCGGATTCATTAGCATAATGTAAATTTTATGTGCGCGTTTTAAATTTCATCTGACAACATATCTTGGCCTTTGGTGATGTATAACGTCTAATTCAAATTAATGCGAAAGTTACAACCGAAGGATTCAGTATATGGTCTGCACATTTTGATCCGCATCGCACAGTTATTCTATTTCCAGTTACTCATTTACCGCCAGGTAATGTGTGAACTATTCCAGTACAGCAGCGATAACAAAGACAAAGAACTATTAAAAAAAAACGTCAGCTGCGATTTCCTCACTCACGCTAATGGCTTCGTACAGAGGTTTTGTATCAAACAGAATTTACTCAAAAATATTATGTGAAAGTTTTTTTAAAAAAATCGGTAACAATAGAGTTCGTCAGCCACGACAGTGGCGGAATACATGACAAATTGAAACCCGGTCACCAGGTCGCAAGACCACAAGAATTTATATTTAAATAGAGTTCATTATACGTTTTGACAGATTGTCTTTCAAAAGACATGAAATATCAACTAACAAAATATACTGTGAATCTAAGAAAATTTTTGACAATTTTCTAAAAGTATTTTCACAGCATGTTTACTAACCGATTCGCGAAAATGGATGTAACGCTCTGGCCTCGCATTCTGGTGTACCCCGGTTCGAATCTCCGTCCGGGTATCCAGATTTGGGTTTTCTATGGTTTCCCCAAATCACTCCAGGCCAATGCCAGGATGCTGCCTTTCAAAAGGCCATGGCAGAATTCCTTCCCGTTCCTTGTCCCAATCCCATCCTGCCTCTAATGACCTCGACGTCGACGAGGCGTAAAGCCATAAGTAAAAAAAAGTGAATGTAACATACATTTTTATATATATATTAAAAAAAATATACTGACGTATCAATAGTACTAAAATTATTTATTTAGTTATTTTGCGAAAATCTTCAACTTCAGAATGATCAATATAGTTTTATATTGCTCCAAATTTTGAAAGATTTTCCGCCTGAGTAGTTTGGGAAATAAAAGTGTTGAGGCACGCCTAAGTCCTGTACACATCGTGAAGTAAAAAAGAAAAATCCAAACCTTCCGAAATAGGTGTGTTGTCAGAATTCATTTTACACCCATGAAGGTCATCTAAATAATTTTTCCTTCTCTCCCTTTTCCCTCACTAAATTCTCCATAGTTATTTTCATTCCCCGTGATTTTTCAATATTTTATATTAAGATCAGTATGAAACAAAGCAGTGTGCAATTCGAAATTTCTAAGCCAAAATTTCTGAATTCCAAATTTCTAAGATTGTTACAGGCGTACTTAGATACAGACAGACAGACAAATGAGTGAATCCTTAAAATTTTGGTCTTTCATTCAGAAGGTATGCAACCGTTAAAAGAGGAAAATTAGTTATTCATTTTCTGAGGCTAAAACACAAACATGCATGAACCATTCATGTTAAGGGCGTAGTCTTAATTTATCACGGAGTAAAAGAAAAATATTCCAAGGTCGGCAACATTGTATAATGGGCGGAAAAAAATATTTACCTATTTGAAACTGCTACACCATGTTCACTCGGAACTGGTTGCTCAAGGTCATGTTTCCCCCGCCCCACTCCTCACCTCAGCATCCCCTCCCGTTCCCACTTCCCCGATCTGACCGCTGTGTCCATGAAGGCTGTGATTAATTTCCCCTTCGCATGTAGGGTTCAGGGCAGCGGAGTGGGGATAGAACAGACTGACCTTGAGCCCCCTCTGTAAACCGAGAGGTCTATAGCAGTGTTGTTTGTTAGAGAAGTTTCAGAGAAATACGAAAGAAAATAAAAGGGAAATAACGATTTAATTTTCAGTTTTGTTTTTACGGAAGAATGGATCAAGCCAATTAAAATACATTTTGGTGAAGAAATGTTGTCAGATTTTGAGCTTTTGTCAGAACAGTGAAACTTCCACTGATTGCTAAGAACCACATTGCCAGCGTCGTGAAACATCGACAGCGGCGAATTGGTATATAAAACTTCGGCCAGACAGTTACTTGAGTATCCACTTAAATATTTGATCCAGATTTTTTACATAAGTTGTTGGAGCCGGAGAGTGTATAAAGGAGCGCAGCTAGATTTGTTTAAACTGAACCAGTGGCTGATATGTTAAAGGATCTCAGTAGGCAGTAATTGAAAAGATAGGGGCAAAAGCCTGGTGAACGTATTAGACATGCATTTGCGATGACGTCACAATATATATTTGAAGAACAAATACATGTAATACACTGAAAGTAAGACGTTCGATTATCCTCAAACCTAATATGCCCAAAAATCTAAAAATAAAAAAATTTTATGACCAGTGCATTCTTCCTGCGCCAACCTACGACTGCGAGGCCTGGAAACCAAACGAATTTACGAAAGAGAATGGCACAGCAAACTATTGAAAGGTCAATGCTAGGTTTAACTAGAAATGACAAGAAGCTAGTAACTGACATTAGATCAATCACAGGGAACCGAGCGTGGTGGGTGAGTGGTTAACGTTCTGGCCTCGCATTCGGTTCGAATCACCGTCCGGGCATCCAGATTTGGGTTTTCCATGGATTCCCCAAATCACCCCAGGCGAATGCCGGGAAGCTTCCTTCAAAAGGCTATGGCCGAATTCCTTCCCGTTCCTTGTCGCCAGTCCCACCCCGCCTCTAATGACCTCGACGTCGATGAGGCGTAAAGCCATAAGTAAAAATAAAAAAGTCACAAGGGTCACAGACATCTTTGGGAAGACAGCCTCCTTGAAGTAGCAATGGACCGGCCATGTTGTTAAGAGGAAAGGTGAAAGATGGGCAAACATAGTGTGAAAGTGGAGCCCAAGAGATCGCCAGAGACCAAGAGGAAGACCACCAGACCGATGGAACAAGGATATATGCAGGGTCGTTGGAGTTAACTGGCAGGGGATCGCCCAAGATCGTGAGGCCTGGAGAAGACTGCTCAAGCTATACCTGAACAAATAACTCTAAGAGGCCTCACCATTTAATGATTGAACTGGCTGATAATGATGATGACATTGAAAGGAAGAGATATCATAACTTTAAACTAGCACTACTAGGAAGCAAGGAAGTTTTCTTTTGTTGGTAAGGAATCAGAAAAGGAAATAAATAATCGAGAAACATGAAAAAAAAAACACCAAACACTAAACGAACTTAAAATGAAAATTCCTGTAATGCAAAATTAAGAGCAACCCAAATCAACTGTGGGGCATTAAAAAAAAGGGAAGTAAACTATTTCCAGAGGACTACGTAAGATAATTGGAAATTGGATTTGAGAACTTTGGAAAATATGAGGGGGAATACGTTCAAAAATAAAGTTAAATAGCTGCTTGTTACTTTAAATAAAAATTATAATTTAAATTTCCTTAAGATGTATGCTACCCTTCTTTTACCTTATGTTTTATACACTGAAGAGCCAAAGAAACTGATACAGGCTTGCGTATGCAAACACAGAGATATGTAAACACTCAGAATACGGCGCTGCGGTCGGCAACGCCTATATAAGACAACAAGTGTCTGACGCAGGCGTTAGATCGGTTACTGCTGCTAAAATGGTTGGTTATAGCGATTTAAGTAAGTTTGAACATGGTGTTATAGTCTGCGCATGAGGGATGGAACACAGCATCTCCGAGGTAGCGATGAGGTGGGGATTTTCCGGTACGACCTTTTCACAAGTGCACCGTTAATATCGGGAATCCGGTAAAACATCAGATCTCAGACATCGCTGCGGACGGAAAAAGATCCTGCAAGAACAGGACCAACGACGACTGAAGATAATTGTTCAACGTGACAGAAGTGCAACCCTTCCGCAAATTGCTGCGGATTTCAATGATGGGCCATCAACAAGTGTCAGCGTGCGAACCATTCAACGAAACATTATCGATATGGGCTTTCGGAGCCGAAGGCCCATTCGTGTACCCTTGCTGGGTGCACGACTCAAAGCTTTACGCCTAGCCTGGGCCCATCAACACAGACATAGCACTGTTGATGATTGGAAACATGTTTCCTGGTCTTAAGATTCTCGTTTCCAATTATATCGAGCGAATGGACGTGTACGGGCATGGAGGCAACCTCATTAATTCATGGACACTGCATGTAAGTAGAGGATTGTTCAAGCTGGTGGAGGCTCTGTAATGGTGGTGATGTGGTTGCTGTAGTGACATGGGACCCCTGATACGTCTAGATACTACTCTGACAGGTGACACGTACGTACGCATCCTGGCTGATCATCTGCATCCATTCATGTCCATTGTGCATTCCGACGGGCCTAAACAATTCCAGCAGGACAATGCAACACGCCACACGTCCAAAATTGCTACAGAGTGGCTTCAGGAACACTCTTCTGAGTTTATACACCTCCGCTGACCACCAAACTCGCCAGGTATGAACATTATTGAGCAGATCTGGGATGCCTCTCAACGTGCCGTTCAGAATAGATCTCTACCCCCTCGTACTCTTACGGATTTACGGACAGCTCGCAGGATGCATGGTGTCAATTCCCTCCAGCACTACTTCAGACATTAGTCGAGTCCATACCACGCCGTGTTGCGGCACTTCTGCGTGCTCGCGGGGGCCCTACACGATATTAGGCAGTTGGCTCTTCAGTTTACTATACTTGTTCATCATGCGAAATATCATGTAGACAAAGAAAAATGTCAGTAGTCCTAGTACTTTTTATACTCCAATTCATAACGAAAAAGTATTTCTGCGGGAATTAGTGCTCTGTTAAAGCGACATTTTAGTGTCAGTAGAACTTAGCTACGCTCTTGTTGAAACTAAGTAAGCTCAGGAGGTTCCTTCTCAAATCTGCGATAGAAATTCTGACCTTCTGGATGTTTCAGCAATCTTAGAAAATAGCAGAATTCATAGCTAAGTGTTTTTGGTAAAACAAAAAATAGAAGTAGTTACAAAGTGGTAGCTATGGCCATTTAATTTATTACTTCAACCTTTCAGTTAAAACATTTTACACTTTTCGTATATATTAGAAATCGCTTTATGTCCTAAAACAATTACTGTTTTTGGTGGAGTTTTAAATTTATATTTATTGAGTGGAATCAGGAAATAGCATAGGAAACTTTTGTTTACGATCGATTTCAAGGTTAACATGCTGGGCGGAACCTTTGAAACTGTCCCCGCTATTAGAACGCGACCGCAACTTGCCTGGGCACAGTGGCAACTAGTAAGCCTTATGTAAGTAGACGCAACCTGTCACATAACTATCGGGGGATGTGGAGTTCAGAAAGGCTATTACGTGTTGCTCGACAGGTTTGCCTACTTCTTAGAAGCGATTCATGGGTTAATACGGAGCAATGGCCAAGTCTGCATACCACATTACAGGTTTCTGGACCGGAAGAATTTTTTGTCGTAAGTGAAGTGAAGGCCAAATGCTGCGATGATAGTATAGTGGTTAGCGAACAGGGATTCCCAATGTTTTGTGAGTTACAGGTTACCGTCATGATTGCGGACCTAATCACGTGTTGAAAATGGCTAGCTAGCAAAAAAAAATATGTATCCAACAACTCTCATTCATTTAATGTGGTTGTGCTCCAGGCCCGTTTGCTATGCTACCCATTCATATTCACTAATTGTAAGATTTATTGCTTTAATGATTGAAAAAATGATTTTGTGATGTCATGACACGTTTTTTTTTGTTTTTTTTTTTTTTTGTTTTTTTGAGGTGAGAGGTGGAATTAGAACTTACACATTGTTTCAATGGCTCGTAATATTGGGCACTTCGTTCATAAGGGCTAGCCTCCTGTTTTTAGTGGTTCAATTAACTTTCTCAAGTTTTTGACAGATGTCCATCACCTTTAGCATTTTGAAAATACTATTATTTTGAACTTTCTTGTGTTTATTTTCTTTAGCATATTGTTACTTCTTTTGAATTTGTTGTATTTTAATGTTTCACCTTTTTATCATTTTTCGTTATTTTGTCCTCCTTTTTTCCTATTTCCTCTTCAATTACGAATTTTTCTTGTATCATAAAGCTTACTTCCCTAGGTAGTAAGTGTCCTGACGGAATACTGATACGTGCTTGCCACTCCCTTTAAAATTAAATGCCGGTTCACACTAGACATCAAATCATGTCAAATCAAGTCAGGTCAGGGCAGAGATCAATATCAGTATACACGTAATCCAGTGGGAACATTCTCACTGCCCGGTGCGATCAGGTCAGGAGGACAGGTTAACCTGAAGATCGCGCCGTCACCGATCAACAGTGGGCGAGACCTGAGCTGACCGCTGGTGAACGTGCAACTGCCAGGTCAGATCAGATCAAAAATGTGCGACGAACGTCTCATGGCTTGTTTAGCGTTTCAGTAAATTGTATTAATTTACCCGTAAAATATTGCCATTCATCTCGCAAAACTACACTACGGATAGGGATCGCAAAAATCCATAAAATGTAAGCAAATGAATATAATAAAATTGCACAATATTGCTAAAATGATAAATGTTGATTATTTTATATTATTCATGTCAAAATTTTGAGAATTCCATACATTGTCCTCTTTTGTCTGTTATAGAAGGGTCAACTATTTTGTTAAACTGAGCGGGTAAGGGTTGAATAATAATAATAATATACTAATGTTATAAATGCGAAAGTCTGTCTGTCTGTTTGTTACGTTTCTTGGACTAAACGGCTACTCCGATCGCGATGAAATTTCACAAGGAGATGCTATTTGACATTAGGATGGACATGGGATACTATTTTCTGTATTGATGATAACATATTGTCATAAAATTATGAGAACTATCTGAACTGTGAAAGACAAACGCATAATATGTATACGTTTTTGTGAGGTGACACAGAGCAATCGTAGCGCAGTGCACGATGCTTGCTTCATTAGAAAACTGCCATGTGGCTTCGGGTTCAAACCTCACTGGGAGCAAAAATTGTTTTTCATAGTTTGAGCCAAGACTGGGATTTTGTAATAAGGATACCATTTTCTGGTAAATCGTAGGCGGTAGAATAGTGCCCTAAGCGTTTACTTTTTTCACGCTATACTGGTTCCACAGGCAGTTTTTGTGTGACCTAAACCAATAATATTATACATGCGAAAGTAAGTCTCCGTCTTTTTTTTACGTTTTGACGACTATATGTGTATACCGATGACAAGGAAATACTTTGTACCTTTAGGAAGGAAATAGGATATTTTTTTCCGATATGAATAACAATTTTAGTCATGAGACAGGTTCGACGGTAGAATGGTATATCGATGGCGTTTCCGTCATATTATGCCGACTGGGTGTTGTTTGGGACATATCTTATGTAACTTTCAGCTTTGTATATCTAATTCTAGCAATCAAATTCTAAGTCCACGCGTACGAAGTCGCGGGTAGCCACTGGTATGTATTTATATATATATATATATATATATATATATATATATATATATATATATCTTTTAATTTTTTACAGCGGACTGCTGGAGGGCCTCTAAAGGTGGGAATCCACCAATCGCGCAAAACGTTTAAAATGTTTGCGAACTCAGAATTTGTCCGGTGGAGACGAGAATAGCACGCACGAACAAAGATTTGCGGGTGTTTGCAGGTGTTCCGGCCGATGTTGGTACATCAAAGGAATTCGTTGTTCGTGCGCGGACAGGGCGCGTTCGGTGGAAATAGATTCAACAACAGGGGTGCGTGTTCCGAACAGTTTCAGTTCGAAGTGCATTCTAAAATCTAGAAATATTATAACTATGAACTGGGATAGGTAAAAATGTTTAATGTCAAATGAATCATGTAAATCAGAGCCGCAGATATGGTACAGCAGCCACAAATATTACCACAACAAAATTAAAAAGCACGATTCCTGGAGCGAAATCGCAACAAATATGGGAGCCACTATTGATATTATTAAGGGGAAAGTAAATTCTTTGCTCTCCTCATTCAGAAGAGAAAAAGTTAAACAACAGAACTCGATGGTGACAGGAAGATAAATAATTTTTCTTTATGTTTTCTATTATTACGTTGTTTCAAGGTAAGTAGGGAAACAGTAGTATTTATCTTATTAAACCACTCCTATCATCTGTTCTTAAGTCATACAGCAGTTGCGTGGTATTTCTTGTTTTAAAAATATGCTATATCAAAAATTTAGGTTTCCTTTTTGTAATAATGCTCTCTTCTTCAATTCAAACAGACATAATTACACAAGATGCAGCGCTAGCAATAAATTTTCCTCTCGGAGCGATTTGGAGGTAGCAGTTGGAATGACGACAAATGTTTGCACACGAACTGTTGTTCGCGAATTTTTTGTTTGTGGAGACAACAAAGCCAAACCACCCGACTGCGAACACAGAAACGTTTGCAAACTATGCACGGTTGATGGATCCCAGGCTTATGACCCTTTACAGCCATATAAACTAAAAAAAGGGGGCAAGGAGGATGGAAAGTCACCCTGGCCTTAAAGAAGAACTATCCCAGCATTTGCCTGGAGGGACCGTGAAAAAAACACGGAAAACCACAGTCAGTAGGGATGGCCGAAAAATAACGTCGCAGCTCATTCACAACGTGACCGGAAAGTCACAGTGACAAAAAGTAACTGTGACAGAAGCTGGACGTGACTGAGTAACGTTCACGTGATAACATTTTAGACGCAAACTGCGATCTGCGGAGAATCACGGTTTCATGAGAAAGTAGCAGAAAGGAAGACGTTTCTTGGTCACTCATAAGTGATATCGTTTGGTAGGATACTGTGAATTCTGAATTATAAAGTAGACTAAACTGTCAGTTTTGTACCAGTAATTAGCAGTTTTTCTCTTATTTTAAGAAATTGTGCTATTTTCATCCTTAATTTCTTCTACAGTGTGGTAGAGCAAACATGATGTTAAATGATTGCACCACCAGTCTTATTAAAATAGCTGGAACTTTTTTTTTTTTTAACAATTCCTAATTATTAGAATTAAAATGGACCATAATATAACCGCACATCCCTGTGAGGAATTTCCTTCTACAATAGGGATTGCAGTTTGACAGAATGAGTTCTGAATATAATAAGAATTCTTTGTATCCAAATCACATTTTCAGAGGATTTCATAGCAGTATGGATCCAGCATAACTTCTTGATTATGAGGTCCAGTCAGATAACCAGTACATCATTAGGTAGCAACAGACATGTAAAATATGTTTGTATTGGGTTACTATTATATAAAAGGTACTATTTTTTTTTACTATATGCAAATAGTGAAACCATTTCTGCTTATCAGGCTTTCTACATTAATGTATCCTATGCAATACTTGTCACAAATTTTCATCTATTACAGAATTAATCTATCTGGCTCCGTTTTCTGTAGCTACTAATTTCTCTGCATATCTCCTCCCTCTCATACCCTTCAGTTTTGGACACCTCAGAATGCATCCAGTCAAAATGACATTGACTAGCATCTTTTTTTCAGCACCTTGCCATTTGTGTTTCACCACACCTTCTTATAACTGAAATTTAATGAACTTAAATGAAAATTTATATTACACCAAAAACTGCAATATTTAATCTGAAAGAGGATATATTGATTATATCCCTGTACAAATAATATTCATTCAGAAACTGTTTGGATAAAAATAATACATATTTGTTCCCTTGACAGTTGGAATTCATTAAGGAATATATCATTTAATTATATTAAAAACTTAGTCCAGACCTGAAGGTTGGTTGTATCATCCACAAGGCCATTGTGTCAGGAATGAACAACCAGCTCCTTTTTCTCTGGGACCTACATTTTAACATTGAATCTGAACCACAATTAGCTTTGTCTAAAACCACCAAGTGAAAACAAGTAATTCTTGCAGTATCGTATATCTAAATTGCCCATTCTATCATTGCATTGGTAATTGTGTTAATTAGTAGATAAGAGTTGTAGGAAACCAGACGTTTGAGTAAAGAATAATAGCAAGGGAAAACCATCTTATCTATACACTTACTGTATTTGCAGATAGTTTAAAAGTATGACTAACTGTTATATATTACACCTAAAAAGTAAATACAGCTTTCACATCACTGAACTTCTGTTTTAACATAACTGGAGGTTCATTGATCATTAAACATTTTCCACAACTCTTTTTATTTCAGTCAGAATATTACTTAAAACCACAGTTTGTATTTCACTGCCCTAACAGAAGATGAGAGTATTTAAAACATCAGTACTGGCTAGCATTTTCTGAAATAATGTATACATATTTTCATAAGATTTATACACATTATGTAATGCATATCTTCAATTTGAGCCTAATATTGCTAATAGTAATGAAAATTAAAATGTTCAGCAACTGCTTACATATTCTGTGTTCTGTAAACTGGACAGGTAAAATGTTTTCAATTTAGGAAATACATAATAATTTTCACTGAATATTAGATGTGGCAAGGAATTATTAGACAATGTTTATCAGTGATGTTTACCTAATGTTTAAATGTGTTTTAGACAGATAAATGTTGATAGTTAGGTCTGGATGTAACATGAAATTAATATATGGAAAAAGAATTTCCTGCACTTCTTGAAGAGTTGTAATTTGGAGATTGGCATTATGATAAACTTCTGAACACAAATTTTTTTGCAATGTGCTAATTTTTAAGGGGTAGCCTATAATGTGTGTACAATGATTACTTACAGGAAGAAATTTGGTTTTAAGATTATTGTACCCCTTCTTTTGCCTTGAGTCATTTCAAAATCTCTGTAAAAATATTAAATGGTATAGCAAATACCACACAGCAGAGAATTTATGATGAATATAAGGATGACGTAATGGAAAAAATCGTCATTATCAGTGCAGTAATTACACTTTTTAAAAAAAATATTTTAAGAATAATTGTTTGGGAACCACTGTAGTTGAATTCTGAGATGAAAAATTGTAACTGCTCTTGTTGTCAAACACTTTACACTACAGCTGTAATGTCAGAAAAATTTATTATGTTTATCTCATTTTGTAAAATAATTTGGGTAGTATTAAATTAAAACATTTACGATAAAAATATAGGGTTTTTCAGGGTAACTATAATTTATTTCGAAGAGAGAAACATTCTAATTGGACAAATTCCCAATAAACAATAAAAGCGTAGGCTGACAATATTTTGTTTTTATTCATGAAAGGAAAATAAAAACATTTTGCACCCAGGAAGTATTAACTACTTATCGGTAAACACAAATTAAAAATTTCACACGAAGTCGACTGAATGTACTCTAAAACTATTGCCTCTGCTCTAAACGTGATTTTTCGGTTCTGTTTCACTGTGACAGTGATTTTATACGCGTTGCCACCTGGTGGCAGGTATCAGCACTATTCCCCAGACGTGACAGTCACAGTTTAGCCTCATTTGCATATAAAACGTGACTGAATGTCGTTACTTTACACTGTGCCCTTGATTTCTTACATATTGCCATCTGGTGGAAGATACTGACACTATCGTTTCGACGTGACAGAGTCACAGTTAAAAATCACTGTGACTTTTAAGTCACTGTGACAGATATCACAGTGACCGGAAAGTAGCAGTATATCCCATCCCTAACAGTCAGGATGGCCGGACGAGGCTTAAGCCCTATCCTCCGTATGATAGATAGGAGAGCTATTTAGCCATCCTCGAAACATTGATTTTTTTTCATTTTGTTTTTTTTTTTTTGTTTTTTTTACATTTCATTCCTCCCAGCTGAAGGCTGGGAGGCGGGCTGCTGGAGAGTCACAGGAGACTCTTTTCAGCCTACTAGTCTACGGGGTGGGAGGGGAGATGGAAGGTCGGCCGTGGCCTTGTAGGGAACCATCCCAGCATTCGCCTAGAGTGTCTGAGGGAAACCACGGAAAACCTCAGACAGGATGGCTGAACCGAGTTTAACCCCGGTCCTCCCGAATGGCAAGTGGCAGTGCGAAATCGCACTGCCCAAGCCTCTACTGGCCTTACGTTGCAACGGTCGTCGCTCTGAGTTCAGCCTATGTCATCCAAGTGATGTGTTTGTAGCCTACTGAGTCATTGATTTTCAAGAGTAAATTCTTTATATAATTCTTAAAACCCTGACCAGACTGCGAGTCTGAACGCTATTGGTGACGTCCTGGATCGTGAACAGATCTCACCTGACCGTACCTTAATCTCTAGTGTGAATCGACCTTAACGGACGCCAAGTAGATGGTTATTAAATCATTACGTCAACCCTATTGATATCTATATGTGCATTCTACTTGGGCTAAGTACGTATTCTAAAGACTTATTTTTTCAAGCAGACTTGCGAGAAAGTACCAGTATTGCCCCACATAATCAAACGTTTGCTTAAAACGGTAAATACGCAGCCCGCAGCATGGATGAAAGGATTTCAAACGACACTGGTTGCCCTCCTACACTAGAGTATAGTTGTACATTGACAACCATAGCCAAAATCTTGTGTGTAACGAATTAATGAAAGATGAACTCAGCGAAACAACAGTAACTCTTATATACATTTCAATTAATGAGATATACTGTGAGATACCAACAAATATTGTTCAGCGAAATTAATACAGCGAGTATATTTGACCCTGCTGCAATTTAACTGCCTAAAACGCTTAGAATAAAATCAGAAGCTTCAGTATTTGACAACTGTTATTTACACGGTCAATACCCTTAACGTCTAGAAACTATTTCCATTTCAATGCTTTAAAACGTACGAGATGTATTATTAACGTGACTTAAAGAAATTTGGTAGTTCTTTTGCAATAGTTTAAAGTACAATACTAATGATTCTGTTGTATCACCTAGTCACTAATGTATTAATTCTGTAATACACATTCGTTGTAGCCAAATAATTTTTTTTTTTACTTATGGCTTTACTCCTCGTCGACGTCGAGGTCATTAGAGGCGAGATGGAACTGGGGACAAGGAACGGGAAGTAATTCGGCCATCGCCTTCTTGAAGGAAGCATCCCGGCATTCACCTGGACTGATTTGGTGAAACCATGGACGCCTGGACGGGGATTCGAACCAGCGTTCACCAAAATGCGAGGCCAGAGCGTTAACCACTCACCCACCACGCTCGGTGTAGCCAAATATGTTGAGCTGTTTTTAATAACTACAGTATTAACTCACAGGCCTCATACTGAACTTATTTAGCTGCTAAATAGTAATAATTTCAGTAATTTAGTATTTACTGCTTGTAATAATGATTTGTGAAATCTAGGAATGAATAGATGATTTTAATTTCTGCATTTTTATTAAGTATTTCAATAATGCACTGTCGTCGCAGCGACAACGTTAGGTCGCAAGCTTTGCTCTGCAAGATGCTGATTGCAGAGAATTAGTTGCTTTAATCATTACAGTACAGTGATGTGAGACCCACATTTTGTATACCGGATTCAGGAGTTGGAGGAGACACAAAGGAGAGCAGCTAAATATGTTTGTGGGAATCACCGCAAACGCAGTCAGCAAGTAACATGATGCAAGTCGTTGGAAGACAGAAGGCGGATAAAGAGAGTGTTTGGAATGTACAAAACATACAATCGCGTTAATGCGTGGAAGGATGCTGGAAGGATTAAGAGTTTTACATGGAAGGGTAAATATGGTCATGAGTAGGGTTTGGATCTTTATGACCAAAAAAATAGAAAAATATGCAGGCAAATATGACCTTAAAAATGGGTAAATATGACCAAAAATGACAAAATATGACCAAACATTTAAATTTACAATCCATCTAAACATGCTCAATTATACATTATTTATTTTATCTAGTAGAGTCGCTTTCATGTAGACAGCATAATTTGCTTCCGTGCACTCGCTGCACGATTGGGAAGTTAAATTTTAAGTTGTTTTGTTAAAGTCACTTTAATTTCAGATAATTTTCAGAATAGAACTCTTTCATATGTACTAAAATACTACTCTCCATATTCCCTTACGTAACTTCGCACTTTCTGAAAATTTTATCTTCGGCATGGCGGTAGGTCTACTAACTGATACACTGCAGATTTAACGATGACTTGAGGATATTTCATTGAGATATTAATTGACGCGGATCGACACAGGCATGCTTCTGCTGCATTGTTGAGATTAAAAGGCGGGCGGAACATTACGTTTAGAGAGTGAATATATTGTATAACTTTAATTCTTGACTGGTAATTTATGACCACAGTGAAAATTAGTCCCCCCCCCCCCCCCCATGTATAGCAGAAGTACAGTTCTGTGAATAATTATATTGATTTCGTCTCATCTATATCTAGTGAATTCCAGGTACTATTAAATACTGCCAGATATTTTCTCAAAATATGACCACAAATATGATCGAAATATGACCAAAACTAGAAATATCTTCCAATATGCATTTATATGATATATAAAATACATTTAAATAGAATCATAAACGATAAATCGATGTTTAATTCAGCATTTCAGCTCAAAAATAAGGCAGGAAAAAAATATGACTTGTGCTAAAGATCCGAACCCTAGTCATGACCATAAGCAGGGTCTTGGTTTCAGCAAAAGAGATGGGGAAATTTTCTTTTGTAGGTAAGCAAAATGTGAAAGATTTACCAAAAACGCAAGGTTGTGAAAAATTATTTAATGGGAAAGTGGAGGTGTAGGGATGTTGTCATCGGGACCGAGTGTGGTCGCTGAGCGGTAACGCTCTGGCCTCGCATTCGGGAGAACCTGGGTTCGAATCCCTGTCCGGGAATCCAGATTTGTGTTTTCCATGGTTTCCCCAAATCATTCCAGCCGGGATGCTTCCTTCAAAATGCCATGGCTGAATTCCTTCCCGTTGCTAGTCCCCAGTCCTTTCCCGCCTCTAAAGGGATAGTTTGGAAGACAGAAGACGTAGCTTGCGTTCGAATTTATTGTAGAATATGCGAAAAAATTTAAATTTCAAGTGCAATGAAATACTTCTTCCGCCAACCAATTTAGGTCGTAATGACCGGAGAGATAAGATTAGAGAAATAAGATGCAGTACGCATGCTTTGATGTATTCCTTCTTTCCTCGCCCTATTCGGGATTGGAATGCGCGGGTTTAGGATTGGTGCTTAGCACCCTCTGCCACCCACAATTTTTGTGACTTGCAGAGCATGGATGTAGATGTAATGACCTAGACGTCGACGACGCATAAAGCCATAAGCAAAAAAAAAAAAAAAAAATTGTCACCGGAGCGTGTGTGATCCATCGCAATTGAGATTAAATTTAAATTAAATTAATTGCGATTGGCCAGTTCTGTTAGAAACGAGTTCTCTGCATTGCTAATGTGTTCGAGCAGACCAGACTCGCAAGCGAGATGACTAGGAGCAGGAAAAGTCGTTCATTGCTAGTAACTGATCACGGCAAGCTGTCGATCGCAAGTAGTCTATATCCCTTGTTGGTAAATGATCGTTTTCTTATCCCCCGATCTGTAACTTTGGTACATGTTGGCTTAAAACACTAAAAACCAACATACAATTTTTAAGGAGTTTTCTGGAACACTGTTTAAAGAAATACCAATCGTTTAAGCCATATGCCTGTTGGTTTGTTTTTGCGTCCAAGATTTTTTTTACCGCTCCGAATTTTTTAAGACAACAGCTGAGACGATGTTCTGAACTACATAGAAACTTGGGTTCCTAAAGTCTGCTGCTTCGTAAACCTTGTAACGGTGGTTTTGGATGTTAGGTTTTATCTAGAGGAAATAGTATTTTTCAGATGTTGAATTTTGTGAGGTTAACATCCAACAGGTATGACCGGTGATGATAGACGCAATTCAGCATAGCATGTTGATCGATTGAAGTGCTTATTACAAAGTCACCTTCTGCTGGTTCGATCCGGTAATTATGACGTAAGTCCAAGGCAGTCTCGGACCACATGAGGTATTACCCTTCCTCATTCGTCGGCTAGATTTCGACCAAACAATATGGGTTAGCTAACCGATCGCACCGACACTTTGACTTCCATCCAAACTGCCATGTCTCGCCTTCCATTCAGTTAACCATCAAATCCATCCAGAATCAGAAGCAGAAATTTAGTTCCAGCTCGGTAGCATTGGATGTAGTCATTGTAGGGCATGTTACGTAACGTCCATAAACTATGGAGCTCCATTTTGGCCTTCTTTGAACCCTCCCCTCCCCCTCCACGCAGACCTACCTCCCCCCACCCCACCCTCCTGCGTATCAAGTAGCTTTTTTTCCTATTGATTCCGAAAAGACATTTTGTACTGTCTTCTCTTGTCAGAATATCGTAAATAACACACGGAGATAATTAAATGACGGAAATAAATATTCACATGCTGTTGTGTGTTCTGTGCTTTATGTTAACTGTGACAACCTAGACCGAGCCACGTAGTTTAAGGACACACCCTTACCGACTGTTCAATAACAGTTTTCAGTGACCACTATACGTACTCCCTACCAGTTAGCCGTCTTATCATTCTCATATACAGGGTCCGTCAATAAAACCTCCCACATTTCACGTAGCCGGCGTGCGGGTTGTAGTGAGGATACTGATGTGGAATGTGTTTTCTTTTAAAGAGGTGTACCTGCCATTTTCACTTGTGCGCCATGTCATGGCTTGGTGAGCATCGTGCGTTTGTTGTGGACGAATTTATTCGTAACAGTTGTTCTCAGATTTTCGGAGACGATTCGAACTTGGCCTACATGATCGTGTCCCGGATAGAAAAACTATTCAACTGTGAGTGTCAAACTTTAGAAAGACAGGTTCAGCACTAAAAAAAAAAACCTACAGGCCGTCCTCGGACTGCAACAACGCCGGAAAATTTGGCGCGTGTGAGTGTGTCTATGCAACATTCACCAATCTTTGGGGACACTTAAAGCCTATAGTGTACAAATATCGTCCCACAACACTGCAAGCACTTAAAGAGGCCATTACCCAAGAATTGGCAGCCATTCCAAGAGAAATGACGCGAAAATGTATGGAGAACTTTCTGGATAGACTTTGTCAATGTGTCAACAATGGAGGGCAGATATAATTTTTAAAACTAAATAATTAAAAATGTCAAAGTATGTATTTTTCATAAATAAAAGTAATTATTCTCCATCATATTTAGTTTTTATGTGACAACACATTAAAATGAGGGAGGTTTTATTGCCGGACCCTGTAGTTTATATCAGCTAGCGCAAATCAGTCGTAGCCTTTTCTATACTACGATCTCCAACCGTAAAGTGGAGTGGTGTCAGATATCCTGATCAATTTTCGTCAGTAGAAGACCTCAAGTCAAGGAGCCCTCACGAAGAGCAGAAGATCTTAGAAGAGGACTAGTCTCTGCACTTATGGTCCACCACTTACAGCAGGGGTCCCCAAACTTTTTATCACGTCGACCCCCTCATAGAACATTTGTCTCCTTATCGACCCCCAGATTAAACGTTTAATTAAAACCAGTGCCGGATCTGGGGAGGGTTTAAACGGGGGTGCCAACTTAAAGGGGGCGGCAAAATCAGGTTTGAAGGGCGGCGGAAACCTTTTTTAGCTCTACTAGTATACTGGGCGACAACAATGAGTTTGGCCAACAATCGGGGTGGCGACACTTGCGGTCAGACGGCAAAAACGGGGGCTCCAAATAATGTTGCAAGGGGCGGCATTCCCACAGTTTCCTAGACCCGCCACCGATAAAAAATTTAAATCATTTTTAGCATTTTTGATGCTAAGCAATAAGGAGACTTGCATAACAACCCAAATAAAGTATTTATAGTTCCCACACCTTAAAAAATCCACCCAACAACACTAACAGAAAAAGGAGATAATTACACTGTTATTATAATCGTAATAAATAATAACGAAATTATAGATCGATGGAAACTAGCCTAAGTATCATAAAATGTAAAACAAAAATAATCATTGAAAATTTAAATAAATTATATTCGATGAAAAGACATCTGTCATTTTACGACTACTATTGAATACATTAAAAATATTTTAACATACCTTTTTATTAAAGTAGTTGATATTAGCGCGATGGATGGGTCTGAAGGGCAGCAGCAAGATTACTCATGTTCGGTTGAAAATTGGTAAGTTTTAGTCGCAAATCACCACGGTTTTCCAAGTTCATTCTGTTTCTCTGTTTTGTCAAAATAGCGTTCGCGTGGGTAAGGCCAGCTTCAACCATGTATGAAGTTGGGAATGCAAGTAAGAAAGGTTCGGCTTCTGCTCTGAGCTTGGAGTATTTTGTAGCAATATTGTTATTTTTCCAAAATTCGCTGAGGTTTTTATTTTTAAACAATGCTTTAGCTTCCAGATCTACGCATATTTCAATCAGTTCATCTTCTAAGCCAGATTCATTACCTTCATTATCAATTTTAACATCAAATGGAGAAGCAAACCATTCAGGAACATGCATGTTCTCGAAGTCTTCGAAACGTGAAGTCTTCTCTTAATTTATCGAGATGTTTAGAATATATCTCGAAATCACGATCGGGTATCTCTTCATTTTCTTTTAGTAGTCGAAAGAAGATGTAATACAAGATAGAGCAACTTTTAGGAGATTGGTCCAAGATTTCAAGGGTTTCCAGAAGAAGAGGAAATGTAGTAACATTATGGACAGAAGAAAGGAGGAAACAGCAAAGTGAGAGGATGAAGAACTATTGGAAGTCAAGAAAAGAAGCATCGAAATGAATGCACGGGATTGCTTTTCGAGGTCCTTAGATGGCTGATATCGTAGAGAAGAAGAAGAACCAGCAGCGTTCACTTCCCCCCATCCCCCAGCTCCGCCCCCCCCCTTCTGTGTTTTTACGACTCGCGGGTCATTATAGGCGGGATGTAATTGTGGACAAGGAACTGGAAGGAATTCGACCATGTCTTTTTGGAGGAAGCATCCTGGCATTAGCCTTGAGTGATTTGTGAAAACCGAAATCGGATGCCTGGACGGGGATTCCAACCGGTGTTAAAATGTTTAAATAACTGAAGTAAATAAAAAATAAAGTTATAATACTTGTTGAGTTCATCACGTAGCATAGCTAAAATAAAATAATTGTGATGTTGAACTTCTTTCTTATCGCAAAGACGAATCTTAGAAGAGACACAATTCATAAATTGGTCTACATTCGTTTCTCACAGGAATAACCACTAGCAAACCAGCAATGCGAGTGAAGAGTAAAGCGGCGAAATCAAACAGTTTGAACGCTAAGCTTTGCTCCATTATTACCTCACCCCTTTGCGCCCCAGTATGAGTCACCGCAACAATCCAATTGGTTTATTTGTTTTCGCTGCTTTGTTATTCGCTCCCGTCGTTGCTATGCTCTCCGCTCCCGTATGTTTTCCCCTTAATATATATCTAAAGCGACGCAGGTTTCGGTAAAACTCAAGTTATAACGGTGGTAGTCAGTTATTTTGGATTTTTATTGGAATATTCCCATTTTTTCCTGGACAACTTAATTGATCCTCTTTATTGTCAATCGACCCCCTTTCGACCCCTGTGTATTAATCGACCCCTGGAGAACTCTTATCGACCCCCAGGGGTCGATACCGACCACTTTGGGGACCCCTGACTTACAGCATCCACAGTTACACAAAGCAACCACTGGGACCCACCCAGCCCAGTCAGCCATCAAATTAAGCACGTAAATTTAGAAAAAAAAGTACCTTGGGGTCTGTTTCACACACCCTGGTAAAGCGTAGGAAACAAATCTCAGTGCAGTTTCGCTCTAGAAGAGGATCGGAGCAGATCGGCAGAAAACTCAGCATGTAATATTAGGAAGTGTCAGCACCCGGGAAGCATAGAAACTAATTTGTTGCTTAGTTGCATGTTTATTGCATACACAAACGGGCACAACTATCAATCTGTTGCATCATGTGCAGTATTTTAAAGAAAAATAGTTTTATGCTAAAACTGACTATAGTTGCTCGCTCTTATCTATGTTACAAAGATGATAGCACAAAGTGACGGTGCCAGCAGTAAACCTTTGTTCGAGACGTTGGTCCGTGCTAGTCGTCGCGTACGCCTGATGTGTGTTTGTGATTCAGAGATCGGCCGTGCTGTTAGGCCGTAAAGAGGTCTGCACGCACACAAGTCTCCTTGCCATGCGGCAGATGATCCGCGAAAATGTTAATGTGTATCCTCTCGGGCCTTCCCTGCGACCAAGGTCGTCACTGACGTGTATGCGAACATGAGGACCCCTATGTGCCGCTATTCCTAAAAATAATGAAGTATCTGTTGAAGCGACAATAGACAAATTGATTTCCTTTTCGTATTGAACTTAGAAACATATCTTATGTCGATCGACTGTATAACGAATGGTAACTTTGGTCATTTACGTCCGCCAGAACGTATGATTCCCCTTCCCCCTCCCTCATAAGAGCGGGGAGAAGGGAAAAAATTGTGTACTGCCCGAATCCAAACCAGGTTTGTTAAACCCGGCGTACTTAACCTATAGTAATACAAAGTAACTACACTCTACACGGTATTAAATGAATGCTAAGGTGTGCTTTAGCATAGCATACTTATTACTGATTACAGTACACGCCGAACAGGGCCGCCGTAAGCGGGCGTGCAAGGTGTGCGCCGCACGCGGGCGGCATGTCGAAGGGGGCGGCAAAACGAGTGATCGACAGTCGCTGCCCCGCCGCGATAGTTGTCACCGCGACAAAATTTGCTGCGTATTATGTAGCGGGCGACCTTTTTTTTTTTTTTTTTAGCTCAACAGCTGCTCCGGGCTGCCGGCGACACTCGGGATGGCAACAATGGGGGGCGGCAAATAATGTTCGAAGGGGCGGCAATCTCACAGTTTTTTGACCCGGATTTCCTAAATCCACCACTGGCTGTAGTTAGACAGGGGGCGGCATAATCGGTATTGCACGCGGGCGCTCGAACAGCTAGCGGCGGGCCTGACGCCGAACGCGACAAAGATAACAAGATACAAGTTCCGATATACCCATGGAGGAAGGAATTATATGGAGGAGAAGTGACGTTAAATCGGTGAAGCAAGCACTAAACTCTCCCGCATGGTGGCAGCACCGGCAGCGACCATATGGCGCTTCCCAACAATTAAGGTGTTCACATTGTGGTAGATGTAGTGATTATTTCATTTAGTATTGTGTATAAGTGTTTAAAAATGCCAGCTTGTGTTGCGTACGGTTGCACAAATAGGCCAGACAGGAAAGAACCTGGAATATCATTTCATAAGTAAGTTGAATTGTAATTATCGTTGTTGAAGTGAGCGGTAGACACCGGAAACTTTGCAGCACGTCTATAAATATTTAGTCATAGCTCTCAATGGGATGACTTTGTTCTCAAATTTTTCTTGGTGTAGTGTAGAAAATCAGCAAAATTGCTATTTTGCACATAATAGACTAGCATTATTTTTTAACGAGTGTTTAAAATGAGATTTAAAGGGGCGTGTTTTACTTCGCGATTCAGTGAATTTACTATTACGATTTCTTTCGTCACGTTACTGATTATACTGACAATGGATGATGAAATTAACTATTATGTGAGAAGCTGTGAGTTTTATTATTTTTTTAAATAGCTATTTCAGGCCATTGACTTAGGTTATTTTTATAGCTTCATATAAGACTTGTTTCTGTTTGTAAATACGTCTATACCCATTTTTACCGATTTTGAAATCTTTCTCATCTATTTATGTCGAAACAGGTTCATGCAGAAATAAAAATGGGCTTCATAAATAAAGAAGTTATTGGCCTTTGAACAAAATCAATTTGGGGAATGTGTTTCTAATTTAGTCTCTTTTTTTGGACAACATTCTCCCCCCCCCCGTATCTAAATCTAACTGAGAGATAATTTTTTTACAATTGTCCTAATAAGTAGGGCTGTGAAATTAGACAACACATCTTGATCAAGAGAATGTTCATTAAGGTGACTGAATAAACATTTTATTTCTGGTACCAGCCTACAAAATGTCTGGGTTGCTCATCCCTAGAGTGGGTCCTCTTACTTTTTTTCTGGTCTAGGACACATTTCAGACTAACCACAAGTGGTACTAATAAAACTGAAATATCCATTCTGCATGTCAACCATGTAATCATTGTGGCTTTGACAGAATTAATTTTTGGTCCAGCCTGCATCCGAACCTAAACCCCTCAATTTGGATGCTGTATATCCCCCAAACTAAGCAAGATATCGAAAACATTTATTCCTTATTATCGAGTTTTTTCGTCGTGTTACATAAGAATCCATCATTAAATTTGACTTTTGCGAAATATTTCTTCTGCATTTCAACTCAAGACACCTCACTTTTGAGACAGTATATCTCGAGAACTAGGTGAAATATCGAAAAATTTTACTCTTTATTTTTTATTTGCCTCGTCTTTTTAAATAAAAATTCATCATAAAATTTGACTTTGAATAATTTTTTCTTCTGAATTTCAACCAAAACCATTTCACATTTGAGACAGAATATCTCGAAAACTAAGCAGGATATCAAAAAATTTTATTCTTCATTTTTTATTTGTCTCATCGAGTTACATAATAATCCATCACCAGATTGCGGCGTCACGTTTATCCTAGAGTCCCCTTGAGGTGTTTGTACATATTCCCCGTGTTTGTTGGGAATCGGTCAAGTCCCCACCACTCCGGCCATGCCCCCCCACTCCTCCGCCGGCCTGCTTCACTCCCATGCGTGGTAAAGGTCTCTTGCGTCGTCTCCATATTATTCCTTCCTCCATGGATATACCACGTGGTTCGGGGTTGACTGTAGTGCCGCTGTCTCCCGCCAGGGTAGTCTGGCCGTCCAGTGGAGGCATATTCGCGCGAAAAATATTTGCGTAAATACACCTATATTCGCGAGAATTCTGTATTCACGAATTCACCCCTTCTACTGAAAGCAGATTCGCGCGACTCTTTCGCCAGTTCTCCGTCGTATCCCGCAAACCATTCCATTTTTTATTGACGTTAGAGAATATAACAAAAGGAAACAATAATTCCTTAATAGGCCCTACATATTTATTTACTTTTTAATTAAGAATATAAACTTAAATTTCTTTATTTAGGCAATAGATCGGAAAAATTTACATTCTCACATCCTATCATTGGCTACATAGCCTACATTTTAAATTCATTTTAATCTTATAACATATTAGCTATTTAAATTTATTTTGAAAATATACTGGTACACTTAAAACAGTTTTATTTTAAGAGAAAAATAATTGCTTGAAAATGGGACAGCTGAAACAATTTCCAGCTAAATTCGAATAAACTAGTGACAAACGAGGTGAAATGAACATAATAGACTAGCATTACTTTTTAACGAGTGTTGAAAATGAGATTTAAAGGGGTGTGTTTTACATCGCGATTCAGTGAATTTAGTATTGCACTTTCTTTCGTCACGTTGCAGTTTATACTGACAGTGTATGATGAAATTAAATGTGTTAAATTATGCTATGGAATCTAGATGAAGCAAACGATGTTGTTACTGCAAATACAGTTTCCGATTCAAATACGCGTGTGTGGGTATGTCTACATAGTTTGATTCTGTAGCGGCAATTTAATGGAGATTGTGGTTAGGTCTAAATGCAGTCTGTACCAGAATGGTTTTGTTGTTCCATAAGGGACAAAGAATTTATCTATTACTGTTAGTAATTTCATGAGAACCAAGTTAGTGACAAAACGTGTATCGCGATATAAACTGCTTCTAGGTATTCCCAGTTAAGCTTACGATGGATGGTAATAAGATAACTGTTTTTATTCTGATCTAGGCCGCATTTCAACCTAACCACAAGTGGTGGTAAAAAAACTGAAATATCCATTCTGCATGTCCACCATTGTGGCTTTGGCAGAATTAATTTTTGATCCAGGCCGCATATCAACCCAATCCCAGTATATCCCGAAAACTAAGCAAGATATCGAAAAATTTTATTCTTTATTTTCGATTTGTCTCGTCGTGTTACATAGGAATCGATCATTAAATTTGACTTTGGTGAAATTTTGCTTCTGTATTTCAGCTCAAGACACCTCACTTTTGATACAGTATATCTCGAGAACTAAGCGAGATATCGAAAAATTTTATTCTCTATTTTTTATTTGTCTTGTTTTTTTTAAAAAAAAATAAGAATCCGTCATGAAATTTGACTTTGACCAGTTTTTCTTCTGAATTTCAACAAAAACATTTCACGTTTGAGACAGAATATCTCGAAAACTAAGCATGATATCAAAAACTTTTATTCTTCATTTTTTATTTTTCTCATCGAGTTACATAATAATCCATCACCAGATTGCGGCGTTACGTTTATCCTAGAGTCCCCTTGAGGTTTCTGTATGGGTTCGGCCTAGCCCCCCACTCCTCCTCCGCCCGGCTTCACTTCAATGCGTGGTGAAGGTCTCTTGCGTCGTCTCCATATATTTCCTTCCTCCATGTTTTTGATAGCTGCTAGTTGAGTCAGTATCAACGATTACTTTGCACACGAAGCGATTAATTGCTGCTATACAAGTAGCAGCGACAATAATCGCCCCGTGCGTAGGGTTGCCAGATATAGGATTATAATTTCCGGGACATTTCTTGGGTTAAAAAGGTTTTTTATAGTGATACAGGATTATAATTTCCGGAACATTTATGTGGTTGAAAAGGTATTTTAGTGGTATGTTTAATGAGTGATAAAATATTGAAATTAATTTAAAAAGTTGTATTTTAGGTAAAAACTATGATACATTATATATATATGATTATTAATTCAACTTTGGATGGAAATCACTACGTCATAGTTGAACAGTCCATGTATATTGTCTCTGGTCGTCGGTAAGGTGGAGCGCTCGTCTACCTCCAACTCCAAGCGCGGCATGGCCACTGTGGTATCTTAAGTTTGAGAATAAAACAAGTATACGGGAATTCTGGGGCAATAAGGCTTAATTCCTGGACACAGGACCAGACACAAAATTTCGGGACATTCCCGGATTTCCTGGCCATCTGGCCATCTGGCAACCATACCCGTGTGACCGAGGCTTTAGTTAGCGGTCCCGTCAGCTCGATCAGGGCGCTAGCTGTTGGCAAGGAGGTATACCTTGGCGAGGTCGATCGTGACACTGACTGGTGGTGAAGAGATGTACTCTGGCAGGGTCGTTACCGCCACAGTAGGAATGATTGTAAATTTTTGTGTTGTGTATGGCAAGTGTATTTGTTAATTTATGGGGCGGATCTTTGGGACCGTCCCTGGATTTGCCTAGATGATTGATGGCTGGTATGCGGGTACCAGGACTTGAACCCGGCTCCGATGTACCTCCCCAATCCACTGTGCGTAACACTGAGCCACACTGGCGGGTAGATATCTAAAATGTGTTTATTTTTTATGATCAACATTACACGTATGTTGAAGTAAATCCATATATCTAACCAGTAAACTAAAATAATAACAACTTGTGACAGGCAGGGCCGGCGTTAGGGGGGTTAAGCGGGACAAAAGTACCCGGGGCCCAGACCACCAAATGGGGTCCCGCCGGCCTGGGTGCAAAAGTAAATACAAATCAAACACAAATTTTAAAATCTGCACCAATATTTTTGAACATCTTTGTATTAAGATTTTCTGAATTTATTTTAAAAATATTTTCGGGGGGGGGGGAGGGGGCTTAATATTGCCTACCCGGGGCCCGAGCATCCTAGCGCCGGCCCTGGTGACAGGTATTATTAGTCGATAAATTAACTAGATAATAAGATTTTGTACGGGTACCTTGCTTCTTTCACCATCCCTTATCAGTCCATATATATAACCAGTTTTGTGTGTAAAGAAATTAGCGATCTGAAAGAAGGAGGGACACGGTTCACTTCAGGTTCTAATGTTTCTAATGATGTGTATTATTGTTTGTAAACATGGGCGTATCCAGTGGGGGGCAGCAGTTCCTCCCCTCCCCCCCCCTCACGTAGAAGAAAAATCAAATTGCCTTCAGTACGCTTCAACGAGTGAAGAACTGGCTCAAGAGCTCTATGGAAGAGGAAGGATTGACTGGACTATGTCTGATGAGTGTGGATCGAAGTTTCGTGAAAGTACACCATGAGATATTGACAAATAAAGTTATTGAAAATTTTTCTGAGAATCCGAGACGAGTAATGTTTACGTAAAAAACTATAATTGAGTTACGATCTTGATTAACTGCATAGTAGGTCCTTGGATTACTACGTTAATAATAAAAATAGTTTCCTCAATAGGCTTGAGTTTTATTTTGTAAGAAATCGTCATGTTTCAGTTCCCCACCCCACTTCCTCGAAAAAAATACGAGTTTCCCCCCCCCCCCCCCTAGTTCTGATCCTGGATACGCCCTTGTTTGTAAATATTATTTCTGATCCTTTAGAATGAATTTCTAGTTATTAATTGGTAATTCAGTCGTAGACACAATAGCATAATTGTATTTTCAGATAATTAAAATAGTTTAATGCTTCAAATCACCTCTAATGTTTTAAATAATTTATAGTGATGTTTACATTAGTTTCTTTACTATTTAAATTAAATGATACATTGTTTTATTGCATGTCAGCAATGTAGAATTGTTCAGTTTGTCCTTCAGTTAGTTATGGGAGATATGTTAAAAATCTGTTTTATTGGCTGGAGCTCCCAATTCTTTTCGAAAATCTTTGACCTTTGATTGAGGATGGTTTTTCGTGCACTCAGGTGATTGAGGAGATAATTCCTATCGCCATAGTACGCATGGACGCCGGGAGGGGGGTGAAATGGGGGCACTTGAACCCCCCCCCCCTGCTAACAAATAAAATACACAGAAAATGATTAAGAAACAAACATTTTATTTTTAAATTCACTGTTTGAATAATAACTTCAGGTGCCTACGTTATTGTCCAAATTTGTTCAACACCTTGTCAATAAATTCGGTATCCTTAGTTAATAAGCGTTATATATAATGTAAAAAAAAAACAGATGCACCTGCATTAAAATCATCCTGCCGGCGCCCATTATAGTATGTTACAGCTTAAATCAAAGTTTTAAAGAATTTTGTGAAGTGTCTTGGTATATCTTCAGTGACGACTGTCAGAAATAAGCAAGTTACAGTGAGAACGATGTTGTTTAAAGTTTTCGAGTTCTTATTTATGTCAATTTAATCTGACAATGAAAGTGATTAAGATTTACTTTAACAAGGAGAGCCGTCTGGTAGCTCAGTGATTAAAGCATGTGACTGGAGAACAAAACGTCAAAGGATCGATTTCCGGTCTCGGTTAGGATTTTCGAAAGCCATTAACCTGACCTGCACCTTTGACACAACTTGTATAATATGAAGCACGCCTGAACGATTCCGTGGATCGTATTCCAAGTTAAACTTTAGGTCCCCTCTACCCGGTAGGATTACCGGTTTAGTTTAGGGGGCTACGATAGGGGCGGCTTGCGTAGCCAGTAAGAAATCCTGTCACTAGGCCATTACGAACAAACGAGATTATTTTTGTTATATTTTGACGAGACTAACGACCATATCAATCTAGAATTAATTAATCAGAAACCACCGTCAGCGTTTCACTAATTGGTTCCAATCAGGTCTTCCTCTCTCTTCACCGCCTAATTTGCCACCGTATAAATTGAATCTACTCTTTTAAAAACACTCAGAATCCTGCATTAACCGTTTTTTTTTTCCTTCCCCAAAGCGAAGGACAAATTAGGCGCCTCTCAAAATGCCAGCAGAAAGCGAGATTCGAAGCGAGAATTTCCCAGCTCTATCAAACTGATCCACCAGACCGCTTATCAAGTGATACGAAAACCGCTGTTAAACTCAAGAAGACTGACTGAGATGCGTTTAAAATTTGTTTTTAACTCGCGCTTTCAGCATTTCCCACTTCTACCTTTGGTTACTTCCTCTCAAGAACTGGTCTACCGCGGAAATCAACTACTAATTCGACACTATTTTTGTAACCAATGCATTGAAAACGTCGAGTGTACCCTATCCAGACAGAAAGTAGCCGGCCTCGGCAGCGTAGGGGCTAGAGTGCTAGCTCCACGTGCCGATGGTCGCCGGTTCGAGTCCGGCCGAGGGCATGGGTGTTTAAGTGTTGTGTCTGTGAATGTCGTGTTCGTGTTGTAGTGTCCTTGTGATTACACTTGAAAATATGTACACTGGAGAAACTAATACATTGATAGAATCAGAATCACGTTGAGCTGGCTGTGTGGCCTCAGTAGCCAAATGCCATTAAAAAAAAAAAAAAAAAAAAAAAAAAAAAGTAAAACCGGTCAGAAAATTGTAGACCTACAATTAGGAATTAAGTAAAAATTCTTTAACAAAAGATGTAAAATTACAGTGTAACTTTCAACACTGATTTGTACTGATGACAGATTGAAGAGATATTAAACACATGTGATAATAAATCATTGGGAAACACTTTAAATAGCATCATTTACTAACAATTCAAGAAACGATAACAAAGTATCCTAGCGGGTGAATCTGTAACCAGGACGCATACTGTCGTTTTGAAATCGTTCCTGTCATCTAGTGGGCTTTTACTGAACCTGCTGGAGCAGAGATGTGTGTTATATTGTCTCTGCAGATGTACACAGTATTCACTACAGTAGAATGAAATAAACGTCTAACTGGTAATTTTATCTATAACGAATATCAGTATTCTATTCCCAATAGCTTCAGACTCTGATGTTAAAATAACACTTTTTTTTTCTACCAAATGCACTGCGCTGTCTCTCGGAAGTTGTCGACCGCAAATGCCATTTGTTTCCTATCTGCAGTAACACCTTAAGGTTATTATTTTTAACGAACAAAGGTCTCAGATACCAGTGACAATATCCCTACATGTTACTCATGTTACATGCGTAATTTTACTTTGAATATTTTCAGTGTTTGTGGTCTATTAACTTCCTCAATAACTTATTCCATTTCTTAACTCCCTTTTCTGTAAGTGAATACTTTCCATACTCCTTGACATCAAGTACTAATTAACGAACATCGTACTATCTTTCCTTACAAATACTATTGATTCTTCACACTAAGTACGACGCGTATTCCAAAACTAAGGTCCGTTTAGTCATAATAATAACATCGCTAATGAGACAGGGTATCATTTGATAGTAATATGTGACTACATATCTAATTCCCTTTTCCACATAATCGCCGTTCACATCCATACACTTTCTGTAACGCTGCGCCATCTTCTTTAACCCCTTGGCATAAAAGTCTGCCGCCTGGGACCCGAACCAGTTGGTAACTATCGTCTTGAGTACATCATCGATTTGAAATCGTTGTCCAGGAAGCCACCGTTTCAAATGCAGGAAGAGGAAATAATCGCTTGGTGCAATATCGGGAATGTATGGAGAGTGATCCAGGAGTTCCCAACGAAACTTTTAAATCTTCTCCTTGGTTTTAGCAGCAGCATGCGGGCGTGCGTTGTCATGCAGGAGTATGATACCAGACAACAGTTTCCCGCGACGTCGATTTTGCATCGCACGTCTCAGTTTGGTGAGCGTTTCACAGTACACGTCAGCTGTAATGGCTGTCGCACGGTCCATAAATTCAATCAAAAGGAACCCCTTGTCGTCCCAAAACACGGAAGCCATCATTTTGTGATTCGTGTACGGCGATTGTTAACACTTTTTTGGTTTGGGTGAACCGGAATGGCGCCATTGCATTGACTGTTGTTTCGATTCTGCGTTGTTGTACACTATCCACGTCTCGTCTCTACAAAATAGCCGGACGACAAAGGGCGGATTATTGGCTCGAGGCCTGGGCGCCCCTACAGCCGGTGATCAGGGCCCCCCATCAGTCGGCGGGCCCGGGTACATTTGACCCGCTTACCTCCCCCTAACGCCGGCCCTGATAGCGCTCCAAAAAATGTCGTGCACTACGCATTCGTTGCTCTTTGTGCTGAGCGGTGAGCAGTTTTGGCACCCACCTCGCACAAAGCTTCCGATATCCAAGCTCTTCAGTGACAATCCTGTAAAGTGAGGTTCGAGCAACATTTGGGAATTCCATAGCCAGACCACTAATCGTCAAACACCGATTACTTCGAAGTTTTTGGTTAACTCGATCAACAATGTCGTCGATTCGAATACTGGGCCTGCCACTCCGCTGTTCATCGTGCACAATTGTGCGGCCATTTGGGGTCCATAAATTACGTGAGTTGAAATAGGTGGGGGGGGGGGTTAGGCGAAATCTCACCAAGGAGGGGGGGAGGGGGTCTACGGAAATTTCACGTGAGGGTTTGATAAAAAAAATTGTTTTACTGTAGAGCTAAAAAAAACTCTAAAAAATTTAGGGGGGTATTTCATCGTGGGGGTGTTACCGGATCCTTTCGCCAGCAAAAATCTAATCACACCGCGCACTTCACAATTGGCAGGAGCTATGATTGTCGCGGCCATTTCGATCTCCTCTCATCGACAGGCATGTGCTTACTAGAGACAAGGCAAGCTGCATGTTGAAGAACACATCTTAAAATGTAATGAAACCATGTGCTTTCTGAGTGTTGTCAATATCAGCAAAGGACATATCGAAGTGCACCCCATTGGTGGTGGTAGAACTCATCCTTTTTTAGACCAAAAATCAAGAATAGGAAGAGTTATTTAAGGAATGTATACAATGATGTTGTATATAATGATATTCTGACAGAGCACCATCTGTAAATTCTGAAATTTGACTCCTTTTCTTTAATGGATATAGGCTAACTTCATGTTATTATAGGTTAAAGAAGAGAAAGAGTGGTGAAGCAATATATTTTAGAGAAAAAAAATGAGACAAAATCCTTCGATTTGAGTAAATACTTTATAGAACAAGACATTGAACGCTGTGCGATACAGTTAGAAGTAGATATCAATTATTTTATAGTGCTGACAGTTTATACAGCTCCAACTGGAAACTACAATATATTTTGTAATAAACTTGAAACGGTTATCATAAATATATCACTAACTAAAACGGAAATTATCCTCTGTGCTGACCTCAACATAAACTTTGCTGTAGAATGTTACCAAATGAAATATCTTCTAAGAATCATTCAATCTCTGTCAAGTTATAAATTTCCCAACTAGAATACAAAAAGATAGTACCACCATTATTAATAACATTTTTATAGAGGAAAATAAATTATAAAGATATGAAACAATTCAAATTGAAAATGGGTTGTCAGACCATAATGCTCAAATAATTACTTTTTATAGACTGGGAAATAAAATTAACACAAAGGATGTGTCAACCAAAGCTTTCCTGGTGTCACTGAAATATACTAGAGTGCAGCTTTGGTTGTTATAGTGACAACACCAGACCTGAAAATGGGGCAGAGCTCACTGCCGCAATCTCATCTTTCTTCAACACCATCTGCCAAGAACCCGTGAAGATTATTTTACAAAGAAAGGATTTATCAAAGTTAGCAGTTCAATAAAAATGTTAAGCAAAGAACTTCTGAATGAGGAATGGAACACTGTGATTAAAATAACAGAGGTAAACAATAAATTAAATTATTCTCACCAGAGTTTCATGGAAATTTATGAGAGGTGCCTCCTTACAACACTTATTTCCAATTGTTAAAAAACAAGTAAACAACAGTAAGTATCGAAACATCTTGCAGGCATAACAGAGAACTGTATATAGAAGCTAGGAAGACTGCTTCTTAGGTTGCATTGCAAAACTTACTGTAGAATTTTAACCAAAGTAATTAGAGAAGCTAAGCATTTGGCTATAAACAGTGAGATTAGGAATTCAGATGATAAAATAAAAAGTGTTTAGATATTATTAATAGAGAAACCACTGTATCATTCCCTGAGAATAAAGCTATGACTTCAAGCATTAACAATAAACTTTTAAATGATTTTTCTTCCCTAGGATGTGCTTTCAATAACTACTTCTTAACAGTTGTTGAAAAACCAAAAAGGAAAAATTATTAGTATTATGATGCTGCAACAATATTTAGGACTTTGTCACCAAAAACAGCATCTATGTCTCTATTTTGCCTATTTCTATTGTACCTACTTTTGCCCTCAAATAATTTTTACTTTAAATTCTTTCAGTATTTCTGGTATTCATCAACTCTCTTGGCAGTTTTTTGCAATCCCTCACACACTTTCCTTTGAAAGAAAATTTTCCCACACCCTTATGCCTGAAATCAAGTGCCAGTTTGTGGTCATGGTCATCTTTACACTTCCATGCAGATCTCTAAATTTTCTCACCAATTTCTTTCCAAGCTCCATCACCAATATAGGCCTTGTAGAAACCCATGACTCTTTTAATCTTCCTTCTATCTTCCAATGAATCCAATTCAAGCATAATTTATATCTATGATCTCCCATGCATATTAGGTCATAGTGAATATATGGTGCTTTTTGCAGATGATACTAGTATATCACTGAAACATTCATCAGTAAAAAAAAACCTTGGAAACACAGTAAATGATATTATAAAGAAAATTAACAGATGGTTCCTCAATAAAAAATTAATACTTAATGTAAAAAAGGCACAGTTACTTCAATTTATTATAAAAAATATAACAAAGGACAGTTATAATGTGATAACATTGTGACACATGTCTCCTAGCCAGGATACAAGTATTGAAACATTTTATAGTGTCATCAAGTCTTGGCCCCTTGCCTACTTCAAATGCCTATATAGCCTATATAGAAACTCGAATTCAACTGCACTCTGCACTGATCAAGATTCAGCAAATAACCTTCATCAGGATGTAGTAAAGTGCCCTGATGCAGGTATTGGCAGACTATGTGATATACCAACAGGCCAGAATTATTCACCGACATTTCAACGACCACAGGAATAAGCGATCACAAAGCGGTAATTGCGACTATCAAATTAATGACCGAGCGAAAAAGGAAAAAAGGGCGGATTGTATACAAATTCAGTAAGGCCTCAAAGGAGTGTTTTAGAACCTACCTGAGGAATAAATACCATAACTTCAAGTCAACAAAGGACACCGTTGAAGAGATGTGGCATCGTTTTATACATATAGTCAGGGAAGGCATGGAAATACATATACCAAAGCGGACAATAAAGGGAGAGAATGATCCACCGTGGTACACATGCGAAGTCAAAAGATTACTCAAAAAACAAAGGAAAATACACGCACGTTCAAGAAGGAAGGGGTGTCGCAGCGATTTAGAAACCTTAGCTGATTTAAGAGGACGTATTAAGAATGTAATGCGCGAGGCCTTTAACGATTTTCACTCCAACTCTCTCTCTAAGAGTCTCACAGAAAACCCAAAGAAATTTTGGTCGTATGTACGAAAAGTTAATTGTACCAACAGCAATATTCCAGCACTAATTCGTGAAGGTTCCGAGGTTAATGAAAGCCGCGATAAAGCTAACGTACTAAATACTGTATTCAAAAATTCATTTACAAATGAACATAAGGATAGTATTCCCGTTTTCCCACGCCGTGGCGAGTCGGTGATGGAATCATTACGAATAGATACTGCAGGTATCGTTAAGCAATTAGAGCTCCTGAAGTGGGGGAAAGCACCGGGCCCGGATGGAATTCCAGTAAGAGTATTTTCAGAGTATGCTGCAGAAATCGGGCCATTTCTGTCTGATATATTCAGTAAATCATTAGAAGAGCGAAAAGTACCTTCAGACTGGAAAATCGCGCAAGTAACTCCGATTTTCAAAAAAGGTGATCGAAGTGATCCTGGGAACTATCGTCCCATATCTATAACATCTGTTTGTAGTAGAGTTATGGAGCATATTATATGCTCGAACATTATGAATTTTCTAGATTATAATAATTTGCTTACAACAAATCAACATGGATTTCGGAAGAAAAGGTCATGTGAAACACAGCTGGCCCTATTTACACACGACGTAATGAAAGTTATCGATACAGGTTCACAAGTAGATGCAATTTTTTTAGATTTCCAGAAAGCCTTTGACTCTGTGCCACACAACCGCCTTTTAGCGAAGCTTCGAGCGTACGGTATATCGGATCAGCTTTGTGAATGGATAAAGGATTTTCTAACTGGTCGGTCGCAGTATGTTGTCGTTGAAGGAGAAAGTTCTTCTAATCTAGATGTTACATCGGGTGTACCTCAAGGAAGTGTAATAGGACCACTTCTTTTCTTAATTTTTATAAACGATCTCGGAGACAAAGTGAAAAGCCTTTTTAGATTGTTTGCTGATGATGCGGTTATTTCTAGGGAAGTAAGAACTTTGGCCGATTGCTTAGAAATTCAGCGCGATCTGGATGTTATTTTGGCTTGGTGCGCTGAGTGGCAACTTACTCTAAACTGTAAAAAGTGCAAGACAATGAGCATAACTAACAAAAAGAATCCGATTGTTCAGAAATACGAGTTAAACAATACAGTTATTGATATGGTCGATTCTATTAAATATTTGGGAGTAACAGTACAAAGGAACATGAAATGGGACATACACATCAATTCTTTAGTAGGTAGAGCTAATTCTAGGCTGCGATTCATAGGTAGAATCTTGAAAAATTGTAATGAACAAACAAAGGAGATAGCGTACAAATCTCTTGTGCGTCCACATTTGGATTATTGTTGTGCCATTTGGGACCCGTTTCGTAAGGGATTGATCGAAAGTATAGAGAAAGTACAGAGAAGAGCCGCTCGATTCGTGACCGCTTGCTACAGTCCTTATGAAAGCGTCACAGAACTGATTAGTAGATTAGGTTGGGAGTCTCTGGTAGATAGACGACATACGTTTCGTTTAAACTTATTGGAAAACATGCGTACTCCAACTTTCACTCATGAGTGTAGTGAAATACTTCTTCCACCAACCTATTTGAGTCGGAAGGACAGGAAAGATAAAATTAGAGAAATAAGGTGCCGGACTGATTCTTATATGAATTCTTTTTTCCCTCGTACCATTAGGGATTGGAATGCACAGCAAAGAGATTAGCTTTGGTGCTGAGCACCCTCTGCCACCCACAATTTTGTGAATTGCAGAGTATATATGTAGATGTAGATACCAAATTCAACCCATACTCAGCAGTCAGCATAAATGGTGATGCTGATGATACTTCACACTCAATGGCATTTCCCCATGGTATTGTATTTGGCTCATTTTGTGTCAACTCCAACTTATGATGTAGACATAAATCCACTTTAAGAGTGATTCTATTCCAAAAGACATAGAACTTTTTAGCTTCTGGACAAAGGATGTCTCAAAAAAGTACAGTTGTATTTAATTTAACTATGATGGAGCACTTGCTCTGGTGGCAATTTCCCTACACACCCTGTCAGGTAACCTAAAATTTTGTTACTTCATAACCAAATTTGTTCATAGAGCAGCAAGGTCATTAAAAAACATTGCAGTTTAGGTTCAAAGTGGTTTGCTTGGATAATAAAAGTCATATTTCAGATTAAGCAGTTACAGAAAATCAGAATGTAATATTAATATATCTGGTATATTGGATTCAGAATATTTTGTAAAGGAGGGTGTTGCCTCTATTTTCAGACTATAACGAGTAAAATGTGATTAGTAACCTTCCAGCTAGGAAAAATGTATGTAAAGATACAATACTTTGAAACTTGGAACTAGTAGGAAAACTTTATGTAGTAATAACACATTAAAAATTCTAGAAGTCTGAATTTTGAAGATATGGAGACAGTTTGTAGCCTAAAAGAAGCATAATTTTTTATTACATATCATATTAAATTTTGAGAGAGGTAGCTAAAAGCCTAAAAGTTAAGGATTGTTTCTTGGAGGTTCTACTGAAAAATGATAGTATACATCAGGGAGGAGAAATAGTTAAAATTAGAAGTGAAATAAATTCAAAGGAGGCACTAGATTTAAATTAAAGAGGAATTTTTTCTAGACATGAAAATGCAATTGATTTTTGAATTGATGCAATGGTTAGAAATAATTACAATTCATACCATGATGGCAGTTGCCACCAGAAGTTTTGAAGGAAGGGGTAGAAGTATAAAAGATTAAAAAATTTGTTAAAGAACTGTTGTTACAATTAGAGAGTTATGATTTCTTATAGAAAATGTGAGAGAATTGTTTAAAGCAGGTTTCAAAGCTGTAAATTAAATATTTTAAAAGATATCTATTTTCAAGCTAAAAGTCATACAACAATTTTGGTTCACCTTGTTAGAAAATAGTAAACAAGTGGATCTTGGTATCAAATGAAAGAGTAGAAAAATCGAAGCAAGATAAAAGCCATTCCAGCTTCTTAGCTTATTGACATTTTTAGAAATTTCAGAAAATAATTTTTTATGGCTAAAGTATGATAGCTAAGAAAATTTTCATTAGGATTGAATTTAACGTTTGCAAGTTTGGCTACCTACTATAAAAATTTCAGACTGATAGGAATTTATTTAGTGACTCAAGGTTTTGGATGTCTCAATAAAAACACAGAAGGTTAAAAAAAATTTCCATACTCCGGGGAGCCACATTTCATGAGAATGCAGAAGAATACATTTTCCCACGGGTTGCTTATTTATAGGAGGGCTTGGGGCTAGCTCAAAGCAGTTCATGAAAATCAATTGAGCAGTAACCACATACCTTTGTGGTGTGCCTGCACGTGCTTGGCTAGGCTGGCGATATCAAGCGATACCAGCATGCATTAGTTATAGGGGGCCATCATTGAATTTTACCAGCATACAGAGGATTTAGTTGCTAAGACTGATGTGACTGTAAACAGTTAGGGAGTTAATGAGGTTGGTCTGTTTCGATTCAGTTTGTAGTACTTGCAGTCATTGATTCTGGAAAAGGAGTTCGGTGCCTACATTTGTGACTTTTGTGAAATTTTTTGAAGAATACAGTGATGATTTAACATTCCTATGGCAACAATGACTTTCATGTCAACTTTACGTTTCCTTTATTGAGGTTATATAATCTTGGTAGTGGCCCTTCTTCAAGCACAAACTGTATCCAAAGGCAACACGACACAATTAGAGCTGAGGTTCAAACTGTTAAGTGCTAACCCCCACTAAACATTTGCCCCTCACAACACATTCTTCCCCTTTCCTTTTCCCACTTACTTTTTCCCTCAACTAATTTCAACTTTAAATTCTTTTAGCATTTTTGTTAATTCATTCATTATTTCTCTTGGTATTACAACTAACCCTCAACCAGCAACAAAGTAACAGCATCTGTGATTTAAATAGGCCCATAATTATTTATGCTTTTCTCTGCAGACAAAGATTCATGCAGCTGATAACTTTTTAATAAATTGTTTTGCAATGTTATAAAGCCACCTCATACTTATACCCAGGGTTTTTTCAGATGGTTCTTAACAAGCTAATTAAGTTTGGACATTCTGTTGTGTTACCTTAAATGATATATAGATACAAAACTCAAAAAGCGAATTCAACAGTTTCAACACGATTACAACAAGTGTACTTGTATTAGAAGTTAATCATTATTGTGAATCACCACAGTGAGAATCCTGTACTCTGCAGACTGTCGAAAGTAGTACATCCATGAGGTATGCTATTCCTTTTAGTCCTGCTAGGTTTTTGGCAATATAGGAAAATGAACCATTAAATGAAGTTGCGAAGTTAGCCAACAACAAAATGGGAATTCACTTCCATTTATTAAGAAACTGGAATTGCACACAGTTGAAGATCAAGATATACAGAGCTTGATAGAGACGTTTGAAGTCTTGTATAGTAAGCTTCTGCTTCTCAAATACACATGGTCAGCTCCTTCCATCTGTTGTCACAGATTAAGTTCTGCTTACTCACCTTTGATGAAGGCATTGGCCTAAGACTAATGGGAATCTCCTTTCGTGAAATGACATTCCAGAGTATGATTTTTTCCTACGTGTATTTGCTTCATAGTTTTAAGTACAGTATTGAATTTTGAGAGATCATCTTGACTTCACTAGTTATTTTAAACAGTGATCACATTAAAACAGAAGAAACTATACACTTCTAGTGTTTGATTTTCATAAATTCTGATATATATTTTGTAATTCATTTTGTTTTTTGATGTCTCACTGGCCTATTCACAGCTTAATAAATCTTATTCAATTTGGTTTATGTCTGTATTGTTTACAGTTTTATTAGACTATTCCTGACAGCCATTCCTCAGTTTAATTTGATTTTTATACCACTGACTGCATGTTTTACGATTAATTTCTTGTCTGACTGGATTCTGGTAGATCATTTTACAGTCAACCTTCATTATATCCTTTTATTCCATTTTCATCATGTTGTAAAATAGAAGAGAGTTAATCATCTGAATGTCAACACAACCTGAAGCCTGAAGACAAACCAACACATACAGTAGTTCAATATGAATAACCTGTTCATAAGAACTCATTTGAAATTAAACTTAGTTTTATATTAAACACTCTGCTGTGTTGCAATCGATTGTTAGGAAAAAATTTAAACAGTATTAGAAGGATTTTTGTATAAACAGTGGCGTAGCTAGGGGGGGGCGGTGGGGGCGGTCCGCCCCGGGTGTCACCCGTTTGGGGGTGACACCCGCATTTCGAAAATAGTAATCGAAATTAGTGTGATACAATATATATATATATATATATATTTGATAAACTTCTTTTATCATTTGGTGTCGAAACACGTCTACCTTTAATGTTCTGAATATTTCTTTTCAAGTTGATCTATCGCTTTTTCAAATACGATCCAATACAGTAGAGTATAGTAATATTATTGGCTACACCGCGCGCTTAAACAATAGAGCATCGCTCGGTTGCTCCAACAATCACAGGAACTCGTTGTGCTTGCCGTCCGTCACAGTTGTTTGGTTTGTTACGAGCGGCGGTGGATATAATGTAAGTTTTCTTGTATTAAGAGAGGAAGTTTTAAAATTAAAGGACATATCTAAAATTGTTAAAATCATGGTAATTAGGCAGTTAAATTGTAATACCTCGAAATTATTTCAAGAAAAATGTTAGATTTTCCTTTGAAAATGAAAAAAGCAACCAAGGGTATGCTGTAATACGCGTAGTCTAGGCTTCAAAATTGTTTTGCTTTTTTAGAATTCTATTAGCTTTCTAGCTAAGATTCACAAGTGACTTGAAGTATTTTCTAGTAATTTTTTAATTTATCATCTGACAGATTCGAATTGAGTACATTTCGTGTTATCCGATATACACTCTGCGTACCTTCCTTTTGTGGACAGTCCACCTATACTCGACATGAAATCGTATCATATTCGAATTTATGCAAATAAAATGATTCGGAAAACTTGCATTAAACTAGCAATACGGTCAGGTTTCAAGTCTATCCGGACGAGTCCAAGTGTTATCGTTGTTGTTGTTGCTGTTATTATTATTATTATTATTATTATTATTGGTGTTTTAGGGCGCGTCGACGTCGGGGTCATTAGCGCCCTCCAAGTGTTATCGTCTGTCGGTAATCAGTTTTTGTAGGGCATGTGTTTAAAACAGTCGGAACCTCGTATCTTGCTAGCGAAATCGTAACATTAGTAAGGGGACATCCATAAATTACGTGAGGTGTTTTTCCGGATTTTCGGACCCTCCTCTCCCCCCCTTCTGGTGAGACTTCGTGAGATCTGGTCCCGTCAGACCCCCCCCCCCCCTTCTACGGATCGTCTTCGTAACTTTTTGAGACCTTTTTTTTTAGGTCTCACCCTCCCAAAGCCGATTACACCCACACTTTTCGACGAAATGCCCCCCTAAACTCGAAATTCACGTCATTGGTAAACACTTTTTTTTTAGCTCTACAGTCCAACACAATTTTAAAAAATCTCACGTGAGAATTGGTGAGATTTCGCTGGACCCCGCCCCTATTTCACCTCACGTAATTTATGGATGCCCCCTAAGCACTTTAACTCTAGGTTCATGTAAGTTTGATATGCTTTCTACTGATTGAGAATATACAAATATGATCGCGATCAAATAAATAAGCGTATGATTCTCTAATAATTTTCCATCATAAATTTACAGAAGATTTCTTTGTCGAATACACGTACCTACATTCTTATGGGTTCCTTAAATCGACAGGGATGTCGAACTTCTGTTCCTGAACAAAAATTGAGCTTTAATCATAAACTGAACGAACATTCGAGCCGTTTACATCTTTATTTATTCGCTATTGAGCGGTGCTAGAAATCTAAAATTTACACATGGAGATGGGCTTCGATTCATATCATATTTAGGAGTCTGTAGCTACTTATTTCTTAGGCAGGTAGTAAAATACTTCACTTATTAAGTACTTCATGTAAAGGCGGCAGATATCTCAAAGGCATGTTCTTTTATTACCTGACCGTTGTTTTTTTTATTTGATTTTATATTTTATTTATTCCTATATTTTTATGAAGGAACTTAATGTAGAGTTGCTTCTCTGACTATACGGTATCCCCCAGGATCTCACAACTTGTGGGACCCGGATCCTGGGTTTGCTCCAATGGGACCCCATCTGGGTCTGGAATTGCTTCTACTTGGATCAAGCCACTTCTGTTAACTTTCCTCTCAATATCCCTTGGTCCTCCAAATACCGAGGTTGTGAAGTCATTTAAATACTGCCTGTGTTAACGTTTCAATAACAAATGAGTAGTTTTCGACTTTTTTTAAATTTATAGCGAAATCTTATGGTCGCCCTATAGTTACACTGGCGGAAATTAAAATCACAACACGCATACATGATTGGTAGAATTTTAGGAAACTTTGAAAATATATCCATGGCCGTACCTAAAAGAAATAATAAAATATGGAAATGGATCAGGCTAAGTTATTACCTTTTACAGTTGTCAGTGAGAAATGCGCCCAATTTGAGCACCAATACATTCGTGGATCCTTGCCGGCATTGACACAACAAGTGTTCGGATGTCTTCTTGGTGTATGTCTCACTACGCGTGCATGTCTTTTGCACAGTTTGTGCTGGGTGACCATGTGATCTAATGTGTCTACTTCTGGTATCCTAGAAATGTTCTATTTGGGACAAATCTGGGAACCGTGCTGTCCACATTGTGATCGAAACTCCTTGCAAGGCTTGTGTGACGATGGCCGCAGTATGAGGACGGGCACTTTCTTGTTGGAAAATACGATTCGGATGTTGAACATGTAGGGTATCACAATAAGATGCAGTACCCCGTCCACATAGTGATGGGCTGTCATTGCCTTCAATAACAGCCGACTCAGTCATGCTATCGAAACTGATTGCCAGCAAAACATGACACCGGTGACGGCACTTGCGTGAGGTTCTGAAATCACATCAGATAAGCCGTTTCTCCACCTGCGAACATGTCGTCGATTATCACTTTGCCACAGACAGAATGGAGACTCATCTCTAAACACAAATGTACGCCATTCACATGTCCATTTGTGTTTCGCATTATACCAGGGTAGATGATGATGGCAATGGAATTAGATTAATGGGACACAATGCACAGGGGCCAGAGAGTGTAACCCAGCTTCAAGCAATTAGTTTACAATCATCCGGGGAGGGGCGGAGGCGGGGTGTGACTATGTGTAACCACTACTTGGATCTGGCCTGCAGTCAATCATCTGCCAGCAACAGCCACCCACACCATTTGGCAGTCTTCACGTGCTGTTATCCTTCTGTATGGACCTGTGCCTGCTCTAGGAGTATTAGAGCTTTTTTTCATCACTGTGTACTGACATTGCACTGCGGCAAATCGTTCTGGAGATTTCACGATATGATGCACCCTTTCAAAACACGTCAATTCTCCGACCTCTCTCACTGTTAGACATTTGGGTATAGAGAGTTGTCACTCTTGGCCTTGGCATACTTAGACAACAAAAACTTGTGTTCAACCACGTTTCATGTGACACTTAAATGCTAAAAAAAAAAAAAAAAAAAAAAAAAAAATTGCAATTTACATAATATATAGCATCGTAATTCTCACATTATTACATGTAAAACTTTTAATGTTAAATCATTTAAACTCTTCATGCGTGCATATTTGGGGCCAAATTTCATTCGTTTATCACAACACCGTCTGGGTGCTGGGATTTTAATTTGCACCAGTTTGTGTATCAGTTGCTAAGTGTAAGGGTCGAACTGCACTTTGCCAATACTGGCCTGTACCGTAACCGCAACGACAGCCGGCCGAGTGACGGCTCGCCCCCTCGCGTCCAAACTTTTCCATAGCTCACCCGTGTTCCTAAATGGTCTTTAGTCTCCCTCAACGTTTACAAGTGATTGTTTCAGGGAATCAGTGTTGGGGATGACAGGTAGGTTTGACACCCTACTTTATTATAGAGTACTGTACTTTATTCTGCACAGTTTTGGTACGAATGTACATTAAAATACTTTTTTATCCGACTCACGTAATCACCTAACTGGTTGATATTTTATGTACAAAATAGTATCCCAGCGCAGTATTAACAATATCAATGCAATCTCAATGAAATGTCAATCACTCGCACTTGACGTGTTTGTTTTGTCTGAGGTTCTTTTCGATTCACTCAATACTTTTTGTTATTGAAGAACGAGATTATAAAATATCTTAATTTAAATATAAGTCTTAAAGATTTTGTATAGTAAAAATAATAATTTCATGTTATCTCAATGTTCTAGTCACAGAGTTTCTTATTTGGAAACTCGCAGTGAACCTATATATCGTAGTCACCTAACTTGAAAAGAAGACCTACAGATTAAAGTGAAATTCATACCACCGAGCGTCCTTCGCATTAAAAGATAAAAGCTTTGCCATTGGTAAAAGTCAATTTTAAGGCACGCAAAAATTACAGTCGAGAGCGGGATTTGAACCTGGACCTACAGTTTTCAAATCGCACGCAGTAATCATTTGAGTCACCAGTCCGAATATAGGTGTGATGAAAAATAAGTTTTCAAACATGATAAAATAAACATATTCTTTTTCTATACCATATATTTTTGTTATCAAAAGACACGAATCCACTTTTATGTGTTTGAATACATATTTTTCAGTACTTCTAGATTAGTCTTGCGTCTGGTTACGGCGTGCGATTCGGGTGTGGGAGGTTCGGTTACAAATGCGGATTTCGGCTGCAATTTTTGTGGGTCGTAAAATTGGTCTTCAACTCTGGCAAAGCTCTGATTTTTTTAATGCGAAGATGCTAGGACTCTTCCTACATTTTACGAACATCTGATGAACATTGATGAAAAAAATACTTTTTTAAGGCAAATAATAACATGAAAACAACATTCAGTCGTAAGCGAAGGTAAATTTCCGAACTCTCTCGATGCGCTTCTCCACATCTAGCAGGCCGATACTGATCCCCACCGTCAAAACATAAACCAATCCAATGACGGCCGAGTGTCGAACTGACACCTGATCTTCAGAGGCCTCTCTAAAACCACTTTCGATCACCGGTGAGCAACACGTGGCTAAAATCTTGCCATATTGACTATTGAACATGAAATAACTAAAATTAATAATTTTGAAGATGTGATTTACGAGTTTGCAGCTGTTAAAGCTAGAAAGAGAAGATTGTTTTTAGTTTATTGTGTTTTTTAAATGAAGTTAATATTACAATTTTATTAACTATAATTTTTAATAACAATAAATGTTTATTTAATTATATTTTATTAATATGATATTTTACACTTACAAGATATTATATTTTACTTAATTTTTAATTTAAATTTTCGAGGGGTGACACCATCGATATCCGCCCCGGGTGTCACCCACGCTAGCTACGCCACTGTGTATAAACACTATGTACGGAATTTTTTCTGCATTGTAGTAACTGGTATAAGGAAATATTTTGGCAATAAAGTATTACCACTATTCTTATTAACTGAAATTGATATGATAGGAAGATATTTATTAACCTTACAATTTTTGGAAACTAAATAATTTTATTGTTGCAGCTGTCTTTTCTATAAAAGTGCAAAACTCTCCTACCTAAGTTCAACATTAATTCATTTTTTATAGAATTCTTGTTTATAAATGTAACTTAAGTCATTATTTTATTTATGCTATGATTTATGTAAACTGCATACTAAGTTCTTGATTCTGTGGATCTGAAACTATTTTCTCATTGAACTGTTCTACAGCTCTACCACCTACACTTTCCTCTATGACTAGATTATCATATTGCATGACTTTAGCTTGCTCTAAGCATGCTCATGAGATAATTTTGTGTTAAAAGAAAAAAAACAGATTAATTTACCTCTTTGGAGACTTTTGTGTATTAATTTTTGCAGCTGTGCTATACACTTTTGATACTTCAGAAGTAACAAAATCATGAAATAAATATGTTTAACAACCAAATGTGTCTTTCTTTTTTTATTTAGCAACAAAAACATTCATCAATAAAATTCATTCACTCATTGTTTACATCCTCACAGTTGCTTCTTGAACACACTGCAGTCACAAAGTATAAGTGGATAAAAAATCATAAAGGAACAGTGGTCGGCTGGTTGTGTATTATGTGATTAAACATGTTCACTGGAATCTATAATTTGACATAAATTAAATGTTGAAAAATACTTTAGTTAATCAAAATCAAAGTAAATATAGGTATCACAATATAACATAATTTCAATAGGATGTTTCATGAATTTAGCATTTCCAGTGATAACTGATGTCTGATTAAATCATTTTGAGAAAATCAAAGACAATAGTTGTGGACTAAGAATAGACCTAATTTAATTTCTATGTAACAAAATAAAATATCAGGCTTCGTTATATAACACTAAGATAAGTAAATTAGGTTTCCTTAGATTCCACAATTTGTCTCATTTTATGTCAGCTACAAAATTTGAATTTCTTATCTTATTAATTTATATTTAACATAATCAAAACTCAAATTTAGTCAAACAGCTAAGTCTTAAAGAGTTTAACTTTCTGGATTGTACACATCTGTGCCATCAATCCCAGTTCCAATTGCATCGCCAAGCCAAGGATAGCGCTGCGGACACTCTTTGCACGTTACCAAATATCTGTGAACACCAATAACATTATTCCTCTTTCAAATATTTTTAATTGCATAAAAAAAATCAAATCAGAATAAACTTTTCAGGGAAAATTGCTCAAAAGGAAACACTATAATATTAATTTAGTAATTTCGTGGTTATTATTGTTATTTATATTTGTTGACATAACTAAAAATCCAATAACATGTTATCTTAAACAATGAAACTCTGTTCAATAGATAAATGGAATCATACAAACTAATTTATTAGGGATAGAAAGATTATGCCTGTTAATTTTCTTCCTGTGAGCTTCACAATATTGGCACTACTATTTTAATCAGTGTGGATAGTAAATAACATATCTGAAAGAAATGTTGTTTGTCTTAGATAAGTTCATAAAATAACTGAAAAATATTATAACAAGTGATGATAAGGTGATATCATCCCTGGATCAACAATGTTCATGAAATTATTAATGGGGATAGTAATTTTGCAATATCTGTACTGTATTTTCATCTACATAGTTGATTGGTTTGTACAATTATCTTTTTTAATTAATTTACATAATTTCAATTGTGACAGATCACACAAACTCTAATGGCAATGTTCCTACACTGCCACCTTCCCAAGTCATGATTTTTCACAACCCCATTTCACACTGCCTTTACAAAATCCAACTTTAAACTCCAGTGCTTAGGGTAAATTGTTCATTTTCCCCTTGGCTATTTATTCCAATACCTGGTACCCGTAGGAACAAAAGAAAATTTTTCCGACTCCCTTTTACCTTAAAACGAGTTCCAGCTTATGGTCATCATCATCTATTCCCTTCCATGTACTACTTCTAATCCTTCAACAAATAATCATCCATGCATCATCATAATCATAAGTTTTGTACAATCAAACACTTTCTTCAGCCTCCCATAATATTTTTCCTAAACCCATCTTTAAATTGTTTAGTTGTTTCAGGGTTTCCTTACTTTCTTGTTGTCTCTTAGCTAAGTTCTGTTCTCTTCTTTCCAACCTCTTTAGCCTTCTCACCTTCGTACTATAGTAAAGAGGTAAACATTTCATCCCCCTTTTTACTATCCCCTTTAGTACTTCCTATCCCCTTTCTACTAAATGGCACTCTTCTTCCAAATACTGAATCATTCTTTGAAATATCTTTCCAATTCTATAACATTTTTCTATGACCACCTTCAATTTTAGCCATTGGTTTACTAAATCTTCAAATATCCATTATAATTGCTTTGTGATTATTTATTCCTTCTGTAACATAAGGCCCCGCAAAACTGTCATCTGGCTATATTAATAATACGCAAAATAAATGGTCCCCTTGTACTCAGCTACTTATGTAGTGCTTCCTTCCCTCACTAAAATGCTTACAAATCTGTGTTATTTATCTTAATTCCCTGCCAGAGAACAACTGTTAGTTTTAAGTCCCCACCAATAATGACCATTCTGTGCTCTCTATAGGTGATCTCTACAAGGTCAGAAGATTATAGTTCAAGCAGTATTGTAAAACTTTAAACTTTAATTATGGCTGATTCTGGTTTCATGGCGAAAGTAAACTTTTTTGGATCAAGGAATGCTACTTGGTTTATTTTTTGTGCTTAGTAGGACTGCGGGACTGCCATATGGTGTATTATGATATGTGTGTTTTCATGCCACAGGTGAGAAAGGGGTTGTTAGGGAAAATGTTACAATTCTGTCAACTATTTCTAACCAATGTATGCCTTATACACTTGAAGAAGCCTCTTTCACCACCTTCTTCCTTGTAATAACTTCAAACTAAACTACTTTATCAACTGTGTTCTTTGTTATTTTTTGCACAAAAATCTAGTAATTTGCTTTGCAGCTCCTCTATCTCCTGCATTTGATGCATACCGTTAATGTAGTTCTCATAATACTACAAACCCTCTCAAACAAAGTTCTGACCAAGCTACCTCACATCCCATCCCATCATCATTCTCTCCAGTAAATTCCGGGCTTTTAAACCTCTTCCTACCAAATGCTCAACATATCCATGCCCAATTGGGCTTATTATCAAATGACAGGCCAATATATTAACATTTTATACCTTCAACAAACAATTCCTTCTTCATTTTATTACTATACAAAACTTTCTTTTTCTATCTGCACCTGATTAAGATGACCCTTTTTGGCATTATTTTCATTCCATGTTGATCTAAGTAACTAGATATCCTGTTCACATCCCTCAGTACATCTTCTCTCATATTAATCCTATAATATAACATTGTATCATCAATGAGCAACCTAATTTCCGTCAATAATCATAACTGTAACAAAAAGAAATCGAAATTTCCACTGGAAGCCCTGTTGATAGTTATAACAATGTTCTTGTCCAGTTTTGTAACACAGTATTCAAAGGGTTGTTCTGCTTACTTCCAAATATACGATTGTACTGAATGTTTTTAATTCAAACAAAAATGATAAATCCCCTTTGTCCAGCATAACTAATGTGGTGGCTTCATGATATAGTCAAAGTTACACAGATTTATGGAAACATAGGGACAAAACCAGTGGTGTATTTATACCATTGAGGCTTGTGGCAATTCATCAGATGGGCCCTCCGTAGAGTGACGGGGTAAGGGGGGGGGGGGGAGTGACGAGGGACCAAACTGGGGCACCCAATTTATGGGCAACTTTTTTTAGCTCTACTACTGTCCCAGGTAAGGTCTCTTTACGGGGGCACCAGGCCTTCTTGGGGCCCCTCCAGGTGGAGGTTAGTGGTCCATTCCAGCTGGAGGCCATTGGCATTTTACATGCCCTGCCACTCTTTTGTTATACCACTGGGTAACACTCAAGTGTCTGAAACAAATTGATATACGTGCTCAAAACAGAGATATATCATATTAATATCTTTTGTCAGAGATCCTCTAACAGGGTACTGGACAGGTACAGACAATCTGTAAGAAAGAGAAGTAAGATCTACGGAAATTTCCCCTGAAATATCAACATATAACGAAAAGGGCCAAACTCTCACAATACACTAAATCAATAAATGCAGCAACTAAAAAAGAAACTGAATAAAGTGGAGTGGTTTGAAGGGAATAAAATATTTGATTATCCAATAAGAGAATTGTTTATTTGAAGTGTATAATTTGTTTATAAAATTGTTCAGATTTCAGTATGTCGGGAAACCGAAGAAATAGCTTCAAGAGGTAGTTGGCACTAATGAACATGGATACTGGAAGAGCAGCACCTCCCAAAGCACTGAGGTGTCAGAAGGGAAACTAATCAACTCACTCTATTTGAGAGCAGAGGTCTGATAAGACATAAATGACTAGATACAGTTTAAAATTGTTGTCACTAGCCCAAGTGAGACTTAGATTGTTTAGAAGGGAATAATGTGTTGTTGTGCGGGTCCACTCAGAGTGCTGTATGATATGGTAAGAAGACATCATATGCTCAGTACTGGATTATCCACGTAGCAAGAGGTAGCAAATGCTACAGGCCTCGTGCATTCGGGGGGGGGGGGGGGGGGGAAGGGGCCTTGCGCCTGTTAGCTCTACCACTGCCCCACACGGCAAAACCAAGAGCGCCTCTTCTTCACATTTGCTACAGGCCCCCTGCTGTTTTAATCCGGTTCTGCATATAGTTCAGAACAGTGATTGCACTAAAATTCAAATGAGCTCTCCTCCCAAATATAATGGCCTTCCAAAGATTTTACTTATAAGAGTTCTGTATCTATGACACAGTTTATGAGTATCAGTCTGTGTATGTTTCCAATAACATTTTTTTAATATAAAATCAATTCCAATGTTGCACTGTTTTGATTATTGTTGTCATTAACATAGCTTCTATTATCCTCTAATTATATTTATTTGATTTAAAGACTAAATTTCCAGGTTGTGGCAATTTTAGATATTTCTCAACTATTTATGAAATTTACTGAAAGAACCCTTTTGCAATTAAAATATTTTTTACTACCAGAGATTATTAATTTAAATTAATAAAAAGTTAAAACAGCCATGAAACCCATTCCTTTAATACTATGATAAGAGTGTAATTTATTGTCTGAGTTATTCAACTGAGTAATTCCTTTGTCAAATAAATATGTTTAAAGAAACACAAAATATATACTGTGAGGTCTCTGAAATGTGAAGAAGCTTCTTTAGACATAAGCAATATGATAGATTTAAAAAAAAAAAAAAAAAAAACCTGTTTTGCTCTGATTTGGAATATTGGTTTGTAGACATTCACTAAATTATTTTGATTGGATAGTGATATCAGTATACAATGGCCTTTTAAATGCATTTCTGATTCAAATGACCTTTCATTTCATTAAGAGACATTTTAATATCTGTCACACATGTTATATCTGCTTTATTTATATTTAAAAATGGCAAGACCAAACTCTACTTATCACAGGAATACCTAATTGACTTGCATACCCTATTCTCCTAAGCAATCTTCCTTTTGCCTCTGAAATTCAGTTATAGTCCATGATAAGTGTAACTGTTCCTTCTGACATAAATATGTATAAATAACAAACTCTAATGATGTCCACTTAACACAATATGCCATCCAGAATTGTTAACAATGTTTTACTATCCTACAAGTGACAACTTTGTCTTGTGTGGATTCATGGAAACAACACCAATGTTTCCCAAAATTTGAAAACTAAGGGCCTTCGCAAGACTATTTTCTGGTCCCATTAAAAATACAACGTGATTCCATTCCAACATATGAATTTGGTTTTATAATGCTGCAGACTTCATAATAAGAACTAAACCAGCTCACTAATTCTACATTTCATGACTGTTTGAAAATAGCAGAACAGTCCTATGTTTACTTTCTGAAACCCTCAGAAAACTTACTAAAGGCCAGATCAATCAATTCAATTTTTTTTAACTTCTAAAACATTGTCATTATTATCTGATAGCTGAATTGTATTGCAAGTCTCCAACAAGAACCCTACAGGCATAAACTGCACAATCTCTTGTAAAAATCACTCTACCTAAGAAAATTTCCTCAAGACTTAATTAAATTAACATTCTACAACTTAACAGCCTACTACAGACAGAATAAATAGGCCTAATGTGATTCAAAAAATCAAACAAATTTCACAAGAGAACTTTTCAAAATAAGAACTAGATCCAGCACTGTAAAGTAAATATGACTCATGAGCATGGTAAAACTATACATATGTTGGTAAGCATAAATGTTCATTATCACAAACTTATATTGTAACTAAATATACTTAACCAACAAAATTTTTGGATTAATTATAATAAACTGCAAATTGACAGCTTACTACAAAACACTGAACTGTGAATGAAATGAGAAAGTAATGTGAAACAACATAATTAAAAACAAACTATTTGCAAACATATTTATTTTTTCAGTAACTTCCTAAACATATTGTTCTATAATATACAAAATTAAATCAAATTTAACTATGATTTAAGAATAATAGTACCAATTAAAATTTGACCAAAATTGTAATGGTTTCTGTAACTAACATTTTAAATATTTACTGACTGATTTATATCAGTTTTATTACTTTCAAACTTGTTCACACTACCTTCACCAGCCCTAACAACTAGTCTAAGTTTGCACAATATGACACAACCCCTCAAACACTAGAAGCTGCTCTATCCTTAGCATATACACCCAGAAAAAAAAAATAATCTCACCTTGTTCCTGTTATATTTGCTTCTGGAGGCCTAAATGACAATGCACATGAATTTGGTAGATTACACGGAGGTGGAGGTATGTTCTCCCTCTTGGCACAATTCCATGGATCAAATGATGTTAGTTCCTTTGCAGGTCTTGGATCTGTCATCCAAACCAGTGCTTGTGTGACCGTCACAAACCACACATCAGGTCTGGGTGTGAGAAGAAGGTTATTAAATTTCTAAATCACAAAATTATTAGCCAATAAAATATTATGTTCTACTATTTCAGATAAATATTTACTAAATGCATTAAGCTCCTGTTTCATTTGCAAAAGCTAATTATGCTAATGAACTGATAATCAATAATTTCTTATATAGCACATTGTGTGATAAATGAACATTATTAATATCATAAATGTGGACTTTTCCTAGCTTCACAATTTAATACTGTAGATTAAAGGTAGTTATATTGTAAAGAGACAGGTATAGTTCTGCCTAGACCCAAAAATATTATGGAACAATAAAATTGTGTGAAAAGTTCATCAGTGGAGCGTGTCAATCGGAAGCGACAACACCAACTTCTGGTGAAAATATTGAAGTCTTGAGGGTGTATTACCATATGAGTATTGTCATTTTTGTCATTTATAATTGTTTTATTGCTCTGATACAATAAGATTTTGTAATAAGTTGCACAGAAAAAAATATGAATTTATCTCCAGTGTGAACAGTTTATGGTGATTAAATTTCATTTGCCTTTGGGCTCGTAGATTCCAAATCCTGCATTTAATACCCAAAATGTGAATCCCATACTACACCACCATATTCAAGCAATGGTCTGACCAAACTTAAGCAACCCACTTCCCTAACTTCTGTGTTACATCACCTCATCACTATTTCCAATAAATCAATGATTTTGAAACCATTTTCAACAACCTGCACAAAATTATGAAATAATTGTTTCACTCACAGTGTTTGCGCCCAGTCCAAAAATTTATATAGACCCTTTACTAGTTCTTTTATCTGGAACCAATTTGTGTGGAAAGGCATCATGTACGGAGCACGGTTCTGGAGATAATAACGGTTGAAATCTTCTTTCAGCCACTCAAAAACTTCATCAGGATCATGGTTGTGTAAAACACATTGATCAAGGTATGGACAATGTCCTCCTTCATAAGTTTCAACAAAGTGCGCATTCAGTGGGACTTCCCATACTCCTGTTGAAACAAATTTTAACAAAGAACATTAGAATGAAAACTAAATGATAACAGTAAATGATAGTATTTCCTGTTTTAATATTTTGTGGTATAGCTGTTTTCATATTACAAAAGGCGGACAGTATAATAATACACAGTATTGTAGAACACAGTTATGTTACGTTTAATAGTATTTGTGTTAAGGTTAAAAGTAGACTGGAGGTTTTAAGATACTAAAAAAATAATAAAAAGAAGAAAGGGGTTAATACGTGCCAAGGTAAATTGGCGCTGCGGTGTGAGCTTCATCGCAATTAAATTAAATTTATTATTACATGCCCCACACAGACCAGAAAGTGAAACCAACACACAGCAATTCTGTCAATATGTACAACAATGAAGGCGTGTGATGAAAACATTGTCTGAAAAGTGAATGTAATTATATATTTTTTAATGATAAAAAAGTACTGTCACAACTAACAGTCTAATTTTTTCAAATTTAGTATATTTAGATATGAGAAACATTATTGATGTGAGTTTGGTAATCAAATTTATGAATTTGAAATAGTAAATTGGTACAGAACATAAAAACATTAACCAGAAAAGAAGAAAGTATTATCAATTCAGAATATTCCTCTCAACTGGTAAACTGTGCATTAGAAACAATATTAAAGCCATACAGAAACAGTTAAAACCTGATAAAATTTGCCTACTGATGCCAGTCTGCCTTCCCCCATCTTCATGCCACTTCTCTGACCACAATTGAATCTACTCCTCAGTTTCTTTCGTGGCTCTGCACTGTTCACTTGTGTAAATATTCAGACTTATGAATTACACATAATAGTAGTAGTAGTAGTGCTTTATACTTCTGGTTTGCGGTCCAATAGAGAAAATGGCTTCCAGATAATATGTTAATCCAACTTAGTGTTTCTGGTATATATGTGGAAAGTATTCAGTGAAAAATGCAAATGTAGGTGGGTGCAGGATAGGGGGAAGATGGGTGTGTAGGGAAATTGCCACCGCAGCCTGTGCTCCCTTGCAATTAAATTAAAATACATCAATGAAGCAGTTTAGATTTTGTTTAAATACTATTTACTATGACATGATTTTTTGTTCTATCTAGACAAGCCTTGAGCCCCACACAAAGCAAGGTTTATTATTATTTTGGACAATTGAGGCTATGGTATCAAGATAAAAAAAAATCTTTTCTGTCATAGTAATATGGAAAGGAAAGATGAAACAGACCCAACTCTTACTAAAATTGAAAGAAGGAAGTGAAATATATATACTGGGTATAGCCCTTACTCATGATTGTTAATGAGGAAGCACATGACTTGGTTCGCATGAGTACCCATGACCAACCCAGTCACATGACTGTCATTTATGACGTTTAGTTCAGAGTGGAGGTGATGGGGGTGATTAATGAAATAATATAGGAAATGTTAAGCTCAGAAAGAAAATTAATCATACAAATAAACAAAATAATAAAGGAAACTTTTTAGGCAATATAAATAACAAAGGGTAGGGAAAATGACTCATCACTCACCAAAATTGAAGAATGCATATAGTGAAAAATATATGAGATGAACAGAAACATATACAATATTTCAGTTTTACGGCTTATTCATGTGATAGAGACTGAGTCACGTGGTTCAGGAGGTGTGCACATGACAAAGTTTACCACATCACTGGCTAGGCAGCAGAAGACAGGGTGGAGAAGGTGAAATGTTATGAAGTGATCTATCGATATTTCAGGAAAGACTAAAATGATATATATAAATATATATATCACCAGTGGTGATAAAATAAATATATATATCAAAATGGTACAGAGTGTTAAAGTAAGGGTGTCAGGGATTGGAATGATTTACCAAGAGAAATGATGAATAATTTACCAAAAACTTTGAAAGAATTTAAAGATAAAATTTGTAGAGGGCAAATGTAGGTGGGTGCAGGATAGGGGGAAGATGGGTGTGTAGGGAAATTGCCACCGGAGCCTGTGCTCCATTACAATTAAATTAAATTAAAGTGAACAATAAATCGTTTCTTCGAAATTTATTTATTTATTGTTAACTTTAACACTCAATGCCTTTCGTTATATGTATAAATTTTATCACTGCCAGTGATATATATATTTATATATATGATCTTAACCTTTCCTGAGATATCGATATTTCACTTCCTAAAATTTCACCCCCACCGTCTCCTCCTTTCTTCCGCTGCCCAATGAGTCATGTGGTAAACTTTGACATGTGCAGACCTCCAGAAGCATATGACTTGGTCCCTATCACATGAATAAGAAGAAAACCATAGTATTGTACATGTTTCTGTTCATCTCATATGTTTATCACTTGTTGCAGCCTTCCACATTGATGAATAATGAGTCATTTTCCCTATCCTTTGTTATTTATGTATACAAAGTGGAGATATAAACTCAATTCCCAACAGAAAGACAAGGGAAAAATGGCTGAGAGGAGTGTGTGCTGAAAAAAGGAGAGGTGTCGATAGAGGTGGTTGAAAGAGAAGAAAATAGTGAGACTTGTGTGCAAAGGCCCTAGGGACCTCAAGTGTTGAGCATATGTTGATAGATGGATCATGGTACAAGTGGCATGGCCTACGTTGGCGTAGGTTTGACCTATGGTGGGGTTGCAATAGTTTGTAATGGGTGAGTGAACATTACGTGCTTTGTATCGAGATATGTTATAGGGGAAGGAGCCATGGGGTTGTGGACAAATGTACTATTCAAGTTAGGTGGTTTGCTGAAGATGAAATGTGGTGTTGTGGTTAGGATAGCAGGGAGAATGCAAAACATTTCTGGATAAGATTTGAGAAAGTCATAGGCACAGAGAACTGGGTGAGAAAGGCAGGAGTAAGGTCGATTTTTGGTATTTTAGTGTACTACACTGGTACATCAGTTTATCAACTGATTCCAGAGGGTAATCATTCACTGCTGGAGTTTTGGGTGCAGAATTCTTGATCAGAGCAGATGCATCTGCCTTGTAGAGAAGAAAGGTTTTTTTGTGAGCGGGTGGAAACTCTCAAAGTGTAAGTGTTGTAGGTTTGATGTGGATGTTTGTGTAAGAGCCAATATGCATGGAGATGTATATCTAAGGGAAGATGATGTAAGTGTGAGAGTAAGAACCTGTGATGTTTATGTACTATGTGTTACGGATGGAGTATAGAAAATCAAGTAGGAGGTTTTTGCCATGGATGCAGATCATAAAAATGTCATCTATATATCTGATCTATACAGTTGGTTGTATATTAATATTTTGAAGAGATGATTTTTTTGCCAATCATGTTATCATTAAACCAGATTAATTTCCACAGATTCCAAAGTAAAAGACTTACTGTGTGGGATGTGGAAAGGCATCAATTTACAGCAAAATCATTATTTAACAAAATAGATGTTTACACCAAATAACAAACTACCACAGAAAAATGGGTACATTAATTAAAACAACCACTTCAATACAAGATATAGACAATTATTTTTTAGATACCATTGAAAAAATTCTCCTATCCAGCAGAAGCAGTTGTCAATTTAAAAGTATTTTAATCTTTACCTGAATTTTATCTTATTTCCTTCCAGATATTTGAGATGTGTTGGGAGCTGATTGAAGGTACGTATCTCTGAATATCTGCCTCCTTTTTGAACAAATGACAATTGCTTATAATCCTTGTGAAGATCATTTTTACTTTTGATGCCACAATTATATATGTTATTATTTGGTTCAAATTGAGTGTCACTGGTGACTAAAGATGATGTTTATTTATTCTCGGCAACCAAAGTTAATGTTTCTAACTACTCTGCAGGAAATTCTATTGCTAATCCAATACATAATTCCTATTATTAGTTTCTGCACACTGAATGATTTTTCCCTATGACTTGTATTGCTCCAAAAGATTATTGCATATCACATTAAGGAGTGAAAATAAGCAAGTTTATTCATTCTGAGGTCACGTGTGGCTGAAATTATGCAAATTGCAAACATGGTTGCGCCCTATTGCTTTGGTAAGTAACAGATATGTACCCTCGAATTTAAATTATGATCAGTATGCAAACCTAGAAATTTTAAAGTCTCTTCATTTTGAATAGGCTGGTCGGCAAATTTTATATGCATGTTTGGTGTAAATCTATCTGAATGTCCCATCTCTACTGTTATTGATAGATTGCTTCTTATTATTTAGGTGCAATTACTCCCTATTCTCCTACCCCAATTTCCTTAACTTTACCCAGTCATGTGGTGGGTCCTGGTATTTGCACACTTCCCTTGCCAAAATGTTCATTTCTCTTTATGTGAATAAAGTTTTAAACAAAAATATTGTAATTTTTTTTCATATTTTGTGTGTGTGTTCATTTCTGCCCATATTTGCTGGGTGATGGGTATGGGATAAATATACACACAAAAGATTACCAATCCATTTCATTAATGGTTCCAGCTTGATGCAACTGCTTTTTTTATTTAATTGTGGTAGTTTCTAGCCTAAATCAAAGGCCTACAAATAATGATGGAGCTTTATCAAAATGTAGATTGTAACCAAACTTGTAAGTATTTACATTTAATGTCTTGTGGGTTTCAACAAATGATCTAGGTTTCAGCAAATGAGTGCCAAGGAGGTTGAATAATCTTTGTCTTAAGGAGTGTGATGAAATATGACTCTTCAAGTCAGGTCAAATGATGTATTTCATTACTGCAATCAGTCAATTTGGCACCACCTTTCAATGTGCTATTTGTCTCTTGCTGACTCTAATCAGTGGGATCCAGAGTTAATGTCAAGTCAGTCATCTTAATATACGAGTGACTATAATGTTCATACCAAGAAATTATCACAGTTACTGGGCTAGTTAAAAAATAAATGATGATGCAAATTGTCTCGTATATGCGCATTTAGGTATCAACCAAATACTTGGTTAAGTTTATACCATGCTGAATGAAGGATTGGGCAAGTGTTTACTTCAGATTTCAAAGAGGCACACAATAATTTGATGAAAGATGGGGTACAGTGTTTTTAAGTTGGTTTTAATAATATTTTAAGCAACCATCACAATTATTATTGGTCTTAAAAAAAGTTATATTTCCCCTCAAGCAATTTACAGCTACAAATGTATACACTATTAAAGTGCATGCCACATATATATGGTGTTACTCCATAGCAGAATTCTGGGGAGATGAACTAGATGATTTCATGATGTCTTCACCAACATGTAGATATTCATACATGTTACTGTATCTCTCTTCTTTAATTCCTTTCAGACCCATTCGAAGGGGGTAGTGTACTGATGGGTTTCAGGTCACATGGGAATAAGATGTAATGAGACAGCAGGCATAGTCCATAACAAGATAATACCAGATTCTGTGATGGTCTAAAATCCTGACCAGGGCTCGTTGTTTGGCAGGATATAATGTAGATGTGGAGTATAGAGAAGGAAATCAAAACTTTGCTCTTTGCTGTGTACTACCAAAAAATATTGACCTTTTATTTGAACTGTGATCATCAAGGAAGAGAAATTTAAACAGACCACACATGGCAGAGATGACGTTCCTGACAACTATAGGAAAAATCACAAGGAGGGATAGGTTCAGAAGTGAAAACATCGAGAACTTAAAGTTGACACTTTCGAAGAAATGATTAAGTTGAATAAGTTCCAATAGTTGGGGCAAATTATGAGAGGGGAGAAGTGTCTTGACGACTCAAGACATGCATGAGTTTCACCCTGGTGTGTTACGCCACCTTCCTCAGGTCACTCTCTACAGTATAACTTGTGTTTCTAATAATAGGCCAACTACTCCTCAAAACTGCACTATCACTACTGTATACTCCTAAAATTTAGTTCCTTTAATGTCAAGATGGTGTCTTTCTGTACATTCTGTAATGTTTTGCTTGACAGTGTTTCATCTTTCTTAGCAGCTTGACAGGCTCTTCCACGTTCAGCCAGCTTCCAGTGTTATTATTTTGTATTGACTATTAAATTTATTTTTATGACAACAATGAACAAACTGTGTACATGCCCTAAAGCCCTATCAAATATTACCATATTTCTACATTATTTCACCTAATTGTTCTAATACTATTAAATTATATTACTCATTTTCATATCGTAACTATATTTATAACTAAGCATCCAGCATTATCCAGTGCAGTCGAGCCAACTAATTTTATACCGAGCCTGTGTACTTGAAATTACACAAAAACATATCTCATTGTACAAACCAGCAAAACTCTTGAGATACACTCAGTAACAAATGCAATTATTAAGTTTTTTACTTAACTTGAATATGAATAAAACTAAATTATTTGTATCGATTGTTAAAATGTCAAGAGACCAGTCTAACAGCAAGGAAACAATTTATACTATGCCCGTAATATTGTAATTTCAAAATGAAAATGCGTAGACATATATCAAACATCTTTCTGAATCACAGTTATTATCCTACAAATTTCAAATATCTGTTATAAAAGTGCTAGAATGTACTTTTAAATTCTTATTTCTGTACTCAATTATACAAGGCAATCCGTTATACAAACATGATGCGAAAGATAATATCAATATGTACATTTTTACCAAATACACAATCTTGAACAAAACGGTGAAAGTTAACTTATCATACAATCTAAATGGTACCTGGTGTTCTACATATTCATGACTATAAATGTTTTAACTGCGAGAAGCAGCTTAAGTTTCGTTGAACACGACTCTGTTTCGATGAACGGGTTTCACGGGAAAAAAATAGGCCTACCTCTCAGAATTTGGTGGAATTTCGAATAATGTACAGTTCATAGTCCGAGTGATAAAATATAGTATGTTTCATTTCAATGTGAAGTCAGAAAGCTGATATATTTAAGATAAAAGTTACAAAAATTGGTATCCTTTTTTCGATGAATGCGATTCACATAGAAACTACTGGATTGACGGTCCGGGTCATCGTTATTTCAGCGCACGAGTGGATTCTTTTTTCTGCCCTCGTTGGCGATGTGTTAATTTCGTCATAAACGTTTTACGAGTGGGGTCCGTACTTTTAACAATCCAAGTGAAGGAAGTTAGAGCCAGGGGCGGATACAGGGGGGTGAGCTAGGGGACTCAAGCCCCCCTCCCCCTCCGAAAAAGTATCTAGGTCCAACCCCGGCATTGTAATTTTGGAGAACCCTTTTTAAAACTCTACTGATCCGAGTACCTAGGAGACTATAAAGACTACCCCTTGCCCGACTAAAAGCGCCCTCCCCCCAAAAAAATAAAAGTCCACTCAAGCCAAGCCCCCTCCCCCAAAATCAAAGTCCGCTCAAGCCCCTCCCAAACCAAAATCCGGGATCCGCCTCTGTAACAGCTAATACACAATTAAATTTCATAAAACACAAACGTCCAAAACGTAAAAGCCTGTGAGGCCAATATCTTAATTGTATAAATGAAGGAAACATTGAATATGTGTAAGGATGAAAATAAATAAAATCGTCTCGGGTAATAGCCGAGTGAGTCCATCGATAAAACATGACGTTTCGACCGACTTATCCTCTGCCGTCATCGTCAAGTGTCATTGACAATGGCGGCAGGTTATGACCGCTGAAACGTATTTTATCGATGGACTCACTCGGCTATTACCCAAGAGGATTTCATTCATATTCAACGTCGAGAAAGGCTCCAGCCGAACAAATGGATAAAAATAATTATAATAGATGTATACCCAGGTGAGCGAAAACACAACTTTCACTATAGTATTAATATACTAAATAACTATTTGAATGCTTTATCACCTGGGAATGACCTCGTTGGACACGTTCCGGAGCGGCACTCATGTGGTATCTTATAATCCAACGTGTACGGCCAGATAGGTATTTTAAGTGGCGGTATGCCTACTGAACTGTCATAAATGTATCCAAAGTCCTGCAGCACCTAAAAATAAATCGACTTCAGTCTTAAGGCTGCACAGTACTGCAACACATTTGCACAAAATGTTTACCTCCACTTACCTCATACTGAGTATTTCTCCAGGCTTGAGATACGGTGCCCTCATTCCTACAATGTCATTCTTGGAGACATTTGCAAAATGTTCAAGTATTTTCCTCATACCTATCATTTCACCAACCCATTCTTCATATCCTTTGTCCTGAAGTCCTTGTTGAAGGCTACATTGGAACGTGAAATTATTTTAATAATACACAATTATATTCAATTAAATATCATAAAATGAGTATCACTGAAAAAATTAACACTTACGATATTGTCTCAGTTGCTATTTCGTGACCATCAAATGCTAGTTTCTGTATCATATTGTAATTGCTGTACTCATGAGCAACAAAAAATGTCCCACGGATTGGACAGCCGTTGGGGTTTGTTCTTTCAGGATCAAAAACCCTCATATAATGGTCGTAATTGTTTAAATTCACAGCTCCATCAAAAGTCAGAAGAATAATCTGAGGTGTCTGAAAAAAGGAAGCAACACGACGATAAAAACTACTATAATAGTATATAAGCACACAAATTACGCTTGGACTGTATTAATATCTTCAGGTATAAAGTATGACAAATTTATGAGCAACTTCAGGCAGAAAGAATGACTAAAACTTATGAGAGAAAAAATATTTTTATATTACGGTATCTTTGGTGTGTGGTGTCAGATAATCGAATCTTCTTCTTGAATAAAAATGTTCATATTGTCAGAGCAACAGATTCGCGTCTCCATGACACTATCAGCTTGAATTCAAGTGCGAGTTTATGATTGTGGCCATCTCTTCCCCTCCCTGTAGATCTCATAATCCTTTTACTAATAGCAATTATGAAACCCCATTGTCAACTAATGAAGAAAGTTTTAAGAGATTCAGTTGATGAGTATAATTCTTAGTAAACGTGTAAATAGTCCGAAGAAATGTAACACTGGTTCACCATCTCTTAAACTACTTTAATTGTTCATAAAATCACCTGAAAATCCGAAGATGAGCCTAAAATTACGTGTTTACCTCCTCTGGATCCAAGCCTCCTGGGATGATTGTTCCATCCTTAGAACAGAAGCAGTAAGGAAGTGTACATGCTCCAGTGTCGCACTTCTTTGCTAGGTCTATTGGTGGCTCCGTACTTGGAGCGGGAGCTGAAAAGCAAATTCTGTGTTGAAAATTGCATGAAAAATACCACACGACTTAAACTTAAAGAAAGGCTAAAAAACATCCTTACTTGTATTTATGGGGCCACATCTCGCTTCGTTCTTGAATGTGCACAGTTTGTTGATATCATCAAAATACAGGCCTGATGGGCATCGGTTGAGGTATGGGTAGTTATCTACACACTGTAGTGAGGATAAAAATACTTCCATTACTTTCATGTTATATTTGCAGTTAAAGAGAGCTTATAACATTATGATCCGTTTACAGCCTGATAACTGATAAGTTATATTTTAATAAGAGGTCTTCCATTGTTTTTCCAAATTTCCTGATCCCCCTCTACCAAGTGATGAAATTTGGTGAGATCCGGTCGGATCTTTCCCCCCCCCCCACCTCCCCTGCAGACCGACGTCGTAGTTTTTTAGACCTTTTTTAAGCTCTACTGTTCTTCAAGATATTAAAAATATGACGTGATATTTCTGTCGAAACCCCCCCCCCCCACCAGATTATGTGAGATTTCGCCTGACGCCCCTCCACTATTTCATGCCACGTAATTAATGGACGCCCCCTAATAGAATTGTACGAGGGTTATTTTTTAAATAAGGTCCTTTTTAGATCGAGAGTTAGAGTAACGTGTGATCGCCACAGTGCGCATGCGCGTCTGATCCCAGCATCCTTTGCGCCTGTTTAGACGTCAGTTACAGCAATATCTGTCTGAGTACTAAGCTGTAGAAGTTTATAATGTTTTTAAAAAAAATTATTACCCCTCCCCCCCCCGTTCCCCCAACTGTGAGATATGATGTGTTATTCGATTCTAGAGTGTTACAAACCAAGCTGCAGAGAAAGTCACTGTCATATTTGTGAAGTGTACGGTGATAATGCTGAGCGACAGTGAAGTTCGAAAGTGTGATGTTTCTCCACGCCAATGCAAGGTTACATGTTTCTCCATAAACAAATGGTTTCATCAGTCTTTTGAATGTGAACAACTGGATCATCCAAGTTATAGTCCAGATCTTTCTCCCAGTGATTTTCACCTGTTTCTCTATTTAAAGGCGTTCCTTGGTGGTCAACAGTTCAACGACTACTAAAAACTAACAACTGCAGTCTTGAACGGGACTTCTTGACTGACGGTAGATTTCTTTGATGTCGTAAACCAAAAATTTGTTGAAAGGTATGACAAATGTTAGAACAAAATGGAAATTATGCATAAACATGAAAGTATGTAGAATATTAAAACAATATGTTTTGATGATATTTATACCGTTTTACTTCTTATTAAAAATATATTATTTTTAGAATAACAACCCTCGTAATAATACTATTTTTGCTAAATCAGATATCATGGAAGCATCCACCGTATTTATAATCACCTGATAAAACCTGCGACAGGTTGCAGGATCTGCAAAATTTCCATTTCCTTGTCCTTCTGGGCAAATAAACTCCTTTTCTTCTGGCTTCTTTTGGTCCTTTTGACTACCAACTGCAACAAAAAAATAAATCGTGTAAATGATTTATCCATTTGCTTTGTGAGGACGATGTTAAATATAATTTTACAAATGAATGTGATCCATAAAAGAGAGTGTGGAATCATAATGTCTCCTTTTAAATCGATTATTATTATAATGTAATTATTTTCACAAAACAGCACCCAGTAGTCATTATCAATAGATAGGCAATGCATGTATTCCAATAAAACTAAATTCTCGATAAACGGATTCGGAGATAAAATTACATCATACAAATTTGTCTAGGTGATAAATATGCAGTATATAATTATTGTTCGGCTAAATGGAACTATCACTTGACTGTTTTATTTTTTAAAGAAAAAAAGAAAGAAAAATGCGTTTTACATATGGATTCTAAATATTTCCCTGTAACATTTTTTTATATTTAAGATAAAATAACAGCAGAACAGTATTTTTTTAAAAAAGGTATGCTTCCTATAATTTTAAGTGATGGTACAAATAAATTCACTGTAAAAACTAACGTGTCATGAAATCTGCCATCACAATGAAAAATATATGTTCATCTTACAATAACATTACCCTAAATAAAGAACTTATCTTCTTTCCTCCCCCTCTTCTGCTTCTGGCTATAGTCGACGGCAATGTCGTTAGAAGCGGGAAAGGACTGAAGACAGGAACGGGAAAGAATTCGGCCATTGAAATACAGTAAACGATTTCACAGTATCATAAAAGGAGAATATCCTTTGACGTATTGATCTTGTGCAGAAATACAAATCTTCCTCTATACTGAGATGTATGGGGAAAACAATAAGTGTGCGAATCCGTGCATCGTCAACACTATATTGTTATAAACATACATACATTCAATCATGAGAGAAAGGGAACGATTGAGACAAAAGATGAAATTACTCCACCAAATACTATGATAATTTCCTGATCTCTCATAGACATGGCCAATTTGCTACCCGTTCCTTAGCCACAACCATCATCCGGCCTAATGACTTCAACTTCGATGTCCAGTCGAAGGCGTCAAAGGCGCTTCTCAATGAATGACTTTGTTTATGAGATTCCAGACTGAGACTTGCAGCGTATAACTGAGATTTCGTTTCCATATGTATTACAACAGCACTTCTCCCATGGTTGAGCCCGTGACGAGAGAAGAGTTTCACGTCCGCTGTGAGACAGGTCAAGGCCGGGGAAACCTGGCTGAATTGTTACTTGTTCCGTCCGTTAACATGTCAACACAAAGAGTAGCTTAATACGTTACCAGTCTTTACTATCTTGTAGTTATGTTTGGAATAATTTATAACAGTTTCATTAAATAAATTGTACAATAAAGAAGCACCGTCGACGTTCACAAACCCTAACTGCTACTGCAAAATTTCACATAAAACTGACAATGTTACCCTTTCTCAGTTCCCTAATTTCAGCAACATATATGGCTTACTATTGTTAAAATGCAACGGCTACTGTGATCTATCTAAACGTATAATTAACGAAAGTAAAGTGAAACGTTTTCAGCTTGTCACAGTGATTGCACTGGCATAAATACTTTTTTTGTGATGTTTGTAAAATGTTTCCAATAGCCAATGTCAAATTCCATCTTCATCTGCGAATTAGTTTTCGTTATTTCCCTAACGTATTTCGTTGAAGTGGATGGAATGGAATATCTTCTTAAACGTTTTCAGCCTGTCACAGTGATTGCACTGGTATAAATACTTTTTTGTGATGTTTGTAAAATGTTTCCAATAACCAATGTCAAATTCCATCTTGATCTGCGAATTAGTTTTCGTTATTTCCCTAACGTATTTCGTTGAAGTGGATGAAATAGCATATCTTCTTATGATGCCATATCCCGACCGAGCATGGTGGGTGAATGGTAAGGCTCTGGCCTAGCATTCTGGAGGACGCGGGTTCGAATCCCCGTACCGGGAATCCAGATTTAGGTTTTCAATGGTATCCCCAAATCACTCCAGGCGAATACCGGGATGGTTCCTTCAAAAGGTTATCCCGAATGCGTAACCGATCACCTGCCACGCTCGGTCCGTTTCATCAGACAGGCTGATCACATTGTGGGAAGGACTTCATTACAGACTGGATGTGTGCCATGTAACTAGGCGTGTTCACAATTAGTACTTGTAAAATCCTGCAATAACTCGTAGAGTTTTTCATCCCATGTATCGTATTACTGTTGCAATAAAACAAAGAAATTCAAAACTCGATTATTCTTCAACGTGCACCCGATATATTTACATCAGAGCACATGTCCCTGTGATAATTTCCTTACTCACTTGTTTTCTCATTTCATATTTCTCTTTTTTCTTTTATTCTTAAAAAATTGTTTGTGTACGATCACTTACTTTTGCCATTTAAAAATTTTAATTTTGAATTCGTTGACCCTTTACGTTAAATGTTCCATTACTTCTGTCGGTAATTTATTCCAATCCCTGACTTCCTTAACTATAAAAGAAAATTTTCCCATTCACTTACGCTTGAAATCACGGACATCTCTTCGCTTACATATCCTTCTCATAATCCTTTTACCAATATCTGATCGCCAATACATGCATTACACACTTCTAATACTCTCTTTACCTACCTCCTATCTTCCAGAGTCTCCAATTTCAGTTCTTTTATCATGACTTCATGAAAAAGAGAAATATATTAGTTTCAAATATTGATATAGGCCTAAGAAAGAACTTTCTAAAACACTATGCGTGGAGCACAGCACCTTATGGTAGCGAAGCATGGACTTTAGGAATACCAGAAACAAAGTAAACTTTTTTCCCTATCAATTCCTGAAAACATTTTGTACTGTTTTGTCTTAATAGACTATCGTTAAAATTATTGCGTTTACCGATATTTGCCTTAAGTACTGTACTTATCTATAATTATGAATATTCTGACTTAAATTTTGATAGTAGCTACTGCTGCAAATGATCAATTATTGGGAAAAAATTCTCAGATACAGTAGGAGATTCCTTCTTAAGGTGTTAGTAAAAACATCCTCATTATCTCATTCATCATTCTTCATTAATTGATAGAATAGAACGAACTGTACCTACAGTATAAAAGTTTTCCATAACTCAATGGATAAAACATTTTCGATATCACTTAAGCGAGCACTATAATTAAAGTTGCACTGAAATTCACTTGACAGAACAAAATCTAAATTACTTTATCAACGAGCGGTGTAGTCACATGCGGGCTATCCTGATCAAAACATTTTTATTTAAAATCATCAAAGCAATACGAACTGACACTGCATTAAGAAATCCCGAGTGACATCTATAAGCGAATCTGAGTCTAGGTACGGCATGTCTAAAGTTTTTCGAATCGTAATGCACCTTCACGTGTCGGATAGTTCAGATGCGCCGTCCGCGTGCAACCCAACGCTATGACTTCAAGTAACACGCATGGGCGGAACTATCAATATATAAGAAATCTAAATTACGGGCGAAGATAATTAAATGACGGAAATAAATATCCACATGTTGTATTGTGTTTTGGGACTAATATGAATGAAATATTGAAGAAGGTGGTGCAGAGCATTGGGGAAGGAAAAATGAAAGCAATGGTATTTGCAGACGACCTATTAGTTTGGGGAGAGGATGAAAGAGAGGTGCAGGATCAGCTGGATGTGTGGGAGAGAGTAGTTGCAGCCTATGGTATGAAGTTCTCTGCGAGAAAAAGTGAAGTGGTGATAACAACAAGAAAGAAGAACAGGACGGACATAGGCATATCACTTAGAGGGGAGCAACTAAATAGAGTGGAATGTTTTAAATATTTGGGAAGCTGTATTGAATAAAATGGAGGAAACAGGATGGAAATAAACGAAAGAGGAAGATGTGCAGATGGATTTTTTAAAAGTATTAGAAGCCTGGTATGGAGTAGGGATGTCCCACAAAAGAGTAAAGAGGCAATATATAAAACATATTTTGTACCAATTTTAACATATGGAGCAGAAACATGGGTGATGAAGGAGAGAGACAAAGGGAGGGTACAATCGGTGGAAATGAAATTTCAGAGGAGTAGAGTGGGAGTAACAAGAAGAGACAGAATAAGGAATGAGGGAATCAGGGAGATGATAAAGGAAGAACCGCTACAACAAAGAATTGAAAAATCTAGGCTACAGTTGTACGGGCATGTAAAGAGAATGGGAGAGGAGAGGCTACCAAGGAAGATGCTGGACATGGAGCTGAAAAGGAAGAGGCCTAGAGAAAGCCCGAGGGACAGATGGATTAAAGGTGTTAAGAAATGTATGGAGGAAAGAGAAGGAAATTGGGCGACAGTGGAAGAAGAGAGATGGTGGTTAGACAGGAAGCGCTGGCGAGGCTTTTGTTCCCAGCAGACCCGGCCAGTGGCTGGAAGCTGTCCTAGATGATGATGATGAATGAAAATCTACGTGGTTTGGCTCGAACTCCCCCCACCCCCTTTTCACACGTAGCACAGCGTAGCTTTCTACCAAACCCATCCCCCTCCCCCTAGACCTAGCCACGTAGTTTATGCTCCCTAATGACTGAGCCATCAGGCCGCTTGGAATTAGAAATACCTACAATAATTTTGACTTGAATTGAACGAATGCCTAGTGGCACGATAGGTAACTTATGCGCCGTTGTAGTGGCGTGGAGAGAAAACTGTTACATCTCCTGAAAATATTTCAAGTACTGATTCAATGGATCAATAGAGTACGGACTCCAAAATTCTCGAGGCTCTGCTCGCACCTTGCCAGTGATTGAACCTATTCTCCGCGGACCTGTTAGTTTACGACTAAGAAAATGTCAACTCGATATAAGCAGGACAAATGTATTGTGATGGCTGCGCGTATTGCTTGCTTACTCTCTCTCTGGAAAGCTTATAGTTCCTTGTGATGGCGAAGGTTTTGAGTTGCGCCAGAGCGACAGGGTAGACCTTGGGGATCGTAACTGACTCACAGCTACCTACAACCGGTGACTGTCCCATCCGCTTTCGTCTGTCCTCAGTCTACTAATACCGGGTGTCAGAACTGTCCCGTAACGCAGCACAGGTGTGCGATCAAAAAGATTTTTGAATAATTTCATATCAAACTTGTAGATGTTGACCTGTGTATTGCAAGTATAAGCTTTGTTTTAATGAATCACGTCACATATTCTTTTACTTGTATATATCTAGATAAATATAGTTCTAAATCGGTAAACACAGTGATCTTCCAAGCAGTAGTAAAATTTTTAACCCCACAAATAGTCCTCGGTCTTAAAAACAGCAAGAACTTGACTTGCTACGGGATCTTGGATTACCTAAGATGCTGCAGAATTTGTCGGTTCCCGACTAAAAGAAAACACTCTATTAAATGCTGAGACGACATTTTCTTGGTGTCGAAGAAGAGAACAAGAATTTTTACAGTATTTCAAGAAAGAGGTTACTTTAGTATTTTGCTGAGATATTGGTGGGTTAATACAAACATTTGGCGTCGAATACAATACAAAAGAATGGCGACTTTTTATAGGTTCTTCAAAATGAAGCTTGAAAGCTGTCCTCATAAATATCGGCAATAAATTTGCATCAATACCTGTAATTCATTCAGTTTATCTTAAAGAGACGGTTCCATCAAGATGTAAAAGAGATGAAAAGAAGGTATCAAGTCCGCTGTTAAGTTAATATGATGGCGGACTATTGCTGGATGATACATATAGATTAAATAAAATCTCATAAACGCAAACCAACAAAACGCAGCTTTTTTTTTTTAAAAAAAAAAAAAAAAAACCCTTGGGAAAACATTCTCAAACGATTCTCATTCATTTTATTTAATTTTTGTTTTTTACTTATTTGTATCCAAATACTGCTTGATTGATACTTGATAAATACAACGTCTTATATATTGCATGAATACCGTTTTATATTACTTTTAAGACAATTACAACAAATATTAACAGTTTAAGAAAAAACTTTTCAAAAAAATAATTTCGCAGACCTGTGTAATCCATCATGTAAGTAAATAATGCCACACACTTACTGGACACGAAGCTATGTACAGGAGTCACATACTATCATCGTGTTAATCAGTCTGTTAATGATATACTATCAATTAACATTTAGATAAATTTACACTCGAATTTAACGTAGAAGCTTGTGCGATAAGCTACCGGCTCATGGAGACGTTTTCGCCGGCATTGTATTGTAACTATCGGACTTCGTAATGGTTTACTGAGCGATAACGTTCTAACCTCGCATCCGCAGGTTCGAATCCCCGTCCGGCCATCCAGATTAATATTTTCCTTGGTTTCTCTGTGGGCACTAACTTTTGAGTCTGAGATTCGGAATTTAGTGAAATTAGCAGCATAAATATTACATGAACAAGCACACCTCTTAAACTCTGTCAGCGTCTTTCCGTCATTCCAAAATCCTTACAATGACCCCAAATTGTTAAATTTCGAGGCCATATTAACCGGTGGACACAAACTTATAAACCCCAAATGGGCTCTCGTTACAAATTACCACATAAGCTGAAACCATTCTCTGGAGAACCATTCATCACGCACTTATATTGTACTATGAACGTCCAGTTTATCATTTGTACACTAGACAAATTTGACATCTAATGTCCTTTTTACGGCTACAGCATCCATAGCGATTCATATAGTTTTGTAATTTTACTCTTTTCAGCATTTGAAATTTTCGTGATTATTTTGTTTTAAGCACGCTGAATTTGAAGAATCGAAGTCCATCTCAAGTGTCGATTTGGAAAATGTGGTTAGTAAATCAAGAGACAAAGAAACACATCATGTCAGATAAATTGGCATGTACAAATTTACCTCGATGGAGCACAACAGTTGTAAGGTGACAAGGTCGCCTTACTATATTTATAATTTTGGTGTTTATAATATTTTTAAAAAAACATGTTTTATTTTGTATAAAGAGAATTATGTTGAAGTTTTGCTGAATAACATAAATAGCACTAAAGGTAAGAACAGAGAGTGAGGACTATCTTTGGAAGAAATGGACTAGGTGACTAATCTTTGGATTGCGCAAGGAATAGTAAGACAGAGAAAGCACGGTATGGCAGACATGCTTGATTTCTAGCTGTCGGATGTGTATTGAGATAAAAATAGTGCAAGTTGTTTTATGAGCCGTGTGTGTATTTGTATGTTGTGAAAAAAGGAAAATAAAAGAGTGAATGTTCGAGTTAATTATATTATCCTGTCGTGTGTTATTTGTATATTTGAGTTGCAGGTTTTTTTTCTCTTTGGTGCCAACTTCTACAGCAAAAAATATTCCTGCTTGAAGTAGAGCACTTAAGTTATTTGTGGAAGCTGACAAAAAGCAGCAGAAAGGAGGGAAGCTTACAAGTGGCGACCGTGACAGGACGCAGAACTAAAAACTTTAGTTCGGTAAGGAAAGAGCCTGGCAAATCTTCGGAGAAGAGAAAGAAGAAAGGTAAGACAGAAAATACATTTTAATAACGTGAAGTGGACAATAAATAAATGCAGATGTAAATCGGAGAAGCTATTTGAAGAGGTATGGTAATTGTTTAAAAATTTGAAGAGACTCATAGCCGCGTAAATTACTGAAAATAGTAAGAGTAAACTTCAAAATATGGTAATGAACGTTTTGGTTAAGTGTTAACGAACTAAATATTATCTGTGACTGTTTGCCGAAAGGAACTTGCTTTAAATAGAAATAATAATAAAAGTAAATTGCAGTAGAGTGAATAATATTGTATATTAGTAAAATAACAAGCAGGAATATAACAGTTAAAATGCCGGGAAAGAAATTCATCTCCATGTATAATGCATGCACGAGAAGTTAACGAGCAAGAATAGTATGTTTGACAAATTGTGGAAGTAAATTTGCTGTAGTTAAAAACTGATATTTTGAATGTGTTTTGTGAAAATAATTTTTGTAAAGATAATATGTATGTTGATGAAAGTTTTTTGTGTCTCTAATTCTGAGTCGAACTACTGCGTTGTAAAATTCATTGTCACCTCGTTGAAGACTTTCTTGTCTCCAGTCTGTATGTACTCTCGTAAAAAATTTTATGGGGTTGAAATTATTGGTGTGAGGATTTATCATTGTGTGAAATTTTGTGTGTAAAATGGAAAACAAAAATTTAGTGGTAGATTCCGAGAGTTCATTTAATGGGACGGGAGGCGAAAATAGTGAGCAGGTTAAGGTTTCTGTAAATTTAAATAACAGTTTGGATTCGGGTTGCGCGTATTCAGATCAGTCAGTGTGTGATGTTAGTATTTAGAAAGTTCATGAGTTATCTCCAGCTAGCGTAACTCAAAAGAAATTTGACCGAGAAGAAGATAATTCTTTGGAAATGATACTAGCAAAAATATTACAGAACCAACAAGATTTAAGACGAGAATTACAACAAAATCAACAGAAGATTGAAAAGTTAACACTACGACAGATGGAGAAAATGCAAGAATAAATTACACAAAACCGACAAAGAATGGAACAAGAATTTAATCAATGGAAAAATGAAAAGGACAATATCTATATTAAGCTAGACAATGTGGAGGAGCGCATTGTTAAGGAAGAAGAGAATCGTGAAGAGGCAATGAGGCTGGTATGCGATGAGCAAAATAAGTTGAAGAATGAATTTTCAGGGATTAAACAGGAATTTTGGCAAGTTTAAGGTGAGGTCATGTGTTGCAAAAAGACAGTTGACAACAATGGATAGAGGTGAATCAGCGAGTTGACGTGGTACAAAACAAAATCGAATGCTGTGCCGGCAACAATTTAGTACCGTCCGGTCAAATAAAACTACCGGAAGTAAGTTTTGTTCCAGGGGGCGAGATTCATCCGCACATTTTTGTAGAGATTTACAGAAACGCACTACCGAAACACTGGAGTGATGAGGAAAAAATTAGATATGTAAAGATGATGATGAAAGACGAAGCATTGGAATGGTCGTGTGGAATAGCCGAGAGCAGTATTAGCTACGAAGAATTTCTGCGAAGTTTTTTGAAGAGGTACTGGTCGGAGGAAAGGCAGAGACGTGTGAAACAAGAATTTAGGAGCAGCTGTCCATACAAAAGGCAATTTGGTAGCCTTCGCGAATATTGCGAAAAATTGATGAAAGGACTGAAATACTTGTCAAACCCAATAGAAGAAGACGAGAAAATAGAAATTTTGGAGAGAAAGATGCCGCGTTGGGTGCAGGAAAGGATGTTGCTTACGCGATGGAATAATCTCCAAGAATTTTTAGAAGGAGTGGACAAGATAGACAAATGGGACGATAGGAGTGTGAGAGATCAAAATTTTACCGGAATTTCGTATGGTGGAAAAGAGCAATCGGGACAAGTATATCGGAAAAAGGATGGAAAGAGAGATGATAGAGAAGCGAGACCGGCACAAGAATGGAAAGGAAAGCCTACACAATATAAACAATGGAGCGATCGAAACGCTAGAGAATGGAAAGCTTTCAACAATGGAAGTAGAGGGATGGAGCGAGTAGAAAGCGGAAAGCAGAGTGACGAAAAATGCAACCAGGGAAATTAGAAAGGGCTTGTGAAGAGGTCCGTTCCCAGGCCGATGAAAGAAGAGGACCAAGAAATTTTAAAGAATATAGATGTATGTTCATGAGAGTAAACAAAGAAGAAGCAGAAAAACATAGGAAGACCGTTCTAGAAGATGTTGCAAAACATTTCCAAAGAATAGAGAGAGGAGAGAGCAATCAGAAAACGTCAGTAGAGAGTGACAATCAAATCAGAAATAATGAAGAAAGGAAGCCATTAATGGATAAAACACTGATGATTGATGAAGTAGATGAATGGGTAAACCAAGCAAGAAGAGCTTGTAAGGAAAAATTAGGAGTGGAAACGGTAGAAGAAGAAGATGAGGAAGACCTCGAAAAACGGTTAGAAGTGGGAAAAGAGCAAGAAGCAACGGTGGAAGACAAAGGTCCGTTAAAATGGTGGAGGTGTTTAGAACAAATTGTGGAAAGTGAACGATTCGACAAGGTTGAAAATGAGGCAATGGAAGGAAGGAGGTGATTGGTTTAGCAGAAATGGATTATTGGACGAACAAGGACCAGAAGAGTATTGACGAATTGATAGGGGATGAAGGATATGGAATCAATATCTTGGGAAATGAGGATGAAAATTACGAAGAGCGAAGAGAAGAGGAAGATGAGGAAACAGACGATACGATAGACGATGAAGAGTATGGAGACGAAGAAGAATTCAATGAAGAATATAGTATGGAAGAGGGAGAAAACTTTAACGAAGATTTAAAAAAGAGTTATGTAGTCGATAGTGACAAGGATGAAGAAAGAGAACTGAAATGCTTTCTAATAAGGAAGGAAGGACCAGGAAGAGGCAAGGAAAGTGAAACAAGCAAGGCGATGAAAAAGAACAAGGAAATATTTTACCGAAACATGAAAGAAGAGGAGGCAACAAGAGGAAAGGTGAAGATGAAGGACAAAGGGTCATCATTTAGAGAAATAGAAGAAGATTTGCTAAAGGAGACTGAGAAGGAAGAACAGAGTAAAGAGGTGTTACAACCTATGGTGGAGGTGGAAGTGTTTGAATTGATAGAAAAAGCATTGGTGGACACAGGAAGTGATGTGACTGCTATTTCCGAGTCATTTTTCGACCACTTAAAGAAGAGAGGCGATATGCTAGAAATGCCCGCAAGTAAAACTCAGATTATAGGCGCCACAGGAAAGTTGAGCAAACTGATTCGTCAGCATGTGTACGTGACCATGACAATTGCAAAAATGACAGTAGATCATGACATGCTAGTAATACCAGGGCTTAGGATCAACTGGATACTAGGAATGGATTGGTTAGGAAAATATAAGGCAATAATTAACTGCAGTGAAGAAAAACTAGAATTTGAGAACGAGAGTGTGAAATATGTGGTACCATTTGAGAGCAAGATGGTTAAGAAAGAAGATAGAGTGGGAGGACTGAAACTGATAGCCACAATTCAAGGGGTTGATTGGCACGAAGGTGAAGAAGAGGATGATTGGAGTGAAGTGGAACGAGGATCAAAATATCAGGAAATTTTGGAAATAGTGGACAATATAAAGCATATAACAGAGGATCGGAAGAGGCAATTGACAGATATATTATTGGAAAACTGTATGGTGTTTTCAGATTGTCCAGGGCGAGTAGAAGGATTTGAGTGCAAACTGAAGATTAAGGAGCATGAACCATTTTTTGTGAAGCCTTACTCGGTACCATTAGCGAGCAGACCAGCGGTAGAAGAGGAGTTGTCACGGATGATCAAAATGGGTATCATTGAGAGAAGTGATAGTAAATACAACAGCCCTTTAGTGGTGGTAGCTAAGAAGGATGGCAGCGTTAGACTAGTGCTGGATGCACGAAGACTAAACAAGATAGTGGATCAGAAGAGAGATAGACCTGAAAACTTAGAAGAGATTTTACAGAGGTTTCAAGAAGTAAAGTACCTGACAAGCTTAGATTTGACCGCAGGGTACTGGCAAATCCAATTAGCAAAGAAATCCAGGCCTTATACTGCCTTTCTCTATGGTGGGAGGTGTTACCAGTACTGTGTAGTACCATTTGGTCTCAACATATCAGTGTCTGTATTTATACGAGCGTTAGACATGGTTCTTGGAGAGGAATTATTGAAGAAGTTGACGATATATGTTGACGACATTTTGATAAGTGCCAAGACATGGAGAGAACATTGTGGAGTATTGCGAGAGGTGTTGATGGCATTAAAAACAGGGGGAATGAAGCTAAAACTGTCGAAGTCGGAATTTGTAAAGGAGAGAATAAACTTTTTGGGGCATATAATCAGTGAGGAAGGGATATCGCCCGATCCAAGCAAATTGGAAGCAGTAAAAAGGTTTCCTACGCCTACAAGTAAGAAGCAGTTGAAATCATTCCTGGGTCTTTGCGGATTTTATAGAAAATTTGTGTCGGGTCAATTGCTAAATGATCCAAGTTTAAACGCCTTATTGAAGAAGAATATGTCTTGGTTTTGGTCTCAGGAATGCCAGAAGAGTTTTGAAAGAATCAAAGAAGAATTGGGAAGAGGAAGGATGTTGTATCGACCGAATTTGAATTTTCCTTTCTGTCTGGCGTCGGATGCAAGTAATTATGGTATGGGAGTGCAACTGTTTCAAGTAGTGAATAAGAACGGAATGGAGGAAAGTAGGACTATCGCTTTTGGAAGTCGTATTTTAAGTGCACATGAGAGGAATTACGGGATATGCCAAAAGGAAGCATTGGCCATAGTGTGGGGATTTAAGAAGTTCCGGTATTACCTATGGGGACACAAGACCATAGTGTATACAGACCAAAAGGCATTAAGTTTCTTGCGGGAATGCAAGTTACTCCATTCTAGACTTACAAGATGGGCGCTATATTTGCAGCAATTTGATTTTGAAATCAAGTACATAAAAGGAGAAGATAATGTGGTGGCGGATGCTTTGTCTCTGTTACCAATAGGGAGTGAAGGAGACGAAGAAAAGTCAACTAGTGTATTTAAGATGTACTATATGAAGGGTGTGGAGCACGAAAAAGAGATCAAAGAAATATGTCAACAACTAAGGAGATTGCAAAATGAAGACGAATGTCTGGCATTTGTAAAAAGGGAATTGGGAAGAAAATCGAATGACAAATTAAGGAAATATTACATGGTGTTCGAAGGCGTGTTGTTCAGAAGAAAAGCAGAGAATTCTGAGGAATGGAAAATCTGTTGGCCAGTGAAATATGTAGAGACGATTATAGATTATACACATTTGAGTCATGGCCATTATGGTCCGAAGAAATGTTTGGAGAAGTTAAAAGAGACAGTAATTTTTGACAACATATTCAGGTGGACCAGGAGCAGAATCAGGAAGTGTGACAGGTGCCAGCGAGTAAAGGATTCCACAACTATTCAGAGGGGAATGATGAAGGCCATCATACCGACGGGAGTACTAGACCTTGTGGCAGTCGACTTGTACGGACCACTACCAAAAGCAAAAGGTTGATTAGCTTATGTGTTCGTGGTTTTGGATGTTTTATCGAAATATATAAGATTATGTGGGATCCGAAAAGCTACAGGAAAGATGCTAAGCAATCGCATGGAGAAGGAATATTTTATGAAGCATGGGAAACCGCAACGAATACTGAGTGATAATGGAAGTCAATTTACATCCAAGGATTGGGCGGAGTGCCTCAACAAGGCTGGGGTGAAGAATGTTAGAATTTCTGCTTATCACCCGTCGAGCAATCCTGCCGAGAGTGTGATGCGCGAGCTGGGTAGACTTTTCCGGACATATTGTCACAATCATCATTCAAAGTGGTCGGATTACCTGAGTAAGTTTGAAGATGTGATGAATTGTGTAGTACATTCCGGAACTGGGTTTACGCTTTATGAAGTGATGTGGAATAAAAGGCCCGAAAATGTTGTAAGGAAATGGGTGAAATTTCCACCGTGTAAAGAAATGGAAGTGGAGGATCGAGTGGAAGTAGTGAAAAAGAACTTAAAGAAGAGTGCGGAGGATAGGAAGAAAAGTTATGACAGGCGATCTCGCAAGGAGTTCGAAGTAGGGGAACTAGTGTTGGTGAGATCCGCAACTTCAGTTAGCATGTAAGACAATCCCCTCGCATCGAACGGTTCTTTGCCTCCATGGCAAACAGATTTTGCGAGCGCGTCCAGAAGACTTTAGGCTACGAATCACCACGCGTCTACACGCGCTTTATCCGTTCACTAGCGCCACAACTAGTAGTTGCAATCCACCGCACTCTAATCAGAGTAAGCTAATAGAGTACGCTTGGCTCGTTTTGGTGTACGCAGCCCGTTGCCATCTGAAAAGTCTACAGGTGCAACAGAACAGAGGACTGAAGTGGGTCCTACATCTGCCCACCCGCTTTGTAATCCATAATGTTTCTGAAACTATGCGGATCGCCGATCGTTGCTGGCCGGGATGCTACATATCGCTCCACCAACCCATCGGTCTCGGCCGATAGGAATCAGCCGCGGACAGCCAGAAGAGTACAACGGTGCTGATGGAGCCCCAGGAAGAACGACTATTACACCAAGGAGATGACAAACCGAATGTGAAGATTTGTCACACCACAGTACTGATGAATAACCTCACGAGATGTAATGGTTAACTGCTTTATAACAGTGCTTGGCGAAAGGTGGCAATTCCGAAAATAGAAACAAAGAGAAATACATTGTCGACTTCAAATGTAATAATATCTCTGGATTAGGCTTGGGCAAAATATATCGATGTATCGAAATATCGATATTTTTCATAAAATAATCGATATATACCGTAGATATTTTTATTCTAGATATATCTAAAATCGATATTTTATTTGGAGTATCAATTTTAAGGACCAATTCAATATTTTTGTATGAACGCAATTAAGTATCCAATTTAATACGTTACAAATGAATATCGGGGTTTTAATGCTTTATAAGATTTATTACATTATCCTTACAGTTATAAATGATATGTCAAATGAAAGAGCAACTCAAACAGTTTTGTTCGTTGGCACTAGTGCGCATGTGCGTGAAATGTTTCAGCTGCGATCCGCTAGAATGCGGTAGTAGCAAAGATGGCGACTAGTGAAGAGAAAGCGTTTTGTGTTTTATAGTTTGCAAAGACTGAATCTGTAGTTACTGTGCAGCGTGCGTTCCGCATTAAGTTCGGGCGTGATCCTCCAAGTGACAATAACATCCGTAGATGGTATCATCAGTTTGAAGATACAGGCTGCCTTTGTAAAGGGAAGAGCGCGGGACGACCAAGAGTTAGCGAAGAGACTGTTGAGCGAGTGAGAGAGTCGTTCACTCGTAGCCCAAAGAAATCTGTTCGGAAGGCTAGTCGCAAATTAGAAATTTCTAAGTCGACTGTTTGGAAAGTTTTAAGGAAACGCTTGCAACTACGTCCTTACCGTTTACAGTTGTTACAGGCTCTAAAGCCTGCAGACCATGGTTTACGTGCCAAATTCGCTAACGAAATGTCGTTACATGACAATGAAGATTTTCTACATCATGTTGTCTTCAGTGATGAATCGACCTTTCACCTCAGTGGACATGTTAACACTCATAATGTGCGGATCTGGGGCTCAGAAAATCCTCAAGAGATCGTACAAGTACAACGAGACTCCCCTAAAATCAATGTTTTTTGTGCCGTATCCCGGCGGAAAGTTTACGGACCTTTCTTTTTTGATGAACCGACTGTAACTGATACTTCTTACCTTGATACACTAGAGCAATGGCTCTTCCCTCAGTTGGAACAATATGAACCAGAGAACTTCATTTTCCAGCAAGATGGTGCGCCACCTCACTGGCATAACGAAGTACGCGGTTGGTTGAATGTAACTGTACCCGACCGCTGGATTGGCCGCAAGGGGCCCAATGACAGAGCTTGCTATGCGTGGCCTCCACGTTCACCTGACCTAACGCCATGCGATTTCTACCTTTGGGGTTTCATCAAGGATCGTGTGTATGTGCCTCCGTTACCAGCCGACCTCCTTGAATTACGACAGAGGATTGAAGCAGCTGTTGCAACAGTTACTGAAGACACACTGCTCAACGTTTGGGAAGAACTCGGCTACAGACTTGATGTGTGCCGTGTTACAAATGGTGCCCACATAGAACACTTGTAAGCTTGTATATAAAACTGTTTGAGTTGCTCTTTCATTTGACATATCATTTATAGTCCGAAAGAGCGGCTTCTGCAGTAAACTTGGCAGCACCTAAATACAGGGGTAGACTGACGGGGGAACACGTAAAACAGAGATCTTTTGAAGTCTAAAAGAGGTGAATAATGGTTTTATAGGTTGTAAAAAAGAGATAAATTAATTTTAAAAAATCTGTATTTTCTGCAAGTGTTTAATTTTCTCAAACTTTTGATAAATTTCGGATTTTTTTTAGATAATTAGTGCCTTAAGATAAAAATCTCGATACTTCTTTCTTGATATACATCGATACTGTTTGTAAATATCGATAAGACATTTATCGATATTTTTTCATTTGCTCATCCCTATTCTGGATTTTTTCTTACGTGATCTTTGTAAGTTCGTGCCTGGGATATTCTGGTGTAAGATCAACATACAGATAAATCAATACAACGCAACTTAACACTCAACTAAACAGGACGAGGAACAAGAAGATGTTAAAATTCAATCGCCAATTCATTTTCACTGGAATTTATTTAAGCAGGTAGAAACATAATATAGCTGCGAAGAAAGAATACATAGAAGTTGTTTCAGCTTAAAGAGATGGTTATTCTGAAGACAATGTGATATTTAAAGCTGAAATAAAAACGATCTCAAAGTAAAACATCGCTATCAAAAGCAGCTTTCATCAAAAAATAAAACTTTTACTTTAAAGCACTGACATAGTACTCGGAAGGAAATTACTAAAGCTATAAGACCTTAACACTTTAAGAAATTGAAGCTTGGACTTCAAAAATTCCAGGAAGACGAAAAACCGAAGTATTTATATCTGGTGTTATGAAAGGATGTTAAACATTAAGATCACAGATAAAGCACGAAATGAACGTGTTTTGAAAATGTTGTGTGAGGAAAGAAGTTTGTAGAAGACTCCTATAGAAAGAACCAGCAGATTGGTGGGTCACATTATAAGACATGCGGAGTTAGTTAATAACCCAAGGTCGGAGCTACAGAGAACGGAAAGTATGACAATATGTGAAGCAGATAATTTTGAAAGTAGTTTCGGAAGTAAAGGGGAATGGAATTTTTTTCCATAGATTTAGGCAAAAACTTGCGTAGTAAAAATGAGAAACTATACATTTTGAGAGCTGGAGGGTTTCCAACTTCCATTAAACGCCAATCAAACTTGCCTAAGGGAATTATTTTCTCTCCCGTCCCCTTCCCCCCTCATTGTATCCCCTATATTTTTTTCACCTAACTTTATTTTTTGAATTTTATGTTACAATCTATTAAAATTAGTATGAATTAAAGTATTGAGGAGTTACGAAAGTCATGGTTTAAGTGTTTAAAAGTGATGAGGGTGTGACAGACAGAGAAATGAGCTAATCCATAAGGGTTCCACTTGGAACCCTAAAAATGGCAGTGTTTTTTCTAAGAGGAAATTCACATGTACTGCTTTAGAAGCACGAAACTTTTCACACTTGCGTTCAGTTTAAATGATCATATTACGTTCCACTCTTCCATGGGCAACACGGGCGCCTGCAAGCAATAGTATAGGCTACCATCTGCGCATGTTGGACATCCATTGATACAGGAGACCTCTTTAGACAATAATAATATTTAATTAAATTGCACCGATGGCAATTTTCCTACGCACCCTTCTTGCCCCTATCCTGCACCCATCTACATTTGCCCTCTACAAATTTCAACTTTAAATTCTTTCAACGTTTTTGGTAGATTATTCATCATTTCTCTTGGTAACTTATCCCAATCCCTGACATCCTTACCTAAAAAATATAATCTTCGTACACCCTTGTGCCTGAAATCAAGTGCCAGCTAGTGGTCATGGTCATCTTTTCCCTTCCATGCATTCTTTTAATACTTACTCCAATATCTTTCCATGCCTCATCACCAAAATATGACTCCTATGACCCTCTTCATCCTCCTCCGGTCGTCCAATAAATCCCATTCCAGCTCTTTTATCATATCTGTTACTGATTGCGTTCTGCGCTAATTTCCAGAAAAAAATCTAGCAGCCCTTTTTTGCACCCTCTCCAACTCCTGTATTTGATACTCACTACACTACCATATTCAAGTAAAGGTCTGACCAAAGTTTTGTAACCCAATTCCTTTACTTCTCTCGTAGATCCCGTCATCACTCTCTCCAAAAAGTGAAGAATTTTGTAGCCTTTTCCTACTACCTGACCAGTGTGTCCTGCCCAGTTAAGCTTATTATCAAATGTAATGCCTAGATATTTGCATTTCAAGTCTTCAACAAACAATTATTTCCCCACCTTATAATCATAATCAACCTTCAGTTTTTTACCTGTGTTTCTAATAAGCTGACACTTGTTTGCATTTATCTTCATCCCATATTTACCAACCCAATCCTGCAGCTGTTTACAGTCCTCTACGGTTTTGATCCTTTTATATAGCATTATATGATCTGCAAACAATCTAATTTCTGATAGTAAACAATCAACACAATTATTCATTAGATAGATACCGCATTACCAAACCTTCAATTCAACGTCTGAACTTGAGACATTCAGAAGGAAGTGACAACTATGCTTGTTATAAGGTATCAATCTATTTCTGCTCTCTGTTTTGGTTCTGCTTAAAGGTGAAGGTTACAGGGTTTTTATGACTACTGCCGCTTCCCGAAGGGTTCGCTTTGCTAGAGCTTCGCATTCCCATTACAACCTTATCGGCACTAGAAGGGAGATGACGGAGTCAGCGCCACACACCGGTCATTCTTTACCTTACCGCGTAATTTCTTTTATATAGTGAGTGGGGCTGTGAGCCGTTTCGGACAAAAACCTTCGGCTTTATCGGGGATAAAACCCCGTCGTCCGGCCTCTACCGCCTTAGCAGATGGGAGCTTAAGAACCAAGAATCTGGTCGATTATTACCTGGGAACCGTAAGGAATTTAGACGTAGCCTACGTTAAAATATCATCTTCATTTAGCGAGGAGTAATTTCCATGATTCACTCTATTTCGTATTATACGTTCAGCTGCAAACCTTTTCAGCTCTATACTCAACAATTCCGTTTTCAAGGCTTGTTTGTAATAAACAATTCATGCTTTGCTTTTAAAATAATAACATAGGAAACTATTTAAAGAAATTCGTTTAAACGTGTAAAGATTACATACAGCTCTAATTAAACGACTCATAATTCAAGGAGACGTAAACTGTAAGCAAACGTAGATAGTAACACTGGATCTACAGCAGAGAAGAGACATTCAAAAATCCAAGTTAGTAAGTAACGTTCGGAGTTTGCATGTTTGTCGTTTCGGAAAGAATGACATATTATCCTTGAGAGTATAAAGCCATGCATGTAGCTAGGTACGTTTTCTGTCAATTGTAGGTGTCCAGAATTCCACAAAAACGGCACTTAAGCATCGTGCACAGAAGAAGGATGGATATTGAATCCAGTTCACGATATACGAAATACTTAAGTTCTTTCACTCGTTTCCAAAATAAGAATTCGACAGTTATGTCCATAACCCTAATTTTATTCTGTGCCTTCGTCGACGGTTAAGGTCATTAGAGGCGGGATGGGACTGGGGACAAGGAACGGGAAGCAATTCGGCCATGGCCTTTTTGAAGGAAGCATCTCGGCATTCGCATGGAGTAATTTGGGGAATCCATGGAAAACCCAAATCTGGCGGCCCGGACGGGGATTCGAACCCGCGTCATCCCGAATGCGAGACTAGTTCACCCACAACGCTCGGTGCGTGACCTCAAATTACGTTAAGACACAGGTGAATCTTGGAGTACTCTGAGAAATGACGAGATACACGATCACAATATCCGGTGACCCATATATGGGCGGCTACGATTGAAAGAGTTTGGGACCGAGCGTGCTGAGGGATCGGTAACGCTCTGGCCTCGCATTCGGGAGGACGCCGGTTCTTATCCCCGGTACAGCCGTCTAGATTTCGGTTTTCCCGAAAGCACTCCAGGGGAATTCCTCTGTGGTCCCTTCAAAATACTATGGCCGAATTCTTCCCGGTTCCTTCCGCCATTCTCTCCCGCCTGTAATGAACTCGATGTTAATGAGGTGTAAACTCCGAATCAAGCAAACAAACAAAAAACTCTAAAAATTCGTTATCAGTCTAATTTAGGATCTTCCTACACTGCTACCATCCTTTTGATAAGATATTAACTAATTGCCCGCTAGCCTTTTAAGTAAACGTGAACATATAAATCTCAAAGCCGTAAGCTTTGAAATCGTTATAGCACTTTCAAAATTTACTTAGTTATACCAGATCATAGACAAAGGAATTTGATGTTTGTAAGAGATTTTTTTCTACTCCTCCGCCATGAGACGAAGCTTAATTATTTTAAGTCAGAATTTAAGATTTAAAACCATGAAAATCCATCAGACTATGGTCAGTAGTTTACAACTTATGCCAGTTTAAACTTTAAAATTTTCACGTCCAGAACAGTTTTAACTTCATGCTCCGGCGTCAGGTGACATATTCTCATAAGACATACATCAGATTTTAAGTCATACCCAAAAATTTCAAACAGTGAAAATCTGATCAATATCTATTAAACAGTTTTGTCGTGATGCCAGAACAAAACGACACATTAATACACGTAACAACAATTCTGTCTTTTATACGCAATATTCATTCCACTTTCTTTTTAGGATCACAAGAAGTTATTTTATCACCCTGATAACAGCGAATTTTAGTAGTAATAACAGTAATTTTAGCAGACGCACGCTTATGTTGAATTTACACATTTAATAAAACCTCTGTTACCTTTGTGTGGACCGAGTGTGGTGGTGTAACGGTTAGCGTTCTGGCCTCGCATTCGGGAGGACGGCGGTTCGAATCCCCGTCCGGGCATTCAGATTTGGGTTTTCCATGGTTTCCCAAATTACTCCAAGCAAATGCCGGGATGCTTCCTTCAAAGGCCATGGCCGAATTCCTTCCCGTTCCTTGCGCCCCCACCCCCAATCCTTTCCCGTCTCTAAAGACCTCGCTGTTAAGAGACGTTAAGCAGCAAAAAAAAAAAAACTTTGTGTGATACTCGTTTAGTTTTTGGATGATAACAAATATGACATAATTTAATTGTTTTTTACCCCCTGCATCTAGCGAGTAGTTATCTAAGTTTTTTATCAGAGGAATTCTTTTCTCGCATAAACATATTAAATTTTAAAAAATTCACTCTTTTCTTTTATGACTATAAATTTGTCTTGTCTCACGCTTACGGTCCTTGTTACACTGCGATACACGACGACCTCGCATTCCACACTGTGGAAATGGAAGAGGGGAGAGTAACTTCTCGCTTAGGGAGCCTCCATAAACTACGTTGCTCCATCTAAGATGGGGGGGGGGGGAGGAGTTGGCTGAAAAGCTACGCTGAGTTACGTGGGGTGTAGGGGAATTTTCCAAGCCAAGTCACGTAGCTTTTTATTCATATTATTAGTCATGATTTAAACAAGGTACAGAAGACACAACAGTATATGAATATTTATATCAGTCATTTAACTATCTCCGTATGTAATTTACGATAGTCTGACAAGAGAAAAAAGTACAAAATGTCTTGTGGAATCAATAAGGAAAAAAGTAACGTGCCATACGGGGGGAGGCGGTTATGGGCAAAAGCCACGTCGGGCTACAGAAGGGGGAGGGAGGCTCACAGGAGGCCAAAATGTAGCTACGTGGTTTATGGACGCTCCCTTATAGACTGGAATGGATCCGGACAGGAGAGACGCGGATGTGATGTAGGATTCGCGTTCGTCCTATACAAAGACGTGTTAACTCGCTTTCGCGTTAGGATCCGGGAGAGCGCAAAGCGCAATATATAGGAAAGTGCCGGTCAAACAAGTAGCTCATCTACGTCTCAAGTACGGCGGGACTTGGAGAATCTGTAGGCTATGTTCCCGTCGCTTTGTGACTATGCTTATGCATGTTTTATAACTGGTGAATTCTAATTTATTGTTTTAAACTAGAAAGAAGACATCTGTTTATCATTCATTCTATCAAGAATTATGTACATGCGACTATTTATTTGTGTGCCAATTTTGATGAGTAGCTTAGAATCATGGATGAGGACGAAAAGAGTCAAAAGTATAGACACTGGACATGAAGTTTTCGATGAGTACCGGTAGTGTAGAAGTAAAAGAAACAGAGAGAGTGAAAGATGGCACAGTCAAAGAAATGAGATACCGTAAAATAAGATAGAAAAACCACGCTTTCATTGTTTCAAGGCCGTATATTACGAGACAGATGGTTTAAAGGAATTAAGAACAGCGTGACGGAAAAATGAGTTAACTGTGAGAAATGACAGAAGCATAGGAAACACTGCACGGTCTTTATACCGACCGGTCAAGATAACGGTGATGATTATCAACGTATTAAATAGAATCCATTAACAGCAGATTTCTTTCACATTTGCAGGTACAGGATAGAAGAAATTGTAGAAAAACCAATTTCTTAAACTTCCCTTTAACTTCAAATATTTCCGCTGTATTCTAAAACTGATAGTGTGAAAACAAAGTTTTTTGGTACCACAGCATATGGAGGCTCGGAGCTTTTCCGAGAAGAGCTCAAGTAACGAAAGTTGTTGCACGTGTGCCCTACAGTGAACATCACTACACAGAAGAAAGTCCACAGCTATTTGCCTTAGCGGACGTATGAAAACACCTTCATGACTTGCCAGCAAGGTGGGAAGAACGTACTGCACGTCCATCAGTCACCGAGGATTTTCTCTCAGCCACTTTCATTGCCGTCTGAAAAGCGCCCAGATACCTCAACGGTGCGTGTGCTTCTCTCTTTATAAAGCACTAGCAAAAAGAGCCTTCATGAAAAAGAGAAACCTTTTAGTTTCAAATATTGATCTAGGAATTAGAAAGAACTTTTTAAAACTCTATGTGTGGTGCACAGCACTTTATGGTACCGAAACATGGACTTTAGGAATACCGGAAAGAAAGAAAATTGAAGCATTTGAAACGTGGTGCTACAGAAGAATGCTGAAAATTAAGTGGACTGACAAAGTAAGAAATGAACGAGTTTTGGAAATAGTAGGTGAGAAAAGAAGTTTATGGAAGAAGCTTACGGAAAGAAGAGACAGGCTGGTAGGTCATATTTTGAGACATTCTAGATTGGTTAAGTTGTTAGTGGAGGGAACAGTCGAAGGTAAGAACTGTAGAGGAAGACAGAGATTAGAATATATGAAACAGATAATTGAGGACGTGGATTGTAAGGGATATGTAGAAATGAAGAAGTTAGCACAGGATAGGAAAGGATGGAGGATTGCATCAAACCAGTCAAAAGACTGAAGACAGCAAAAAAAACGCAACAGCTACTCCACCAAGGACACAAAACAGTCCAAGTTCCAGGTAGTTAAATTCGGCCATGCGAATGGCTCGTAAGATAACAGCAGAATCGTTGTCTACTATATTTTTAAAACTCTTTCTAACTATATTACAAATCTTTAAGGGTCTGAATAGATTTTGACTAGGTGTTCACGGTTTGAAAGCTTCGAGTTTGATATAAAATCTAAGGCATGCCTTAAGGGATTGAGGAGACGCGAAAACTTTAAGGGCTATGAACTAAAAATGTTAGTAATGCCGTCCAAATTTGCTGTCCCATCACGGTCACTATATCTTAAGATCATGTTTCATTGCACTTATAGTTTCAGGTTATAGAGATTCCACCTGTTTTAAAGGGTTCTATAGTTCGCTGACGTCGATGTCATTATACCAACAAAGACAAAGAACGTGAAATAATAATGAAAAAAAAACCTATTCCGACACGCTAAGAGTAATTTCCTTTTAATTTTTTTATTTACTTATTTTTTCTTCATGGATTTTCGATGTAGAGATCTTGGACAGTAACTGTAGCCAAGGAACGGCTGAGGCCTTTTGAAGGATTCATCCCAGTATTTGCCTGAAGTGTTAGCGTTCTCGCCTCGCATTCGGGAGGACGGCGGTTCAAATCCCCGTCCGGGCATCCAGATTTGGGTTTTCCATGGTTTCCCCAAATCACTCCAGGCAAATGCCAGGATGCTTCCTTCAAAAGGCCATGGCCGAATTCCTTCCCATTCCTTGCCCCCATCCTTGCCCCCCATCCTTTCCCGTCTCTAAAGACCTCGATGTTAAAAAGAAACGTAAAGCAGTTACAAAAAAAAAAAAAAAAAAAAAAAATTGCCTGAAGTAATTTTAGGAAACCGAAATCTGGATGTTCGGACAGGGTTCTGAACCCGCGTCCTCCCAAATGAAAGTGCAAGGTCATAGCATTACCACCCAACTATCTCGTTTGATCGAACTGATTTCGGGAAATCGTGGAAAACCATTTTCTAGATGGACGGACCAGGCATCGAACCTCCCTCCTCTCGAATGTCTGGGTTGATTCTGCAAATTGTGACTGTGGAGCCAGCTTACAGACAATCCATCGCATTGTTGCCTCCTTGAGCCTACGAGGGAACAACAGCGGGAATACATGATATATCGATCAGTGCAGATGACTGGATTAAAACATTGGATTTAGGGATAGGAAGTTGTACAACTTTGTGACATGTACATTTGTCCTAACCTAATGTGTACCTTGTTAAATATCATACGATAAATAAATAGTTTACATTGAGCAGTTTACGAACTTTGGTTCACCAGAAAGAATCTAAAAATACGCAATAATCGGAGTACTTATATTCACTGGAGATTACAACACTGGGTTAACGGTTTATTCAATATGGGTTAACTTCAACATCTAAGGAATAATAGAATTGATGTTTAAGTGTACGTGAATTCTGCAATGAAAATTTGAGATATAAATTTCAAGTGTTGATACACAGAAGTTACTTCAATTTCGCAAATAGCCACAGAGTCATAAAACATGTGTGCCTAGCAAAACAGCCTTAAAAAAATATAGCAACTAAATTCTTCAAAAATATGAAGTGTTTTCCCGCGATGAATATTAATGCAATGCATTCGGGTAACAAGTTATATGTATTACATTAACTGATATGTAACATTGTCAAATAAATATCCGGATTTAGTTTAAAACCTATAAACAAGGTATAAATTTAATGTCTGAATATTAAATGCTGATTGTATAAGTTCTACCACCCAAAAGATCGAATTTAGACTCTCATTCCACTATGATAGCTAATCGATTCACAGCACGAAAAGTAAACCAAAACGATAACAGAGAAGTAATAAAACAATATAACTTTTTGCTTCAGTGTTAAATGAGTTTGTAAATATCTCATTAATAGGATTTCAGTTGCAAGAAACTTTCCAGCGAAATAAAATACAGAAAGAGATCTGAAGGATAAATGCAATGAAGTTACTGTTATTTGCATTCGTTATGTGTTGTTCCAATTAGAACCTGTGCGGGCATCCATTTGACTAACCAGCCGGACAGCACCGGGCGCTGGCACGGGGCCAATGTCTGCCGGGTTGAGACCATCCTGTCTGACCCTGGGACGACCTTGCCCGGCCAGGAGAAAGGCCAAAGGGGAACTAGCGGGCCAGCAAGTCATTACACTGTAGCCAGCTCAGGCAAAGCGATCAGTAATGAAATAACTCTTCACTGGTTACGGATTTTTCCATATATTAGTTCTGTAATTTGTAACAAAATGCCTCAAATACATTCGAAGGATTAATAGCTTCACGGGTACCAAAGCATTGTAGTATTAAATAGCAACTTTTCAGTCAACCTACTTCGGCCTTCTGTTATGGCGGAACTGCACTGAAATGTGCTTCACACGTTCTGATAAACACAGCAAGGACGCTCGGCGTTCTGGAAGGTAACGAAAGTACCGCCTTAGGAGCACGGCCAGGCAAATTTGCAAAAAACGTCGGCATTTCTGTATAGCCTTTTCAGTTAACAGAGGCGTGTCAAGGTAGCATCACAGTATGCCCTATCCCCACTAGGCTGCCCGTAACACCGAGCGTGGTGGGTGAGCGGTTAACACTCTGGTCTCGCATCCGGGAGGATGAGGGTTCGAATCCCCTTCCGGGCATCCAGATTTCGGTTTTCCATCGTTTCCCCAAATCAATCCATGCGAATACCGGGATGCTTACTACAAAAGGCCACGGCCGAATTCCTTCACGTTCCTTGTCCCTCATCCTATCCAGCCTCTAATGACCTCGACATCGACGAGACGTAAAGCTAGATTAAAAGAATAGCTACCCCTACACGCGAAGGGGAATTTTGTTTCGTATACCTGGACACAGAAGTCAGCTAGTGTCGGTAGGTGGGGAGGGGGTGGTCAACGGGAGCGTGACCTTGATCCGCCAACACGGAGTGAACAGGTTATAGGACGCAGCGCCATCCTCGGAGCATGGAAATTATAAAACATTCGCGTTTTACTCAGATAACGGTTTAGTACCGAACTCTGTCACCTCAAACGCTAGTAACGCTCTGACCTGGCATTAGGTAATATGCGAGTTTGAATCTCCATCCGACCATCCAGGTTTCGGTTTTCCAAGGTTTCCCGAAATCATTCCAAGCGAATATCTGGATGGTGCCTCTATAAAGCTATGGTCGAATTCTTTTCCGTTCCTTGCTCCCAGTCCCTCCCCGTCGAGGTACATTTTTTTTAACTGCTTTACGTCTCTCAACAGCGAGGTCTTTAGAGACGGGAAAGTATGGGGACAAGGAATAGAAAGGAATTCGGCCATGGCCTTTTTAAGGAAGTATCCCAGCATTTGCCTGGAGTGATTTGGGAAACCAATGAAAACCCAAATCTGGATGCCCGGACGGGGATTCGAATCGCCGTCCTCCCGAAGTCTAGGTACAAAGCCGTAAGCAATAAAAGCAAACACCATCAGGACGATCAATTATAAAGTCGTCTTTCGGCAGTTTAGAATGAGCTTGGTATGTTGTTTTAGCATCGTTCATATGTAGATGCTTGAAAATTTTCACTTCTCGCAATTAGATGAATAAAAAAAAGTGACCCCTTTGCTACAAGCAAGACGGTGCATCGTCAAGCTTCATCTCAGCGTTTCGGTGATTCCTTGATGACCGTTTTCCAGATTTTTAACTACTACGCCACGCATTAAGTTCCAGCGTTATAGTGAATCTCTGCAAGTAGTTACGATTGTGTTTTTATTGTCTCGTTCTTCAACCAACTGCGCATAATACACATCACTAGCACTACAAATGCGCTAAAGTAGCCTCGAAGCGACGACCCTTGTGATGCGAAGCTTGCATGCTATAACTTGTCACTCGCTTACATGAACACAGCGGTCAGCTCGGTGAGGTAGGAAAGGAGTGGTGGTAAGGGGAACATGACGTTGAGCCACCAGTTGAGGGTGAACAGGGTATAGACCCTACATCGCCAGGGCCACCTATCGCTAAACTTGTCAATTCGGTGTTTATTTTAAATATCGAATGCAGCTTTAACATTTAGCACCAAATATTTCAGATCTCATACATCGTACATACACCGCAGTTGTAGAAGTTAAGTCTAATATGATAGATATACTTTAGCATTAGCGATGGCTGTCGTCCCGAACCAGAATGACACTTTATGTCAAGCTTGAGAGTTTCTACTACAAAATAACTTTTTACCCGATTCTGTAAGTTATCAGAATGAATTTCTAGCGCCGGGAATTGTGGTAACGGCGCAAACAAGTACTCCAAAAATACCCGTATTGTTGCCGCTACTTGATGTGAGAGTGATTCAGCGTGGTGTGTCGTGGAGTAGCGTTGCACAAGCTTGAGGCGTGGTCCCTGTTACTGTGTCACAGGCGGGTGTAGTGAGGCAACGACAGTGTACGCCCAACACAAAACCCTAGACGGTGTGACCTATACGCGCTCGTCAGCCATTTTGCTTGCAGACATTTGGGTAAATCACGGAAAACCCAAATCTCGATGGTCGGATGGCGTTTCTTACCCGCGTCCTCCTGAACTAGAGGCCAGAGCGTTACGCTCACATGCCACGCTCGATAGGAGATTGTCAAGGAGGTAACTCATCTGTGTAGCTCTATTTCAAGCTGTGCAATAATATAAAGTAGAAGGATATTTTTCTGCAACTTTAAGAGAAGGTGACAATAATCTCCAATTTTAGGACTTATTTTAAACGAACCGAACGAAAGCACAAGGAGATGGATTCAGGGGCGTAGCTACCATAGGGACCCCCACGCTCAAGGGGCCCCTGAGCGCATCTTAGGGGGCCCCCGAGCGCCAATTCAGGAGGCCCTCGAGCGCAGCTCAGAGGGCCCATAGGCCTTCAGGGCAGTGGGCGACCCTTTTTTTAGCTCTACCAAGTCCCTAAAGGGGACCAGACTTGGTAGAGATAAAAAAAAACTGGTCTGAGGCCCCAAATCAATTTTTTGCACCGGGGCCCTTGTTGACCTAGCTACGCTACTGGATGGATTATTTAACCATAGATCGCCCATTGCGAGAAATTCCTCTGTTGTGCTGCTCGCATGCAAACACGGAAAACAAAACTGAGATAGGAAAAACACACTTTATTGCAACATTTTCCAAATGACATAACGATTACCGAGAGGAAGCAAGATAACAAGAAATACAGGGGAGATCAAATTCTCCCAGACGAATTTACTGAAAACTGGATACATATCAAAAGAAGTAGAAGTAAAAATGGGTGTGCCACAGGGTAGCGTATTGGGACCATTGCTATTCATTATTCTAATGAATAATTGTGTTGATTGTTTACTATCTGAAATTAGATTGTTTGAAGATGACATAATGCTGTATAAAAGAATCAAAACGATAGAGGATTGTAAACAGTTGCAGGGTGATCTGGACAGGATATCTAGTTGGGTTGGTAAACATGGAATGAAGATAAATGCAAAGAAGAGTCAGCTTATTAGATACACAAATAAAAAACAAAAGGTTAACCATCAATATAAGGTGGGGAAAGAATTGCTTGCTGAAGACTTGAAATGTAAATATCTTGGCATTACTTTTGATAACAAGCTTAACTGGGCTGGACACATTGGACAGGTGTTAGGAAAAGGTTTCAAAGTTCTGCACTTGTTGGAGAGAGTGATGAGGGGATGTACGGGAGAAGTAAAGGAACTGGGTTACAAAACTTTGGTCAGACCATTGCCCCGAATATGGTAGTGTAGTATGGGACCCTCATTTTACGTATCAAATACAGGAGTTGGAGAGGGTGCAAAGAAGGGCTGCTAGATTTGTTTCTGGAAATTATCGCAGAATGAAATCAGTGACGGATATGATAAAGGAGCTGAAATGGGATTCATTGCAAGACAGGAGGAGGTTGAGGAGGGTCATGGGAGTGTACAGGGCATATACTGGTGATGAGGCATGGAACGATATTGCAATAGGTATGAAAAGTAGTGCATGGAAGGGAAAAGATGACCATGACCACAAGCTGGCACTCGATTTCAGGCACAAGGGTGTTGGAAGATTCTCTTTTTTAGGTAAGGTACAGGGATTGGAATGAGTTACCAACAGAAATGAATAATTTACCGAAAACTTTGAAAGAATTTAAAGATAAAATTTGTAGAGTGCAGATGTAGGTTGGTGCAGGTTAGGGGGAAGATGGGTGTGTAGGGAAATTGCCACCGGAGCCAGTGCTCCATTGCAATTAAATTAAATTAAATAATGAAACACCAGAATAATTGAAAAAAAAAACAGGGTGATTCACATGACTTTCATTAATTACAATTACCAACTATTGGCCAATCTTCACCGAATTAATTGCAGTAATCACGAATATTGCATTTGAAAGATATGAGCCAAACTATTACTTATCTAGTTGTTAAAAATGGATGGTCATCAAATGATTTAGAACTAAGTGTATCAACATTTTGCCTGTACGAAATACCTTATGGTTTCATATTTATCACCAGTTTCAATAACATAATTAGTATGAAGATAGAGAGGCAAGAATAGTGAAAACTGTTTCATGTAATTTTAGAACAAAAAGGTAACTCTAAATGTCAAAATCTAAATTTTTAACTGTGACAACGGTTTCTACAAATCAACGTACTACTTCGTGACAATTGAGATTTTTCCAACAAATTGCTTCTACATAATTTTTATGTGCGAGCAGACATATTGTCTCTTTTAACACAAGTTCTAACTGTTCACCCGATAAAGACAGTAAAGGCAGGTGTTGAAACGTTTTTGGTAAAGATACTATGTGGCTTGACACCAGGCAAGATTATGTAGAACGTGAAAGTTCAGTTGTAAATATGGAAACAATTGGTACAAGAAGACTACAAGGAGATGATACCTATAGTAGAGAAGAATGGTGTATTTAAGGTGGGAGATGTAGAATGCTGTATAAGCTCAATTTCCAGTCAATTAGGAAACAGTAATAAGAATAACGCTCGTAGAATATCACTTCTCAGAAAGGACATTTGTTGCCTAGCAGACAGGGACCGATAGTGTCTTTCCCGTTCAAGATTCTTCTTTGTTACGGGATTGCCTCTCGTTGGGAGTTGCCAAGGACAACTGGGCTCATAGAGTGATGACGACGGCTCCTATTTACATAAACCATCTCGCAGAATGTCACGATATTCCGTGCAGCTGAGTTTAACCGCGATAACTGATGTAATACGGTAGTTATATAGACGTCCCGCTGCTTCCATGATGCAACTCACTCTGTGGCCAAAGAATATCAAAAGGAGGAAAGACATTCACAGTCTCAGCAAAGGGCAAGTTCCTAGAAGTTAGGTCTGCAGTGTTGCCACATGTAGGTTAATAAGTTGCTTTCTCTTGCAGCAAACTCAGTGAGGTGAACAAGAACAACAGCTTGTCTTCAGGTATGTTCAACTTGGTATCCCAGTTAGTTTGTATTTCGCAGAAACTACAAAATTAATCTTTGGACACTTGAGTAACGTCTACCCCAGCAGCGAAAATACTGTGAAACATATAATTCTTTGAAATTATACTGATGGACTATCCGACTACCAAAGGACTACGTGACACTGGCTCCCCGCTTTACATAGTTGGTCAGTGTGAATCATGAGAGAAGGAGGCAGGACTAGTAACTTGCCCAAATTCATACAGGGTTTGTTAGACACGGCGTATTAAACCTATTGGAGCAAACCAAGACTCGTACGGTATGTCTTGTGGTAATCTGTGTGATGTTCTGAATTGTATATATTGAATTTTATGCAAGTCTAATAATAAGCTAATAGCGGTGATTCAGTTATTAATGCAATCAAAGGCATAGTTTCCAATATTTCCAGTAGAGAAACCTGCAGTATTTTTAATTTCTATGCTTACGTTATTTCAAACAGGCCACATTTTGAGTTTTTATCAGTAAAAGAAGGTGTATACTATCTATATATATCAAAACAATAGTGGACACAATATAGAACCTTGAGGTGCTCCAAATCTGATTAATTTCCTCTCGGAAAAGTACTGAGCACTGAGTGTATTGTTACTATTTATCACTAATTATTTGATCCTGCACAATTTATTCTTAAATTTGATTGCACGATGTGCCTGATGGTCTCCTATTCTTCTGCAATAAGCAACATTTCATTTCCATAGCAGTATTTAACATTCAAAGTTACAGTATCTTTCCTTATACCGTACCATGAAGCGTAATCCTTTTTATCCCCTGCTTCTTACTTCTTTCAAACTGAATGAGGGCACAAGTGCACCCCAGGTACTTCCGTAACGATAGAATGGATTATTATTTAGGTATAACAACATTTCCCAAGGATTTTTTTCTCTTTTTGCTTCGAAAATTTGACTCATACCTGCTATTATATTTGTAGTCTCTGGAGCAAACTCACTGTTTACGTGCATTTTGTAATTAAACTCAATTGAGTAGAATATCTCTGGTGGACAGTGGAGGTTATTTGCGGAATATCCATGCCATCAAGAGTGGACTATGGTACCACAATACAGAGAAGCAGTATAAAGCCTTGGATACACTGGGGGACAAATGGAGCGACATGCTGCGCGACATGTCGCGCGGCATGTCGCTGGACAACACCCTGGAACACTGCCGCGGAACATTTAGCAGACACACTAGTCAGTTGTTGTAGAAATGTTGCCCGAGGAGGTTGCGTTGGTTAGTGCTGCGTACATTATTATATCAAGTAGTTCAGCTAAATGTAAAAGAAAGAGAAGGTGGTGGATGCGGAATTACTTACAGCAACGAGAAAGAAGAGTTAACATTCTGAGTGACCTTCGAATGGCGGACGGATCATTTGGAAATTTTACTAGAATGTCAACGTCAGAATTTGAAACATTGATACAAATGATTGGACCTGCCATTTCCAAAAAAGACACAGTATTACGTAACGCTGTTGGTCCTCATATTAGACTTGCCATTACATTGAGATACCTGTCTACTGGAGACTCATATGCTTCCTTGTCGTACACTTTTAGAGTGTCAAGACAATTGATCGGTAGAATAATACCAGAAGTTTGTAAAGAACTGATAAATGCATTAAATTTTTTTGTAAAGGTGAGTGAATAAAAATATATTTTACTTTTATAAACAAATGATTTTATTTATTTAATATACATAGAGGGTCTAAATAAAAAACTGGAACTTAAGAATGCAATATATTAGTGTTGTCAAAATTTAACATTACTGGGTGTTCGATGAATCCATGTCTCAAACAACTTGTTCAAAGTGCTCATCGAAATGCTGTGAGTCCATATTACTAGATGCAGTACTATATTCCTGATTGATATCGCGCTGCACAGGCAACTGGCTTTCAGAACTAGAACTCTGACGGAATTTTCCCATACGTGCATCAGTCAAAATGTTGTTAATGTAATATTTTGCCACAAGTACAGAATGTTCGTCCTTCATTTGACGTCGCTGTGACGCTACATACTGTCCGTAAATATGAAATTCGTCCTGGGCCATCATTTAGTTTCTAGCAAGTTATATAACTTGGTAAGCTTCCTCCAATCTATCTTCTTTTGGGAGGGTTCTTTTGTGAGAGTTCGAGACAATGAAGGTATCATCACCGTGGGCTGCGGTTCTTGCTGAAATATAGGCTGAGATTCTTGAATGTTAGATTGAAATTCTAGCTGAACGTAATCTTCATTTGGAGAGCTAGGTATCGTGTCCTGGTTTTGTTGGCTCTGAAAGAGTAATAAGAAAATAAATTTATACTGTTATAAATATTTTGTTAAACATTTTATTATTATAATAATTATACATAAGTAAAACAATAGTAACATGCTATGACTTATTATATATTCCATCTAAATACCTAGTGTGTCACATCTGTGAAGTTACTGTTTACAGGTAGCCTTGTTAAACTATTTTGTCCGTCTTTTTCTTTATACTTTAATTAACTCTTCTAATTACGTCGCCTTATTCTGACCAAAAGAAATGGTAAAGCTAATTCTTTTTTATTATTATTATTATTGACCAGAATGTCCCTATTTTTCAGCCTAGAATTTTGTTTAGCTCACAGTAAATATGCATTACAGTGTCACACGTTCCGTATCTAGTGTACAAATGTTTGAAAATGAAAGCAAGTGAAAACTTTAGGAAATTTCTGAACAGAAATGAATTTTTTGTAAGTTGTTGAATTAGCGAGATAATATTTCGGTCAACTTGTGCATTTCCCCTTGTGTTCGGGATCATATTGTATCTAGTGTACAAATGTTTGAAAATGAAAGCAAGTGAAAACTTTAGGAAATTTCTGAACAGAAATGAATTTTTTGTAAGTTGTTGAATTAGCGAGATAATATTTCGGTCAACTTGTGCATTTCCCCTTGTGTTCGGGTTCATATTGCACACCTTCTGTAATTCTCCACTTACGTAGGACGCGTGTTCGATACGCATATAACAGAATTATTAATATTAAAAAATCAAGTATGTTAAGACGTAGAAAACAGGAAGAGACTCGAATGAGAAATTTTGTATCTGATTAAAAACAAATTAAATAAACTGATATTTTAAATATTGTGTCTTATTACAAATGTGTCTTTTTTTTTTCGACAAACTAAAAACACGGATTTTGATGATAGTTCTTGAGGTTTAAATATTAAAATTCTCATGATTTAATTTAATTTCTTAATTGAAATTAATATTTTTTATAACAAAACGTCACGAGCCACCACAAAGCGGTGCTCTGAGCTAGTTTTAAATTGCCAGTCGCCTACTGACCGCCCCTCGCGAGGGTGTCCCGGCCTCTCACCCTGTCACACCTAGGCGTTACTTCCTGCCGACTCACAGCTGCGATCCTAGACAGCTGACAGCTGTCCACAAAATCAATATATATTCTTAGACATTATACTCTTGCGCAGAGCAAGGAAAAATATTTATATGTTTCCTTACAAACTATTATATCAATAATTATGTATGCTATTTCAGGTTCCAGCTACTGCAAATGAATGGAAGGATAAGGCTTGTGATTATGAAATATTTTGGAATTTCCCACATTGCCTTAGATCTATAGATGGCAAACACGTTTTGATTCAGGCTCCTCCCAATTCCGGCAGCGACTACTATAACTACAAAGAACAATTTAGTATTGTCCTATTGGCTATTGTGGATGCCGATTATAATTTTATTTATGCAAATTGTGGTTCAAAAGGAAAATCTTCTGACAGTGGAGTCTTCCAAGAGATTTCCTTTTATAAAGTTCTGGCTGCTAAACAACTTAACTGGCCAGATCCAGAGCCAATACGACAAGGTGGACCAAACATGCCTTTCGTATTGGTAGGAGACAGTGCTTTTGCATTGACAGAACATATGATGAAGCCATATCCCGGTAATCACGACGCGGGGACTACAAAGCGCATTTTCAACTACAGACTATCAAGAGCAAGAAGAGTTGTGGAAAATGTGTTTGCAATTTTATGTGTCGTATTTCGCATATTCCGCACACCAATAGCCCTCCAGCCTGCAAATGCTGAAGTAGTTGTAATGGCGTGTGTACACCTACATAATTTTTTAAGGCGAAATAGTCAGTCCAGATTACTTTACACCCCACATGGAAGCTTTGATTCTGAAAATATGGATCACGAAATTGTGGAAGGATCATGGCGCAGGAAATTGGACCTCATAATATGTTGAATTTAGATGCTAGAGGAAGACGTTATTCTGAATCTGCTATGGAAATAAGAAACAATTTTGCTGAATATTTTGTAAGTGAACAAGGAAGTGTTTCCTGGCAGAATAATTTTTAAGCATAGTTATGATACAGAAAAAATAATCAACCATAGCAATAACAACTATTTTAGCACTGTACCAGTTAAAACATATGAATAAATAAGTAATCGTGACTTACTTGTGTCTCCAATGTGTCCATGCCACCAGGATTTGTAGTTCCCTTCAGTAGAAATTTCATCGCCTAATATGCAAACCATGCACTGGAATTCACATCGTCTTGTCCGCTACCAGTAGTTTTCGCAGATGCCAACTTCTTATTTTCACGAATAAATTGTGAGCGAAGAGTATGTACTTTGGCCTCTATTTCTTTTCTTGGCAATATCCTCCCATGCGTCATTTTTCTTTATTTTATTTCTATAATCACGGTTTGAAGTGTCCCACAACAACCCATAATTCTGGTACAGCTCGATTAGTTGAAGCACCATATCGTTTGCCCACAGCACCGACATGACAAGCTGCGCACACGACTGCACTCTGGAACAAATGTCGCGGGACTGACGCGATGTTTTCGCTCTGGAAGTGGCAACATACAACATGCCGCGCGGCACGTAGATGTCGCGCAAATTGTTGCACACAACATTGTGGGACAGCGGGGAACGTTGCAGCGTCATCCAGACTCAGTGTTGCGCGTCAGATTTGTCCCCTAGTGTATCCGGGCCTTAAGTCCAACGTGATTATGTCGACAATAAAAGAAGGGAGACTGAGTTAGCACATTTCACATGCAACCATAACTTTTATTTCCGCTGGTGCAACTTAGAAGATGGTGAAAGCAGCAGGTGAAGCAGGGAAGACGTCTTTGTCTAAAAAACCAATTGAATGGTTTACAAATTAGTATGGAAAGTGAGACTAGCAATGCTGGAAGCCAAATATCTTTAGAAGAGTATACTCAAAGAAAAAACAAAATCTACTTACTGGGTTATTCCACTATCGACTTATATACGCACATAAAATTCAATAAATATTGCAAGAACACTAACATTTATAACGGTTTTGATTTCATCATGTCAGAAACGCCGTACTTTAATTAGATATTATTGGTACAGCGGCATAGTAGAATTTTGGCTCAAGCAGATCTTGGAATACCATAACATAGAGAACAGTATAGAACTTTCTCTGAAATTTCAGTTTATCGGCTGATTAGAATTTAGAACATTTCCTTTCCTGTCAGTTTCATGATCACGCGGTAAAAATCAATATTAAACATCTTTGAGAAAACTTATTCTGATTTTTGTCACACCTTTCTGATTTTCGATCACCCTGACCGAGGTAACGAAATATCTCTATAGTTCACCTGAAATAATTTTTCCAGTTTGTTTGAAATGAAGCTATAGTTTCTTTCAGTCCGGGGGGATTAGTAATGCTATATCAGTCCTGTGTATGATGTATTTTCAGTGTTCTCGTACCTTAATTCCACCGTTAATGTGATTTGATATGAGATCTGCATTTAACTTCAATATTCAAACAGTGGAAGCATTCAGTTGTCTGCTCGTTTGTTCTAAACGACACAGCGTATTAATTATTTTCAAAAAAGAGGTCACGACACAACAGACAAAGCAGTTTAGTAAAAAGGACTTTTGCTTAAGGCTGAGATGGAGCTGAGAAAGAGCGGTTGAAGTTATCATTTCGCTTAAATTCTGTTTCAGGAGGGAAGAGGGGATTGGAGGATTACGATGATACGTGTTGCCAGCACTTAACCGGTTTCTGGTTCTCCAGTCTTCTGGCTCGATGGAACGAAGGTAGCTGCCAAGTTGGAACCGCTCCGTCGACAATCGCGGTAAGCCGGTTTCATGCTGCAACGTTTATCGAGTACGTTCTTACTTGCTCAGGTGTTCAATAATACGGATGTTCATCCAGCCGCTCTAACAAATAAGAGGACAGTTTCAGTTTCGTTGTTTCTGTTATGCTATTATACCGTTAATATTTCAATTAAGACATACGACAAATGGGTATCAAATTCTCCAGCCGATAGTAATAGAACAGCGAAAAGCATCAATAAACACACAGTTGTTGGAATTCCAGTCATCTCGCCTCTCCTTTGTATTGAATAGATGACAACAAGAAGCTGTTTAAATCCAGAGCGTCAGTAGCCAAATATCGGAGAGTTTTAAACCTTGATCGTTGAACCGGATTGACTTGATGGAACCAGACAGAATTTTGCGCTGACATCACAACGGTGCTATAATAGGGCGGTCTGGAAAATTCTATGCCTAAAAATATAAAACCAATTTGATATTTACCAAATCATTTTTATTTCTCAATACAGTCCTCCTGAACACTGATACACTTAGTCCAATGATGATCCAAGTTCATTATACCATCCCTGAAGTGGCATTGTGGAAGGCCTGCAAAATATCCATCTACAGCTGGCATCACCTCTTCATTTGAAGAAAAACGCTGATCAGCAACAAAGTTTTTGAGTTTTGGGAATAGGTAGAAGCCGGAGGGAGCCAAATCTGGGGAATAAGGTGGATGCTCCAACACGTCGTAGTGCAGATCTCTTAATTCTTGTGGGCAGGTGCATTGTCCTGATGAAAGATGATTTTCTTATTCCTCAAACTGGGCCTTTTCTCACGAATTTTTTCATCCAGTGTGTCTAAAAGATCGAAATAGTATTGTCCAGTTATTGTTTTACCCTTTTCAAGGTAATCAATGAATAAAACACCTTTAGCATACCAAAAATCTCATGCCATCATCTTCCCTGCCGATGGTACCGACTTGGCCTTCTTTGGACCCGAACAACCAGCTTCTGTCCACTGCTTTGACTGCAGTTTTGATTCTGCCGTGTAGTGGTGAACCCATGTCTCATCCGTAGTTGTGAATCGACACACAAAATCGGTTTTATTTTTGTTGAAACGCTCCAAACACTGTTCAGAAAGTCTCATGCGGATGCGCTTTTGATCAACAGTGAGCAATAGCGGCACCCATCTTGCACAAAGCTTCTTCATATGCAATACTTCATGCAAAATGTAGCCCACACGTCTTTTGATATCCCTACTGTCTCAGCAATCTCACGGACTTTTATTCGTCAATCATCCAAAACCACTTTCTGGATGATTTCTGGAGTTGTTGCACTTTTCGGACGTCCTTCGCGTTCATCATCTTCGAGACTGCTACGGCCACGTTTAAACTCAGCAGCTCATTTCTTAACTGTCGAATATGATGGAGAAGAGTCCCCATACACTTTTAAAAATCTTCCGTGGATCTCTGATGACGTTAAACCTTCTTTTACAAAGAATAATATAACTACACGATACTCGATTTTTTTCCATTTCGGGTACAACTCCGCACCGCGCCTGCTTCAAACAACTGTACAGACCTAATTCCAACGTAGAATGACTTGCAAGATTCACTGATTAAATCACCATGTCAGTCTATTGTTTTTGTCGAGACATTAGAGTAAGTGGACACACGTAGTCGATCAATGAGAGTGATCACTTCTTGTTAGGCAACCAGGGAGAACGCACCTCGTCAAGCAAACATTCCAGAAATTGGTTGTCAGCCGGCATCGGTAGCGTAGGGGCTAGCGCTCGAGTGCTAGGTCGCCGGTTCGAGTCCGGCCGAGGGCATGGGTCTTTAAGTGTTGTGTGTCTGTGTGAATGTCCTGTCGGTCCTGTGGTGTTCATACTTAGTAGAAATAATACTTTGAAAGAGTCATGATTATCACATTGAGCTATCTGTATGGCCTATGAAAAAATGGTTGTCCGCAGTCAGGCTAGAGACACCGCGAATACAATCCGTTAATCCGTTTCGGCAGCTGTGAAACCAAGCCGATGTTGTTTTTGTAGTTTTAGAGCGCGTCGACACCGATGTCATTAACGCCTGTGTGTAAAAATGTCTCGAATCTTTACTAAATTACTGTCTGTAAGACAGATATAGAAGAGGCCAACCATACAGACAGCACAATAAGGTAAAATAATAAAACGTTTGGCTATAAATAGGCAACAAAGAGTAAAATTTCTAGGAAAACAATATCTGCTTGGTTTTGAAGAAGGTCTACCATATTTACCAATCAGAGGACGAAACAAGTAATTTTAATTTGGTCTAGAAAGGTATCGCGAAGATCCTCCTTATGTCAACACCTGAGACACAGCCAGTGCAATGGGTGGTGGCATGTTTCATATATTGAAGTGTCACGCACCCAGTGAGGCTAAGAGATATTGCTTCGATGCTCTATTGATGCAATTACAGTTCAGTAATGTTTTGTACGCAGCACATAACTGGTTCATTGGTTGAATAATCGGGACCATTATGCAGTCTGGTAAAATGAAAACGGCGAAAGATAACCCAACAGGTTACCATTCACATGCCAGATAATCTTCTTTCACTGTGTAATTTGTCCCTGTATATTTTAAAGTTTTGTAGGAACTCGTCATACTTGTCATTCTGGTGAGCTTCCACTCAACGGCAAGCAAGGATGTCAGTAAGTCCACAGTAAAGTGACATTATATGCTCAAGAGGGTCTTCGGAAGATGAATATGCAGATTTGAGAGCTTGAACGGTTAGTGCTCGGACGATCATAGTTTAAAATCTTGCGGTTTCTAGAATACCAAGCCTGCGGTTTTTTTAACGTGGGCTGGCATTGCCTGTGACCGGTAATGCTGCTGTGGAACGTGCTCAGTCGGAGCCCGTTACTTGACTAACGGCTCCCGAGGTGTGACAGAGCCAAGGCTGAAGTCCTCGAGGTCACTCCGTCAACACGTCACCTCTCCTGCCGCAGGATGAGCATATCGAACAGAAACTGTTCACTACTCGATTCTGTCATACAACAGTCTAAAGTAGCCATTCACTCCGCATCAAAACCCGTATCTTGCATACGGAGTGTTGCTACATAATTCCAAAAGTAGTTAGGGGATATCTATTAATTACGTGTGCTCCAATGGGGGGAGGTGGGGAGGAGTCCCACCAGATTTCACACCACATCTCACCATAGGAAAAAAGGGGGGGGGGCTGATGATTCCGTGGTTAAGGCATCTGACTGGAGATCGAAATGTCTCTGTTTGGAATTTGTGACTCGTCGGGGATTTTTGCAGGCCCTTCACCCGATCGTCACCTCTAGCACAGTTTGTTGTGTAATGTGATGCACGCCAAAAAGCTTCAATAGTTCGAATTCTACGTTAAACTGAAGGTCCCCTGTACGTGGTAGGATTACCGAGATAGGTTAGAGAAAAAGAACTGGCCCCCATACCTCCAATACCAGGGTCCAAACAACGTTCAGGATGAACACCAAGCTTAGCTAGTTATGAAGGGTCACGGAAGAGCTGTCACCGTAGCTGAAGAGGACGTTTTCCTCTAACAACTGGACCGCAAAAAGACGAAATCCATAATATCCCAATTATTTTCAGTTGCGTCTGGGGAAAGACTGGAACCACTTTTGTTGAATCAGATGAACTATCAGCTTCCCCGTGCAGCGACCATCGTTGCTTTTACATAATTACAAGCCACGACTATCTTCGTGCCCATCTGCAGCGCAGCTATCTATGCACCATTGGATGCTCAACGTAAGCACTAAGGCTACCTGTCCCAGTGGAAAGTATGTTGCAGTTGTGGATCCGTACAAGACCGCCCATCTCTAATAGTCAGCGCTTAACTTGCCAAGGATGCGCTCTGACTAGAAGAAGACGAATCCATTTCCAGAAGTTGATGATCAAACCTCAGCTACCAACGAGTCAATTACCTCACTAAACCGAGAGTGGTGGATGAGTGGTTAACGCTCTGGCCTCGCATTTGGGAGGACGCCGGTTCGAATCCCCATTCGGGCATCCAGATTTGGGCTTTCCATGGTTTCCTCAAATCACTCCAGGCGAATGCCGGGATGCTTCCTTCAAAAGGCTACGTCCGAATTCCTTCCCATTCCTTGTCCCCAATCTTATCCCGCTTCTAAAGACCTCGACGTCGACAAGCCGTAAAGCAATAAGTAAAAAAACAAAACCCTCGTTAAACATCAACCACAGCTAAAATGAGTTGTATTATTAACACCCAAACCGGGTAAACATTATAAATAAACGAAAATAAATTATCCTGTTGCCTCCTGGAGTAATTATAGGCGATGTAATCTAACGGAGGCAGTAAGTCTCGTCCTTTTTCTGTAATCACGTACCCTGTGTCCAGATCTATTTAATATTCTGTAGTCACCCGTTAGCCGAGCGGTGAGAGCGGACAAGGTAAGCTTTTTATGGTGACGTGAATAATGGTAGAGCCTAGAATTCGATCATGGTTCTGATGGGAATATTCATGATAGGTCCCTTCCGCAACATCTAGCAGGCTATATGGCTCAGTACATTCAGATATTTATATTGGAATGGCGGATAATGCTGGGATAGGGCGTGCTTTTGAGGAGAAATGTGGCGACCATCTCAGTATTCGCCTTTGTGACTACGGAAAACATTCTAAAAACCATAATCAGGGCTGCCAGTGCGACGCGAGAGAAGTTTCGAAACGCGTTCTACATGTTTGGTATCGCTGGCTATAAGCTATAAGATGTCATTTACCTTCTTTTTTAGATATTAATCACATTAAATATTCCCTTTCACATTCTCCTTACAGTAGTACCTTCATATTTACAGCGAGATAAAAGGAACCAACGGCAGAAAATTCCGATGTCTAATCTACCCAGGTAGAGGGAAAACCGCAGGAAATGCAGTAAACCAAACATGACTAACAAAGAAGTTCAGTGTTTAACATTTACTTCGACAGGTGTAATATGCACGGATACACGTTCCCAAAAATTTGACAGAATACGTTTTGTCACTTACAGAAAATATATCAAAGTTTAAGAAAGAATTTCAAAACTTCCTGTTGAGTAATTCCTTGTACTGCTTCGAGAAATATATAAATGAGGATGCGTAAATTGTAATATTAATAGATGTTCCCTTATGGCTTTACTGTTTGTCAAGTGTCTTCTTCTTCTTTTGTCTTTTTTTTAAAATGGCATTCGGCCCTGTTAGCCATACAGCCAGCTCAATGTGTTTGTTTCTCTTACAAAGTACAGATTTGTTATAAGTGTAATTATTTTCTCTCTTGTTTAAGGACGGCACAAGACGAACACAACACTCAATTAAAACCACCCATGCCCTAGGCCGGACTCGAACCGGCGACCCCTGCAACGAGAAGCAATCACGCTGCCCCTATGCTGCCGGGGTCGGCTTGTCGAGTGTCGACATCTAGGGAAATACGAAATTAAAATGGCCGGATGGAGATTCGAACCTGCCTCCTTCCGAATGCAAGGCCCGAGCGTTACCGCTCACCCATCAGGTTCAATAATACGAATTGAATTAAGTAATCATGCTTTGCTCCAAAGACTCAATCCTTTAAAATAATAAAAACGCGTGGTAGTATATCAACACTCCTTATGAGAAATCGAAAATTATATTTTTGACTCCATTACATATATCAGATTTTTTTCCCCTTAGACTTTCAAAATACGATAAAGCTAATTAATGTATGTTAGCTTTTATGATCACGTTCAACATTCATTTGCTTTAATTTGTTTTGGATGTGTACAATTCCGTGTTACAATTAGGCTGTTAGCCCCAGATGTGATCTACAGTTTGACATGGAATCAGAACCCTGGAAGCGTTTAGGCGTTCTTCACGTTACACAGCAAGCAATCTTAGAGGTGAAAGTCGTGTTAAAGGCTTATGAAAATTCCCGCTGAGACATGGATTCGAACCGGGAACCTTTCAATTTCCAGTCGGACGCCTTGAGCACTGAGCCACAAGGCAACTCAAATTTAAATTAATGAATACAGGTCTTCCTGTTGCTGATTTAGAATCTGACTAGTCTTAACTTTAAAGGTACCGTACACTTTAACTTTGAGGCTTACTTCGGCCGAGCACAGTCAGCTAAACAATGTCGACGCATTGAGTATATTGTCATCTGTTATGACAGCTCAATCTACGTCGGTTACTGCTGTATAACAGGAAAGACGTTAACATCAAATCTTCAACCAACCTGGTCTGCGCCATGTTTACGAAACTCGGCGTACTGATGCTACTTTAGATTTATACTATCCTCCCATTTCCCACATCAAATGTGTGATTTCAGTCTGCTGCAAATGGCCTCTCGGCAGCGACACCCTAAGTTTATGAGGTATCCATTTAATTCGAATCGTTCAGTCTCCTAAATTCTGTGCCACTCAACATTTATTGTGGTGCTGATTAGGAGGCGGATGGGTTTCTCTTCTAGTGTTGTATGTCAGCGGCAGTTTAGTGGGCTTGTAAAGCGTTGCCTCTCAGCCGAGAAAGTGAAGGCCGGCCAGAGAGAAGCCGAGGAAAGCTAGCGACCTTGGCCTTCGACGCTCACCTACCTCGACCACAGTGCCAATCAGCGCTACCAGCCGCAGGGAAACACAAACAGTATACGACTTCGGCTAAAAATCTCAAAGCCGAGGTCGCATTCGACTCGATCCAACACTGGCGCACGGACCGATATTCTCAGTGCTTTTAAGCATTTTTCTATCATCACCTAGTTTGATTCTCAGACAGTACCAACTTCTGCTCATAAATTTTGGTTTTACAGAGTAATTCGATACTAAAAAGCAGAGGCGTAGTTAGGTTAACAAGGGCCCCGGTGCAAAAAAATACTTTGGGCAGATGGCCGAACGTTTTTTAAAGCTCTTGTGAGGTATGCTGGCAGGGGATCCCTGAGCTCTTTGGGGAGCCTCCCTGAACTAAGCTTGGGCCCCCTGAGCTGAGCTTGAGGGCCCCCTGAGCTGAGCTTGGGGACCCTCTGAGCTGAGCTTGGGGGTCCCCTGAGCTTGGGGGCCCCGTGCACGGCACCGCCCAGCCCTCCGATAGCTACACCACTGCTAACAAGTAAAAAGCCCAAAGAACAGCCTTCTAGAAACCTACAATTTTAAAACCATCTACAAACACCTGGGTACACCACAAGAGAGGGAAACAGCAGAATATTTATTACACAATCTATCTATCTATCTTCTTCTTCAACCTTCTATCTCTCTCTATATATATATATACAGGGTGTTACAAAAAGGTATGGCCAAACTTTCAGGAAACATTCCTCACACACAAACAAAGAAAATATGTTATGTGGACATGTGTCCGGAAACGCTTACTTTCCATGTTAGAGCTCATATTGTGGACGGCTGTGATACAGCTCCAGGGCTGCATCAGCACATCAGGGATTCCATGCGACGGAGGGTGGATGCATGTATCATCGCTAACGGAGGACATTTTGAACATTTCCTGTAACAAAGTGTTTGAAGTCACGCTGGTACGTTCTGTTGCTGTGTGTTTCCATTCCATGTTTAATGTAATTTGAAGAGAAGTAATAAAATGAGCTCTAACATGGAAAGTATGCGTTTCCGGACACATGTCCACATAACATATTTTCTTTGTTTGTGTGTGAGGAATGTTTCCTGAAAGTTTGGCCGTACCTTTTTGTAACGCCCTGTATATATAAAACGAAAACCGGATATATTGGTCTTATAAAAACTCGGAAACTACGGAGCAGATTTCGATGAGGTTTTCGCCGTTTTAAAGCTTAAAATCTTAATTCAGTTGTTTGGAATGTCTTATGTTTCAACGTTAAATAACGCAGGAGCATTAAATGAAATTCTGAACGTATGATGACAAATCCCAAAGATGGAAGGATTAGATGTTCCATACTTCGCACTAAACACACAACTAAATTTCTGTGACCATAGCCTTTAATGAAAGCAATAAGATACTTTTACAATAATAACTGTATTGCACACTAAACAAAACTTGAATTATTCTTTCCTTAATTTGGGATATTCAATTTTTAGACGCCATAGACAGCCGTAAATACAATTGAGATTTTCTTTAAGCACGATATCTGGTCAATGTCTTTGGCCATCACCATTAGTCTTCTGTTTACGATAATGTTATTCCGGATTGACTTTTGATATTTGTATAAAAGGCTGAATCTGCGGAGTTAAAGTATCTGGCGTTTCGAGCAAAAAGTATATCCATTCACTTCGCAGTTGAGTCAAATGTGAGTTTCTAATATAGTCTAGCGTTGTTCATTAATGTAGTAATGCAATTTCTTAACCAAATTAACGAAGCTTGATTAATCTTTTCGGACGAATGAAAATAGTGTTCGTGCAAATAAACTTCAACCCACCCTTTTCTTGGTAGGGGACGGGTGAATCGAGGTTTGTTTTAATTCCGAAGAAAGTTAGCGCAAATTTTATGAAACTTTGTACAAATGTTTTTCATTGCGGTAATAAAAACAGGGTACGGGTAAATCTACGCCAACTATACCGGGCAACGCCGGGAAATGCACTAGTTACTTAGATAAGTGCCCAGAGGAAGACCGAGGGATATGTGGGTGAAAGGGTAAAAAGTATTTTTCTTCTTCCTATCCATTGTTAGGCTAGTGACCTGTTATGTTCTCAGTCCATTTTCTTGGTGGTCTTTCTCCATCCCTCCCGCCTCTGTCATGGTGTTTGAGGATTTTTCTAGGTATCCGGTCCATTTTCATTCATAGCACATCGTCTGTCCAAGACATTCTATGGTTTTGTACAGTTTGGAGAACTGGTTTGACTTTGCGTTCCTTAAGGATTTCATCTGATTTTTTCTGTATCCTAGTGTGTAATCAGATGTTCTTCTCAGCAATCATTAGCCACAGCTCAACACCTTTGCGGAATGTTCATTCAGGCCTTGTTGCCGTACAGAAGGCTAGGTTGTTATGTATGCCGTTAGTAGTATATATACGGGGAAGCTAAAATTTTAACCGTTACTCGGTGACGTCACAGGGGAGGGTGGTGAAGACCACGGCGAGAATGACGTGTTTAGTTCACCAACCCGCCGCCACCTGTCAACCGCACGGCTTGTCATCACCGCTAACCTCAATTTGCACGACTATTTCTGGGATGTACCGCTAACCTATGACCATTTCCTTCTATGGATCTAACAGCCATTTTTTTTACCACTCCAATTGTCTTATTGCTCTTAACATCACATTTAATGGAATTTTCGGTGCTATTTATGGCTATTTATTTCAACCCAACACACTCATTACCAATGTGTTACTTATACACTCACAGAGCTCTATTTCATCTGCGTCATGTCTTTCAATGATACCCAACGCGACTCTTGTGATATGGCACTTATAAACTATGTTCTCTCTCCATTTCCAGTATTTCATACTCGTTATAAGGGTACAAAACTATCCCATCTTACTCAAGGAATATACTAAATTGCGCGGTAGGGGTTTAGTTAAATAAAAAATATAATTTATTGGTAAATTATACAGATTAATTGAAATACATTTTATTGGATAATAATACATCATTCAGTACTTATAGTTTTATTTCATGTACGTCATAGGCCTTTCTTGCATTCACATATTCCCCCCCCCCTTTTTTTACCTACACTAGTCAGCACCGAGCGTGATGGGTGAGCTTTCAGGAGGACATGTGTTCGAATGTATGTCAGGCCATCATGGTTTCCTGAAATCACTCCAAGAAAAAGCTGGAAATACTAGAATTTTTGATTTAATTTGCGTATATTGTTTCTCTCGAAAACAGGCTCTTGGAATTAATGTATAATCATACACCAATGCATTCACATTCGATATATTAGTTACTATGTGGGGAAATATGGCCAATTCCGTATTGCTCGTTAATTAGCATACACCTTCATTAACATTAAGGACGTTACAGGCGCCGAGCATCTAAATATGACACGCCATATTATTTTCAGCGCAAAAGAATACATATGGTAATCACACAATTCTATTGACTGCTTTGTTATATGAACCTAATTTTTTTTACTGTATGTATGTATTTTAATTATCAATCCTAACAGTAGTCAGCACCAAGCGTGGTGGGTGAGCTTTCGGGAGGACATGGGTTCGAATGTACATCAGATCATCATGGTTTCCTGAAATCACTGTAAGAAAAAGCTTGATATGCTGGAAATACTAGAATTTTGGAGTTAACTTGAGTATATTGCTTCTCTCGACAACTGTCTTTTGGAATTAATGTGAATGCCGGGCGCTTTTATTTTATACACATGCAATTTGCATTATTCCACCAAGTATCGAATCTGTCTGAGTATTCAGCGGAGCTTGGCCACGACCCTCGTGGCATATAGCTAACTAGCGGTCAGCTGTACACAATTCCGACGCGCAGCTGTCATCAATTCCGACCTATGACGCGACATCAGGACACTCAGAGTATTTCTGACTGCACCGTTACACGCCATCACCTGAGGCGTTGCTCGATAATTCAGAAGTAACACACGCCGTTGGTACACGTCTATCAAGAATATTTTCGTCTCGACATGCAGCACAGGATGATAGCCGCTATTGGTTATTAATGGGTACTTGTTCGTAAATTTTAAATGGGATGGGTGATAAAGAACAATCTTTTTTTTCATCATCTGTTAATACGAAATGGTTGCGAGATATTAGTACCAATCTTATCCTAACTAGCTGCTTAATTATGTAATGCTTTTTTTAACTATACATTGAGTCAATTTCAGATTCCTGCTACAATGTGTATAATTTTATTAGTGGTAGTGCCTACACTGTTTTCAGTTAATTACCTTATTGTTAGTGCAAATATCTTATCAAGACACAACCTACCAGTTCAAAAGCGCCCTGTTCTTCCATATCATTAATTTGTTTCACTATTCATATTTTTTTTTAAAGCCCATATAACCAATCTATGGAACTGGTAAATTTAATTCACATTTAATTTCGGCCTTAATTTTATTTGATTTCGTATGAGCGTAGTAAAATATGACCTGTTCTATTCTTGAGGAACTTTGTATCTTTCAATCAATTTTCTTACACAGAAGACACAAATAACTGCTTCTAATGCACTATTTAATTAAAATACTATTTTTTTTTTTACTGCTAGTTTTTCAAAACGAGACAGAAAAAAGTCTTTCGGATTCAATAAACGTGGTCTGGTGGTTCAGTGGTTAAGTGATTATTCTTAGAAACTCAAGGTTCCGGGTTCTAATGCCGATTGAATCAGGAATTTCGGGGAGTTGAATTTGATCACATGAGCCATGCCAGGACGTTCCGGTGGAAGTGAAAATCCACCAGGTTTTACGACTGAAGGCGGGTTAGACTGACTCTGTGAAATTTTTCTATGAGCCATTATGGTCCGTGGTAGATACTATGGAAAAAACATTTTCTTACCTCAGCGATATATACAGCAGTAGTCTCTCTTGATTAGTCCAAGTTTGCACTGCTATTTTTGTGTGTTCCACTAACCAGCGTGACACGAAGGTGAAAGTCACAGACCCAGCACATATTAACAACGTCACAGGACACAGCTATGCACTAAGAATTGTTTAAAGTATGTTAATGGCATTACCATCAGTTCACAAGATAGAGAAGCTAACATTAGCCATGACAAACACCCTATTTACAAATGTATTTACAGATAAAGTATGGAAAAACAGCCACTTTTCGAGTTCTGGAACATGACACATACTTTATGAAGTTTATATACGAAAAAGAGCTTAAAAGCAGATTGAGTCTGGGTAAAGGTCATATAAAAGTCTCGGAAGCGCACATTTATACAACTTTGTAACACTATCAGTGATATCAAATGGTATTTTTCTGGTAGATATTATGATTTTATTCAAAATCGAGCTTCAGCTACATTGACAAAATTTGCACATGCAACCAAGCAGAATTCTTACCTTAGCGATATATACAGCAGTATCCTCTCTTGGGTACAAATTTCTTGAAGTCACGTTATGTTCAACATCAGACAGATTGCCATCAAATCTCCCATCGCTACACATAACCTCAGGCATCTCGCTTCTAACTCTGACACACCGTCTAAGTTTCAGCATGTCATTAGTAAATGCTGTGCGGCTGTTAGCATTTATTATTCACAGACATGTAAATTTCGTCATAGTACCCTCGAAGAGAATTTTGTCAAATCTATCTACACAGCAAGTTAAAACACTCAGCATGTTCAACAATGAATACGAGTCAGAGTGACTACGTGAAAAAAAATTTCAAGGAGTCATTATGGTCTATGGTAGATACTATGGAAAAAAATTCTTACCTTAGAGATATATACAGCGGTATCCTCTCTTGATTAAAAATTTCTTGAAGTCACTTTATGTTTGACATCAAAATAAACCATCTACATTTAAAATTTCTTTATAAAAATAATAGAGCGAAATAAATACTTCTTCCACATTCTGGGTGTTTTGAGACACTATGACTAAATCACACACCATTCATTTCACATTCAAGTCACTGGGGAATATTAGTACACATTAAAGAAATTCAGAATTTGGCATTTAGTGATTATCAAAGTGCACAGCACCCAAGTGAAGCTCCATCTAATTCTGTGTTTGAAACAGTTTTCATGTGAGCTACACACAGTTAACAGCATTCGGGAATTTTTTTGAGACACACTGACTAAATGTACTATAATAAGATGATAAAAGTTCAGAGAAAATAAATTTTAAATTTTTTTATTAATTTTTAATTCATACATCATCAGATAACATAACACAATCACTGTCACCACCATCATCCGATAACGTGATGCAATCACCATCAACATCATCATCAGATAACATAATGGAATCATCAGATAATATAATGCAATCATCATCATCTGCAGCTGAATCTGCAGAAGAAGAAAAAAAAACACATTATTCCAAACATCATGAAGAACTCGATACAAACGATGAAACAAGGAACTTCCATACCGATATTTGACCAATTAACTTACAGGGGCATGAATCACCATCATATGGCAATATTATGCTGTCATCAACATCCTGCATTGAATCTGCATACAAAAAACACATTATTCCAACATCATTAGGAAAACAGGATTGTATTTGATAATCTGAAATTTCCCTATCATCAGAAACATACACATGTAACCCAATAATTAACTTACCACAGCTGACAGATTCATCATCAGATAACATAATGGAATCATCAGATAACATAATGCAATCATCATCATCTGCAGATGAATCTGCAGAAGAAGAAAAAAAAACACATTATTCCAAACATCATGAAGAACTCGATACAAACGATGAAACAAGGAACTTCCATACCGATATTTGACCAATTAACTTACAGGGGCATGAATCACCATCATGTGGCAATATTATGCAGTCATCAACATCCTGCATTGAATCTGCATACAAAAAACACATTATTCCAGCATCATGAGGAAAACAGGATTGTATTTGATAATCTGAAATTTCCCCTATCATCAGAAACATACACATGTAAGCCAATCATTAACTTACCACAGCTGACAGATTCTAGGAAAACCCCGACATGATGCCAAAGAACTGTTGGAAATTAAACAACTATATTAGGCTTAGATAATTGGAAATATTTAATATAAGCTGCACCAATGAGAAAAAGCATCAGATAAACAAGACCAAATTGATTGAAACACTTGTGCTCACCTGACTGCAAAAGTTCCTTCACCTCTGTTTAAAGATCGTCAGTTATTATTTTGCCCAGGTAAAACACCATATCCGAATACATAGAAGAAAAAAAAGAAAAAACACACACACATTATTCCAATACCATACAGAAACAAGACATGTTTTTGATAATCTCAATATTCTTATCATCAGAAACATAGACATGTAATTGTATATACTACCCCAACATGAATTTTACTTAAAGAAGATAAGTTTAAAATGTGAAACATTTCATTTGAGTCATTAACATACCACAGGTGACAGTGGGGTCCACATCATTTGATTGTCTTTCATACGCGGGGTATTCCATGTCTGCTAATAGCGCATGATCACGCGGAATTGGTATCACATTAGATGTAATCCCACGTACACGTTCAAGCATCGATTCTACAAACAAAAAACAAAAAAACCAAGATTGGAAAAAAAAAGGTTGGCGGGATGTGCTTTCAGAAACAACCATAATATAAATCTACCCACGACAACATTCATGAAATTTACTTATAGAAGACCGGTTTAAAATGTAGAATATTTTCATTTCAATCATTAACTTACCACAGCTGATCGTCTCTAGGTAAATCCTCAGCCGATGTGAAATAACTGTTGGAAATTACATATCTATATTAGTCTTAGATTACTGAATATATTTAATATATGCAGTATCAATGAGAAAATGTGTCAGATAAAAAAAAAGAGATTAAATTCTTTGAAATACTTGCAACTCACCTGAATGCAAAACTTCTTTCACCACCGTACAAAGACCGTCAGTTATTACCCGATCATCCAAAAGAGACATATTTCGTGAAGCCTAGTCACAACCACGATATTTACGTCAATGAACACAGCGCTGAGCGATTGTGTCAATTTATACCCAACGCAAGTAATGACTTTCTAAACGGTTATGCATACTCTATCTCGCCAAATATAGACGATTTCGATAGCAGGCTCTGTGTAACGGTACGCTCAACAACAATTTCTGGCTGTCCACGCAGCTCATATGGTTGCATTCATATAACACTTATGAGAAAATTGAACTATATTTTACAAGAAAAGAAAGCATCTGAATGTTAGATATGCATCCTATACACATTATCAGATTTTATGGTGTGTAGTAACACGCTGTTCTCTCCATACACCATTCACTGTCTATGCTTCACTTGATTGAAACGATCCATACGGATTATTCACCACGACTGTGACCTAGTGGTTAAGGTGTCTAACCGAAGATAGAAAGGTCATCGGTTCGAATCCCTGTCTGGGCAGTGATTTTTGCATAACCCAACTTCACGTCTGACACAAATTGCTGTGTAAAGTGAAGTATGCCAGAACGCTTCCGTTACTCGGATTCCACATTCAGCTGTAGATCTCTTCTAAGGATAATAACTCTAGTTGTAACATGGTTGTGTACACAGTCAAAATCAAAGAACGAAGGCCTAAAGTGGGGGGGGGGGGGCTAGTTCACCCAAACGAGCATTCATACGGGGATTGGCTTAAAGACAAGGTAATACTTGGAAAACATCCAGTCAATTAGTTGAAAAAATACCATTATAGATGGCTACTGGAACTAAACTCTTGTACACATTTCTTGAGTAGACTCCTATCACCATAATTAGACACACAACCACATAGGAACATGCACACACACATATGCCCATGCATACACACACAATTCTATACGTTACCACATGCATACAAGTAACTGGAGGAAAGGAACTCCACACCTCACGACCAGACTGAGGTGTTACAGGACGGCATGTCATTTCAATACACCTCAATGCTCACCACACTCACCTGATTTCATGTGCCATCATTATAGATGGCTACTGGAACTAAACTCTTGTACACTGTTTGGTCAAAGTCATTTGTTAAAAGCAGCATTTGAAAGACTAATTTGGGTCAACTTGCCCCAGACGGGCGCGGCGAGACGGAGACCCTCACCCACTGCGGACAGAAATACCGCAATATGCCGGACCTAAAATCGCACTCTTTGACGAATTACCGGATTTTTCCGACTGGGGCTATTACCGGTAACCGCATTTTTAGGGCCGCACCAAAGACCGGAATTTTGAAGCGGGCGAAAGCGGTTATGTGCGCCGGTATACCTACTTACAAACCCGATATATGCGTCCTCTGTGAAGAGGGGGCTCCGTCTCGCCGCGCCCGTCTGGGGCAAGTTGACCCAAATTAGTCTTTCAAATGCTGCTTTTAACAAATGACTTTGACCAAACAGTGTACAAGAGTTTAGTTCCAGTAGCCATCTATAATGATGGCACATGAAATCAGGTGAGTGTGGTGAGCATTGAGGTGTATTGAAATGACATGCCGTCCTGTAACACCTCAGTCTGGTCGTGAGGTGTGGAGTTCCTTTCCTCCAGTTACTTGTATGCATGTGGTAACGTATAGAATTGTGGTGTATGCATGGGAATATGTGTGTGTGCATGTTCCTATGTGGTTGTGTGTCTAATTATGGTGATAGGAGTCTACTCAAGAAATGTGTACAAGAGTTTAGTTCCAGTAGCCATCTATAATGGTATTTTTTCAACTAATTGACTGGATGTTTTCCAAGTATTACCTTGTCTTTAAGCCAATCCCCGTATGAATGCTCGTTTGGGTCAACTAGCCCCCCCCCCCCCCACTTTAGGCCTTCGTTCTTTGATTTTGACTGTGTACACAACCATGTTACAACTAGAGTTATTATCCTTAGAAGAGATCTACAGCTGAATGTGGAATCCGAGTAACGGAAGCGTTCTGGCATACTTCACTTTACACAGCAATTTGTGTCAGACGTGAAGTTGGGTTATGCAAAAATCACTGCCCAGACAGGGATTCGAACCGATGACCTTTCTATCTTCGGTTAGACACCTTAACCACTAGGTCACAGTCGTGGTGAATAATCCGTATGGATCGTTTCAATCAAGTGAAGCATAGACAGTGAATGGTGTATGGAGAGAACAGCGTGTTACTACACACCATAAAATCTGATAATGTGTATAGGATGCATATCTAACATTCAGATGCTTTCTTTTCTTGTAAAATATAGTTCAATTTTCTCATAAGTGTTATATGAATGCAACCATATGAGCTGCGTGGACAGCCAGAAATTGTTGTTGAGCGTACCGTTACACAGAGCCTGCTATCGAAATCGTCTATATTTGGCGAGATAGAGTATGCATAACCGTTTAGAAAGTCATTACTTGCGTTGGGTATAAATTGACACAATCGCTCAGCGCTGTGTTCATTGACGTAAATATCGTGGTTGTGACTAGGCTTCACGAAATATGTCTCTTTTGGATGATCGGGTAATAACTGACGGTCTTTGTACGGTGGTGAAAGAAGTTTTGCATTCAGGTGAGTTGCAAGTATTTCAAAGAATTTAATCTCTTTTTTTTTATCTGACACATTTTCTCATTGATACTGCATATATTAAATATATTCAGTAATCTAAGACTAATATAGATATGTAATTTCCAACAGTTATTTCACATCGGCTGAGGATTTACCTAGAGACGATCAGCTGTGGTAAGTTAATGATTGAAATGAAAATATTCTACATTTTAAACCGGTCTTCTATAAGTAAATTTCATGAATGTTGTCGTGGGTAGATTTATATTATGGTTGTTTCTGAAAGCACATCCCGCCAACCTTTTTTTTTCCAATCTTGGTTTTTTTGTTTTTTGTTTGTAGAATCGATGCTTGAACGTGTACGTGGGATTACATCTAATGTGATACCAATTCCGCGTGATCATGCGCTATTAGCAGACATGGAATACCCCGCGTATGAAAGACAATCAAATGATGTGGACCCCACTGTCACCTGTGGTATGTTAATGACTCAAATGAAATGTTTCACATTTTAAACTTATCTTCTTTAAGTAAAATTCATGTTGGGGTAGTATATACAATTACATGTCTATGTTTCTGATGATAAGAATATTGAGATTATCAAAAACATGTCTTGTTTCTGTATGGTATTGGAATAATGTGTGTGTGTTTTTTCTTTTTTTTCTTCTATGTATTCGGATATGGTGTTTTACCTGGGCAAAATAATAACTGACGATCTTTAAACAGAGGTGAAGGAACTTTTGCAGTCAGGTGAGCACAAGTGTTTCAATCAATTTGGTCTTGTTTATCTGATGCTTTTTCTCATTGGTGCAGCTTATATTAAATATTTCCAATTATCTAAGCCTAATATAGTTGTTTAATTTCCAACAGTTCTTTGGCATCATGTCGGGGTTTTCCTAGAATCTGTCAGCTGTGGTAAGTTAATGATTGGCTTACATGTGTATGTTTCTGATGATAGGGGAAATTTCAGATTATCAAATACAATCCTGTTTTCCTCATGATGCTGGAATAATGTGTTTTTTGTATGCAGATTCAATGCAGGATGTTGATGACTGCATAATATTGCCACATGATGGTGATTCATGCCCCTGTAAGTTAATTGGTCAAATATCGGTATGGAAGTTCCTTGTTTCATCGTTTGTATCGAGTTCTTCATGATGTTTGGAATAATGTGTTTTTTTTTCTTCTTCTGCAGATTCATCTGCAGATGATGATGATTGCATTATGTTACCTGATGATTCCATTATGTTATCTGATGATGAATCTGTCAGCTGTGGTAAGTTAATTATTGGGTTACATGTGTATGTTTCTGATGATAGGGAAATTTCAGATTATCAAATACAATCCTGTTTTCCTAATGATGTTGGAATAATGTGTTTTTTGTATGCAGATTCAATGCAGGATGTTGATGACAGCATAATATTGCCATATGATGGTGATTCATGCCCCTGTAAGTTAATTGGTCAAATATCGGTATGGAAGTTCCTTGTTTCATCGTTTGTATCGAGTTCTTCATGATGTTTGGAATAATGTGTTTTTTTCCTTCTTCTGCAGATTCAGCTGCAGATGATGATGATTGCATTATATTATCTGATGATTCCATTATGTTATCTGATGATGATGTTGATGGTGATTGCATCACGTTATCGGATGATGGTGGTGACAGTGATTGTGTTATGTTATCTGATGATGTATGAATTAAAAATTAATAAAAAAATTTAAAATTTATTTTCTCTGAACTTTTATCATCTTATTATAGTACATTTAGTCAGTGTGTCTCAAAAAAATTCCCGAATGCTGTTAACTGTGTGTAGCTCACATGAAAACTGTTTCAAACACAGAATTAGATGGAGCTTCACTTGGGTGCTGTGCACTTTGATAATCACTAAATGCCAAATTCTGAATTTCTTTAATGTGTACTAATATTCCCCAGTGACTTGAATGTGAAATGAATGGTGTGTGATTTAGTCATAGTGTCTCAAAACACCCAGAATGTGGAAGAAGTATTTATTTCGCTCTATTATTTTTATAAAGAAATTTTAAATGTAGATGGTTTATTTTGATGTCAAACATAAAGTGACTTCAAGAAATTTTTAATCAAGAGAGGATACCGCTGTATATATCTCTAAGGTAAGAATTTTTTTCCATAGTATCTACCATAGACCATAATGACTCCTTGAAAATTTTTTTTCACGTAGTCACTCTGACTCGTATTCATTGTTGAACATGCTGAGTGTTTTAACTTGCTGTGTAGATAGATTTGACAAAATTCTCTTTGAGGGTACTATGACGAAATTACATGTCTGTGAATAATAAATGCTAACAGCCGCACAGCATTTACTAATGACATGCTGAAACTTAGACGGTGTGTCAGAGTTAGAAGCGAGATGCCTGAGGTTATGTGTAGCGATGGGAGATTTGATGGCAATCTGTCTGATGTTGAACATAACGTGACTTCAAGAAATTTGTACCCAAGAGAGGATACTGCTGTATATATCGCTAAGGTAAGAATTCTGCTTGGTTGCATGTGCAAATTTTGTCAATGTAGCTGAAGCTCGATTTTGAATAAAATCATAATATCTACCAGAAAAATACCATTTGATATCACTGATAGTGTTACAAAGTTGTATAAATGTGCGCTTCCCGAGACTTTTATATGACCTTTACCCAGACTCAATCTGCTTTTAAGCTCTTTTTCGTATATAAACTTCATAAAGTATGTGTCATGTTCCAGAACTCGAAAAGTGGCTGTTTTTCCATACTTTATCTGTAAATACATTTGTAAATAGGGTGTTTGTCATGGCTAATGTTAGCTTCTCTATCTTGTGAACTGATGGTAATGCCATTAACATACTTTAAACAATTCTTAGTGCATAGCTGTGTCCTGTGACGTTGTTAATATGTGCTGGGTCTGTGACTTTCACCTTCGTGTCACGCTGGTTAGTGGAACACACAAAAAATAGCAGTGCAAACTTGGACTAATCCAGAGAGACTACTGCTGTATATATCGCTGAGGTAAGAAAATGTTTTTTCCATAGTATCTACCACGGACCATAATGGCTCATAGAAAAAAATTTCACACAGTCTAACCCGCCTTCAGTCGTAAAACCTGGTGGATTTTCACTTCCACCGGAACGTCCTGGCATGGCTCATGTGATCAAATTCAACACCCCGAAATTCCTGATTCAATCGGCATTAGAACCCGGAACCTTGAGTTTCTAAGAATAATCACTCTAACCACTGAACCACCAGACCACGTTTATTGAATCCGAAAGACTTTTTTCTGTCTCGTTTTGAAAAACTAGCAGTAAAAAATAAAAATAGTATTTTAATTAAATAGTGCATTAGAAGTAGTTATTTGTGTCTTCTGTGTAAGAAAATTGATTGAAAGATACAAAGTTCCTCAAGAATAGAACAGGTCATATTTTACTACGCTCATACGAAATCAAATAAAATTAAGGCCGAAATTAAATGTGAATTAAATTTACCAGTTCCATAGATTGGTTATATGGGCTTTAAAAAAAAATGAATAGTGAAACAAATGAATGATATGGAAGAACAGGGCGCTTTTGAACTGGTAGGTTGTGTCTTGATAAGATATTTGCACTAACAATAAGGTAATTAACTGAAAACAGTGTAGGCACTACCACTAATAAAATTATACACATTGTAGCAGGAATCTGAAATTGACTCAATGTATAGTTAAAAAAGCATTACATAAAGCAGCTAGTTAGGATAAGATTGGTACTAATATCTCGCAACCATTTCGTATTAACAGATGATGAAAAAAAGATTGTTCTTTATCACCCATCCCATTTAAAATTTACGAACAAGTACCCATTAATAACCAATAGCGGCTATCATCCTGTGCTGCATGTCGAGACGAAAATATTCTTGATAGACGTGTACCAACGGCGTGTGTTACTTCTGAATTATCGAGCAACGCCTCAGGTGATGGCGTGTAACGGTGCAGTCAGAAATACTCTGAGTGTCCTGATGTCGCGTCATAGGTCGGAATTGATGACAGCTGACGCGTCGGAATTGTGTACAGCTGACCGCTAGTTAGCTATATGCCACGAGGGTCGTGGCCAAGCTCCGCTGAATACTCAGACAGATTCGTACTTGGTGGAATAATGCAAATTGCATGTGTATAAAATAAAAGCGCCCGGCATTCACATTAATTCCAAAAGACAGTTGTCGAGAGAAGCAAAATACTCAAGTTAACTCCAAAATTCTAGTATTTCCAGCATATCAAGCTTTTTCTTACAGTGATTTCAGGAAACCATGATGATCTGATGTACATTCGAACCCATGTCCTCCCGAAAGCTCACCCCACCACGCTTGGTGCTGACTACTGTTAGGATTGATAATTAAAATACATTCATACAGTAAAAAAAATTAGGTTCATATAACAAAGCAGTCAATAGAATTGTGTGATTACCATATGTATTCTTTTGCGCTGAAAATAATATGGCGTGTCATATTTAGATGCTCGGCGCCTGTAACGTCCTTAATGTTAATGAAGGTGTATGCTAATTAACGAGCAATACGGAATTGGCCATATTTCCCCACATAGTAACTAATATATCGAATGTGAATGCATTGGTGTATGATTATACATTAATTCCAAGAGCCTGTTTTCGAGAGAAACAATATACGCAAATTAAATCAAAAATTCTAGTATTTCCAGCTTTTTCTTGGAGTGATTTCAGGAAACCATGATGGCCTGACATACATTCGAACACATGTCCTCCCGAAAGCTCACCCATCACGCTCGGTGCTGACTAGTGTAGGTAAAAAAAGGGGGGGGGAATATGTGAATGCAAGAAAGGCCTATGACGTACATGAAATAAAACTATAAGTACTGAATGATGTATTATTATCCAATAAAATGTATTTCAATTAATCTGTATAATTTACCAATAAATTATATTTTTTATTTAACTAAACCCCTACCGCGCAATTTAGTATATTCCTTGAGTAAGATGGGATAGTTTTGTACCCTTATAACGAGTATGAAATACTGGAAATGGAGAGAGAACATAGTTTATAAGTGCCATATCACAAGAGTCGCGTTGGGTATCATTGAAAGACATGACGCAGATGAAATAGAGCTCTGTGAGTGTATAAGTAACACATTGGTAATGAGTGTGTTGGGTTGAAATAAATAGCCATAAATAGCACCGAAAATTCCATTAAATGTGATGTTAAGAGCAATAAGACAATTGGAGTGGTAAAAAAAATGGCTGTTAGATCCATAGAAGGAAATGGTCATAGGTTAGCGGTACATCCCAGAAATAGTCGTGCAAATTGAGGTTAGCGGTGATGACAAGCCGTGCGGTTGACAGGTGGCGGCGGGTTGGTGAACTAAACACGTCATTCTCGCCGTGGTCTTCACCACCCTCCCCTGTGACGTCACCGAGTAACGGTTAAAATTTTAGCTTCCCCGTATATATACTACTGCCGTTGAACATGAGATGGTCTCAAGGAGCTATTTATTACTCCTGTAACTTTTGTGAAGTTTGTGATTTTTTGTTGTATATCGTCTTTAGGGTGTAGCTGAGGTTCTATCCTAGGTATTGAAATGCAGGTTTTTGCTCTTGCACTATGGGTGTGTTGTTTATTGAAATTTTGATTCTCTTGCGATCTTTTCCGATGAAGGGGATAACTTTGTTTCTTTTGTTTTGGTTTTTTGTGAGGGAAATCTCCATGTTGTATTCTTTTGCTGCTTTATGAAGGTGATATTGTTAAAAAGTGTGGTCAGGAAAGAGAAGGAAACTGGATGACAGTAGAAGAAAAGAGATGGTAGATGTGTAATAGGAAGCGTTAGAGCAGATCCGGCCAGCGGCAGGAAGCTACTCAAGGTGACGACGATGAGTGGTTGAATCTCACTTTAGCAGCATAGGAGCCAGTATGGAGATAATATCATCAATAATACTGTTAGAAGCTTTCCTACTGGAACATGATTCTGGTCATAGCTGAGGTAGTCAACGTTTCCTGTTGTGGAAGACGTGATAGTGGAGAAGCGATGCCTCAGAAAATTGAGCGAGGAGGCAGTCAAGGCGAGAGAGGGTACTGTCAAGATACACTAATCGTTTCCTAAAAATGTATAGCTAGATGCATATTGCACCAATATCAGTTATAAAAAGTTATCCATATGCTACAAATGACATGTAGTGGAAGTAATGGAAGACTGGATGGTCGATGGAGTTCGTTCACTGGAAAGACTTGATAGATATACTTTATATACTTTAGCGCTGCGAAGATAAACATTCGTTATTCACATTGTATATTTAAAAAAAAAAAAGTATAAAGTAATATACAGAATATATTCATAGAATAAAAGAAAAATGGATATAATTTCTTTAATATGGTTTAATGCCTATTCAGATACAAGTCTTTCTATTGAGCAAAAACACTTGCATACACATTGGTATCGAGGATCCCGAATATTTGGTCGCATTAAACATTTTGGAGTTCAGATATTTTAGGCTATTTATTCTGCGGCTTAGCTTATTATCTTGGCACCTCCCCTGATGACCAAGGTTATGTGACTATTAGCAGTACCTGTAAAACAGACTAAGAGTAGACATCCAAATTAAATAATATTGATCCCAAGATATGATTTTAAGCACAAGAAATTCACTAACTCAGGCAAACACGGTCGGCAAGGTGTTGTGGCAGAAGGAGAGTATGAAATTTCTAACCAAATTTTCTCTTCTTACATCCAAAAATTTATCCATAAGTATAAAACAAGGATAGCTGTGGGCCTTTCTAACTAATAACGGTGGTTGGGAGATAAATTATTAATGAAAGGAAATAAATTTATGACATCGAGTAAATTAAACTTTACTCGAACTTCAGTTATTTGTTGTTTCTGTTTTAAATTTTCGTTAAAATGAAATAAGGACGAAACAAACTAGTAAAGATATTAAGATCCATCTGAAATTTTGGACAAGAAGTAGTTGCAAATATCCATAATGATGGGTAAAAGGACCAAGAAAATATTGCATACTAATTTCTATGAAAGAATTAATACCGGCGTTACGTTTTATATGGAAATAATTTCTTTTCTAATGACTACATGCTGCCAGCAACCGTTATTAAACCATATAACTATACCAATTATTAAGAGTTAACTGTAATTTAAAATAAAAATACATGGTTCTTGGTTTTATATATATCCTGCGTAGTAATTATGTCGGCTGCGAGAAACAACTTACCTTTCGTTGACCATGATTTTCTCTGTGTTTGTTTTAATAAAACGGAATTCACAAAAACACTATCGGTTGCATTTGGATAGTTTCGAATAATGTACTGTCCTTGATTCCAGGTGATAAAATAGGGTATTTTTCATTTTCACGCGAAGTCAGGAATCTGAGAAATTTAAGATAAAAATGTCCATAAATTGGTATCCCTTTATCGTTGAACTCCATTGACGCAAAGTCTACTTGGTTAGATTTAGTAACTTGTAGCATTCTAAATGTTTACTGTGTTTTCATTGTGCGAGCAGAATCGTATTAGTTTCTTATTTTCTTTTTCTCGCTGGTGATACGTTAACTGTTTAAGGAATAAAGTTACGAGCGACAAGTCTGAAATAACATTTATAACTAATACAGAATGCAACTATGTCGTACAAGAAACAAGTTTAAAGGTCCCCTCAAATTAGTCTAGCTATGAACTCTCATCGTCTCTTATCATAATGTTTTATAGAAAGTGAAATTCCAAGGAAAAACGTGTGAGTATTGTTGTGACAAACTTTTCAAGTTTTTGTGTATGTTGACAGAGGAAATTGCGCAGCGGACGGGCTCATGTGAGAGGAGCTGTCGGACGTAAGGCAAAGTGACCGCCTTTCTCTGAAACATCCTAGCAGTGAAGACTATCTACTTGCTGCAGGCAAAGGAAGGTAAGTATAGATTTCGCTGCGGAATTCTCTTAAAAAGAGCAGAAAAGGGATCGTGCCACTATTTACACGGAGTTGTAAGACCATTTTTCTCTTTCGATTTTATCAATACTAATAAAACGACCAGCTTGGTCATCGTGTCACCATGTACGTAACGCTGTGACGTCATGCCCTTGGCCTCGTTCAGCAGGTTAATAGTGGAGGCCAGAGAAGTTTTCGCTCTCTACATATAGATAACGCTGTTACAGCAACCTACGAATACTTGTAGCTCAACATGTTTTAAATTGAAAACCAATCATAAAGAAAAGTGCGTATTTCGTTTAAAGCAACATATTAATATTAGCCGCTTTTTGTTTACATATACTCTGTCGATGCAGATTTTCTCTTTCCATAGATGGGGCTATTTTAGCAAGCAAAAATTTAGGTTATATATTTATGTTTTTGTAGTGGTTCAAGATATATATATCTCTATAACTAAGAAACGAAAACCGGGTACATTTGTCCAAGAAAAACTCAAAATCTATTGCGCAGATTTCGAGGGGGTTTTCACCGTAAAGATTAGAATCCCAACTGAATTGTTTGGTATGTCTTATCCTTCAACGTAACATAACGCCGGAGTGGTAAATGAAAATCTGAAGGTACTGCCTGAAACACCAAAGATAAAATACGATGCCTACGTCATACATCGTAAAAAATAATAGCCATATTATCACATGTAACATTTCCTTTCTTAAATTTTTGTTTTTACTCCTTAAATCCCATAGATGGTCGTATCGAATGCAAAGAGGAAACCATGTAAAGTAGAAAATATGTAAATTAATTTTAATAATGTAATGGAAAATCTATATATATCATTTTTCAACACTATCCGGCTGAACTCCTCTGAAGAATTCATTATGTATATCTTGATTGCTTCTTGAAGTTACTATCTGTGGCCGCATTGCTACAATCTCTGCTGTTTGGAAGTGAAATTATATTCGCTGTTGACAGTAAGTAATGCATATTTAATGGGTTTGAATATGAAACCTTTAGTGTAGAATCTTCCAAGAAATTTGTTGCTGTTTGAAACTACGACCTCAGGCCGCACAGTTACAGTATCTGATGTTTGGAAATTAAATTCGCTGTTAATAGTAAGTAATGTATATATGATGGGTTTGAACATGAAAGTGAACTGTATAAAACCTTTAGTGTTGACATAATAGTATTTTTGAAATTTATTGTTGAGTAATTCTCACTCACATTTCCTGAAAAATTAATTGTTTCTTTGGCTGCACGAATCGCTGTGGTCATTGTGATGAAACTTAGTACACATGTTCCTGATAGGATGGTTAAAAATATTGCAGGAATAAATCGACTTCAACCTCATCTCTTTTCTGCTACATGGAGGGTTAGCCGTTTACATACATATAGAAAATGGTTTGATTCACAGGTGCAAAAAACTGACCGCTGTTATAAACTTCAATATTTGCTGTGTGTGCAAATCACACCTAGATCATACTGGGCAACGCCGGGAACTCTGATAGTATGGTATAAAACGAAAATCGAATATATTGGTTCCAGAAAAACTCAACAACTACTGTGCAGATTGATTAGAATCTGAACTGAATTGTTTGGTATGTCTCAGACTTCAACGTAATATAACACCGGAGCAATAAGTGAAAATCTGAACGAATTGCGTGAAACACGAAAGGTGAAATACCAACTAGATGCTTACGTCATACTTCGTAAAAAAATAATAGCCACATAATCTCATGTCACGTTTCCTTCCTCAATTATGGTTTTTTAATCTTTAAACCCCAAAGATGGCCGTTTGGAATGCGAAGGGGAAACTACGTTAAGTGTAAAATATATAAATTAATTTTAATAATATAGGTAATGAAAAAAACTTTCGATATCTTCTTTGCTTTTTCAAGCTAGTATCTCAGACCGCAGAGCTACAATCTCAGATGTTTAGAAGTGAAATTATATTCGCTGTTGACGGTAACTGTTTAGTTTTCACATTTCCGTATTTTCATAATTTATTGTTGAACGATTTTGTCTTCACCACCGTTCCTGAACATTTTTTTTATCTCTATTGCTGCACGAATTGCTGTGGTTATTTTGGTGAAACTTGGTACACATGTTCCTGGTAAAATGGCTAAAACAATTACGAGAATAGATCAAACTCAACCACATCTCTTGTCTGCTACATCGGGGGTACAACCTAGATCACACCTGGCAACGAAATTTATTTATTTCAAGCCAAACATAAAGAAAGGTTTATATTTCGTTCAAATTTACATTTCAATTACAAATACGGGTATGGAATGGTATTAAATTAAATCATCACAAAATCGATGTTTTGGGGATTATTTAATAACAATTCTATTTTATTATGGAAATTGAAAAAAATAAGAAATGAATTGCCAGAACAATGCATTCAACACGTCATTTCTGTCTAGCTTTGAAGCTAGTTACTATAATAAATTGACATGGAACTTGTGCCCTCTTACAATTCTCTTACACACTTAAATTTGCATATTTTCCGAATGTTTACTTTAAATTCTTTCACTGTTTAAGGTAGATTGTTAAGTCAACCCCAGAAAATTTATTCTAATCCTTTACCCATCACTGATAAATAAAAACTTTTCCACTGAGCATGGTGGGTGAGCGGTTAACGCTCTGGCCTCGCATTCGGGAGGACACCGGTTCGAATTCCCATCTGGGCATCCAGATTTTGGTTTTCCATGGTTTCCCCAAATCACTCCAGGCGAATGCCGGGATGCTTCCTTCAAAAAGGCCATGGCAGAATTCCTTCCCTTTCCTTGTCCCCAGTCCCATCCTGCCTCTAATGACCTCGACGAGGCGTAAAACCATAAATAAAAATAAAAAAAACTTTTCCCACACTATTATAGCTGAAATGAAATAATTAAGTGTTAGTAAATGTTATTGGTCATTTCTACCCTGTCACATACATTTTCTCTCAACATTCATGCACCCATCGTTGTCAATGTATGCCTTATGCTAACCTAGCATTCACACTTGTTGTCTTCCAATGATTAGTAACTCGGCTCCTTTATCGTATCAGGTTCTGATTGAGTATACAATAATTTCCGCAAATAAATCTAACTGCAGTACTTCCCATCACCTAGACCTCTCGTATTTGATAAACATGAAGTGGATCCTCCCTCCATTGTGGCTACTAGTATTAAAGCCTCGTAAACATGAAGTGGATCCTCCCTCCATTGTGGCTACTACACTCCTGGAAATTGAAATAATAACACATTGACGCCGGTGTGTAAGACCCACCATACTTGCTCCGGACACTACGAGAGGGCTGTACAAGCAATGATCAAACGCACGGCACAGTGGACACACCAGGAATAGCAGTGTTGGCCGTCGAAGGGCGCTAGCTGCGCAGCGGTTCGGCACCGCCGCAGTCAGTGTCAGCCAGTTTGCCGTGGCATACGGAGCTCCATCTCAGTCTTTAACACTGGTAGCATGCCGCGACACAGTGTACGTGAACTGTATGTGCAGTTGACGGACTTTGAGCAAGGGCGTATAGTGGGCATGCGGGAGGCCGGGTGGACGTACCGCCGAATTGCTCAACATGTGGGGCGCGAGGTCTCCACAGTACATCGATGTTGTCGCCAGTGGTCGGCGGAAGGTGCACGTGCCCGTCGACCTGGGTCCGGACAGCAGCGACGCACGGACGCACGCCAAGACCGTCGCATCCTACGCAGTGCCGTAGGGGACCGCACCGCCACTTCCCGGCAAATTAGGGACACTGTTGCTTCTGGGGTCAGAGAGGACCATTCGCAACCGTCTCCATGAAGCTGGGCTACGATCCCGCGCACCGTTAGGTCGTCTTCCGCTCACGCCCCAACATCGTGCAGCCCGCCTCCAGTGGTGTCGCGACAGGCGTGTATGGAGGGACGAATGGAGACGTGTCGTCTTCAGTGATGAGAGTCGCTTCTGCCTTGGTGCCAATGATGGTCGTATGCGTGTTTGGCACCGTGCAGGTGAGCGCCACAATCAGGACTGCATACGACCGAGGCACACAGGGCCAACACCCGGAATCATGGTGTGGGGAGCGATCTCCTACACTGGCCGTACACCTCTGGTGATCGTCGAGGGGACACTGAACAGTGCACGGTACATTCAAACCGTCATCGAACCCATCGTTCTACCATTCCTAGACCGGCAAGGGAACATGCTGTTCCAACAGGACAATGCACGTCCACATGTATCCCGTGCCACCCAACGTGCTCTAGAAGGTGTAAGTCAACTACCCTGGCCAGCGAGATCTCCGGATCTGTCCCCCATTGAGCATGTTTGGGACTGGATGAAACGTCGTCTCACGCGGTCTGCACGTCCAGCACGAACGCTGGTCCAGCTGAGGCGCCAGTGGAAATGGCTTGGCATGCCGTTCCACAGGACTGCATCCAGCACCTCTACGATCGTCTCCATGGGAGAATTGCAGCCTGCATTGCTGCGAAAGGAGGATATACACGGTACTAGTGCCGACATTGTGCATGCTCTGTTGCCTGTGTCTATGTGCCTATGGTTCTGTCTGTGTGATCATGTGTTGTATCTGACCCCAGGAATGTGTATATAAAATTTCCCATTCCTGGGACAATGAATTCACGGTGTTCTTATTTCAATTTCCAGGTGTGTAGTATTAAAGTCTGGTTGGTGGAAATACAACTGGGCCGAGTTCGAATCCCGTGACAGCCCCCAAATTTTTCACCTCATACATTCCAAAAAAAAAAAAAAAAAAATTACAAAACTTTAAAAGTTCAAGAGATTTCTTTGACTAAAGAGGCAACATCATTCATTATTCAAATTGGCTGGGAAAAAAGTGGGTTCCATATTACTCAGTTGTTGTCTATCACGGTCTTAATCGCCTTTTGGACTTTTTTTTTTTTATTTACCCTTCATTTATACAGCCTAATATCTTAGCGACTAAATTAGGCCCTACATATTAATTTTTACATTGTTGATTACATAGTGTTTTGAGATTTGTACAAAATATTTATGTGCAAGGAATTTGGCATACAGTTCCATTACAGTTTGACTTACCGTCTAATTAATATTACATTTGGTCTTGCTTACAGTAATTACAGTTACAGCTGCTATTGCAAATTTTAATGTTGTATTGAATAACAAATATCGCTTATTGTTGTTATAGTGCTAGTGGTTTTTATTGAAATATTCCAGTTATTCTTAGAGTATCCCATTATTCAGTTAGTTGCAGTTAACCCAGTTTGTACATATCTTTCTGTAAACTATCATGTAGTTATACCGGATACTGGGTAATAACAATTGCTTATAAGTAACATTCACTTAATTTTATGTTCTCAGCCACTACAGTCCTGAGCCAGTTCGCATTTGCAGCATCCCGGCTTACCATTAATATGAAAATTAACTCCCAAATATTGTTATAATTCATTGTGTATTTGTGAAAAAGTCAATGATCATTCCCTCTACATCACAAACAATATTGTTTTGGACTCCACTCTATCTTTCGTCTTTCCTGCGAGCGTGTTGCTGCCACTCCAGGGAGGGTGCATTCTCCGAGATGTCTGTGACCTCTATGGCTGAATTACTGTAGGTTGCTCTCTTCTTGTCTTTTCTTATTAAAACTAGTGTTGTCCTTTCCATAGCTCGCTGTGCCGTTCTGAGTATTTCTTTCGCAAATTCGTTTAGTGCCCAGGTCTTACAGCCGTAATTCAGCACAGGAAGAATGCACTGGTCGTAAAATATGTTCTTTACATAATATGTGGGCGTATTAGATTAGAGGACAATGAAATGGCTCCCAAGAGCTTACCATCCCGGCTTGATGTGAAAGAAAATTCCTTGTCTTACATCTCCTCTCATATTTATTATTTGGCCAAGATAAAGTTACTCACTGACAATTTCTAAAGATATATTGTTTAGTTGAACATTCCCCTCTGGGGCCCATTGTTAGACATAGCATTTGTTTTTGAAAGGTTGATGCTTAGGTCGGTAACTAAGGTTTGGAGTTCATCAATATCATTAGCCACAAGCCCAATGCCTTCAGCGAATCTCAAGTTGTTAAGTCGTCGGCCATTGATTCTCAGTCCTTTTTCTGCCCATTCCACCTTTGACATTGCCATCTTTAGGACAACTGAAAATAATTTCGGAGAGGTGGGATCAGTTTGCTTAACACCTCTTGCGATGTGAACGTTTAGTTTGTTATTAAACAATATTTACTTAAACTCTTCTGAATTATTTTCTGCCACCGTTGAATTGAAAACCATAGTTGTTACTGGATAAACAATGGCTAATCAACAAATACAGGCACGATGCGAGGTAGCGTATTGCTGTTATTATTGTAATCTTTGGAAATAATTTTTGTGTGTATTTTTGTTTTTTGTATTTTTGTTTTTTGTTGTTTTTTGTGTTGTTTTTGTGTTGTTTGTGTGTGTGTGTGTGTGTGTGTGTGCGGATTTTTTTTAATGCATGTACTGTATTAAAATTAAATTAAATTCAGCAACAAGGTAATATCCCTGTTTGTGGCTTTGATCACATCAAAGTCATTAGGGTCTGCAGAGGATTGGATATAAAGAACGGGAGGGAATTTGGGCATGGCATTTCGAAGGAAGCATTCGGCATTCACCTGAAAAGATTTTGGGAAACCATGGAAAACCGAAATCTGGATGGCAGTGCTGGGATTCAAAGCTGCGTCCTCCCGAATGCAAGACCTGATCGTTATCCTCTCACCCAACACATTCGGTTTTTATCGGATTCTTTTTCCTCTTGACTGTCATATCTTTTTTACACAACATTCTATCTCTATCAACATCTCTAGCTGGAACAATTTCGTCTGGTCTTACCAATAATTATAATTGGCAATCGTCTCAAAAACCACAAACATTAATTTAATTCATCCATACACACAATCCTTTCTGAAATTCTAGATTCTCACCACAGCATCCAGTCAGTATCTGACATGATAAAGGGGCTGGATTGGGAGTCATTTGAAGGCAGGAGGAGGGTGAAGAGAGTGTACAAGGCAAGACGTATGTTGGTGAGGAGGCGTGGAAAGATACTTCACGAAGAATTAGAAATAATGCGTGGGGGAAAAAAAATTGACCATAACCCATAGCCCACAAGTTGGTACTCGATTTCATGCATATGGGAGTGGGTTTATATATAAGGTAAGGGAGTCAGATATCGGAATGAATTACCAAGGGAAGTGCTGAACAATTTATCTAAAATATTGAAATAATCCAAAATTAAAATTCATAAATCGCAAAAGCAGATGGTTGGGAGGATTTATACTCAAAGTATACAACAGTAATGATACGAAGAAGATGTAACGGGTAAATAGATGATTATAGAAATTGCAACTGGAGCATGCCCTCCATCGCAATTAAATTAAAAATATTATAAAATTTTCTCTGTGTATGATCAATCTTGATTTTAAGCATAAACAAATGTTTTTATTATTATTATTATTACTGGCGCTTCGACCAGTACCGCGATAAACGTAATACTGTATTCAGTTTAAAATGTATTAAAATTTTAATCAATGAAGCTATATACTGTATCTCGGCCGATATAGGTTTATTGACAAGGACACGGAAAGGAAATCGATCATGGCCTTTGTGTATTATCTATCCCGCCATCGCTCGAGAGATTTTGGGAAAATCTGACAACGGAACCCTGAACCACCGTACGCCATTCTATCCTGTAGATGCGCAATGCTATTGAGATTTGTCAACATCAAAAGATTCGGCTTACAGTTTTCGAGAGCAAATACTGCTATGGATTTTCTAAGTTACAAGTACAGTGAACTAAACCGATATGTTTCATTAGTTCAAAACCATTAGGCAGTAAATTAAGCGTTTAACTCTAAAACACATCATAAGGCTTGGAGACAACGATAAGGATATGCGGTCAGAATTATTAAATTTACACACGTTGCAATAATTTTTAACACTAAAATTTGATGTACTCTTGTTGTACCAGATGTCAAATGCTTATAGTGTAATATAATCTAGAGATTATCTAAATAAAAACAATTTAAAAAAAAAGTTGTACATGTATATCCGTTAATGGTAAAAAGAACCGTACATCTGTTTCTAATTTTGTGGGTACTGTTTTGGGGTCAGATGTAACCATGCATATTTCTTTCATCTCTTTGTTCGATTCTTTTGATGTATAAAATTGACTAAATTCATGTAATTAATTATAATTATTTTCTGTTTGAAGCTGCGTGTTTGCTTTATCACTCTAGACGGATTCGGTATTAGGTGGGTCTTTGTAATCATTTAGCCGAATGGCTGGTTTTCCCACATTTCCATCTCAAATATTACGTAATATGGAATGGAGTTATCACTTATCATTCAGAACAGAGCCTGCACTATTCACTGATAGATTTCCCGCATCTATCAGGAGTGACAGAGAGAGCTTGGAAATAAAGAAGGCTTTGACCTAAAAACAGAACGAGCTCATTCGGTAAAAAAAATCCATGTACTTATTAGTACCTTATTTTTCTACCTACGCGACCTTTGCAGGTGTGGATATTCTTCTTGTTTACTAATAAATGTAAGTGTAGATTTATAAACACATTAAGACATGACAAATCCGGAAGTTTCAGTATGAAATAATGGCTGGATTCTTTAATCAAAAATGAAAAAAAAATTAACAGCTTTAACCCGGAAAATTATTATCAACGTAATTGCTAAATAATATGCTTATTTATTCACAGTTACGAAACAAGCAATAATACGAATCGCACTTTCATTTGTAAAGTGAATTAGCTTCTCCCAACGCAATTAACTGTACAATAGTGTCCCAGCTCCAATACTGCTTCATGTAAAAGGACGTGACAACACCTACAATATGCTAGGGATTCAGTATCTGTCCGTAAATTAGAAACGGGTTCGTTAAAATAAATCAGCAAATCTGTCAGCAGTTCATGAAGTCTTTTTTTCTCAGACCGAAGTAAACGTAAAAGTTCACTAAAATGTAATAATCACTGTCGCAATATTACCATTAAGTCACATATGTAAATCTTTATCTGCAGTAGAGTAAGTTGCTGATCAATTTCATTTCTTCTTCCTGTTGCCTTTCTCTTAATCCATTAGATTCGTGAATACTTTATCTTGGCTAATTGAAGGCTACTGGCTGTACGCCAAGTCAGCGTCTAGACAATTAGATTGGGTACAAAGAACGAGAAGGAATTCGGCCAGTGCCTTATGAAGGAACCATCCCGGTGAAATCAGGATGGTCGGACGGAGATTCGAACCCACATCCTACCAGAGCGTTACCCCCTACACTCGGTACAAATTTAAACTGATGTGGGTTTTCCCTGCCTTTCCCAGTGGTGGAAATATTTACGTGTTTATTATCTTGGATAAATGACTGTAGTTCTTGTATATCCTGTGTAGTGAGTTATTTGTAGAGTTCGGATCTTTATGACCAAAAAAATAGAGAAATATGCAGGCAAATATGACCTTAAAATTGGTAAATATGACCTAAAAATAACAAAATATGACCAGAAATTTAAATTTACTATACATCAAAACATGCTCAGTTATACATCAATTATTTTATCTAGTAATGTCACTTTCATGTAGACAGCATAATTTGTTTCCGTCCACTCGCTGCACTATTGGGAAATTAAATTTCAAATCGTTTTGTTGAAGACACATTAATTTCAGATAATTTACATAATAGAACTCTTTCATCTGCACTAAAATACTCCTTTCTAAATTACCTTACGTAACTTCGCACTTTCAGAAAATTTTAGTTTCGGCATGGCGGTAGGTCTACTCACTTATCCACTACAGATTTAGCGATTACTGAGGATATTTCATTGCGATATTTATTGACGCGGATCGACACAATCATGCTTCTGCTGCATTCTCGAGATTAAAAGGCAAGTGGAACATTACGTTTAGAGAGTGAATATATTGTATAACTTTAATTCTTGTGTGGTGAATTCTGACTACAGTGAAAATTAGTTTTTTCCCACCTGTATGGCAGAAGTACAGTTCCGTTAATAATTATCTTAATTTCTTCTTATCTATATCTAGCGAATTCCCGGTACTATTATAAAATACCAGATGTTTCCTCAAAATATGACCATGAATATTATCGAAATATGACCAAAACTAGGAAAATGGTCTGAATATGCATTTATATGCTATATAAAATATATTTAAATACAATCAGAAATGTTGAATCAGTGTTTAATTAAACATTTCAGCTCAAAAAGAAGGCCGGAAAAAATATGACTTGTCCAAAGATCCGAACCCTAGTTATTTGTGTTGTGAATGAATCATATGTGGGAGAGAGGGGAGAGTGAAACAGGGTGCTGGCCCATTCAGGCCTACTTTTTCAAAATACATCGAATGTACCTCCATACTTAACGCTCCCATCTGAGCATCAGTAGTATCCTACAAGCAATGAGGATAGGTTTGGGATTTAACCAAGGACTTTGATACACAATCTGATGACTAGGAATTGTGAACTGCTGTGCCAGTCCTGATGGAAAATTCTTCGACCACTAGGACTTGAAACAGCTAACATCGTGTCAAACGTCGGGCACCATCACTGTTCCTCAACTAAGCCAACGGGGCGGGAAAAATTTCTCTTAAGGCCCGGCCACACAGAACGCGACAAGCGACAACGACACGCGATATTGTGTCGCGGCGCGACGTCGCTATTGTTGTAATTCACAGTTTTGAATCGGGACGGTCACACACAAAGCGATCCGTCGCCGGGCCGCCGCCTTTGTCGCGGCGACGAGCGACACAGTTGTACAAAATCACAGAATTGTCGCGCGACAGAGCGACATGGCCGATGAAGAAAAATTGATTTCCACCGCATCCGACGGCCACTACTTCAGGTGTACTAAGAGATGCATATAAAAAGATTTCCAGCTCATAAAAAATAATTTTTCGCATTCAGAATTGTATTTTTTATTCTTAGTTTCTCACTTTGTTTGTTTGTTTACACTGTAATTATTTAAAATAAATAATACTTGTATTTGAGCCTATCTTTTTATTGTGAAATACATTGTCAATAATAAATTGTATATTTTATTGTGAATATTTTACTTTGTGACGAAACTCCTGGTTTTAAGAGTATTTCTTAATATTGACCTCCACGCAAACGACACAGCTGCCTGCAGGGGGGAAGAGCTGGGAAGTGATAAGATTAAAAATCACTTAGAGGTCAGGGGCTTTGGCCAGGGCGCTAAGATTTTCGGGCCCCGGGTAAGGATTATTAGCCCCCCTCCCCCCCCCCCCAACAAAATTATTTATATTAAACTTTTAAAAACTTTTAAATTTTAAGGCAAAAAAATCATATTACACTTTTTAAGCAAGATTTTTAAAGTTTTATTTTTATTTAATTAGACACTCTGGCAGAGGAGCCCCCTTCGGGGGCACAGGCCCGGGATACTTTTGCCTCGCTTAACCCCCTAGCACCGGCCCTGGTTTTGGCAGTGTCGTTTTTGTTTTGTTTTTAAGAATATATATTAAATGAACAGAACATACCTCATACTGTCATACAAATGGCTAATCTTTCTATTGTACCAATTACTTTTCTCCAGTTCGTGGTGCAATATAGTTGATTTTAACAGATTGCGTATTTTCTCGAAGCATTCTCGAGACATACGAAAATATGTATAAAATCTATCTTCTTGTGATACCAGTCCCCGGCAAAGGCGGTGGTATTCACCAAGGCATTCTCTCTTCTTATTGATGTCAGGAACCCAGACCATTTTTAGTGCGAACAAAATAAGTAGAGTCTCCTCATCACTTGACATGTTTTAAGAATTTCCTAGCCCAAGAAAACTTATTAAGAAAGAAATAGAGAAGTACAGATTTCTTCGCGAGAGAGGGTCTCACTGGCATTTGTCGCTATGGAGTTGTCGCGTCCTGTGTGACGTACCAAAATCGCGTATCGCCGCGACGAGAGAACGACCACTTGCCGCTGTCGCTTGTCGCGTTCTGTGTGCCCAGGCCTTTAAGCTACTTTTTTTGTAGTGTTATCAAAGGAAAATTATGGAACAGCTGGCCACGGTTGGAACAACAACTTCTTTTCCGATCTGATATAAATAAATACAAAATTTTGTGTAAATCTAATTATTAGTAGGCCTACCAGTTACTCGAATGTGAACAAAATCCGGCACGGACTTCTTGAAGGAACCATATATATATTCGCCTTTAGTGATTTAGGAAAACGCCAGAAAACTAAAATCTGGAAAGTCGATACCAGGATCGAACCTACGTTCTGACTAATGACAGGTCTGAATGTTAAGTTCTCATCTTCCACGCTGAGTGTACTACACAGTAAGGTTAGCTGGACTGAATGCCTTGATTAGTTTCTTTGTTTTTCATTCAAGTCACGCCCGAGATTAGTGATCGCCCAAAAAACTACGTGGCTCGGTCTAGGAGGGGGGGGGGGGGGGGGGTTGGCTCGAAAGCTACGCTGGACTATAGAGATGGGCAGGTCCGAGATTTTAAAGGAGTCGGGTCCGGATGTACATCCAGCGCTGCGGACCTGCATCCAGGTTCCGTGTCCGGACCTGTATGGGTCCGGTTCTACAATCGGGCGGGCGGAGTGTATGGCGGAACTGGATCTGTGCGGACCTACATCCATTACGTGTCCGGCGGAACTGCATGGGTCCGGTTCTACAATCGGACGGGCGGAGTGTATGGCGGAACTGGATGTGTACGGACCTACATCCATTACGTGTCCGGCGGAGCTGTATGGGTCCGAATCTACAATCGAGCGTATGGTGGATACAAATACTACCAAGGAGAACTGCAGTATGAGTTACATCGTGTTCATCCATTAATTTATGAAATAAAAGAATATTAATTCCGATAATTTTGATTTATTTTTGTCTGAAACTCACAATTGCACATAATATTATAAAATCACAGCATAATCAGACTTGATAATGATAAAAGTAAAATTTCTGTGGGCTTCTATAAGAATAAAATGAAATCATTTCTTAATAATGTTTTAGTACTACTAAAATTTTTTTTAAAAAATCGAAAGTCTTTGATTTTTTTTTGTTTTTTTGTTTTTTTACTAAAAATGAAATTATTTAAGACTCAACATTTTGAGATAATTATTGCCTTTCCACAATATACCAGCTTAAGAAACAGTTTATTATAAATGAACAAAAAACAAAATTTCAAGTATAACTTATTTTAAATCGTGAGCGAGAAATTACGTGAGATTTGTTCTTATATTTTGTATAGTGTTTTGCTCTGTATACTATGTGAAACTGTTTTGATTGAGTGAATAAAACGTTGTCGTGAGTGCTAAATCGAGTGCGATACAATGCATTTTAATCAAACAGTAATATTTATGTTTTGCCAGCTACCATAACGTGTTTTTGGTGCTTTCAAAATCTTTATTTTATTTTGTGCAATTTCAGAAACTTTTAATTTCTTTGTAATTTTATTTAATATTATTTCCAATTTAGTTGAAAGTATTTTTAAGCAAGATTTAATTCTTAGTAATAATAACCGATTGTTTGAGCCATTGTTAGACGTTCCAGAAAAGGCTGGTGTGACGTTTTTTTTTTTTTTTTTTTTTCAATGTTCGATTATAAAATATTTCTGTAAAAGCTGCCAGCAGAGTCGCTCGCAATAATGCCACATAATCATTTATATATATTACTAGCTGTTACCCGCGACTTTGCACGCTTGGATTTAGAATTTGATTGCTAGAATTGGATATACAAAGCTGAAAATTATCTAAGATGTCCCAAACAACACTGAGTCGGCATAATATGACGGGAACGCCATTGATATACTATTCTCTCTTCGAACCTGTCTCATAACTAAAACTGTTATTCATATTGGAAAAAATAATCCTATTTCGTTCGTAAATATAGAAAGCATTTCCTTGTCATCGGTATACACATATATTCGTCAAAACGTAAAAAAAAGATGGAGACTCACGTTCGCATATACAATATTATTAGTTTAGATCACACAAAAACTACTTGTGGAACCAGTATACCGTGAATAATGTTAACGCTTTCTACCGCCAAAGATTTGCCAGAACATGGTATCCTTATTATAAAATCCTACTCGTGGCTCAAACTATGAAAAAAAAATTAATAAAAATATTTGTACCCAATGGGATTTGAACCCGGAGCAACGCTGGAGGTTAAATAAGAAGCAACCTCGTTACCTCTACACTTCCCTAACATTGCTGGAAAGAGTCGCGTATTACAAATATAGAGAGATATTATGCGTTTGTCTTTCACAGTTGAGATAGTTTTCGTAATTTAATGACAATATGTTCTTATCTATACATAATATAGTATCCCATCTCGATCCTAATGTCAAACAACATCTTCCTGTCAAATTTCATCACGATCGGAGTATCCGTTTAGCCCAAGGAACGTAACAAACAGCCATAAAGACAGACAGAGTTACTTTCGCATTTATAATATTAGTATAGATATGTATAATGTTCCTTGGAAACTCTACGAACCGTGTTTCTGCAATAAAGAGATGTTAAATGTATTGTTTGATTTGTCCTTAAGCGATCAGAATTGAGAAAGTTAAAAATTCTAGAGACTTTGTGTTCAATCAAACAGAACGTTAAAAGTTTAATAATACTACAACGCATTAAAATTACAAGTTAAATTATAAGTCCATGCTTATTTAGCACGTAAAACACTCACCTTAGAAGCACGAACCCGACCAATAAAAATGTACCACCGGGTTTTAGCTACCCATTGACATTTAATAGTTATTGTAATTATCTACTAGTAGTCAGACATTAAGAAATAGTTTTTCATTTATAATCTCATCTTTAAATAGAATTGTAATCCAATCGTACAGTAAATGACAAACTCTTCAGAACACAGATTTCAAATCGGAACTGTAATGAAAAATTGCGTTCCAGCTCCGCGTTGCAGGTCCGGCCGTGGTTCAACCTCCGGCCACGCGAGAACTGTGGCGCTGTTACAGGTCCGGCTGGAAGCAGATCCGACAAGCGCTCGGATGTACATCCATCCCTCGCGCAAGTGATACGGGTCCGCGGAACTGCATCCATCCGGACCTACCCATCTCTACTGGACTACGTGGGGAGGTGGGGGGAGGGGAGGGAAGTGTTCCGAGTCAGGCCACGTAGCTTTTCATTCGTATTATTTGTCACAGCTAAAACGAGTTACAGAATACGCAACAGCATGTAAATATTTATTTCCGTCATTTAACTATCTCCGTTTGATCGGCTTATTCCTTCCGCGTTAAGTTGGCAAACCCTTAGCGGCCGATCCCGGCAGCGTAGGGGTAGCGTGCTTGCTTCTCGTTGCAGTGGTCGCCGGTTCGAGTCTGGCCTAGGGCATGGGTGGTTTTATTTAAATGTTGTATTCGTCTTGTGTCGTCCTTACACAAGAGAGAAAATAATTACACTTATAAGAAATATATACATTTTAAAAAAAAAAAAAAAAAAAAAAAAAAAACTCTTATTGAAGGTCCAACCTTTTGGTTCTGATAAGAACCGTTAGGTGACATGAGGATTACTGTGTTCTGGTTGCCAGGAGATCCTGTAGGATTGTCTGGCAGGCCGACTGTGTAGACTATTTAGAGTTAGGACTGGTCATGGAAGATCTGCTTCATATTTGTATACATGGGGAATGAGAGATTCACCGAGATGCGACTGTGGTAAGGAAAAACAAACCATCCGTCACGTGACATTTGACTGCCCACTTCGAGCCTTCAGGGGATCACCGATAGATTTTATTAACATATCAAATGAAGCTTTAGATTGGCTACACCATGTTAATTTTGAATTTTAATTGTAATTAATGTTAAATTGTATTATTTTTGTGCAATGGCCATAAGCTAAATAAGTAAATAACTATCTCCGTATGTAATTTATGATAGTCTAACAAGAGAAAAACAGTAAAAAAATGTCTGCTAGAATCAATAGGGAAAAAAGCTACATGCTACGCGGGGAATAGAGACAAAAGCCACGTCGAGCTACACGTGGAAGGGGGAAGGGGGGCTTCACAGAGGGAAAAATGGAGCTACGTGGTTTATGGACGCTCCCTTTAATCATTTTGCCCTAGGATTGGGACTATAAAGTCAAGTCATTTTGGCACACGGAAGCCATATAGGATTCGGAGTTGTAGCGTTGAGTCTTGCGCGGTACTGGCAGCACGATCTGTTCAGCTTTCCCCGTGCAACTCTTACAACAGCGCAACGAAAAAAAGTGTAGAAAAAGGCGTCTGTTGAGTTGCAAATTGCGGAAGAAGTAAACATTACGTACTAAGTGGAGTTACGACCCGTCTTTAGTCTGAAGCAGTGAAAGTGGTACCTCTCCTGTCTGTGAAGAAGCTGCACGCATTCGCTTCACCCAGTAAAGGGGAACTATCACCCGCGTGTGTCAGGTCTGACATCGTTTCTTCGTGTCCGGCATTCGTTTCACGCACTGAAGCATACTATCAGAAAATTCGTCTTGACCCAAAACATTCAGCTCCGTCTCGATAAAAGAAGTTGATCTTGCTTAGGTCTAGACGCCTCCTCAACGTCGATGTCATTAAAGGCAGGAGAGGATTGGGATCGAGGAACTGGAATAAATTTTGGGATGGCTTTGTAAAGGAATCATCTTAACACTCGGCTCGAGTGATTTCAGGAAAATAAAAATCTGGATGACAACAAGGATATTTCAACCGGTGACAGACCCGAAAGATACCACTCATCTACCGGGCTTGGTTTGACCTTACTGAGTTCCAACATCAGAACACTAGTCGGTCGATAACTTCATGAGATCAGATAATACTTTCCTCCTTCTTCTGACTTCGTAGCATATTTATAACACAAACGTTAAAGAAAGATCTGAAGCTCACTCGGCATACAAGTTGTATTAAGAATTGTAGGGATTCTCACAGAGTGAGGACGTTTTTTAGATGGAAGATTTCAACGGCGGCTCTCTTCTCCTACGTCGATTGATATGATTGTAGAAATATCTAAAAACAGTGCGTTCAGAATTCTGAGGGAAATCCGAGTCCTATTGAACAGTCTTCTCACATATTCATTTTTCAAACTTGTAATGTCCAGCCTCTGCTGTCATTGATTTTCCATCACCTCTCCATTTGTGAGACATTTCATCCAGCCGTTTTGGAAGATAGGGAAGGTTGGCAAATTCCTGCTGGCGTCCTGTTGTCGGCGAGGTTGCTTTGTTTGACGCAGGTAGAGATGCCACTCCCGGTGTGGTCAAGCTGTCGGGGGCACTTGGGGGCTGGACCCCGTATAGTCCGCATGTGTGTGTGTGTGTACGCGGACTTTTCAAAGAAACGTGGAGGACGCGTTTTTGTCATGACATCATTTGTAGTGCGGTTTTTCGTCATGTGCTGCCTAGAATGAACCCATCTAGTTGGTGGATGGCATTGAAAGGTGTTTCATCATTGTGAAGGAAATATCGTGGTCACCGACAGCTTACTCCGTAACGATAAGTGATAAAAATTCTTCTAAACATTTACCCAGTATACTCCCAAACTGATGAAGTTTCATGCTCTCCCTAGCCGGGAACAATTTGTTTATTATCTGTCAGTTTCTGTTCTTTTTCTTTGCTGGCTGAGTTCAATTTTGTGTGTAATCTTAAACAAACATGTATTTCTTTGTGTTTTATTTTATAAATGTACTCTTTTCTTTTAATTCCGCACTCGTGTTGTCCTTTTGTAATTAGAGGGTGTAATTTAAATTTAAGCCTGTTTTTTTTGCAATTAAAAATAAATATTAAATGAACATTTTTTGATAATTAAAATCTTGCATCTCATGCACGTAAATGTTTTCTCGGCATAACAAGCCTAGACATTTCAAACTGAAGCTAGCACAAGTAAATTACTGAAAACGACTCCAGATGACGATTGGCTAACAGTGTCGGTAACACCTACAGATCTCTACATGTATATACTAGTGATGGGCAAACCGATTCTTTTTGATGAATCGTTTGGAATCGATTCACTCCTCGCTGAGAATCGATTCTTTTAAACGACTCCCCCCCCCCCCCCCGAAAATGTATTCTATATTCGCCACTGGCTTGTTTACGAGATTTTCGATACAATAAAAGAAATATAGGCGGAAGAAATTTCGGAAGGCGAAAATACGGTATTTTTTTATTGTGATAACGATTTAGTCACTGAGATTAACTGTGGCAATGACATTGTCTCACGAACTCTTAGATACTGATGTTGAATATGGAGCTTATACACTCAAATGAGTGAAGCGAGTTATATAAAATCCTGGATACATACTCTTAAGATAATCAGAAATATACCCTAAAATTCAATGAAATAAAGCTACTGGTTTAAAAAATATTAAAATATGATCTGCAACTCGGTAAAAATCCTGCCCCCAGTGACAAATAAATACCACAAAGAATGGAGACTGATGTGCTCATTCTTGGCAGCGGATGCATTATTAATAAAGACTAGGCAAGATTATAAGTGTAAATGTAAATAATAAATACCTGAAACGTGAAACTGGACCGGTGACTTGAATATAGTGAAGCACAAAAAGCAGGCTCTCCACTAACTATTTGAGCGCCTTTGCGCAATACCGATTACGCCGCCCCCTGTCTAACTACAACCAGTGGTGGATCTGGGAATTTTCCGAACCGGGTCAACAAAATGTGAGATTGCCACACTGTGAAATTTTCAAGGCTTCCAGCTAATTGTTGTCAAACCTCATTACTGATTCTAAGCCTTGTTGCAGATTGTAATTGTCGATTGAGATTGTTGATTTTGTAGGTGGCATGTTTGTTACACGTCTCGCTAGAGGGCGTCCATAAACCACGTAGATCGGTCTTGAGAGGTGGGTGGAGGGGGTTGGAAGGTGGGATTCCGAGCCAGGCCAAATAGCTTTTCATTCATATTATTTGTCACACTTAAAATGAGATACAGAACACTAAACACCATGTAAATATTTATTTCCGTCATGGAAAAAACTACGTGGGAAGAGGGGGGTTAGAGACATAAGCCACGTCGAGTTACTTGGGGGGAGGGAGGGTTCAAAAGAAGCCAAAATGGAGCTACATGGTTTATGGACGCCCCTTACATATGCTCCAATTTGCCGGATGGTGCTTTTCTTAAGTTAAACAGCGTATCACTAGCATTTTACCCACAAACCAATAAATCAGTGTTTGTTTAAATGGCATAATTTAAATTTTGTATTTATTTTCTTGGTTTCAGTATTAGTATTTTGGGGGACGTCCAGAAATTACGTGAGGCTATTTTCCGGAAATCTAGACCCCCCCCTCCCCGTTGGTGAGATTTCATGAGATTTTCACGGAACCCCCTCCCCCCAGTTGTTCGACCAGGAGAAGTTTCGAGACTTTTTTTAGCTGTCGTGCTCCCCGAAAGAATGATACCCCCTCAAAAGCCGGTTTTTGGCCTTGTAAACTGGTATTTTTTACGTTTTTTTAGTTCTACACTCGTTCAAGTTCAAAATTTCACGTGAGATATCCGTCGACCCCCCCCCCCCTTTGGTGAGATTTCGTGAGATTTTCCGGACCCCTTCCCCCCCCCTAAAAAGTCTCACGTAATTTCTGGACGCTCCCCTATATTCATCGACGGCACTGTTCCCCAACGTCTTTTCGTTTAACCTTTTTCCTCGTAGAAACCTCACCAGCTGGAACAGTATATATGCCGCTTCAGCACCTGCTAATTTTTGTAATGGTCCAATTCATAAACTTCGTTCATTTCTATTGCAAAATGTTTGCATTATCCACAAAATTAAGAACTGAAGAACAACTAAAACACTGATGAAGTTCGTATGATAACCGGACGCGCTCCATCGCAATTAAATTCAGTACTCGATGCATTCGCAATTTGAAAAACCCACGCAAAATGGGAATAGCAGATGGCTCTGAAATCGGTATACTTTTCCCTGTCCTCAAATAATCGGGAAATACTTTATTTGTGGTAAAATATAAAAGTTATAGGACTTATAATTCATTGATAATTTATTTGTAAATCTAAATCTGTGTTGTGGTAGCATCTATAACAGTCTGGAAGGAAACCAAAAACTTATAACTAGTTCCAAAAACACTAGAAAAATGTGTATTTAAGGAAATAAATTCCTAAATTTAAAAAAAAACTTTATTTCTGTAATATATTTTTAATTTTCCTGTTCCAAAGATAAATATACTTTATTTCCTTACAAATAAGTTGCCAAACCAAGAAACACGCCGTGGGAACTAAGATTGTGAATCGAAAGGAATCACGAGTTACGCAGATATCAAGAGTTAAAAAGAGCCGAATCCATGGAAGAGTCATTAAGACAGAAGTGAGCCGAGAGCGAGTGAGCCGAGAGTCGTAAACATTGTCGAGTTAACGACTCGGAGTCGACTCAGAACCTGGACGAGTCGGTGAGCGATTGCGCAACAACGGCTCCGCTCCGGAGCTCCCTCTTAACAACTCTTGAGTGAACCGTGACTCTTCCAAGTGAGTCGATTCCGCAAACGATTCTTTTAGACGAGTCGACTCTTTGAATCGATTCACGATTCTTTTGCCCACCTCTAGTATATACATACTCTGCAATTCAAAAAATTGTGGGTGGTAGAGGGTGCTTTGCACCAATACTAATCTCTACTCCGTGCAATCTAATATCGATTGGTACGAGGAAAGAAAGAATTTATATAAGAATCAATGCGTCACCTTATTTCTCTAATCTCTCCTGCCATTGCGGCTCAAATAGGTTGGCGGACAAAGTATTTCACCGCACTCGTAAATGAAAGTTGATGTAAGCATGTTTACCACTAAGTTTAAACGAAACCTACGTCATCGGTTTACCAGAGAATTCCAATAAATCTACAGTAAACGTGCAAAACCACGATTTCAACGAAATCGTTTATTAGCGTTATCTCCCTGCACATATGTTTTGCACCCCATTCACCGGTCTGATTACCCGACTGATTTCCTAGCTAATCACCCGACTCATCGCCCGAATTTCACCCGACTCATCACCCGACTCATCACCAGACTAATCATCCGACTGATCACCTGATTGATCACCCAACTCATCACCCGGCTGACAGTACTGCGATTCACACATTTTTCCAACTGAGAGATTTAGATTGGAATTGGGATTTTTAGCTTCTTTTGTAGGACCCTTCGTTACAACATTATTGTATTTGCGAATAAAAATCTTAATTGTGAAATATAGCACGAAAGCGCTAAAAGCGAATTCGCAATAAACTGAAAGGATTTAACTGTTCCGATCGTCATTTAGTATCAGTTATTTTTATATTAAACTGCCTCATATTAATGAAGTTTTATGGTTGCCATTTTCTACATTACTCTTAGCTAAGTTCTGCTGCTTACGGAGGCTGATAAGATCCGCAGCCAAGCAATTCGCTCGGTTAGTTATATCACAAACCGTGTATTTACGTTGCTCGTATGACATGGAGACTTCCATTCACGACAGAGCAGCGGCGATATCGTTGAACGTTCATTCGACAGGAGCTATGTTAACATACCATCCCATTCATCCTAATTTGGCATTTCCTGCTTTTGCTACAATTAATTTACACCAGCTATGCCGTACTTCCTTAACATATATCATGAATGGTTGTATTACTGTACCTAAGTGAGTCATGTAATATCAAACTATAAATGTCCGATAAATTGAACATAACAATTTGCGTTCTAATTATTTTGGGAAATTATGCGTCAGTGATATATCATTAGCCAAATACCCTATTAGAATTAAAAGGCAGAAATAAGTAATTTGTTGCTACAGTGAAAAGTAGACTAAAAAGTTGTATTTCCAGGATACAAACAGTTGAATTGACGTGGTCCATATCTGCTAAAAGGGAAAATTACAAGTAAATGTTCAAGTATGACTCATTACGTTCTAACAATAAGTTCAACGCATCGATCGTTATGGATGAGCGGTAAAGCTGATGCTTTGCATTCGGGTGGATGCTGGTTCGAATCACTGTTCGGCCTTCCAGATGTAGGTTTTCCGTGATTTTCCAGGAAAAATGCCATGGCCGAATTACTTCCCGTTCCTTGCGCCCAGTCCTTACTCGCTACTAATCACCTCGACGTCAACTAGCCATAAAGCCCTGTGAAGGTATAATAACATCTTGCCAAGCAGGCTGGGTCTTTTCGTCAGCAAGGAGTCAAGATGAATATACTTACTTGATAGCATTACTTCTTTGGACCGCCAAAAAGTACTATTTTGTCATCTTGTTACAGAAAACCATTCTGAATAATAGTTACACGTTACTTAATGAGGCCTAAAACAATTAAATAGTCCACTTTGTTATTCCTCGTCTCGACATAAGTTCTGTCCTATAAGTAATGTCCCTGTATTTGCTTTCTTTAAGTTCACGGTCAGTTGTTAAAGTTCATCGAAGCAATGAATAAATAATGACTTGGTGAACCACATTACTCAGTGATTCACTTCGTTAAGTTCTTTCCAAACTTGAAAAATGGATCTCAACAATAAAATAAAATAACCAATCATATCATAAATGCGGTATTCCAGAAATCCCTGTTAAATTCTTGTTTACTGACGCTCTAGAAACTTTATAAACCAGCATTGTGTACAATTGGTTCAGAAGCTATTAGTTAGGGAACAAATAAGTGACATACATACAACCTGTGAGTCCAACGATACTATGGATCGGCAACCTGATTCGATTATTTTCTTCTCAAACAGCATGAAAAGAATGGACTCAGTCAAAGGACTTCTTTGGTACTGGCCGACGAAAACACCTAAATGATCTAATACCCTGGAAACTTAGTTAGTCACTACACTCGTTATTGACTTAATTATCGACAATGCAGCAGTTAGGATATAAAAAGCAAATTACGGTACATTAGTAATGAAACTATTCGAAATACTACTATCGATGACCAGCATTGAAAATATACCCCCAGTGTAGTCGTGTGCATTAAGGCGCCACACATTGAACCTGGAAGGTACAACGGACCAAGCTTCAAATCCGGGGCACGCCTTACCGTCCGTAGTGACTGCGGTTTTAGGCAGATTCCCATAATCACCTAGGCAAATGCTGAGACAGTTCCCGAACTACACCTCATAAACTACACATTACACAAACAAAAAACACTTATCATACAAAAATACGGATTAAACGTTTTACAAACAGATGATGACTCGATAGTACTCATGAATGAAGAGATGCGTGCAAATAGAAAAAATCCGGGAATAGTTATCTAAAAGTTGTTTAAAACAGGAAAACTAAACTTTCAGTGCCTGAACACCACCTACTGGTGGGTAGGCTACATGTTCTCAGTATGTATGATTTTCTGATCTGAGAGAGTCACAGGAGAGAATAATCTTGGAACCACTACAGAATCACATTCCACCTAGAGTAATTCGATACTACCTCACGCTAACGAGTTAGCTTTGCAAACGCTAGTTCCTGCATTAGATTCCTGCTAAGGGGTGGAAGTTTACAGGAACATAATATGACCTTTGCCTTTGCTTCTTGTATGTGATTCCACTTTAAACTGTAAGTCAAAATAGGACACAGTCGCAATTCGTTTCTCGGCTTTGTGTCATGACCAGCAATCACTGCATATTAAACCTGTGAGCGGACTTTACCTAGGGACTTCTTTGCTAAAATATCACGCAAAAACCCAATTTCGATGGATTACCAAATCTTAATGCTTAAGATCTAGCTTAAGAAGGCGGTAGGACCTACCACTGTACGTGAACGGTAAAGCAATAAATGATAACCTGTTCGTAACCTGAACAGATAGGCGCCAAAGATGACGCTGCGTAAATACACCATTTTACAATCTGAACAGATACCCACCAAAGATCACAGTACTTCAAAGAGAAACACTACTCTCTTTGGATAATTCTGTTGCTGACTGAATATCTCTGGTTATTTATTTCTTCAGTTTTCCGAAATATAGTACGTTAAAATACAACTGAAAACATAAATCAAACCTTTCGGAGAGCTGGCAGAAATAGGATATACGAAAGTAGCTAATGCCGTGGAAACTTCTTACATCGCATTTATGTTTTTCTTGTTACTCGGCATTAACATCATGGATAAAGCAGAATGCAATAGTAATGACATCAATAACATGCCAATCTTGAAAGAAACGTATACGATTAATACATAAAAAATAAAAAATTTTAGGGTTCATTGTCAGATGACGGGCATCACTTCACGAAATTGCGATTCTCTCTTCCTTACGTCTGTGAAATGTGAGACTTCAATTGATATTTAATTTAATTTAATTGCGATGGAACGCACGCTGCGGTGACAATTTCTCTTCAGATCCATTTTGCCCTCTACGAATTTCAACTTTAAATACTTTCAGCGTTTTTCGTAAATTATTCACCATTTTTCTTGGTAATTTATTCCAATCTCTGTTCCCCTTACGTGCAAAAGAGAAATTTTCCACATCCTTATGCCTGAAATCGAGTGCCAGCTTGTGGTGAATGTCACCTTATCCCTTCCATGCACCAATATCTTTCCATACTTCATCGCCAACACTCCCAGCCTTCTCTTCACCATCCTCCTGCCTTCCAGTGAATCGCATTCCAGCCCCTTTATCCCGTCCGTTACTAATTGTGTTCTGCGGTAATTTTCAGGGACAATCTAGCAAATAATTCTGGTCCAGACTGTATTTTCAACATTTCCACAACCTCCGCTAATATTACTGCTAGGAAATTTACCGTTCCATACGCCATAAATTGAATTTTGCCTTACGACTGACAGAGGGACTGTTGTGAAGCGTTTGTGAGTGCATTGACTGCGGCATTGAGCACGTGACGTGCTGGTTTTCCCGTTTAGATAGCGCATGTGTTAGGGACGTACTAGAAAGTGTTCCTAAGACGGCATCACTGGGCCACTTTCTTCTGCCCGTCACACTTCGACGGCCGATAGCTCCGAGTCTCTGCATTCCTGCTCGCCCTTTTTGGTGTCACTCAGTCTTCCCCGACGGTCAGTGCCCTGAGCGCTCATAACTACTTCGTAGGACAGATTTGAAGAGTACTACATAAGCGTACTTTTCACTGTTATTCTAGGAAAAGGGACAGATTAATTTCACACGTCGCTATCACTAATACAAAAATTTCGTATTACACTCTGTTAGCTCCAATTGATTAAAACGGGTAGAGCAACTCCTAGGGTTACTATTCTTGACACTATTGGGTCTCCAGTTAGCGTGTTATTTGTTATTTACATTAGGCGCTAGTAGTTGTGAGGCTCATCAGTACAAGTCCCACGTGAAAAAGTTAAGGTATTTACTTATTTGATTTATCTATACCTATACTGCTGTTTAAATCTGTTACTTTTTTGTGGCATAACACAGTGACGAGTTAGACTGATAACGGATTTATGAATTCCCAGAAAGATATAACATGTCTAGCATTAGTGAGAGCAGATTCGCAGTTGTATACCACATTTTTTGTAAGGACAGTAGTGAGGGGTGGAACGACGAAACTACGTGTAGAAACAGTAAATACTTTTTACGTTGTTGACTCATCACAGAGTTTTATCAATTTTAGTAAATTAATTACTACAACCTACAAGTCAACCAAAACACGCAGAAGAACTTCACTGTTCAACGTAGACGAAGTTAGCGCTAAAAATATTTGTTAATAAATCTGTATAGTTTGTTCTTTAGAGGCTACTATGAACATATTATTTGCATGTGTATAGTAACATTATATAACTACCATAATTTTAAAGAAATAACTGTATTTACTACGCAAAGTACAATCAGTCTCCGAACTAAAATTGGAATACTAAAAATTTTTGGTACCCATTAATCGAACTACTACCCGCTAACACTTGTATTATTATTATTATTGTTATTATTATTATTTTTATTGCAAAGTGTAACTATTCACTATTAACATCCAGGAATGAATATGTTTTTGTCCAAAAGCCACAATTCTGGTATCTTAACCATCTGTTGTTGTTCATATGTAGTCGTTACTCCTGTGTATACTGACCACTCGAGGAACGTAACATGTCTGCTATCTGTTCACGAAACTTGAAAACTACATGAGCAGTGTACTTTTCTGTGAAATGTTCAGTTTATGACTAATGCGAAGAGCTACCTAATTACCGTAATGAGGAAGGTGGGTACAGGTTATTGGTTGCGAGCCCCATTGTTGGAAGAAATTTTCTTCGTTGGACACTTAACAGTAAGTGAAAGAGAGATGACGATGGTCGATTCCGGACCACGAGGATTCCTGATTTAAATCTCAAACCTATCCGCTCAGGCCATACGACGCTATTGATGGTGATCGTCCGTCAGATAGTGACGATAAACTTGATGACTCCCTTTTGTCTTACGGAAGTGATGGTCTGAATAGTACGGACAGGGTTTCACTCTTTCCATGACTTCATCTTCATACACACTGCCTTTGAACACTCCACAATTAACAATAGTCTTACACACATACGGAGGAAAGCAACTGTCTGTCCTACCTCTGTTGCCTGTGCCTATTGCGGGAGAAGCTAACCATGATTCCAGTTGAAATTCAATAATCAATTCACATAAAAATTTTGACTGTAAGAACTAGTGACTTCTTCGCGTAGCGTTGAAAGCTTCAAATAGTTTTGCCAATAGCTGATTGAAGATCTGATTGAGATACGTTGATTCCGAACTGTGTACATGACACCAGATGTATCGTTATTCACGTCAAGAGCATCGTATCAGGTTGCTCTTCCAAGATCCCCCATAAAATGAGAAAACTCTACAATGGTAGCTCAGACCCAGACCCTCTTTCAGCTTCTTTTCTTTCAGTCCGATATTCTTTCACTGTTTGCTGTTCCTTTCAGTGGTGTTGAGGTGCTTTAAAAACTTGAGAGAAATTTCAGGCTCGATGGCGCCTACTTCCATTTTTAGCCTAGTACTTCACAACCTATGCCTGTAGGGGCGACGCCAAGCCATATCTCCACCTTCGCCCGCTCTCAGGCATCATGTAATGAATCGACAATTTCGATTGCCTGATCGTGACTTAATTTTCGCCACGCATGGCAGGTGCACTGTGCATATACCGCGAGACAAGAAGGTTGCAATCGATTTTACTATCTCGCCTTTGGTGGGGCAGTGGTTATGTTAAAGTTATACCGTTCTTTAATCCACCTGATGGCTTTGAATAGATTCTTTTGTGATTAAAAACACGGCCGTCACCTCCACATTAGGAGTCCAACAATACGAAATGATAAAACTGGTTGTTAAGAGCTCACTTTCATTTAATTTCACCGACCTATATAAGTTCCCTGAACTACCACCGGTATTTTAATGAGTCAATTTGACCGTTAAACTCATATTACAGGTTTTAGCCGAAACATAGTCCAAAGTGAAAAAACGATCCACGAAAATGTTCCCCAAAAAAATCAGCGCTACGCTATTAAGATTATTTTGATAGATTTAAGACACATTTACCGAGCGTGGTGGGTGAGTGGTTAACACTCTAGCCTCGCATTCGGGAGAACGGCGGTTCGAATACCCGTCCGCGCATCCAGATTTGGGTTATCCATGTTTTTCCCAAGTCATTCCAGGCCGCGATGCTTCCTAAAAAGACAATGGCCGAATTCCTTCCAATTCCTTGTCCCCAGTCTCATCCCGCCTCTAATAACTTCGACGTCGACGAGGCGTAAAGCCATAAATAAAAATGGACACTTTTCAACTAATTTTGACTCGAAATACGTAACGCGGATCGGATACTGAGTCAAAGTACTAAGACCAAAAGAAGCATTTGATAGGCCACCTGGTAGCACACGTCAAAGCTTCTCCATCCTTCCAGAAACACTTAACATTCACAAAAACTACTTTAAAAAAAATTACTTCTTCAAACTTCACAAACTATACAAATGATCCACAATAATTCCTATTAATTTTACTATTTTGAAAGATAGAAAATGTTTGCCGCTTTAACTATTTATATCTAAAATTCTCGTAAAGAATTATTTTAATCCGTCATCCAGTGAACGTGCTTCCTTGATAATTTTATATTACTACGCTTTCCATAACCTTCTTACAACTTGCCACTAAGGGAGCGTCCATAAACCACGTGTCTATGTCTTGGGGGGAGGGAGGGTTTGGGTAGAAAGCTATGATGGGTTACATGGAGGGAGGGGGGGGGGAGGGTTTGGAGCCAAGCTACGTAACTTTTCATTCATATTATATGTCACAGTAAAAATAATGTACAGAACACGCAACAGCTTGTGAATATTTATTTCCGTCATTTAATTATCTCCGCATGTAACCAGAGAAAACAGTACAAAATGTCTTCTGGAATCCATAGGGAAAAAAACTACTTGCCATGCGGAAGGGTGGGGGCTGTTGAGGCAAAAGTCACGTCAGGTTACAGGGGGGGGGGGGGGGGGAGGCCAAAATGGAGGTACATAGATTATGTACGTACTCTTACTGAATTACGAAATAAAACACAAAAATACTTTAAAATTGCTCAAAATCCTAAAAGTGACCTAAACCGACCCAGAATGTCTCCAAAGCATTTCAGAATTTTGGTTCTGTAAACCCGTTTTAACTGACTTTTCTATTAATAAAGCGCTAAATCATCAAACTTCTGTCACATCACATTTAGTGTTAAAGAAGAAGTACGGAATACTTTTAATTTAGCTCTCCATCTTGTTCCGGTCAACATGCTTAAGATATTATTACGTGCGGATACTTTCTCAGTAGTTTCTGAATATCGGATCTCTGTGACCTAAGACTAAGAATAGTACATTGTTAACAGAATATTTAAAAAAATATAAAAAAGTTAGCTTAATGTATTGAAGAATGGAATTTTTTTTAATGACAACAGGAAGAGTAAAGATTTCGCCACTTCTTTACGTGCCGCCTAGTGTAAACATTACGAGTAGAATTAGTTTCAATGTGAAACAAATACTCTTGACATGTAAGACAAACGTATTGCTTGTCTACGTAAATAATTGCAGAAAAGCGCTATGGCGATGACCTGTACATGTATAGCCGTATTTGAATACGCTCTTCGAGTCTAATCTGCCTTCATCGTTTGACACTCATCTCTGCGCAGATGACACTCCTCACTTACTGGTAGGAATAAGCAGGAAGCAGACTGCGTTCATTTCTTTAGATATATCCTTTCGGCTTTATACCTGTCAGCTTTATTCTGAGTGAAGAGCACCATGGTGCTGATGCGGTAAGTGGGTTTCCTTTTAATTTCACACTAACAAGCTCGTGAGAACAGTTAGCAGCCCACTTAAGCTGTCCATTCACTCTCAAACCAACACGGGCACTTTCTGTTTGGGATCCGGAAAACTTGTTTGAAGACACGGCGGCCGAGTACTTTCACTTAGCCTCTTCGTTTCACAAGTGCCGAACTGATACGCACTCTGCTCAGGGTATGCTGAAAACGTTCAAATCAGTATATTAATAATAAACGTCAGATATGAGAATTTGTGTATCACGTTTTTTGTAGTTTTTTCATAATTTTTTGATAACTATCTGTATAAGGTTTCATTCTGTTCATTCAGAATCAGTGTCCTCGAAACCAATAGTCATCAAACAGTATCTCAACTGGTACCGAGACTCGTGTATGATCGGTAACGCTCGGGCCTGGCATTCGGGAGATCGCGGGTTCAAATTTCGGTTTTCCATTGTTTCCTGAAATCAACCTACGTGAATACAGGGATGGATTCTTTTTTATATAAAAATATTGTTGAATTCCTTATCGTTCCTTAGTCCCATCTTCACCCTGATCTAGTAACCATGTCACCGATGAATCGTAAAACCCGAAACAAAAATAATATAGGAATCTAACGGTATGCAGAATGCATTCCTCTGTTTCTTCCTATCTTAAATTAATCTCGACATAACCATGTGGACTTACATGCTGTTTATCTGCCGCAAATAATTTTTGTCTTTCTTTCTTAGGGGGCGTCCATAAATTACGCTAGGTGAAAAAGGGGGGGAGGGGGTCCGACCAAATCTCACCAAGGGAGAGTGGGGGGTCAACGGAAATCTCACGTGAGGTTTTGGAAATTTTTGTTGGACTGTAGATCAAAAAAAAGGCGATTTTAAGGGGGTATTTCGTCGAAAAAGTGGGGGTATAACCGGCTTTGGAAGTTGCGAGGGCGATTTATAGGGGGGGAGGGGTCTCACGGAACAGATCTCACCAGAGGTTCGGAAATCCGGAAAAACACCTACCGTAATTTATGGCTTTACTTCTCATCAACATCGACTTAGAGGCGGTGTGGGACTGGGGACAAAGAACGGGAAGGAATTAGGCCATGAACTTTTTTAAAAGGAAGCATTCGCCTAGAGTAATTTGGGCAAACCATGGAAAACCCAAATCTAGCTGCCCGGCTGGAGTTTCGAACCGGCGTCCTCCCGAATGCGAGAGCTGAACGTTAATCGCTCACCCACCACGCTCGGTTTTGTTTTACTGTAAGGTTATTATATTTGATCGTCCTTTATTACCGCTAGTGCGCTTTTTTCATGCTTTGTTTGTCCACTTAATTTTCAACGTACTGTTTTAGCACCATTTCTCCAGTCCAGTTTTGTTTCTTTCCGGTATTACTCAAGCCCAAGACACACTTCTAAAACAAAATGTACTACACACATACCTTTCCAGAATTTTTTTCTTTATTACATATGCAAAAATATTTTTCTTTTGGTGAATGAATGTGAGATTTTCCGGTGTATGAACTGTATAAAATGTTCTGGGGGGAGTTTCTTGTTTTTGAATGACCATGTAGGAGCAGGAGCGGTGTTCAACTTATCAAAACCTGCAAAACATCTTTTTACGTTTCCAGGATCGGGTGCTATATACTTCGAATAACCTTCTCTATCTGCTTCTCGGTTTGTGGATATGTGACAAGATTTTGCGAACATGGTGAATCAAGTTATAATGCACTGTTCTCTCGGAAATTTTCAAAGGACAGAGCAGACACATTATTTGATGATTGCTACTTTCTATTCTAGATCGTTTCATTAAATCTCAGTTCCTTTAATGGTTAATTCATTATCTCTCCCGTATTGACAATAAATTCCAGTGGCAATTCGTTGCTGTATCGATACCACGTAAATATACACACAGTTATACTTCCGTATCACTAAACTCAGGCTCAAAAGTGGAAACACCCAACATTGGTGATGATGATGTTGATCACTAAACTCCGATAGTTTTAACCCGCCGTACGTTTCTCTGAAGTGCCGATAGCTCCTTTTGACGCTGTTGACACCCAGAAGTCAACTGTATACTGATTGTTTCTAGGAACTTCAACAGTAAACGCCTTAATCTGAAACTTGCTCACTATGTTTTATACCACATGCATTACAATTTTTCTGCTACTATCAGCGGTATTTTTCGAAAGTAGAAAGTTATGTTTACGTTTCCACACGAAAGTGGGTATTCATCATTTCCTATTGTACAGTTATGCTCGTGATAAACTCCTTAACAGAGAGAGTGAAAGTGAGGGTTGTGTATTATACACCTAACAGCCACTGTTCAGGCGAAAGTGCTATAAACATACGACAGTGATTGTGCTTTTGACAGTGCTCATGTTTTAGTTTCATGAAAAATGGTAATTTCCATCCCAGAAAAAGTTAACACACGGTTAACACCAAATAATGTATACCTCAATGACGAGATGGATAAATTTAGAGAAACAGATGTTTAATTGAGAAGGATCAAAAACGCCTGCGGCAAATACCAGGTATTTATTGTGACCTTGCCTGATTTATTTCCATTCGGACAAGGTCTGGAATTCCACATAAAACATCCTTGGCAAGCTATTCCAGTTCATGAATTTTTTTGTCGACACAGCGCAGCCTTCAATTTCTTTCTGCTAGGAACCAATAAATATAGCTAACATTGACCTATCCCGTTATGGAATGGAATAAATGATTCAGGGTTAACTATTAGAGACAGCAAATTCTCGGAATATACATTGCCGAAATAATAGCAATTATACCTAGCGCTGTCCGTTTCGTGTGTAGACAGTCGTTATAAATGCTGAGAGGTCTCTGTGATGTCTGAAACCAGCCCCAAGACTCCGCCAGGTTTAACATCCCGGTACAGATAGATAACTAAAACGAAATTAACTTCCAAACAATTGCCAGTAGCGACATGACCACGTTAAGTCGTGGCTGCTGAAAGATGGTCGTTCACTCTAAACTTTCTGTATTCAGAAGGAAGTTACATGAAACTTCAGAACCTTACTACGAATTTCAGTAGTTATAACTGATCTTTTTCTTAGACATTGCACGCTGTTCTATCACAGAACGTGTCGCTGGACTCTTGAGTGAAATGTTTAGAGCAAGAGGCAATAGTGTTATTTACGTTTTGTGTTATTTGTTTGTGATTTGCGTTAATAACCCAAAGTCCCAACATTTGCCTATATGATTACGACAAAACTAATTAAAATCGGCTCAGGACGGTCTATATGGTACGTGTTTGACGTATGGATGCGGCTAAACATTGAAGTATCTCGTTATGGAATGAAACAATGTGACGAGACATTAATTTGTTGATGTAGTGCTTTATTTGCTGGAAAGTCGGTTAAAATGGATTTGCAGGAGTATAATCATTAGGTTTCACATGTTTCGGAACTATTCTGAGTTCATTTAAAGCAGTTTACACCTTAAACAAGTATTTCCAAAAGGATTAATTGTTTAGGAAATCAAAAGAAATTGTTTAGGAAATCTCGAGACTTGCAGAAACGTTATCATATGACGCAGTGCACTATAAAAAAACCTATTTCTCGATTTTTGTCATCTGTGTCGCGGCTCATTTTTTGGCGGTCGCAGACTTGCGCTACTTTTAGGTTCAAAATTGGGAAAAATGTCTTAGTGCTAGCAACTCAGAGGTTGTGGCTTAGTATTTATGTATTTCGGACCACATTTTTGGTAAGTATTGAGGATGTATCGAAATTAGTTGGTATTGGTTGTAGTGATTGTTGATATGGTGTCGGCTAAACTGAAGTGTGTGGCGAGAACTTGCAATCTTTGAGAAAGGAACTCTGACATTATATGTCGGGTCATTGATTAACTAAAGTGTCGCTGATGATGGGGGACTTTTTATGCGGCTTATTAATAAATTCGGACTGAACTTTCAAGCAATCAGCCCACTTATCATTTCATAATGCCAAGACACCAACACGTTGTCAAAAAAAAAAAAAAAAAAAAAAAAAAAAAAAAAAAGAAAAAAAACCTACGTGACATTGACTATCGATTATGATGGTGCTTTATTAAATATTTACCATCGATATCCTGTTATAAAGTATGATGTGCGTGACAAGAAAATTACAAGAGCAAGGTATTTCATTTATAAGAATATTGAATGAGCTCTAAACATATGAATTACCAACAGATATTTTATACCCAACTAACAGGATTCTGCTCTTAAACTATTCCTGTAAACGTCAAAACATAATCGCTGCTGTTAAAATAAAGTGAATTAAGGAAATAATCGTTAATTGGTTTGTAATTATCACAGAAATCGCTTACACAAAAAAGTAAGCGAGGTAAGCAACCAACTTCGATAAAGCACAGAGGTTAGCAGCAGAAATTTATAATCATGTATGAACTTATTTGTATCTTTCTTATTGTTAAATATATTCCTTCTACAATGAAGTCTTCACGGGTGTACTGCCGAATTGTGTTTTCACACCCGTGAAGACTTCATTGCAGTTATTCGTCATGAAAGTCTCGGTTCTTATATTCCTTTTTATTTAGAAATCAAACCTGCGTTGTATAATGAAAGTTTACTTGGCACTGAATTTCTAACTCCTTCAGCCGCATATTAGATCTTTGGTATATTACGAGTAACAAGATGGTCTCCCGACTACCGTTGTGTTGTTGACGCAGGGGGCGTGGCGTGAATATTGAGATCATGGTCGGCAGCTACCGGAGCGCGGGCAGTGGCGTACAAGGATACAAGTCCTACTGCAGACTAAACTCCCTCATCGACAGTGTAACCTCAGTAAATTTTTATTTTTCTATGGCCTTACGCCTCGTCGGCGCAGAGGTCATTAGAGGCGGGAAAGGACTGGGGCAATGAATTCGACCTTGGCCTTTTGAAGGAACCATCCCGGCATTTGCCTAAAATGATATTGGAAAAACGTGGAAAACCAAAATCTGGATGACTGGAAGAGGATTAGAACCAATAATAACATCAATACTTATTAGCTCACAGCATCCAAAATATATCCACCCTTGCTAAAAGAAAAAATTAATTAGAAGTAAATAACAAAGCAGACGTGAACAAAAGCTGAAGAATTATTTGAATGACGAGAGAAAGAAATGTCATTGGTTTTAATTATCAGTAAAAATATGTGTCCAAACACTAAGAATAAGATGGTGAAAGAATCTCACAAAAATAATTTGACGAAAACCCCATAAGTTTCCGTTTATAATTGTTTCTTAAGATAAAGAAAACCGAAACATAATAGCCGTCTCTTTCCTAACCCACGTAAGTCATTTACTTCTGGGGAATGGCGTAATATATGTACATGTGTTTGTGATATATGTGCTAATTTATTTACATTTTATTTTATTTTACTCCATATTGATATCACTTCACGGTATTTCTTGCTGCTCCATTGCTCCTTAGAAATTAGATTGAAATAAGAACATTACTTGTGTCTCATCAGTAGAACAAAGAGAAAAGTTCTGCTTTGACTTGATTCGCTTCGCAGCTATTTAAGATGAAAACAGTTAGATTACCGTACTTTCAAAATCCTTCATTTATTGGAGAAGGGGAGGAGGGAACATACCAGAGAAGTAAGGGAATTGGGTTACAAGACTTTGGTCAGGCCAATAGTTGAATATGGTGGTGTAGTTTGTGACCACATTTTGGGTACCAAATACAGAAGTTGGAGGGCGTACAAAGGAGGGCTGCTAGGTTTGTTCGAAAATTAAGGCAGAACATAGTAACTGGAAGGATAAAGGAGCCATATTGAGATTCACTGGAAGGAGGGACAAGAGAGTGTTGGGCGTGTGCTAGGCATATTACTCATAGTTTAAAAGATGCTGGTGGAATAATTAAAGAGTAATGTATGACCATGACCACAAGCTGGCTCTCGATTTCAGGCATAAGGAAGTTGGAAAATTTTCTTTTATTGCTAAGGGAGTAAGGGAATTGAATAAAGTGCCAGAAACGCTGAAAGAATTGATAGTTAAAATACGTAAAGGGCAAAAGTAAATGGGTCGAGAAATTTATACGCGAAGTATTTAAGATAATAAGAAAGATAAGAAGAAGAAAGATGTAGATATGGGACTGGGGAACAGAACAGAATACAGTAAAAGTAATGTGAGGAGAATGTTAGGTTCCTCAGACGAGGTTACACAACATCTGAAAGGTCACGCAACGAGTAGAGGAACTTTCCTTCTCTCCAAGGTCGAAAACAAACGAGCAGAGGTTTGAATCAACAAACAACGTGATGAGCCTTTTACAGAATTGACGGTTTAACACGAGAAGTGCATGATGGGCAGGGAAAACCCTAAGGTCTTTAGAACCGGCTGTAACTTCAGACGTCTAATTCCTCAAGACTCGTCTCTACACTGCTCTCTACCAGCCTTAAGCTTCTACTGTGGTCAATCTGACTTCCATCTCCGACTAATGGAAAACTAAAATGTCAACCATCACCCAGAAAACCGTTGCAGATACTGTACAAATTTCATGATAACTCTAACGCATGGATCATTTTTGTTGTAAGATTCTAAATTTGGAAATTTTACACCACATACTTCCCTCAATTACGTGCTCTAGACAGATATACACGTTGTGAGTAAAGTATTTGTAATATGCGCACGTGATGGAGCTAACAAACGTAACGGATGACAATTCGCGAATGTGTGTGTTGTGCGGGTAGCATATTCTCACAGCGAGTGGCGCAATGGGAGATATTTTTCTGTCATAACGTATTGACGAACGTTGATTCGAAGACACATAAACAACAAAACGGAAAGTCAGAGCCGGACAACATGTGTTTAGTTTAACAGTAGCCACATCTCGTTATATTCTTCTGTATTAACAAAACACTTGATTTAATTGCCGACCCATAAATTACCCAGAAGTTTACTTTTTCTATACTGATCAGGCCATCTGACATATTTCATTTTGTTGCGTGGTCTTCTGATTTTTCTACTACCTCTAAGCTTGTACTTCATAGCCATCTTTGGAAGGTGTTCGACGCTCATTTCTATTACGTGTTTCTGTCTTTTTTTATTATTATTATTCTGCTGCGAAAGTCTCTAATATGTGCCTTGTTATTTTATTGCGAGGGTAGTATTATTTGCTCTTTCTTTTAACACTTCTCAGAAACTCAGCAGTTTCTATTCGGCTTCTGTCTTTCTTCCTAAGGTGCGATGTTTCACTTCCATTCAAAAGTTTTGGGATGTTTTATAGAACTTCAGAAGCACTTTCAATGACAATTCCTATTACGGTGTCTCCCAGAAAGCTTTTGTTACTACTGTTCCTGTTCCGAACCTTAATGGCTAGTAACATCGAAATAGCAGCCTTAACTGTAATTTACTTACCACAGCAAAAAATCTAAATTCATCTAACTTGCTAATTTCTTCCCTAGCATGATAGTTCTCTGCTTCAGCTGATGACGGGGACTAGTACAGGTGGTATCTATGTTATTATAAATCTGCAAGCTAGCTATGTCTGTCTGTCCCTTTGTCCAGACAGCACGCAAAAAAATTACAGAACAAATATGGATTGGGTTTTATAGTTTTAAAGCGTATGATGTAGCTTAAAATCTGCGGTATATCTCATAACCGTACACGACCTAGGAACGAAGTAAGAAATGATAATTCGATCGTAGCGAGAACAGATAGGCATCAAGGACATACTGCATATCAATGCTTCGTCACAGATAAATACTCCACCTTTTGGATCCTGTTAATATTGTTATCACTTCGGTTTTCTGAAATATAGCAAGTTAAAACACACGGAAAACGTTACTTAAACCATTACATTAAAGATTTGCATTATAATAAGAGTAAGCAATTATAGAAAATTTATTCTACGGAAAGATTACAAAGGTACTAAATTATAAGAGAGGAGTTTATTATTCTAGGACACATCAGTGTCATAAACATTCTGAAAGTGTAAAGCAGTTTGTAGAAAACAAAGAAGTATTTAAAGAATAACTGGGCGATGATCTTATTGGCAATTCCCTCTACTTCTCTCAAGAATTTGTACAAAAGAATGTAACGTTACTTTTGGCAAATTTGTAAAAATTAATGTTTATTTTCCTTTTTTTTGTCTTTGTAACATACATTTTTTTCATTATGACCATTATTCATCTTTTATGTGTATAAATTAACTATTACATGTTTCACATCCTCACAAGGGATCTATAGAACAAGAGTAATAAATAAATTAAATAAATATTATTTGCTACTTGAAGAAAAACGAAAGGGAAACGCAAAGGAGACACGGCGGGAAAATAGTAGCTGAGAGATAAATTTACAAAATCTGTAGGAAAAACTTGTATCAATTTACAGAGAGTAATAGTATCCATATTTTCGTGAAATTCCACATCTCGCAGTTCGCTGCTGACATCGCGTCTACGGCCGAGGCATCGAAACACTGTTAAGGCCATGTGATTACTTTAGAGGTAGTGATTGGTAGGGGACTGTAGCTCCATTTTGCCTACAGAGAACCCCCCTTCCCACTTCCTCCCCCTTCCCTCAGATAGCCTGACGTGGCTTTAGCTTCTACCCCCCCCCTCCCCCCGCGTGTCACGTAGCTATAAAATTACATACGGATGTAATTAAATGACAAAAATATATATCCACATGCTGTTGTGTGTTCTGTATCTTATTTTAACTGCGCAAATAATATGAATGAAAAGCTACGTGGCTTGACTCAGACTCCCCCCCCCCTCCCCCCCACACAGCCAGCATGACTTCTACCCTTCTCCCCCTCCTAGACCGAGCCACGTAGTTTATGGACGGTCCGTAGGGGGCAGCGAGGGAGCCGATGCAGTGAGCCGAGTGCAGGCAGCCGTCGCTTTCTCGGCAGGCATGTGGCAGCCCTGCCACCAGGTGTTTTGAGCCGCCCGCGCCGGTGAAAGTAGCTGCAACCAGCCGACCTCGCTCATCCGCCACCAGCGCAACGTTGTACCAATCGTGGAACCAGAGACTAGCACCCACAATCTCACTGCGGCAGTAGAGTCGATGGAGAAAAATGTTTTCCCTGCATACCAGCGACATATAGTAAAATCTGGTATCTACGCGGAAGCTCAGTGAGAATAAATGTAGAGGAAGAGGAAGTAAAGAGAATCAGTGTTGCTCTTCCTTTATGTAGTAAGGAAGTCTCAGCTGACGCGCCAGATTTTTAGTTGTAAGATATCATTATTCGCAGTTTATCTATGCTCTAGTAGCTGAGTGGTCAAAACTTTTGCTTTCGAAAGCTCAGGGTCCGAACACAGGTTCGAAACCCGGTTGGGGTATGAAACTTTAAGACATGTAATTAATCATATGAGCTGCATCACGACGCTTCGTGATTCGGATTCTACGCTAAACTGTGGATCCCAGAGCAAAGGAACTGGGCGTGTTACCTCTGACACAATGTCTTAATATGCCTCTTTCGGGACGATTCAACCAACCTTCAGGTTGTATACTAAAGAGATACTGAAGAGATCTTCGAAGGATAAAGTTATAGAATAAATATAAGCAGACATCTTATCAACAACATCATGTATTTTGAAGATATGGTTGTTAAAGTGAATAATCTTCCTTGGTTCAAACATTTAATGGATAGCTTAGGTGAATGGAGACAAGAGTTAGGCCTGGCTATTAATATCTGCAAAATCAAAGTCATGGCGTTCTTAAGAACAAGAGAGCGCGAAACGCTCAGATTAAAAGTATCCTATTACAAATACTTGTAACATATGCTACCACCCCAGTTACGAAATTAATTAATTTGTAAATATTATTTAGTTAAGTGTAGTTAATTATGATGTAAATATTGATTTTAATAATGTATATAATGTAATTAGGAAGCTCGAGAAATCCACAGATTACCCAACACATATCTTTGGTCTGGTGTGAGACACAGAAAAAGAAACTGTGGGAAGGCGCGCTGTCGGTTTGGACTGCGAGTGTCGCAGTAGCAATATATGAATGTATTAATTATTCGAGAAGTGACATATTGTAATTGTGTTTTTTTTATCGAGTGTCTGCGAGATTTAGTTTGGTTATTAAAACAGTTGACAGTACATGCTAACAACTGTGTGTTGTAATTTTTCTGTAGAATTAGCGATCCTTTGATTGAGCTATTTTATGATGGTTGAGTATTATAATATTTAAAGAAGTGACCTCTACTATGTTTATTTGGGTCAAAAGACAACATATTTAGGGCCACATCGTCATAAGACCTACAGAGTTACGAGCAAGTTAATTAGTGGAATTTGCTCGTCTTCGATTGGATAAATTTTAATCGTATGGAGGTTACATACTTTGTAGCTGTTTCGGACGATTTGTACGACTCGGAACAAGGGACAAGATCTAGGACCGAACAAACTAGAAAACAATTTGTAAGCATGCAGGAATTCTTTACGAGATCCGATCTCAACCCACATCATTAAATACGATATTTTCTATGTTCTTCTACTCCATTGCGAAATCTGGACTCTAAGAACTAAAATAGAAAAGAGAATTGATGCATTCTAGATGTATTTATATCATCATATGTTTCGTAAATCTTCGACAAAAAACGATCCCAAACAAGGAGACAATAAATTAGAGGTATTCCAAAAACGAACTACTTATGATCTAAAAGACACACCCAATATAATGTCATATTATTAGATGCCAAAGATACCGAAGGGAAAATACAAGGGAAACACTTTGGTCACAAAGGAAAGAATAACTCATAGTTGTGAGAAACATCCATTTTCTGTTTTGTGGATTCAAGAAAAATACAATCAGAGAACCATGGACATGATGCGGTAATAGATTTTCTGTTTGTAAACCATTTATTTTAACTTGGAGATAATTTCACAACACGTCGGTAGGATTACTGTAAACAGTTAGGACGCAATTACGACCATGTCGACGCACCCAAAAACCACAACAACAACAACAATAAAAACCGCCATCACGGTCATGACGATATCTGATAAACTCTCACCTGTCTCATCTCCCAAATTGCAGCAAAGATACTTCTAAATCTGTTGGGTGATATAGGTAACCACCATTTGTAGGTCTTTGACTGAGGTAGATAAGGCCCTGAGAATTCGATCGTACAGTCCACAAATAGTTGCTCTAAAGCAGGGGTGGCCAAACGGTCGATCGCGATCGACCGGTCGATCGCGGCTATTAGTCCAGTCGATCGTGGCAAGGTAGCTCTTTTGTTTTCGGAACGCGATGGGCAATAGGCGGGAAGCCTGTGGGGACGCCCGTTGGTTGACGACAGTGACTCCCGGAGTTACGACACCAACGTAAATGTAAATCACGATTAGACTCTGCATCGCATCTTATACGCTATGGATAAGTGGTTGAAGAGAAACGCTGAAGGAATATCAATCAAATAAAAAAAAAAAAAAAGAAATGCTTCTGAAGGTTCATCAAATAAAGTAAGATAGTATATTGTTACCACCACACCTGAACAATTTTCATTCGCTAACTATGTGCCATCATTAAGAAAATAAAATTTAATTCACATTTAATGGTAGGATATTTCTACTTTTATCAGTCCTGGAGTTGGCAATGTAAAAAAATGCAGTGGCAAAACAGAGGGTTGATAATAAATGGAAGAAGTCTCAACAACTTAAGATTCACTGATGATATAGTTTTATTCTCAAACAGTCTGGAACAGCTAAACGAACTGATAAATGAACAAGAGGAAGCTGGCAGCGAAGTGGGCCTTAAAATAAATGTGTCAAAAAACAAAATCTTGCAAAACAAATGAGCAGACATGAAAGATGCTGGTATTGAGTCCGTATAATAGTACATCTGCCTTGGCAAACTGATCAACATGAATGGCGACCCAAAGCCTGAGGTCTCCAGGCGCATGAAGCAGGGCTGGAGAGCAAACGGAAGAAATACCAAAGTTTTTAAATCTAACATGCCAGTACATCTTAAAAAATAGATATTTGAACAATGTGTCTTACCAGTCCTCACATACGCCTGCCAGACTTAGGCCCTAAATAGTCACACGAAACAAAAACTGAGAACTGCCCAGCGAAGTATGGAAAGAGCAATGCTAGGGTTTACAAGAAGAGACAGGAAAAGGGCCGTGCACATACGTTCAATAACCAAAGTGACAGACGTCTTAAAAAGAGTCATGACCCAAAAATTGCAATGGACCGGTCACATTGCTCGGAAAAGAGATGACAGATGGACTGCGGAAGTTCTGGATTGGATACCAAGGAACATGAAAAGAACAACAGGAAGACCCCCGGATCGCTGGGATAAGGATATACGTCGAGTTACAGGCGTGGACTGGAAGAGGGTGGCTCAGGTTCGATAAACCTGCAGAGAACTGCAACAAAACTACTTAGAATTAAATTGTATTATGTAGCTCGTTGGCTTAAAGAGGCTGCATCCTGAAATAGGGATTAATAAAGCTGTAATAATAATAATAATTATTATTACTATACGAATTATGTAATTTACATTATAATTTCATTTTTTTAGATCCTTGAAAAATGTGATCCAAAGAAATCATAAACTTATCACTTACACCAAGAATTCGAACTGGACTACTTCTTTACTACGGCGAAAGAAAACTGTTGTTGCTTGGTATGCAATACGTCCAATACCAAAAAAAGGAAATTTAGAGCGACATTTTAACATAATGCACAGTAAATATCTGCTAGACTTCCCACCTAACTGTGAAATAAGAAAGAGTTAATTCTAAGCATTGAAATTGCAATTAACTGTCCAAGTAAACGTGTTTTCTAAGCCTATTGAGCAAAGGAAAGCTGCTGCTGAAGCTTCTTTCCACGTAAGCTGCAGAATTACATAAAAGTGCAAACCTTTTTCCGATGGAGAATACATCAAGGAAATTTTCGAAGCAGTGTCATATTCTCTGTTTCTTGAATTTCAAAAATAAAATGAAGATAAAGAAACTATTCATGGTTTACAGCTGTTTAAAAAAACTGTGATGTGCCGTGTAGAAACGATGAGTGAAAACATAAACGAACAACCACCGTTTTTGAAGATTTTTCGATGAAAGAAGTACTGCTAAGTATGGTTTCCTTAAATGGAATAACTCGTGGCCTTGATATATTCACGGAATTCAAAGCATATATTAGCAAGATTAAGCTACTTTGTATAAACTCTATCAATTACAACTGATGGTTCTCCTGCATTGACAGGTATTCATAATGGTTTTATTGCTCTTTGTCACAAAGACGAAGACAATCCAGACTTCATTCGCTGCCACTACATAATTCATCAAGAAGTACTGGTTAGTCAAAGACTAAACACAAAACATATAATAGATATTTCTTTCACGATTGTAAATTCCATAAAAGGAAGATCTCTCCGAAGATGGCTCTTTAAACAGTAATTAGATGAGAAGGAACCAGATTTTACATTGCACACTGACGTAAGGTAGTTGAGTCGAAACAAGTTTTTGCAAAGATTTGAAGATCTATTGGACGAAATAATAAAATTTCTTGAAGAGAGGGGTGATGACTATCGGCAAGTGCGTAATTTGTACTGGCAATATGGTTCAGCAATTTTAGCAGATTTTACCTGAAAACTGAGCACATTAAATCTGGAACTACAACTCAAGAATAAAACATTTACAGAAATGATGAGTTTATATTGTCGCATTCCAAAGTCAAGCAGCGTCTATATTGGTTGACATCGAAAAGAAAACATTTAAACAATTTGGATACATCAAGGACCTTATGGAAAAACATCCTACCTACAATTTCATTCCTGTAAAGTACACGTCAGAAATTAAGGCAGTGGTATCAGACTTCGAAATTCGCTTTAGTGATTTCAAAAATATTGAGAAATTAGTGGAATTCATCAGTTATTCGTTTAATAATTCCATTGATCATAGTGATATATATGAAATGGCTAAAAAATTTGCATACATTTCAAAACGATATTATTACTCTGCACTGCGATATACGTATTTAGAAAGGCAAGGTCATCCTCAGGTCTAGATTTCTGGTCACTGGTTTCCAACGAGAAATATCCATATTTGAAAAAAATGTGTTGAACAACTGCATTAATGTTTTGATTGAACATATTTTTATGGGAATCAGCATTTTCCTACTAAAAAAATTGTAAACACTGTTCTCGCTCACAGGCGCTAATACATTGGATTTTTTAAGGTTGGCGATTTCCAACTACATACCTGATTTTGCTAATCTTGTGGAAGTTGCTCAGACGCGGTGCTCATACTAATATAAATAAGTAGTTACTATGAATAATTTTCAGTTTTAATTTTCACTCTTAATAAATTAAAAATACTACATAATTGTGTACTGAACTATACGGTTCCATTTAAAATTTCAAGAAGTATGTAATTGGTAGATCCCACAGGGTTTTGTCAGTGAACTGTAGATCTTGGGTCTAATCAAGTTGGCCACCCCTGCTCTAAAGACTGATTTAAGTGACATCCAAAAAATCTAAACTACCCGATTCTATTTTCATTTAAGAATCACGGATTTTTGACAGCTCCATTTATCCAGTGATGATGAACTACATTAAACTAATCTGCTACTCTGGTTCGACTGAATGGCTTAATGCTGTAGTGAAGGTGGGGCGGAAATATCCGTGATGTCCATTAGCTGTTCAGACGAGAACCTGTCCTCGACCGGACATGCCGGTAGTAACTAACTACGCAGAGTTTTAGACAGGTGCCTTTAAACATACTTTACATTAAAATACTTATAAAAAGCTAGCTGTTACCCGTGACTTCGTACGCGTGGAGTTAGAATTTCATTTCCAAAATTGGATATAGAAAACTATTAGTAACATAAAATTTATCCCAAATAACAACGGGTCGCCATAATATAACAGGAAAGCCATCACTATATCATTCTACCGTTGGACGTGTCTCAGGAATAGAATCAAAGTAAAACATATTCAAAAACAGAAAAACCAACGAAGATGAGGGGATGTGGGGGAAGGGGGAGGTTTAACTGTGGGCATATTTATGTCAGCCTGGTCTTTTCTTCTTTCTTCAACATGGGCATCAGATTCTTGGGTCCTAATAACTTAAGCTGCTCGTGTTCTTCTAGAGCTACACTTAGGGGCGTAGATACTATGGGGCTAGGCGGTGCAGTGCACCGGGGCCCCTACACTCAGGGGGCCCCCAAGCATACCTCGGGGGCCCCAAAGCGCACCTCTGTGGACCCCCAAGTTTTTTTAGCTCTTCCGTCGTCTAAGAGGGCCCCTGAGACACAGAGAGGCCCTCACTGCCCAGGGGGTCCCCAAGCACAACTCAGGGCCCCCAGCTTCAGCTCAGGGGGCCCCTACCAGCAACACAAAACAACAACAAAAAAGTCGCCCAACTGGCCTGAGGGCCCAAAATAAATTTTTTGCTCCGGGGCCCTTGTTGACCTAGCTACGCCACTGGCTACACCTTAAGCCAGGTTTACGCCTGCAAGGCATATCAAAGAAGAAGACAAAATAAACTGGTGCCAGAAACTTTTGGGCAGACACAAAGTAATAAGTTTTGTGTCTAAACGAAATTTATTAACAAATCATACACTAACAGACTGTGTGAGAAGCACAGCTTGAGCAACCGACGTAACATTACAGACTAACACACGCATCCACCTGTCTGTCACTATTCGATAAGTTCTCAAAACTGACTAAAACTGTTATTCATACCGAAGAAAATGTCCTGTCTCCGTCCTACAGATTCAAAGTATTTCCTTGTCAAATTCCATCAATATCGGTATAGCTATTTAGTAGACAAAACTTTCGCATTTATACAGTAATATTACTAGTGCAGATCGCACACACACTGGCTGCGAGAGAAACCACGCCTGAGTGATCAATATTGCGTAAAATAGTGTACACCTACATCGTAGTTAGACCGCATACGATTTGCCACGCATTGCACCCCGAAATATGTGGTATCTACAGTTTAAATTGGAATCCGAATAATTGACCGTCCTGGCGTGGCTCATACGAACAAAAACAATTTTAAAAAATTTTTGCTTCCACCGGGACTTGAGTCGCAGACCACAATCCAAACAATAGCAACCAAATGCATTAAGCACGAAGCTACCAGATAACTACTGGAAGGTACTACAGAGACGTACACATCCAATGCGCCTGTCTATCACCGTTTCTGTAATTTTTCAAACTTACATGACAATATGTATTATTGATACAGAAAGACGAATCCTATGTCCATCCTAATGCCAAATAGTATCTCCTTGTCAAATTTCATCACGATCGAATCAGCCGGTTAACCCAAGAAACGTAACAAACAGACAGACAGAGTTACTTTCGCAATTATAATATTAGTATAGATAATACATGAAAAATTCAAGAAACTCGGTTATGTCGTAAACATAAACACATATGGCGTGGAATAGACTGTAGCATAAAGAAATCGAAACACAACGCCATCCGCTGGACGGTTACCCAGCCTAGATAACCAAGTGTTGTGTCGATAAATTAACACACCGCCATCTGTTACAAACTTATGGAACTTACAAATATAATAATAATTCCATGTGGTCGTAATGGCCATGTGACAGGGTTTCAATGGGCTGCGTACATTTTTTTTTTTTTAATAAAGAACTCTGTAGAGACTTGGGAAAGGTGCTCGCGAGATTGAACTCTCAAGTTGAATATACCATCAAGATCTGAGTAAGGCTGAGATGCAAGCTATTCTCGCGTAAATATTGAAAAAGGCTGTTTCCGGCCGAGGCTTGCGAGAGGTAGATTGTTCTGTGTTCTACTCATCATATGATATTCAGAGGCCTCTCTTTCCATCGACCTTGCATCTCGCCAAGATTGGTACGTGAGCTGCGTTCATTTCATGTCGCCTGGGAAAGTATGTATTTGACATTGGTTTGTAACCTTGGTGTTTCAGAGACGAGACTTGCCTCCAGAGATGCTGAATATTTCACCACGTATCAGCATGAGAATAGGTTCATACCGAGCGTGGTGGGCGAGCGGTAACGCTCTGGCCTCGCATTCGGGAAGGCGCCGGTTCGCATCCCCGTCGGAGCATCCAGATTTGGATTTTCTATGTTTTCTCCAAATGACTCCAGGCGAATGCCGGGATGCTTCTTTCAGAAAGCCATGGCCGAATTCCTTTCAGTTCCTTGACCCCAGTCCTTTCCTGCGTCTAATGACCTCGGCGTCGACAAGGCGTAAAGTTGTAAGCAAAAATAAAAAAAATATGCTCTTCGCCGACTTTCTCTGCTCTAGTTCACCTTTCCTCGTTCAGCACTAAGCTTCAGTGACCGAGAATCAGATATGTTCCAGGGTAATGTGAAACCATGCATAAGACACTTGAAACAACTAAAAAAGAAAAGAAGGTGACTAAAAATGGGTTTGTGAAGAATATTACTGATACAGGGAAACCTTACGGATTCATCTAGAAATTTCCATAGCTATGTTAGAAAATTGAGAGATAGGGAAACTGTTGAAACAATTATAGATAAGGATGGAGAAGAAGTTACTGAGGATTTGAAAAAGGCAGAAATATTAAGTAATTGGCTTAATGAGAAAATTAGTTACTATGATTCAGGAATGGGAGGGGGTAAATTGGATAAAGTGCTTATCCTCGCAATTATAAATGAGAAGAATAAAAAATTTGAAATTCACTATTAAGCTAAAACAGCATAAGGAGGCTGGTGTAGATAATATTGTTACAGATGTCTTACCTGTATAGCAACAAGTGACATTGTACCTTATTTTCAAACTTATTTAAATTGAGTCTGGATAATTGCTGGTTACCAGAGGACTGTAAAAGTGCGATAATAGCATCAAACATAAAGTAGGATTGACAAATAGGGTCGAAAACTACAGGACAGTCAGATTGACATCAGTGGTAGGTAAATTAATGGAGAAATTGATATGCAACCACATTAGAAATGCTGTGAAGAACGTAAATGGTTTTCAAGCTGACGAAATGTCTTTAGACAAGTATATTCATACGAATCTCAGTTATTAGACTTACTGCAAGATATTTCAGATGAAATGGACAAAGGAGGCAAAATGTATAGTGTAGCTATACACCTTTTGACAGAATGAACCATAAAATTGTGGTAAATAAGATAGAAACTATGTAAGATTATTATTATTAAGATAGAAACTATTGGCCTGGATGAAAAAATTATGTGATGGGTTGAAGAATTCTTAAAATGTAGGAAGCAAAACGTTATGGTATGAAACGCAGTATCAGAAGAACCGGAAGTAAAGACCATTGCTATCCGTTATTCTAATAAATGATTGTGTTGATGGTTTACTATCAGAAGTTAGGTTGCTTGCAGATGAAAAAATGTTACAAAAAAAGGATCAAAATCGGGGTAGACTGTAAACAGCTGCAGGGTGTTCTGGACAGGATATCTAGATGAACAGATCAAAATAGGATGAAGATAAAACGCAAAGAAGGACAGGACAGGTAGTACAACTAGGTTTCAAAATCATTCACTTGTTGGAGAGAGTAATGAAGGGTTTTACCAGCGAAATAATGGAACTGGTTTACAAAACTTTGGTCATTCCATTGCTCGATTATGGTAGCGTAGTATGGGACCCACATTTTGGGTATCAAATACAGGAGTTGTATGGGGTGTTAAGAAGCCTGCTGGAGTTGTTTCTGAAATTACCGCAGACCACAATCAATAACTCATGTGATATAACAACTGGAATGAAATTAATTAGAAGAAAATAGGAGTGTGAAGAGAGTCATGTGAGTGTACAAGGCGTATTATTGGTAATGAGGCGTGGAAAAATATTGTGGAAGAATTAAGATAGGCGAATGGAAGGGAAAAGATGACCATGCTGGAACTCGATTTTAGTGATAAAGTTGTGGCAAAATTCTATTTCATGGAGTAAGGGATCAGGGACTGAAATAAATTCCCAAGAGAAAATTAAAAAAAAAAAAAAAAAGTTGATAGAATTTAAAACTAAAATTCGTAGATGGCAAAAGTAAGTGTTTAGGTAAATTAGCACCGGAGGGTACGTTCCAACACATCCTTGAACTCGTACTGAAGTGTTTAATAGCGTTTAAGACACACACAAGCAAACAAACTTTTATTTTTTCATCTTTGACAATATTGCTTTTCTTACTAGAGCTACCTTTCATGAAACAAGTTACACAACATAAAATCGATTGTGTCTAAAAACTCCAAACATGGCATAAACGAACACCTTCATTCCAAACACTTTCGGCGTCGTTTCATTGCGAAGAACGGCAATAATTAATCTCCAAAGCCTTTCCCTTCATGTTTCTTTTGAACGAAATGTTACATAAATTAATATCGCAATATTCTCTGGTGAAGCTGTTAAATGAGTTAAGACGCGGCGTTACGTTATTTTATTACTTCTGTAAGAACTCAGATTTGAAACTGAGAAGGACGAGACCTAATTTTTTTTTAATTTCATATTTCCTCAATCTGGTTAGGAATAAACAAAATCTATTGGAAAACTGTCACTTTATTCGGAAACGAACACCAAAACACACCCATGTTTTGGTAAATAAATTGATATGTTTGACGTCTCTTTCAACAAAAGTGTTTTGCTATAGCATTTTAAGCATTTTCCCACATATTGAAGAAACCAATCATACACAGTGACACAGAAAAGAAACATATATTTGTCATGGAATAACATTAATAAGAGTAGGTTTTAGGTACATAAAATCCTGGTTAAAATTGCAATATAAATCTGCGTGAATCATATTTTTTTTGTGTTATTTAGTTTATTTAAATCAACCAGTACTCTTGCATTCATGCTGTAATTTTTGTTTCTTGTTTAGTTAAAGAGTATTAACAGCATTTGATCTGAGCGAAATCCGGTTGAATTCGTCTGTATCTAAATAATATTACATTTAGCCACTGAACATAGTGACATTTTTACAAGCTGTACAACACATCACATTAAATACAAATTTATAAAGTTCAGGGAGTATCATCGTGCGTCATTCTCAGTTTCACTTATAATGTCCTGAGGAAGATGATATATTTTGAGACACGGTTGTACTGTAGAAAACTATGCTCTTCAAAAGTGTATTTATATTACGTAGGATTTGTGTGAATCATGTTAAAGTAGTATTATAAAGCTATGACGTATGAAGGCATCCGTTTCAAATCATTATATAGATATTTCGGGTAAAATATCTCATTCAATGTGTGCCTAGAATGATAGCTTTGTTACAGGCCCGCCGCTAGCTGTTTGAACGCCCGTGTGCAATACCGTTTACGCCGCCCCCTGTCTAACTACAGTCAGTGGTGGATCTAGGAGTTTTCCGAACCAGGTCAAAAAATGAGATTGCCGCCTCTTCGACTAAAAAAAAAAAGTCGCCCAATACATCAGTTTCTTCGCGGCGACAATGGAGTGGCAACTATAGCGGGGCGGCAACTGTCGATCATTCGATTTGCCGCCCCCCTCGATGTGCCGCCCGCGTGCGATGCACGCCTTGCACGCCCGTTTACGGCGGGCCTGCTTTGCTAATACAATAAACTTCTATCTGCTTTACTCTTCACATTCCACTGAAGTGTTGAGAATTGGTAGATATTATAATATGGCTATACAACATAAAAGCGTTTCAATTCTGATTTTTGGTTCAAGTTATTATTTCCAGGAATGTTTTATAGGTAGACGAAGGTGATATTGTTTATTTTAATGTCTAATATAGAACCAAGCGTGATGAATGAACGGTAAAGCTCTGGTCTCGCAGTTGGGAGGACGCATGTTCGAATCCCCGTCCGGCCATCGATATTTGTTTTTTCAGGTGAAAACCGGGACGGTTTCTTTAAAAAGACCATGACCGAATTCCTTCCTGTCCCTTGCTCCCAGTTCTTTCCCGGCACTAATTACATCGACGCCGAAGAGGAGTAAAGCCATAAGCAAAAAAGAGCAATCTAGTACGTTCCGTTGTTCCTTTTGCCAGTCGAGTTAGCTTTCTGTGGTAGATGATTATCCTTGGCTCCAATGAATCACAGTACGGCAAGAAGTGAGACTGTGAAACCCTGTGCCAGCCAACTAAAGCCTTCTCTTCCGAAAGGTACGAAGGTGGACCCACCCAGGTGTCTGGATCACAATCTAATGAATATGAATTGTGCATCTCCACCTCAGCTATACTCCTTGTCAAGTCCCGAAGGATGAAGATGTTTTTCCACCGCCGGGATTTGAACCAGCTATCGCCGCATCGAGGGCAGCCCATCATCATGATGTCTCGACTATCTATTCTTTAGAAGACAGGAGAAGGGTGAAGAGAGTGACGGGAGTGTATAAGGCGAATGCTGGTGATGAGGCATGGAAAAATATTAGTGGGAGATTAAGAAAAGTGTATGAAAGGGAAAAGATGACCATGATCACAAGCTGTCACTCGATTTCAGGCATAAAGGTGTAGAAAAATATTCTTTTGTAGTTAAGGGAGGCACGAACTGGAATAACCAACCAAGGGAAGTGATGAATAATTTATTAAAAACGCTGAAAGGATTTAAAATTAAAATTCGCAGGGGGCAAAAATGGGTCGGTACCAGAAAGGGTAAAAAAATGGATGTATAGGGAAATTTCCACTAGAGCGTGCACTCCATCCCAGTTATATTAAATCTCTTCCACGATGCGGATGCGTCTAATGTGGAACCGTCAAAATCTCTCAGAGATACTATGTTCATTCTGTGTGTCGGACGTACTATGCAAATGTCTACGTTCGCTGCAGACACATAGTGGGTTAATGTCCAGGTAAGTCACGTGTACGACTAAAAATACGGCGCCTGCTGCTTTAACTTGATGGTCAAAATATGTTAATATCTCCGCTGAGCGCGAGAAAGTTTTCTATCACTTTGCAGAATATATCGGTGAGAGTTATCAGTGATAGGTATTCATTATGAATGACCTCTATGTGGTCAACGCTCTCGGCTGTGCATTCATGTATCTGGTTAAAACCAATTCTCTGATTAATAATATCAGGGGGCGACCATTAATTACATGAGGTGTTTTTCCGGAATTTAGGATCCCCCCCCCCCCCCCCCGCCGGTCTGGTGAGACTTCGTAATCGACCTCGTAATTTTTTTTTTTTTAGCTTTCATGCTTGCAAGGGCGGTTGTTTACCCTCCTTAAATTCCACTTTTGCGCCCTTAGGTAAACTTTTTTTTTAGCTGTACCATCCTTCAAGAATTTGAAAACCTCACGTAAGATCTCCGTTGGTGAGGTTTCGTGCGATTTCGCCGGACCCCCCACCCCCCTTATTTCACCTCACGTAATTAATGGACGTCCCCTAAACGGACTTCGTGAAATTTGAAGACTATTCACTTCGCAGTACACTAGCAGCTGTCGATAAACGGAACAATGTTACAGTACCACAGTCATGATTTATAAACATGTTACCAACTCACACATTTTAAAGCTCGTAACATTTATTTTTATTTGCTGAGAAACTTTTATTTTGTTTGTGTCGAATTCACAGATAATGTTAGTAAAAACGATCTGTGCAGAGGAACGAGAATGAATGTTACAAATCTGATTGGGATTCTGTTAATTTTATGGTAAACATATTTTTCTGTCTGTACAACATGCATTTCTAGAAAGAAAGCTGGGGACCAACTCATCTTCGTACCAGGCGAGAACGGAAAATCGCCAGTAAACCGTAGTCAAGAATGCCGGTGTGCAAACAGTGGCGCGATATATATGTCCCCACTCCAGCATTGGATCGACCGTGGCGGCAGAGCGACAACTTTGGAACCAGAGATTCGGGAGAACGGGGATTTGATCAACAGTAAGACAATACGTATTTCGGTTTTACATGGTTCCTTGCAATCATTAACAATAACCAACAAACAGAAAGAAAAAAACTGTGGCGTGGGATGTACTAACAGTTCTTGATACACATTTCGCAATACTGGTTAACGTCCTCAAAGCGATTTCTGCTAGTATAGAGAACATAACGTTCGTACTAACTTTGTTGATATTACAACGGATTTTCACGTCTTGCCTTCCTTTAAAGCTGTGTAGACTATTTACGGATCATTTATCTCAATTGGGAATGTTACTGTAGTTGTAACTCCAGTTTACACGAAAATTAATATTTCAGTTGCCACTTACCTGGTATATGGTATGGTTCTGCTTAGTTATGGAATTTGTGTATCCAGTTTCATGTCTTTTTTGTTTTTAAGTCATGCTTTTGGCGTTTTTGTTCAATAACTCTACCGAAACCAGAAAGTCTGGAATACTGTAGGACTTAAAAACAAAACCGAATCACGTTTTTGGTTAATATTCTTTTAAAATGATATTATTATTAACGTTATAATTTGAGTGATAATAATTTAGTTGTTAAAAAATTTCTTCATAACATTTAGAATAGATTTTCAGTCTAGGTTTGACTTCGAGGTCGGTTATACTACTGGATTACCATTTATTTTGTAGGTCACTTTGCAACCTGGTGACAGAGTTTCAATTTGCTGCGCATTCCGCCTCTGTCGTGGTTGCACCTACAGATTGAACTCAGAATCCAAAGCACGAAGCGTCCTAACGTATTCATATGATTAAAGCAAAGCCAGAAAAAAAATTGGATTTGAACGTGAGACCTCCAGTTTTATAAGCTAACACCTACCTTAACAACTGACCGCTTACTTTTAGAATGAAATAGTTCCTGATCTGACACCAGTGAATGTCACAGATATAAAAAATTAGTGCAATGAAGGATGCCCGCCCATTCTGAACACCTCTACAGTAATTCCTTCTGACATCCTGACCAAAGTTACGTTGCACTGGGTATCTGAGATCCTTCAGTTTCACCTTGTTTATCCCTTCCCAAGAAACAAACGTTTATGCTTTGGATACGTGCTAAGCACCCTCTGCCACCCACTTTGCAGTGAATGGTGGAGTAATATGTGTAGTAAAAATATTTAAGGTGACTCCCTACATCTCAATAAACAGTATGTGCCCAGTATTCCCTGTGAACTTATGTCAACATTTTCATTACCGTCTGTTGCCTGGAACTTCATGGGGCTGAAAGCAGAAAAATAATTTTTAAATATAACAGATCCCGAAATGGGCAGACATTCGCGTGATGGTTGTCTCATATCAACTCATTTTTCCCGCTGAAATGTTTAGTTTCTCTCATCTAACAGCTAAGAACTGCGAGAAGAAAGTAGCTAGCTATGAGCTGTATACAGCCTTTCGTATCCATTTGACAACAGCAACAATTTCTTGAACCAGATATCAACTTCCATACACGTAACATTTTCAGCCATATTTGAACGCCTGCCTTCAAAAACCGAAGCGTTCTCATGTTGATTTATACAGACAAACGTTTTTAATGGGCCATAATTCTGAACACATACTTTCTCGAACGTTCTGTATGCCACTTGTTTTCATGCCCTGTCTAGTATTTTAGTATTTCCTCACGTGCCTTCTCATACTTAAAACAGAATTAAATTTCTTCGTGAATGCTATAATGTCAAATTGATTATGAGCAGTTATGAGAGAAATACCTATTAGCATCTGAATCAAAAAAATAACTTGAGAACAGCGACCCACTGATTTCTGGCTCTGCACCCAGTCCGTTCATGTGCAGAACAGTATTCGTAAAGATGGAATCACAGAAAGCTGATTACTCTGGTGGGGAAAAAAATCAATTTCCGAGTCTTCGTTTACAAGACAGTTAAACTGGAAATCTGAACAATCTTCTCCAGGTCAATGCAAAGTAAAACTGTTTCGTAGAAAGCCAGGTAACACATTCATCAGTTTAAAAATAGATGTTACTGAATAGCAAGCAATGCAAGAACAAATACGAACCTAACAGCCAAGTATTTGACACTTATTTAGACAAAATTTCCTATCGTGGCATTAAGACAAGTGATAAAGTTCTGTTCAGCTGTTGAAGACAACATATATATAAGCACTCACAGTTTAGATGAGCGTGGAGATTCAAGTATTTACCATACATTTTTCTTTTAATGGTACTCCACTTTTAGACCATACAGCCAGCTGTAGTGTTATTGTGATTCTTCCAGTAATTGAATTTCTGTAGTATATTTTTTACATCAATTGTATACGACATCAGACGCACCTTTAATTAAAACCACATATGCCCGGGGACTGACTCGAATTGGTGACCCCAGCAACGCTTGGTCGGCCGCGATACTACAAGGGTTGGCTTACCATACATTATTCTATTTTACGATGGTAAATGTCATAGAGATATATTTCCCTACGGTATTAACCATCAAACATTCGTTACATTTTATAGTTTCCGAAAGCCTCGTCATAGGCCTATCTGGTCTGTATGCTGAGAACGTCTCACATATCATTCGTTAATACAATGGCTGCCGCATCGGGAACGCACATTGATGGGTACAGCATAAAAGAAAATTTACAGGCCGAGAAATGTCGCTTGTCCTCCTGCCACTTTCTCTGACACAGCTTTCATATCTTCTCTTCACAAATTCTCTCGATTAGTAGCGTAGTCTTTGGTCCCACTTTCACCTCGAAAGACATAGGATGTTAAACACGGTACCGGGACTGTATTCAGCAGATTAATATAAACAGGGATCGCTTTTAGTAGTTAGGTTTCTTGTCGCCATGTCACTTTCTTCATTGGAACGCGATTTGAAATTATACATCGGTAGATGCGCGGTGGCTCTTCGTAGCGAAAGTCAAGTGCTGTCAGTCGCTCGGTTGGATTCGTACACCAATAGCAACGTTCAACTTACATGAACTGTCAATCAAGGAGAACGGCGGTAATGTTCCTTTATCGCAAACTAAGAGGCCCCCAACTCTTAAAACATGTTATAAACAATCAACTTCGAAGGTTTTCATTTTTCCAGGGAAACTACTTGATAGTCACATGGTTTATTCCACTTTTAGCCTCTTAAATAATTTTTGTACTGCTAAATTCAGTGGCTATGACGTCTGACTGGAGATCTCAAGATCCCCGGATCGAATCTCTGTCTCGACGGGGATTTTCATAGGCTCTCAACCCGACCTTCACCTCTGTCACAGCTTGTACATCAGGAAGTTTTCATGTTTCGGATTTCACGATTAACTATCCTAGGGGTTGAATGCTTAGTTTATCTTTCCTTAAACTCATACTTCCGGTAGCTATAAAATGTACACCAAATTCTAATAGTATTTATTCTTTAAATAGATTCTGTTGATTTCTCAAGTGTAAAAGAAAATATAAGCCAATGATTCTTTAAAAGGGTCTTTAGAATAAAATTTCTTGCAGTGTGAAATCAGAGAAATGTTATAACTGATTTTTTACCTGAAGGAGCCTTTGCTATTGGAAGTCAAATATTTAGTTATTAATCCCGTCCATATGATAGGCCACCGAGAACTATGAAATAATCCTTTTATGGCGGATATGCAATCACGTATACTAAATCATATGCAACATTTATTTTTTCGCGATAGCGTCCCAAAAAAAAAGGGCAGTATATTATAACGGTGTGTCATTGATTTCACTAGCACGAATGTAATTGCGAGAAATTGTTTATTCAGTAGTATTATAGTTTCTTTGGGTTACAACATTCAATGACTAGCGTTGTTAAACACAAGCCAAGGTCCTATAATAGCAAAAAAAAAAAACCTGGAAAATTGATGTTGCACTTTTTTTTATTTAGGCCAAGAACTTTTCTCAAAGTTTTGAAATACTATTGAACTTCCTTCAAGATTTTATTGCCTTTCAGTTCATTCTAGCATTCTTGCGTTATAATCAAAATTACACGGATCTTACCGTAATATCACGTTTCCAGATATTGCACATCGTATTGTTGTTATTTATGTCTTGTAACCAAAAACCTGCCTGTTACACCATATGAATGTAAAGTTGAACTTTTAGAGTTGAAGCAACATCCATTTACATAATACTAATTAGTCATTTTATTGCGATACATTCGATAAGGTTGTTTGAAGAAAGTTTAATGAGCTCGTACTACCAGAAATGGGCCCGATTCATTAAAAAAATTCTAGGTACGTTAGAATATTAGCTGCAGACAATATTAATGTCCTTGTTTTTGGTGGCTGGTTCAGTTGTCATTCCACTGCAGAGCCGAGAGTAATAAACACAAGTGCTCACCTTGTGCGAGGAGTGCGGAGGCGGCCAGGAGGTGCAGGCACAGGAGTTGCGCACCCATCGCTGTCTCCTGCTGTACTGATACGTCCCCCACCTCCAGGCTGGCTGGAACTCCGCTTTCCAGGTGTGGGCGAGAGCGGGGAGGCTCCCGCACGTCGCGATTCCGTTGAAATCATCAATACTAATAAAAGGCTACTTTGGTCATCGCGTCTGTGACGCTGACGTCAAGCGCTGGTTTAGTAACGGCGAGAGATGTCTTCACATTCTGACCATATATGTCGCTTCTTCTTCTTTTCGGCGAGACCTGCTAGGACACAGTGTCAATTTCAATTATTCATTCTTTGTTGTTGCTTTTTCTTCCATTCAGATCACTTTGTTTCTTTCTTCTCTCCTCATACCACTTTGGACCCGATTTCTTTCGTCTTCTGCCTTGGAGTCCTTCCATACTTAATACCTTCATTCCATAGTTTCCTCTTATCTCTTTCCAAACACTTCTTGACCTCTTGCATCCAGCATGTTGTTGATTTTTTCTCCAAAGGGAACGTCCATAAAATACGTCGTTCGGTCTAGGGGTGGAAGGGAGGGAGGGGTTGGCTGGAAAGCTACACTAGGCCACGTGTTGGGAGGGGGGGGGGGAAGGTTTTACCGAGTCAAGCCACGTAGCTTTTCATTCATTATTATTTGTCAAGGTTAAAATAAGTTACAGAACATACAACAGTATATAAACATTTATTTCCGTCATTTAATTATCTCCGTATGTAATTTACCATAGTCCGACAAGAAAAAAAAAGTACAAAATCTCTTCTGGAAGCAATAGGGAAAAATCTAAGTGCTATGCGGGGAAGGAAGGGGGCAGAGGCTAAAGCCACGTCGGGCTATGTGGAGGATAAGGGGGCTCACAGGAGACCAAAATGGAGCTACGTAGTTTATGGACGCTCCCAAAGTTAATTGAAAATCTTTTTTTATATATAATCTGTTGTCATCCATTCTACAGATGTGTCCAAGAAACAGCAATCTCCTTTTTCTTATCGATTCTCTCGTTCTGGTATATTTCCTTATTACATCTTAATTTCCAGAGTTCTATTATTTTCTTTGGACCCTATTTTTTTTATCATAATTTTTCTTTTTAGTAATTCCAAATTTTCTAATCTATAGTTCAATACTAGATAGTCACTTGCATATAAACATTCCGGTTTCACGACTGAGTTGTAGTTTTTAGGTGAGCACATTTTGTTTAAAAAATTCTTAGTGATACTATATGCTCTTTCCATTTTATCCTTAATCAATGGAAGATTTATATAAACCATCTTTTTAAATTATTTCTTTAATTTCTCTATTCGTCCATCTGTCGTTAAAAATTTTGGAGCATATTAAATGGTTGTAATATTTTTTTCCCCTTTAGAATTTCTAAAACGTGGTTTACTGGCTTTTTCCCCCCCAAGCTATTGATTTGTCTTTTCGCGTTTGTAATACTCTCTGAAAGTATAGCGTTTGTCATTATTACAGCAAGCTAAGGATTTAGGAAACTTTTTTTTTTTTTTTTGCAATGGTTTAAAATTAATATAGGAAACCAATCAATACTATCAAAAGTTTGGTCACGATGCCTGTCATTCATGTCTCGTTACCGGAGCATCGCAGCCAGAGATCTTACTGCAATATCGAGGTTATGGGCGTTATTTAATCACAATCATGTTCAGTTTTAAGCAATTGTGAAGAAATTAATAGCCAGAAGACTTAAAGAAAAGTAGATATTTCGTGTAAATCGACTAATTAATCATTAGTTGCTTTTTGTTTATTTATATTCGTTCGATTCAGTGCTGGATTTCCCATTAGGCTGTATAGGTTCCAGCCTAGGGGCGGCAGCGTTTTAGGGGCGGCAAATTTCCTAGGGTGCCCTCTTTAGTAAGCCGTCAAATTTGTGTGTGATTATAAACATAATAGAAATTTTCATTTAAGTGGTGACATCTAGTAGTGAAGTGACAAACTAGCTCTCCTACTTATCATTGGGGTTCATCCCGATTGCGGTTTTCCGCAGTCCTTTGAGGCGAATGCTGGGATGGTTCCCTTCAAGGCCACGGCCGACTTCCATCCCCCCTCCCTCCCCGTAGTGTAGAGGCTGAAAAGGATCTCCATGATCCTTCAGCAGCCCGCCTCCCAGCCTTCAGCTGGGGGGAATGAAATTGGTAGAAAAATACGTTTACTATCAATTTTCATTTATATAAGTGGTGACAGCGAACAATTAGCTAAATAATTAATTTAATTCTTCATTAGTTTCCTGAATGTAAGTTTCTGCTGACAGACTTACATTTCATGGTTTCTATAATAAAAATAGTTAAGTATGATCTAAGATTTCATTAATTGAGTATCTGGATGTTGAAAGTCAATGATTTTTGAAACCTGACTCGTCATTTCTCAGCTAATAATGAATTAAATTTTTTAAGGAACATGCATTGAACTATGGCGAAACCGGTATTCTGATTGAAATTAATATAATTATAATCGTTTAATAATAATTGATTACAAATCAGAGCGTACGTTTCATCCAATAAGATTGCAGAGAAACCTCAGTCAAATTCGTTACTTTATCTCTCCAGATTTTTGAGAAAGCAATCTCTGTGTAACATTTGCCCGAAGGGCGCTGTGCAAAGTACAGCCGGTAGAAAAAAAACTGTTATTTATCGATGAAAATGTCATTAACGCATTCCTTAGGCATCTCTATTTAAGAAAAAGTGTAAGTTACGCAAAGTCGATAAAACAGGTAGGAGCTGGGATACAGCTCTCCGCATAACACTTTGCACTCCAGCCACAAATTGTTCTGGAGAAAGGAGCATTTCCTGCTTAAAACGAGTGAAGAATTACGAAAGGTCTTCATTATCTCAAGAAAAAACTAAACTCTTTGCTCTTCTATATATAGAAGCGGAAATAATAAACACCATAAACTATGATGATCTTATAGATGACTTCGCCGATCAAAAATCCCGTAGAAAAATATGGGAACTGCACCACTTTCGGAACCTGCCATCTTACATAGCAACGAGCAACCAGAGATAATAGATTGCTTCCATTGTAAGCAAATACGCCTTTGCGTGTTGGATGCCGCATAGCCGAAATTTCGTAATTTTTTATCACTTGGTCCAGGCCTTATTTCAACCTAACCACTATTTCTATGACAAAACTAAACTGTTTAGGTTGAAATGATCCCTGTACCGATAACACTACCCAACATCAAAATTGTTTCGGGCTCAAAAATAGTTATTTCCGAAGTATTTTGTCGCGCTAAACACGAAAATCAACATAAAAAGTGAAATTAGCTCTTGTTTTCGAGATAGGAACCAACTTGAAAACTCTCACTATGGCTGTTTTAAGTGACTTTCTCTGCTATTCGCCTTACAACTAAAAATATGGGCTTTCAAATACAAAAATTAAAAAATTATAATAAATTGACAATTTAAAATCGAATTAAGATTTAAAAACTACTTTTTTAATGCTTGTTATTTCAGAATTAATCACTCAAAATAAAATTTACAATTTTCTGCTTTCAGATCAGAATGCCACGAAAGTGTGTTAATGCCGTTAACAACTTTTGTTACATCTGTGGTGAAATAACTTTTGAAGCACAGAAGCGAACCATTAGCCCAGTTGTAAAGACAGCTTATTTCCATTACTTCGGTGTGGAGGTAGGTGACCAGGATAAACCATGGGCCCCACATGTTTGTTGTTAACTCTTGCTCAGTGAGATTGCGAGAGTGGCTGAATGGGAAGAAACGAGCAATGAAGGTTGCTGTACCCATGATTTGGTGTGAGTCAACAAGCCACGTTGACAATTGTTATTTCCTGCATGATGCCCTCCATGAATCGAGGTTGGACAAGAAAGAAGGAATCGGTACAGTATCCCAGTGTTCCATCAGCCATTCGGCCCATTCCTCACTCGACTAATCTGCCAATTCCAGAACCACCTCAAAATTATGAGATTGAATATGATGCTGTAGAACAAGAAGTCACTAGACCTGGGACTTCCCATGGCCCAGATTTCGAGGCAGAAGATTTCAATGAGCCTCACAGATTAAATCAGACAGAATTGAATGATCTCGTAAGAGATCTTGACTTGCCAAAGGAGAAAGCAGAGCTTCTGGCATTAAGACTGAAGCAATGGCATCTACTCCAACCAGAAGTCAAAATCACAGAGTACAGGACTCGTCACAAGAATCTTCTTCATTTCTTTGAGAAGAAAGAACATGTTGTTGCTTGTACTGATGTTAATGGTTTGATGATTTCCATGAACATAACTCATGATAGTGGAGTGGAGGTTATTTATAGACTCTTCCAAGCTTAGTTTGAAAGCAATCTTACTACACAACGGCAACATTCTTCCTTCCATTCCCATTGGACATTCCATTCACATGCAGGAAACTTACGGGAATGTAAAATTACTTCTCGAGTCAATCAAATACGAGGATCATAAATGGCAGATTTGTGGTGACTTGAAAGTTATTGCTGTACTACAGGGCATGCAATTAGGCTATACCAAGTACTGCTGTTTTCTGTGTTTGTGGGACAGTCAAGATAGAAACTCTCACCACATAAAAGACAAATGGCCTTCAAGAAATCTAATTCCCGGGGAGAAAAATGTCCAAAATGAGCCTCTAGTTGATCCAAATAACATTCTGCTTCCACCCCTGCACATTAAGCTGGGATTAATGAAGAACTTCAAGAAAGCCATGAACAAGGATGGAGAGGCTTTCCAGTACCTTAGAGCGAAATTTCCAAGACTGAGTGAATCAAAGGTTAAAGAGGGAATCTTTGTGGGCCCTCAAATATGCACAATAATGAAGGACCCTGCTTTTGATAAAGTTTTGGAAGGGACAGAGAAAGCAGCCTGGAAAGCCTTCAAAGGTGTGGTACGAGGATTTCTAGGCACCAGAAAAGCCGAGAACTACCAACAGTTGGTGAAAGAACTCCTACAAAAGTACCATGACCTTGGATGCAACATGTCTCTGAAACTTTATTTGCTACACTCCCATCTTGATTTTTTCCCTAAAAACTGTGGAGCTGTGAGCAATGAGCACGGTGAAAGGTTTCACCAAGATATCTCTGTAACGGAATGCAGATATCAGGGTCGTTGGGATGAGTCAATGCTGGCCGACCACTGCTGGACTCTTACAATAGATGCTCCGGTATTGACATACAAGAGCCAATTCAAAAGGAAACGTTTACAAGAATAGGCTAAAAAAAACACTGCTTTCTGAAAAATGAACATTGTTTAATGAAACATGCATATTATATTGTATTTATAACATAAGAATTTTTTTTCTTCTTCAATTTGCTTTTAAATCTATGTGTGGGATGTTGTGTGTCTTTCTCCAGTGGGATGTATTGTATCTTGAAAACAAGAGCTAATAAAAAAAAATTATTTACATACTCATTTTTTTTTTTAACCCAAAATTAGTAAGAATTGACTATCTAGAACCAGGAAACTGACAAAAATATTTTTTTTGTTGGCTAGTGTAATTTTTATGTTATTTTAGCAGTGCTGAAAGCATTTAGCAGTTGCTCAGCCTTTCATATCTCGGCGTTTTTAATTAAATTTCTAGTGACTTTTCCGCAATGTATGATCGCAAAATGTGAAGAACATGTTGACAAAGCGACTGATGTAAATTTCAACAGGTTAGTATCAGTTTCTGGCAGGTTCCTAAAGTGGTGCAGTTCCCAAAACTATAATTATGTATTACATTTTTTATTTTCTTGTTTCATAATAAACATTCATTTTTCTTGTTTCTATTTTATGACTAAATCTGAATAATTTCAAGTAATGAAGTCACTCATATTCTATATCCATTCACATATACATATAATCGTTTGCTACCTAATAAAGGTAATACAAATCAGTGATTAGTATAAGTATGAAGGAGAAAAGGGCGGCACAAAATGAACAGCCTACATTAAAAAAAAAGTTTAAATCGGGCCCTGGTTCGATGCAGATGTTTTCTTACACAGATCTGTCCACAGATACCGTTGTTACCGTAAGCTTATGAATATTATGTAATAGCTATCTACCGAGTTAAGTGAATGCGAAAGAAAAAATGATGAATTGCTGAAATACTGGGTTCAACACTTCATTATTGACAGGCTTAGCAGTTAGTCAGTACTCAGAAAAGGCCACTCGGCCAGTGTCTATCAAGCTAATTATTTAAGATGTTTTTTCTGCAATGGTTTAAAATTAATATTGGAAACCAACAATAAAGAAAAATGTTTCGATTAAATCCACGTATTAATTATTGTTTTTTGTTTATTTATATTTGTTCGCTTTAAATATTTTATTATATTCTCTTTCTACAGATATTGCTTTATAGTAGGCTAAGAAATGGAAATGAAAGATTTGAATGTGGAATAAGTGTTCAAGGAGAAAAAAAATCAGTATGCTACGATGACATGCCTTGTTAGCAGAACAGGTTGAGGATATTGAGAAGTTACCGAATATCATGAACAAAATACTGAAGGAAGATTTTTGTCTAAATATAAACCAAAGCACGACAAAAATAATGAAATGTAGCACAAATGATACCAATAATAGTAGATTAAATATCAAAATTGGATTAGATGTCATAGAAGAAGTTAGTGAATTTTGCTACTTAATAAGTAAAATTACAAGTGATGCCCGAAATAGGAATTATGTTAAAAGCAGGATAGCAATAGCGAAAAGAGCCTTCATGAAAAAGAGAAATCGTTTAGTTTCTAATATTGATCTAGGACTCGGAAAGAACTTTTTAAAACTATATGTGTGGAGCTCAGCAATTTATGGCAGCACAGCATGGACTTTAGGAATACCAGAAAGAAGGAAAATTGAAGCATTTGAAATGTGGAACTACAGAAGGATGCTGAAAATTAAGTGGACGGATAAAGTAAGAAAGGAATGACTTTTGGAAATAATGGGTGAGGAATGAAGTTTGTGGAAGTCTCTCAGAAAGAAGAAACAGAATGGTAGGCATACAGGATTGGTTAACTTGTTAGTGGAGGAAAAATGGAAGGTAAAAACTGCAGAGGAAGACAGAGGTAAGAATATATGAAGCAGATAATTGAGGATATGGGTTGTAAGGGGTATGTAGAGATGAGAAGGTTAGTGCAAGATAGGAAGGGATGGAGGATTGTATCAAATCAGTCAAAAGACTAATGACGGCAAAATAAAAAAGCTAAGAAACATGTAAAACATTACATCATTTCCAAGATTACGAGCACTACTGCAAAAAAATTAATTGCCCGAACACTGCTCTTTGAACTATGATAGCAGTTTGAAATAAACTGATACCAAGGGTCAACCAATTTTCATTATTCACAGCGTACTCACCATGGCAGTAAGCAGTGTTAGATCTGTCTTAATTACAGTTAAGTCAAAAAGAATACCTTACGATGACTTTAGAAAATAGTAGGGGAGAGTAGGGCAAAGTGGACATGGGGGTTTTTGGACCAGGGGATGGTTCCATCGCACATTTAAAATCATAACTCGTTCCATTTAATGCTCTTAGTTACCTTGAGAAGTCCAATCAGGTTAACATGTCATCTCTCGACGCTGTTAGATTATTTTTGGTTTTTGATCATGCTGATATTTGGCAAGTGCTCAATTTATGTATTTATTACTAAGAAATGAGGAGACATATTGCTTCTCAGCGAAATTGTTTTGCAAGAGTGTTGTTTTGGCTACAAATTCCCGATTTCGAGATCCCATCGTTTCATTGCGTTATTTAGGTACTTTCTGTAATGGCACCAATCTGGGCAAAGTGGTCAAGCTGCTGATGGCAGTGGCCATTTTGCAATCTGAGCACCTTAGTTCCTTTCAGATTATTAATATTCCTGACATACAATACTTTGAATAGATGCTTTATATCGTTTGAAGTGAGTACATTAAAAATAATAAAAAACAAAATCAATGATATTGTTTCTATTTGAATAATGTTTTATTACAAAGTTGATGTGGTATTTCACAGTCCACAAACTCCTGGTTCTTTGAGCCCAAAGAATATCATTCCAGTGCCTTGTGCAACAATGGTAGAAAAAGGTAAGGATTCTTCCCAGGTGTTGGCATAAAGTCCATGCAGTTGCAAAATGTTAACAAAACAAAAAAAGAAAAGGACAAAAACAAGAAGGAAACCAATGTTAGAAAGGAAACCACCGAGCACACTAAGTTTAACCCAAGTAGAGTTATTTGATGACAATGATGATCAAGAAGATGCACATTGTTCAAAACACTTTCATTGCAGTGCAAGCAATGGATCCAATGCTAAATGTGCGTTATTTTGGCTCACTGTGTACTGGAGTTGAAGAAAAGAATTGTTTAATTTGCGAAAATTGTTTGTTTATATCCGTTTGATGTAGATATTTTCCTTGCATTCTCTTTCTGCAGATATTGCTTTATAGTAAGCAAATTTCTATGATTTATATGTTATATAACTTTCCTTTAAATAAAATAGTTTTTAAAAAAAATTAGTGTGTTTTTATCACAGTTCTGATTCTGAAGCCAAGTAGCCATTTAGGTATTCTTTAAAAATTAATTATTTTAACCACTAAAGTCAGCTTAAAAATCATCAGACTTTAGCCCAGCCACTTTGCCTGGCTCTCCCCTTTAAGGCACTATAGTTTAGCAAGCAGAGGCAAAATTCAAGTCTAGAATTGTAGCTGTATCACATTAACTTATTTGTAAATATCTGATGATACTATGGAGTGCAGTCCAGCCTTAACTTCAGAATTTATCAATGCAATGTAACACTACAATTTATATTGTCCTGATTTATAATCAAGAAATTTTGTAGTTTAATCCAGTAGCAACACTCGTTGCTTTACGTATGGGAAGAATAGCACTATGAACATTTCCCAAACTAGGAAATAATTTGAAGCATCTAAATTACTTGTTTCAAATAGTAAAATTATTCAAGACTATGAATATCTCTACATATATAAATCTGTACATGGGGTCTTTCTTTCTTCCAGCATCACGTCATCACCACAGAACCAATATGGAACAAGTTTTCACAATTTCAAAACTTATGGTATAAATAAAGATCTTCAGCATCTCTTCATCAAACATGGACAGTTGCCACAGCAATAAAAGAAAATCTGTTCTTAATCTCAATATTAACACCACATTTCAATAAGTGTAAATTTGCAAAGAGTCAATCAAAAATTCTCATTAATGATTTTGCCACGGTACTGACTTCGTTTATAAGATATTGGAGCTTAAAAATTACTAACTGTATTTACATGGAAAAGAAAGGGAAAATACACCCAACCAGGGCCGGCGCTAGGATTTTGGGGCCCGGGATAAATGATCTTAGAAGTCACGTAACCAATTGGGGGCCCTTGGCCAATCCATCGGTTAGGGCCCTCCCTCAGACCAAATGGGCGACCTTTTTTTTTAATCTCTAAAACTTGTCGAGCGAGGGGCCCCTATAGCTGGTGATCGGGCCCCCCATCAGCAGGGCGGACCCGGGTACATTTGACCCGCTTACCCCCCCTAACGCCGGCCCTGCACCCAACACTCACCAAAGTTGAAGGGAGGAGGGCAGCAGCAACACAGCACAACACACAAACAAAGAAAAAACAATATTTCGGGTGAAAATTCCCTTTATCAAGTTAACAGAGAGGTGGTTGGTCTTGCGCAAGACTTGCTCATATGCCATCCTTTTCATGGGCAGATTAGAGGAACGTTTTCTTCAACAGGTTACCCTACAACCCACCGTGTGGTTCAGGTATATAGATGACATATTTATGATCTGGACCCACGGTGAAAACCTCCTTCTTGACTTCTTGCACTCACTGAATAACTTCTTCTCCTTAAACTTCACATGGTCCTACTCTGACTGACATCACTTTTCTGGATGTAGACATCTCTGTACGGAATGGTCACTTACACACCTCTGTCCACATAAAACCCACTAACCTACAACAATATCTCCATTTTGATAGCTGCCATCTATATCATACAAAACGTTCCATTCCATACAGCCTAGCCATTCGGGGCAAACGTATATGCTCTGATCACGAGTCCTTTTCCCTCTACACCAACAATCTGACCCAGGCACTCATAAACCACAATTATCCTCCAGAACTAATTCAAAAACAAGTATCAAGGGTCAGGGACTGTCCTCCACACCGACACAAACAACCTAAAGCCAATCAGAACCCTGTTTTTCTCACCCAGTTTTTCCCTGGCCTGGAATCGCTAAACAAAATTCTTTGTCTGGGCTATGACTTTCTTAGATCCTTTCCTGAAATGCGCCGCATTCTTCCAACTATCCTTCCCACCACACCCCGTGTTGCGGTTTCGTGGGTCGTCCTCCCACATCAGCTACCACAATGTTTTATTTTCAATCTCGCTCACTGAAATATAATGTGCATAGTCTAACTCTTACTTCTTCCTACTAAAGATACAGATTCTCTTGACCGGCCGCCACTCAGTATCCAACTGAGAAAGTTTAAAGTCTAGGTACTGAATGAATAAACAGTTATTTCACAAAACTAATTTTAATTCATTGCCTTCGTTTTTCCAACACCACCAATGTTAAACTTATCGGACTTCTCACTCCAAAGTTGCAGATCCAGTTAAAGTAGAACGGCTATTTTTACACCTCTTACGCACATTCACACGTTTACAACTTTCAACTTAAAACCAACCACACTTCTCCACGTCCTGCGACCGACTGCCCACCTTGTGGCTACCACAGCACCCACCATGCCGCCCCCGGGGTTCACCCTTCCGTGGCCACGGACATGGTGCCGATGCCGTCACAAACCGGCGCTACTTTCAAACACAAAGTGGTACCGCTACAACCCCCCTTAGTTTATCCTTGTTATTGTGAATTTCCAATTAGCAATGGCAAGGGTAAATTCAAATTAAGTCCCCTTCCTCCTATTTTACAATTTCCACACCTCATTCACACAAAATACATACAAAACTCCACAAATTGATGTAGCAATCCTTACAAATATCACATTAACCATAAACTGCTATATTTTTTTGAATTGGTTGGTGTTGGAGCAATATACAAACATATCAAAACAATAAGTGTCAAAATACACATTGGTTCCAAAACAGTTTTCTTTCTACTAAAATGTAATTAAAAGACAACCATTATAGAATGTCATGGACATTAAGATATAAATTAGTTGAAAATGAATATTTCCTTACTGAAAACATGAAATACAACATTAAAAGCAACAAACAAATATAAAACATCATGAACATCAAAATACACCACAGTAACAAACAACTATAAATCATGAACATCCAAATACACTTTGGTTCCCAACGGATCATTCCTTACCACTAACATCAAATACGCAGAAAGCCGTTAAAGTATTACATTTTCCCCCATAAAACCACCAAACTCTTTAGTCCTGCCACGGTAGACAGCATTATTGGAAACAACAACTCCAAAATCTCTAGTTTTTCCATGTTAAATACAGTATTATTCCAAAACAATGGTTAATTTAGCATCCACTATCCACACGGCTGTCCCATAGATCAAAATACAAATATAAACAAACAGTTCTGTCATCAATACATACATTTTTTATTTCACACTCCTTACCCTACACTTAAATTTTAATTCACTCACACCATCTGTAAGAGATGCTTCCCAATGGCACCTCTTGGAGTGCATGTCCCTTTCTAGACATCTCCACAGTTCTGATCATCAAACATCACCAAAATTCTGTAACACATTTCCCTTCTAGTTTATTCACAATAATATTCACTAACATCAAAGTCATATATACATATGCACTAAAAAAAGAAAAACATTTTACGGAGAAATCTAGTCAACTTTCAAACATCTATATGGTTTCAATATTCTTACATTGTAATTTCCCTTAAATCAATTAAAGTGTACGAATTTTCATTTTATCTGCAAGAAATTTCAAATGGAAGTACTTTGAAATGGCAGCACCTCCCCTGGTATAAAAAAGCAGTGTACTTCCTCGATTCTTTGTCAATTGGCACCTGCCAATAGGATGAAGTGAGGTCCAAAGACGTTAAGAACTTTTTTCCTTATAAACTTTGTAATATCACGTCGATTGGTTGAGGGTGGTCCCTTTCCGTTCTTAGTACTTTGTTTAAATTCCGAGCATCTTGAACCAAACGAACAGATTTATCCGCTTTTGTGACAATTACAAGAGGGTTATTGTACGGACGATTCGATCTTTCGATCACACCCCATTGAATCATTCCATTAATTTCTTCATCTACTAACTTCCTTTTCGCTATAGGTACTGGGTATGGCTTAATGAAAAAGTGCTTGTCACTATTAACAGTGAAATGACATATATAGCCTTTTATCAAGCCTGGTCTATTTGTGAACACTTCATTAAACTCTTCAATAATATCCATTAATTTCCTCTTTTGTTCGTGGTCTACCCCCTTTAAGACTTTTATTTCTTCTCTTTCCGCTTTTCCGTACTGCATTGCTGACACACAAAATTCCACTAGTTTCTTTCGAAATGAAGACTCTTTAACATCACCTGTGCCATTTGTAGCAAATGATGCTTTAATGGAACCTATACGTTTCTCCATCAACAAATTTTTCAAAGGTACTATATCTCTTGAACCCTCTCCTTCAAAATCAATCAAACCTTTACCACAATAAAGCCCAAAAATTCGGTATGCTTCGAAACTTTCCAGAAAGCTCACTGGGTGTATGTTCCCATTGTCACTAAATTTAACAATTTCAAATTTTTCTAGAGTATTTACTGTAACCTTTGCCAAACCACCGAATGAATTTTTCTCTTGAGCATTTTTGATTTGGTCCTCTATTTGTACAAATTTATGGTCTTGGGACTCTATCTTGTGGTTAATGGAATGTACTTCAAAACTTATATCTTTGATCTTAATATCTAGTACTTCAACCTGTTGAGTTAACTGTTTTGTAAAGCGTTTGTTGTCTTCTGTATGATTGTGGAGTGTAGTATGCCTATTCTGTAAACCTGTCATCTCTTTTGCTAAAACTTCTACCTTTTCATCTAGTTTCTTATTGTTATTTTGTACTGTCTGTACCTTTTCCCCACAACTTATCAACCTCCCCTTTAAATCATCAATTGCCAGTTCAGTGTTTTGTGAAAGAGACCCTATTGCTTCGATATCTGTAGTTAATGTTCGCCTACCTTCTTCACAGCTATGTTTACAATTGTCTAATTTATTAGAAACACTCTCCCATTTATCTAACATGTCTTGACTATTCTCCTTCATCTTGAAATCCCATGAATCCTGTAAGGCTTCTAAATTACTACCCATTGTATCTGAATCTTTTTCAAGTTTTACTAGTCTTTGGCTAATAATAGCTGACTGATTATCCAATTTTTTTGCTGATGGCATCCCGTACATTTTGTGTATTTTGTTCGCAATTTGCTTTATAGTTCTCAACTTTGTTGCTAAGACTAGACACCTGATCACTAATATGCTCTTTCAAAGTGGAAATTTGTTTCTCTATCTTATTATCCATAGCTGCTAACTGACGGTTAATACTATCAGATTGTTCTTTCATCATATTCATCAACTGGATCAACATGTCATTCTGAAAGTTCACTGGGTCTTGCCCACCATAACAGGGTTCCATGGAGAGATTAATTTCAGATGGTGAACCATTAGTGAAACCTCGAAAACTTTCACTTGGGGTAGAAGAAGCATTGGCAAGTTCAGAAGGATTCACTAGAAGTGGTAAGGTAACATCTGAGATGGGAGAAGTTGGGGTGGCCATTTCTGCATTTTGTACAAAAGTTTGACTGTCTTGTATCTGAATATCTAGTCTGGGAGATGTAACATTCAGAACTGGTGACCTGTTATCAGCATTTGATATCTCTACATTGACATGAGGGTCCCCACTTTCAAATAGTTCTTCCCCTTCCATTTTAAATAATTTCTCTTAAAACAATATACCAGCAAAGCCAAGAAACTTTATACAAAAAATGCATAAATCACACTATTCCTGAGGAAATGCACTTAACACATGGTTTAAATATTTAAAAGTATATATCACATATCAGTAAAAAATATAACAAATTAAAAAATGTTGACCAAGAAAAAAAAAAATTCGCAGTCACTAAGAAATGTTATGAAAATAACTGAAACTGTAATAAAAAAAACTGTAGGATATCCTTCTCAAAGCAATACTAAATTTATGAATAACAAAAGCAAGACCATGTAAAGTTTACTCAAAAAAATCATTCTCTTAAACAAAATTCTCAGTTGGTTTAAATCAGAAGCTTCAACCAAACTAAAGTTTCACTTGCACCAAACGAAATAGTTTATCTTTCACTTTGAGGTTAACAACAAAATTTTCCAATAAAATCGAAGTTTTCGTGTTGTTAATAAGTTAATAATTATTTGCCCTTATCTTTTAACTGTCGTTGTTGCTCGGAGACGTTCCAAATTTGCCGCTCCGCGTCGAACAGCCTCCCAGCTGATATCGCCAAAGTTGTTCAGCATTCAGGCAAGTTGTCTTCTCGACCAGCGCCAAAGATGCCCCACATGTTGGAATCATCGACGTCGTTCACCAACGCCATAGTTGTACCGCCTGCCGCCGAAATCGACTCTTCCACTCGAGCCAAAGATGCTCCGTCCGCTCAAAATCCGTTGTCTCGTGACGTCATTAAGTTCCCGCGTTTCACACGTGTTTGTACAAAATAGCCAATTCTTACTTCAACCCTCACAATTTCCGGAATTTCTAAATAAAAACTCGCAGAAACTGTTCTGGTCACTAAACGAACGCCATGTTGCGGTTTCGTGGGTCGTCCGCTCACATCAGCTACCACAATGTTTTATTTTCAATCTCGCTCACTGAAATATAATGTGCATAGTCTAACTCTTACTTCTTCCTACTAAAGATACAGATTCTCTTGACCGGCCGCCACTCAGTATCCAACTGAGAAAGTTTAAAGTCTAGGTACTGAATGAATAAACAGTTATTTCACAAAACTAATTTTAATTCATTGCCTTCGTTTTTCCAACACCACCAATGTTAAACTTATCGGACTTCTCACTCCAAAGTTGCAGATCCAGTTAAAGTAGAACGGCTATTTTTACACCTCTTACGCACATTCACACGTTTACAACTTTCAACTTAAAACCAACCACACTCTCCACGTCCTGCGACCGACTGCCCACCTTGTGGCTACCACAGCACCCACCATGCCGCCCCCGGGGTTCACCCTTCCGTGGCCACGGACATGGTGCCGATGCCGTCACAAACCGGCGCTACTTTCAAACACAAAGTGGTACCGCTACAACCCCCCTTAGTTTATCCTTGTTATTGTGAATTTCCAATTAGCAATGGCAAGGGTAAATTCAAATTAAGTCCCCTTCCTCCTATTTTACAATTTCCACACCTCATTCACACAAAATACATACAAAACTCCACAAATTGATGTAGCAATCCTTACAAATATCACATTAACCATAAACTGCTATATTTTTTTTTGAATTGGTTGGTGTTGGAGCAATATACAAACATATCAAAACAATAAGTGTCAAAATACACATTGGTTCCAAAACAGTTTTCTTTCTACTAAAATGTAATTAAAAGACAACCATTATAGAATGTCATGGACATTAAGATATAAATTAGTTGAAAATGAATATTTCCTTACTGAAAACATGAAATACAACATTAAAAGCAACAAACAAATATAAAACATCATGAACATCAAAATACACCACAGTAACAAACAACTATAAATCATGAACATCCAAATACACTTTGGTTCCCAACGGATCATTCCTTACCACTAACATCAAATACGCAGAAAGCCGTTAAAGTATTACATTTTCCCCCATAAAACCACCAAACTCTTTAGTCCTGCCACGGTAGACAGCATTATTGGAAACAACAACTCCAAAATCTCTAGTTTTTCCATGTTAAATACAGTATTATTCCAAAACAATGGTTAATTTAGCATCCACTATCCACACGGCTGTCCCATAGATCAAAATACAAATATAAACAAACAGTTCTTTCATCAATACATACATTTTTTATTTCACACTCCTTACCCTACACTTAAATTTTAATTCACTCACACCATCTGTAAGAGATGCTTCCCAATGGCACCTCTTGGAGTGCATGTCCCTTTCTAGACATCTCCACAGTTCTGATCATCAAACATCACCAAAATTCTGTAACACATTTCCCTTCTAGTTTATTCACAATAATATTCACTAACATCAAAGTCATATATACATATGCACTAAAAAAAGAAAAACATTTTACGGAGAAATCTAGTCAACTTTCAAACATCTATATGGTTTCAATATTCTTACATTGTAATTTTCCTTAAATCAATTAAAGTGTACGAATTTTCATTTTATCTGCAAGAAATTTCAAATGGAAGTACTTTGAAATGGCAGCACCTCCCCTGGTATAAAAAAGCAGTGTACTTCCTCGATTCTTTGTCAATTGGCACCTGCCAATAGGATGAAGTGAGGTCCAAAGACGTTAAGAACTTTTTTCCTTATAAACTTTGTAATATCACGTCGATTGGTTGAGGGTGGTCCCTTTCCGTTCTTAGTACTTTGTTTAAATTCCGAGCATCTTGAACCAAACGAACAGATTTATCCGCTTTTGTGACAATTACAAGAGGGTTATTGTACGGACGATTCGATCTTTCGATCACACCCCATTGAATCATTCCATTAATTTCTTCATCTACTAACTTCCTTTTCGCTATAGGTACTGGGTATGGCTTAATGAAAAAGTGCTTGTCACTATTAACAGTGAAATGACATATATAGCCTTTTATCAAGCCTGGTCTATTTGTGAACACTTCATTAAACTCTTCAATAATATCCATTAATTTCCTCTTTTGTTCGTGGTCTACCCCCTTTAAGACTTTCATTTCTTCTCTTTCCGCTTTTCCGTACTGCATTGCTGACACACAAAATTCCACTAGTTTCTTTCGAAATGAAGACTCTTTAACATCACCTGTGCCATTTGCAGCAAAGGATGCTTTAATGGAACCTATACGTTTCTCCATCAACAAATTTTTCAAAGGTACTATATCTCTTGAACCCTCTCCTTCAAAATCAATCAAACCTTTACCACAATAAAGCCCAAAAATTCGGTATGCTTCGAAACTTTCCAGAAAGCTCACTAGGTGTATGTTCCCATTGTCACTAAATTTAACAATTTCAAATTTTTCTAGAGTATTTACTGTAACCTTTGCCAAACCACCGAATGAATTTTTCTCTTGAGCAATTTTGATTTGGTCCTCTATTTGTACAAATTTATGGTCTTGGGACTCTATCTTGTGGTTAATGGAATGTACTTCAAAACTTATATCTTTGATCTTAATATCTAGTACTTCAACCTGTTGAGTTAACTGTTTTGTAAAGCGTTTGTTGTCTTCTGTATGATTGTGGAGTGTAGTATGCCTATTCTGTAAACCTGTCATCTCTTTTGCTAAAACTTCTACCTTTTCATCTAGTTTCTTATTGTTATTTTGTACTGTCTGTACCTTTTCCCCACAACTTATCAACCTCCCCTTTAAATCATCAATTGCCAGTTCAGTGTTTTGTGAAAGAGACCCTATTGCTTCGATATCTGTAGTTAATGTTCGCCTACCTTCTTCACAGCTATGTTTACAATTGTCTAATTTATTAGAAACACTCTCCCATTTATCTAACATGTCTTGACTATTCTCCTTCATCTTGAAATCCCATGAATCCTGTAAGGCTTCTAAATTACTACCCATTGTATCTGAATCTTTTTCAAGTTTTACTAGTCTTTGGCTAACAATAGCTGACTGATTATCCAATTTTTTGCTGATGGCATCCCGTACATTTTGTGTATTTTGTTCGCAATTTGCTTTATAGTTCTCAACTTTGTTGCTAAGACTAGACACCTGATCACTAATATGCTCTTTCAAAGTGGAAATTTGTTTCTCTATCTTATTATCCATAGCTGCTAACTGACGGTTAATACTATCAGATTGTTCTTTCATCATATTCATCAACTGCATCAACATGTCATTTCGAAAGTTCACTGGGTCTTGCCCACCATAACAGGGTTCCATGGAGAGATTAATTTCAGATGGTGAACCATTAGTGAAACCTCGAAAACTTTCATTTGGGGTAGAAGAATCGTTTGCAAGTTCTGAAGGGTTCACTAGAAGTGGTAAGGTAACATCTGAGGTGGGAGAAGTTGGGGTGGCCATTTCTGCATTTTGTACAAAAGTTTGACTGTCTTGTATCTGAATATCTAGTCTGGGAGATATAACATTCAGAACTGGTGACCTGTTATCAGAATTTGATATCTCTACATTGACATGAGGGTCCCCACTTTCATATAGTTCTTCCCCTTCCATTTTAAATAATTTCTCTTAAAACAATATACCAGCAAAGCCAAGAAAATTTATACAAAAAATGCGTAAATCACACTATTCCTCAGAGAATGCCCTTAACACATGGTTTAAATATTTAAAAGTATATATCACATATCAAAAAAATATAACAAATTAAAAAATGTTGACCAAGAAAAAAAAAAATTCGCAGTCACTAAGAAATGTTATGAAAATAACTGAAACTGTAATAAAAAAAACTGTAGGATATCCTTCTCAAAGCAATACTAAATTTATGAATAACAAAAGCAAGACCATGTAAAGTTTACTCAAAAAAATCATTCTCTTAAACAAAATTCTCAGTTGGTTTAAATCAGAAGCTTCAACCAAACTAAAGTTTCACTTGCACCAAACGAAATAGTTTATCTTTCACTTTGAGGTTAACAACAAAATTTTCCAATAAAATCGAAGTTTTCGTGTTGTTAATAAGTTAATAATTATTTGCCCTTATCTTTTAACTGTCGTTGTTGCTCGGAGACGTTCCAAATTTGCCGCTCCGCGTCGAACAGCCTCCCAGCTGATATCGCCAAAGTTGTTCAGCATTCAGGCAAGTTGTCTTCTCGACCAGCGCCAAAGATGCCCCACATGTTGGAATCATCGACGTCGTTCACCAACGCCATAGTTGTACCGCCTGCCGCCGAAATCGACTCTTCCACTCGAGCCAAAGATGCTCCGTCCGCTCAAAATCCGTTGTCTCGTGACGTCATTAAGTTCCCGCGTTTCACACGTGTTTGTACAAAATAGCCAATTCTTACTTCAACCCTCACAATTTCCGGAATTTCTAAATAAAAACTCGCAGAAACTGTTCTGGTCACTAAACGAACGTCATGTTGCGGTTTCGTGGGTCGTCCTCCCACATCAGCTACCACAATGTTTTATTTTCAATCTCGCTCACTGAAATATAATGTGCATAGTCTAACTCTTACTTCTTCCTACTAAAGATACAGATTCTCTTGACCGGCCGCCACTCAGTATCCAACTGAGAAAGTTTAAAGTCTAGGTACTGAATGAATAAACAGTTATTTCACAAAACTAATTTTAATTCATTGCCTTCGTTTTTCCAACACCACCAATGTTAAACTTATCGGACTTCTCACTCCAAAGTTGCAGATCCAGTTAAAGTAGAACGGCTATTTTTACACCTCTTACGCACATTCACACGTTTACAACTTTCAACTTAAAACCAACCACACTTCTCCACGTCCTGCGACCGACTGCCCACCTTGTGGCTACCACAGCACCCACCATGCCGCCCCCGGGGTTCACCCTTCCATGGCCACGGACATGGTGCCGATGCCGTCACAAACCGGCGCTACTTTCAAACACAAAGTGGTACCGCTACACCCGATTCACCTTCAGCAGACCGCCTAATCTAAAAAACATTCTTGTACATAAATATCAAGCCTCTGATGCTCCTAAACCACCGTTTGGATCCTTTCCTTGTAAGAGACCCCATTGCAAAACTTGCGGTATGCATCCACCTATAGGAATCCTACTACTGGTGAAACCTACCCCATAATAGGTCATGCCACCTGTACAACCAACCATCTCATTTACCAGCTCACCTGCCTCCACTGTCCAAGTTCCTGACCTCAAACTCATTATCCATCAGAATGAATGGTCACAGACAGACTTACTCCCAAAACCTGGACCTCCCCGTTGCTCACCATGCCAGTACTCACAACACCCGTGACCTTAATAACTGCTTCACAGTAAGAGTGATTAGAGTACTTCCAGACACTACCTCCCAATCTGAACTCCGCTGGTGGGAATTGGCATATCAACACATCCTTCAAACTAGACATCCCCCAGGCCTTAATTTCCGTTATCATCTCATCCTCACCCTATACACCCACCACTGGCTAGTACAATAGTTCAATTGTTTCATTTTTTTTTTTTTTTGGTAATTTTCAATTATATTTTTTCTTTATATTTTTAATAACTACTATTTTTTTGATCATTTTAATCTTTTGTATACTCGCAGTTATATTATCGTTGCTGCACCCACCACCTCCGATGGTCTGTTGCGTTCTGAGTGGCTGCGTCCTACGCAAGTCTTGCGCAAGACCAGCCACCTCTCTGTTAACTTGAAAAAGGAAATTTTCACCCGAAATATTGTTTTTTCTTTGTTTGTGTGTTGTGCTGTGTTGCTGCTGCCCTCCTCCCTTCAACTTTGGTGAGTGTTGGGTGTATTTTCCCTTTCTTTTCCATGTAAATGTTGCCTCGCGGCATTTCTTTCCTTTCATTGTTAACTAACTGTATTTAAATAGAAAAGCCATCAAATTATTATATGTGGATGGACGTGCATGTTGCAATGTGTTGCAGTTTCGATCCCCAGTTAGGGTTTTTTTTCCCCCCCTACTATTTGGCATCTGTAGCATTACAAATCTATTTTTACAAAAATTCATCTAAATATTAATTTATTTTTCACATCAGGATAATTTTATATAAACCTATCTCATATTTCATTTACTTTTCTACAAGCCAATTTCCCCTCCGTTACTTTTTAACTAGACATTTTAAATTTAAACACACACTTAGGTCCATGTGAGAAAAGTTGATGAGAAATGCTAGTTTCAAAAATAATTATTATAAAATCTTTTCGTTCGTCATAGCACATATATGTTGTAATTGTAACGTGACAAAAATCAGCAAGTTTGAGATTTTTCTAGTTATTTTGCGTCACTTGAAGGGTTTTCTTTTCAGTATTTTTGTAGTTTAATTGCAAGTTTGTACAAAGGTTCCAGAACGCATAAGAGTATCTCATAAAGAAGCCCAAATGGCCAGCTAGTTGGGAAACCTGCTGATTAGAAGGTTGGATAACAGTTACATCAAATTATTACAAAAAAAAATCATCAGATATGAGATCAATTGATGTAGTAAATTAAATAGATTTATTCTTAATCATTTGCATAATTTGTAATATTCTTAAATTAATTTTTTTAACTAATTCATTGTTTCAGCAGTGTAGCAAGCTTCCAGAACTTATGACACATATAGGTCAGAGCATATAAAATCCCTCTATTCTGGGATTTCTTTGGCAGTTTGCTGCAGGAAATTGTTAAAGCCAGTCTGAATCATTTTGTTTTCATTTTCAGTCAAAATTTAGTAAAAAGTGTTTAAATCAGTTGCAACTATTTTAGCAATATAGAGCCAATTTTTCTATGGGCACATAATCACTGTTCAAGATATATAATTTACAAAAGTAACAGAATTTTTTATGACAATGTAGCGCATGGATTGTGAAGTGATCATTAGCAAGTAGCCAAAATCTGCAATTGATGTAGAAGTCTTTGTGAAATTATATCACAGTCAATCTGAACAGTACTTTCCAATAGCATTTTGTGGGATGAATTTTACGTGGCTTCATTAAAATTAAAAGTGGACTTCAAATCATTTTCAACATTTCTCATTAATTCCTCCTATGCTGAAGTGACAGCTGTATTTATTCCAAAGCAAATCACTTAATAGCAAGATACTTATATTCAGCATTGTCAATCATTTAAATCCCCAACTAAGTACTTTCTTAACCCTTAAGTAAGGTTTTATACCACCGTCAGAATCTACCCATCTTTAGAAACATCCTCAATTGCTCCCTCAATTACTTCCTCCACGTACAAGAAGAATATTAGAGCAGATAAACTACATCCATCTCTCTCTCAGCCTTTTTAACTGTCGATTGTCTTTCAAGATTCTCTAGTTTTATTATAGTTTTATTATTATTATTATTGTAAATTATTCTTCCATCTCAACATTTGAGACTAGACTTCTTATCACACAGATAACTTAGTCCACAATCCGAAGATTGGTTGGATCCTCCAGCAGGATACGTACGGAGCCATTTTTATCAAAGGTAGGACAGCCAGTTGATTTCCAATTTAAGTACAGAATGTTCTGGCGTAGCTCATATGATCAAACTCCTCTTAAAAATTCCTGACCCCACCAGGATTTGAAACCAGGATTGGGCCAGAGAACTTCTGAAAGCCACTGAGCTACCAGGTAAATTTAACACAAAAATAAAGAATGTTAATTGAATAATTAAATTTACTTTCACCAACTTCTTTGAAGAATACTGATCTCATACTCAAGAAATGTTACATGACAAATTTCTATTACCATACAATGTGTTCTTGCAACTGACAAATGTTAACAAAAATAATTTCTTGAGATTGGATTGATTACAGTATACCAATAACGTAGGGTTCCAAGGCTTTCTAACACTTCACTTATCAGAATGCATTCAAGTTTCAACAACGTAAAGATTTTTAATACAGAGAAAGATACTAAGGAAAATTATGTCCAACAGGCTGACATCCAAAATCTAAATTCAGGTTTAATGAATATTCAACAATGTTTAACTCTGAGATTCAACATTTTTCCAGTTTATTAGAAAAGGTTTCTTCAAAACTGAAGATATTTTTCATTTATATTATTTACAACCAATTTTTGTAACAAAAAAGATATTTTACTTTAATACAAATGAACATGATGAAGTAAATAAATAAAATGTATGAAATTTACACAACACCAAGTAAATTGTTTTAAAACTTGTGTGATGACATTTTACCATAACAAACATTTACAATATTATGTACAAATATATAGACAAATAAAGCACGTAATTTACTATTACAATTATAAACAGATGCTGAGGAACAATCATTTTTGTGCGCAGTCAACTGCAGCTTCTACTTCGATGCATTTAATTTGGCTCTTTTCTGCAACTTAGCTTTCTGAAATAACAAAAAAAAAATTTTTTTTAACATTAAGGTGAAAATAAAACAAAATGCAACTACAGTAACAATGAAAGAAAAAGGTTCAAAAATTGCCATTTAAAAACTCAATTTGTGTTGAATACAAACATGTTTACAATAAATCAGGTTGAGACATTAAACCGAACATGGATTCTAGCCTAATATTTCTATTATTTATAGTGTATTGTTCTACAATAAACTGTAGCATTTAGGATTATAAAGGAAATGTCCAGATGTCTCCTATGAATTCAGCTTATTTTTACATTTGTTGCAATACTGCCTTGGAAAAAACGGAAAATGTTTATTAATCTTCTTTATTTGGGAAAAAAAACAGTTAACCATTTAGGTAAGGAAGACAGAGAAACTAAAGCAATCACTCACTACAGGCAAAGGCAGAGGGGCTATGACAAACACAACCTTAAACATTAACATACTTTAAAATAAATCACTATTAGAGGAAAACACCTGGCGAGGGAATCTGATGAGTTCAACCAAGAATCACAAACTTTGGAGAGTCTTGGTGTGCACATGTCCAGTCCCCTTGCCATATCCTCTTATAATTAAGGTGAGTGACATGGCTACTTTCCTTACACTTATTTTAATTTCCCAACAGCTTTTTCACTGTCGCTATTAGTAAAATATCTAGTTTATTCTTTACATTACTACTTCCCATTTGCATCATCATTAAAATATTTTAACTTACCAATCCGCCTTCTGCTATTTTTGATTTCTTAATGTCTAGTTTTTCTTCACGTTTACGTTTCACTTCTTGCATCCTAAAAAAATTTAAAAAATTACAATTAGTTCTATGATCAGGATGCAATTTACTTAAAAACAAATTCTGTTATAAATACAGTTTTCAAGTAAAGAAAAAATTTCACCGTTAATATGAATTAAGAGTATTAAATGGAATTCATTAATTTAAAGAAACATTCTCCAAGCAAATGTAAGTAACAACTGTTATATTGCATAACTTTCTGACAAATTGTTTCCGTCATTAATGAAACTAACATTCTTCATCAATTGTTTTGTGCTGCCAAGTATTTTCTGACAACTGCCATATGGTCTTAAGAACTAAAAAAATGTAAACATTCTTTTCATTAATACTCACTTTTCTTTTATCAACCTTTGTTGTTCCTTTTTCCATATATCTTTAAAATCACAACAGAATGGCAACCACAACGCAAAGAAGTCCTTTGGAGCCACATCTTCCTTGTTACCTTTAGGTTGGTATTGATAGAATTCCATGGTTGCATAAAATCTACACAAAAAAATATGATTAATAAACTCCCTGAAACCTGATAGTTATTTTCAGCAAAAACAGATCACTGCAAAAATATATCATCAGTTCAAGACAATATGCTGATCACACACTTTGTCTTTCATATTATTTTTATGTAATTAAAGACTTTTCTAAAACATGTTCAAAGGAATGCTTAATGCAACTTTAGAAATCAGCTTCAAAGCAAACTGTTTAAAAAAAAAAAAAAATAGTACCGCAAAAGTCGGTGTCTGTCACTTGAGAAAAAAAATCACTGGTCAAAACTCAATCTCTTGAATTATTTTAAATTATAATAATTTTAAATTTTGCTAATAGCCATCCCTCAGTCAACAGCTTTCCCTCCAACATATCTTAATGCTTTCCTGCACATTTCTGCCATCTTTTACAACGAGTTTATTTCTGGCCAATAATGAAATAACAGTTTTCTTTCTTTATTATTTTTTCCCATCCAATAATACATGCAAGAGAATCATAAATACAATTAAGAACATTAAATACTCCAATGCAGAAAATTTATTACTTGAAAACTCTTACTAAACATCAACTTCTAATGCTTACTACTAGGGCCGAAGGATAATGTAAGTATAGTGGGTAGCAGTACCCAACCAGGTAATTCCGGGTGGCTATTAGCTGACTTTAAAGTAAATAACAGTAGTTTTCTAATTACTGTAACATATTCAAAAGTTAAATATGGAAAATTAAATTTTAAAACCAAAAGCTTAACAGCCTTTTCTAATTTTAAATTGCTTCTTTTTCACCATAAATTAAGATTGTTCCATTGAACATTTTTTCGCTAGAAACGTTGATAGGCGGAGTAATTACAACAATATGGAAAATTTGCGAGTGTTCATTTACCACCATTTAGGAGGCTCTTATTTTGATGGAAGTCATACTTTCTTCAGCTACTGGATCAGACTGACATTGATATTCTCTTTCTTGTTCCTACAACTTAAGAACTGCATTTAGTTTCTCACACTCTTCAAACTCTTATGGAAGCATAAGTTTCAAATGACCTTATAAAGCAATGGTTGGAAGAAATTCTTTTTCACATAACGTGCACTTTACCAAAAATTAAATTTTTTCTCCAGATCGGACTTGGTTTCATTGAGAGACATTACCGGTTATACAACGAAATACATAATTAGTGGTTAAACTCTCATGGCACTAGTTCTCTTCATACCTACTACCCTGAAGCATAAAAAAAAAAAAAAAAAAAAAAAAAAAAATAAATGTTGATATCGATTTAGCACAATCAATATCAACGACTCATTCAAAACAGATGATTGATAACTTTAAGGGCTGTCAATAATATTTAGTACCCTGAAGGCCTTGGTGAGACAAAGTTTTCTGTGAGAGGAGCCAACAGCGATGAAAATTCAAAATTCATGGCATTTTTAAACTCTTGAGCTGAAGATGAGACTGGCCTAAAGTCGTGGCTGCAAAGTGATGGTTACAAATGGATTCATAATGACTATCAGAATGAAATTCTTGATTTGAAGCCTACTACACCATTGTCTGGAATCATGGAATAAATAGGGTCATCTTGCCTGAGAATCGTTTCGGAAGATTTCATTGCAGGTGAACATTTTACTGGATTGTTTTTAACTGTTAACACCAAAGCAGAAACCTTATTTGATCCGGTCACAGACATTTTTGCCAAGCACACATTGGTACTCTCAAAAGGCTGCAATGAGGCTTTTAAGGTTTCTGGAAAAATAACAGGGTTTCAGTCACGAATATGAAATGAAGAGCCTCGAGCTTTATTTGCACATTGTAGTTCCCATAATCTCAATCTTGCTGTACAAGATGGAATTGAGAGGGTTATATCAGCAAGAAGATTCATAGGCACAATAAAAGATGTGACAAACTTCTTGCAAGATTCACTGAAATGACTTGGACAGTTTAAGTAACTGCAAATCGGAAGATAAAAAGGAACTAATGATGCTTTGCCTTTTTTTTTTTTTTTTGCAAATAGAAAACCAAGTTATTTATAAAGATTACACATTAAATCCAATTTTTAAATTATGGTTTTATATTTGTAAGCATATATATATATTTTTTTGCAGATGGTTTATGAGAATAAAATATCTGAAATCAGTGCGAGATAATTATCAGCAGCGAACACATTTTTTATATGATCATTCTGCAGCAGAGAAGTAGATAGCACTGTCACTGCTAAGGCTTTTGGATTTTACTCCTACATGTAATCATTTAAGTTTATTTTCTATTTAATGAAGACGATAGAAATTTTTAATCGCTTTGAAATTTTGAATGTAGATATACAGAAATCTAATCTATATGTTATTGGATCATGTAAGAAGATAGAAGCAATCACCGACAAATTGTACTGTGTTTGAGATTCAGAATTCGAAGCAATTTGGTGGAAAAGTGTGCAGTCAGGTGCTAACTTTGAAATCGGTGAACCTCAAATCCCACAGCGGCGTAAAATTCCCATTTGCCTCGGCCAAGGTAGAAGCAAATATCTCAGATTTTATTTTTTTCTTAAATCTTATATGGAAGTTTATGATCAAGTACTCTTGTCGTTAAAGGATCGATTCCACAATGATTACATCCACTTCTTAAAATCATTAGAATGATTCATTTTGAGACAGATATTAAAAGAATTGTAAATTTCTATATCATGATTTTTACCAAGCAAGATTCTGAGTGATAGAGACATGTTTTTGCAACTTTTCAAAAGGTAATATGACAAGGCAAAAATATATGATTTAGATTTTTCACACAAGTACAAACAGACTAGAAGACTCATACCAGAGTTTGTGCATTTTGTTCAACTACTCGTCACAATTACTGGGTCGTCCTGATCAAACGAACGAAGCTTTTGTCTTACAATAACTCAAGACTTACCTAGGATCGATAATGTTTCAGGAAAGACTAAATAGTATCGCAATATTACATTTACATGGTAATCTGACAGATGAACAAGATTTGAAAAAATTCTTGAATCGGTTCATTTCCAAACAAGCAAAGCACAGTACAGTTTTTGCATTGTGCAATTAATACTGAATAGTAAACTAAAAATATAATTTTTCTATAAACCTAAATTTATATTAAATAAATTATAAGTCTTTAAATTCATTTTCAAGTTTTTATCCAAATGAATTTCTGTTATGAATTTGTTTATCAATTATCACTATTATTATTTTAGGTAAGATAACCAAAAAACATTTCCCGCTCACTAGCTGCCCGAATACCCAACCGGGCCGAACATGAAACGCCACCCCTGCTTACTAATGCGCAGTACAAATTCAACTACGAGTTCCCCAAGTAAATTTCTTACACAAAATATTCACACTTACTTTTGTCTGCATTCTTCCAAATTTTCTGTTTCACCATTCAACTGCTTTGTTGCTGAAATAAGTGAAATTAATTTATTGGTTAACAATAAAACTGGGGAAGGTATGTTTCAAACCACAGCATAAGATAATTAAGTCTAATTCACTACCTCTCTCAATGAATGATTCCATCTTGTCTTTGAATGGCTGGACGTTGTTCTCAGAAGAAGCAGCAATAACTTTTTCAGTTTTTTTATTGCATTCTGAAACAACAAAATATATTTGATCAAAATATCTACAAGAAATTTTATTACCATAAGAAAAAGGAATATTGCTAACACTGTTCATTTGTTGTCCACAGAAAAGGACAAAGGGAAAGAGATAGATAATAGCTACAACAGTTTCTAATGTATATTATATCGGTAACAATGGATTAAAAGGAGAGATAAAATACACCCATCACTCACCAAAGTTGGAGGATGGCAACAGTGACAAAATATCTGCCACAAAAAATAAAAATGCAACAATATTTTTGGCTAGACTTCACTGGTATTTCCCAATTACCACTTCAAGAAAGAACTCAAACCCATATACAATTTATAATTTTTTTTTTTTTTACATTAGTGGATCATCTAAGCCAACAGATTACCACGTGTACTCCTTGAAGCAACATTGCATACCCCTGGTGGTAGGAGTACCACTAATTGGGAACCCCTGATCTACACCCAGTGACTCTGCAGCATACACTGTCTAACAGTTCCTAAAACTCCTTTGTTTCACAGAAAAATACATTATTAGTGGAATCTAAAAACTGGAGTTTTTTTGGTGTTAATGATTTCTCCCTCTCCAAATCTGTAACCAGTATCTACTAGATATCCATCACTATGACATCATCAAGAGCCTCTGACGAAAAAAGGGCACTTTAATAATTCCAGTTTAATTTGAAATAGGCTTTGGCTAGCAGTGCAGACTCCACATCAATTTAGGTGTATGCCATGCCTAATGAAACCTACCAATGGAGAACAATACAGGATCTGAATCAATTTCACCCTGCCAGTTTAGGCCTGTTTGCAACCTTCAGCTCACTTTATATCTCTTGATACTTTTTACTCCAGCCTCCATTGCCCCTACCCTATTCTCCTTTGCTAAACTTTTACAGTTTGAGCCTTATTATTTAACCACCAATGACAGGCATAAGGAAGTTGAGAAGTTATTGTGTATTTAAGGGAATGCGAATATGTAGTAAGTTATCAAGGGAGTTCTGAGCAAAAATTTGAAGTAAAACTGCATTCAGTATGTATGAAGGGCAACTGGAACATAGTGCCATCACAATTAATAATAATTACAAATTATTGAACAATATCATCCAACGAGCACCCAAAACATTTAACAAAATATCACAAATTACTCTTCAGAACAATAGAAATGTATCTTTTACCTTCAAGATGTTTTCCAAGTTTCTGTAGATCAGTAGCAAGCTCGTCAAAATTAACAACCGACGCTCTTTCTATATCCCAAGGTTCAGGTATAGGCAATGCCAATTCTGGATTTAATGGATCTTCAGACTTCTGAAAAATTAAGAAAAACTGCATAAAGTGTTTCACCGGTAACTGTGAATGGGCGCAAGATCAACTTTAAAGAGCTGCAGTTTAATATGGACACTAGAATTATTTTTAACACATATATGCAGAATATTAAGCTCGATGGAGATTATGATGGCTACAGCTACAAAACATAGGCTACAGAAATGATAAATCTTAACAAGTTACCACTATTCCACTATTTAAAAGAAAATTTCTTGTTGAATATCAGATTTGATCAAAAGATTTATTATTATTATTATTCTTTCTTCCTGTCTTTACACCCTGTCAACATCAAGATCATTAGAGGCCAGAAAGGACCAGTGAGCAAGGAAAGGGAAGGAGTTAAGCCATTGGCTTTAATTTAATTTAATTGCAATGGAGCACAGGCTCCGGTGGCAATTTCCCTACACACCCATCTTCCCCCTATCCTTTACCCACCTACATTTGCCCTCTACAAATTTTATCTTTAAATTCTTTCAAAGTTTTCGGTAAATTATTCATCATTTCTCTTGGTAACTCATTCCAATCCCTGACACCCTTACCTAAAAAAGAGAATCTTCCCACACCCTTGTGTCTGAAATCGAGTGCCAGCTTGTGGTCATGGTCATCTTTTCCCTTCCATGCACTACTTTTCATACCTACTGCAATATCTTTCCATGCCTCATCGCCAGTATATGCCCTGTACACTCCCATGATCCTCCTCATCCTCCTCCTGTCTTGCAATGAATCCCATTCAAGCTCCTTTATCATATCCGTCACTGATTGCATTCTGCGATAATTTCCAGAAACAAATCTAGCAGCCCTTTTTTGCACCCTCTCCAACTCCTGTATTTGATGCGTAAAATGAGGGTCCCATAGTACACTACCATATTCAAGCAATGGTCTGACCAAAGTTTTGTAACCCAATTCCTTGACTTCTCTCCTACATCCTCTCATCACTCTCTCCAACAAGTGCAGAACTTTGAAACCTTTTCCTACCACCTGTCCTATGTGTCCTGCCCAGTTAAGTTTGTTATCAAAAGTAATTCCAAGATATTTACATTTCAAGTCTTCAGCAAGCAATTCTTTCCCCACCTTATGTTCATAATTAACCTTTTGTTTTTTATTTGTGTATCTAATAAGCTGACATTTCTTTGCATTTATCTTCATTCCATGTTTACCAACCCAATTAGATATCCTGTCCAGATCACCCTGCAACTGTTTATAATCCTCTATCGTTTTGATTCTTTTATACAGCATTATGTCATCTGCAAACAATCTAATTTCAGATAGTAAACAATCAACACAATTATTCATTAGAATAATGAATAGCAATGGTCCCAATACACTACCCTGTAGCACACCCATTTTTACTTCCACTTCTTTTGATACTACATTTCCTACCCTAACTTTCTGTTTTCTACCTTTTAAAAATTCTTCTACCCAGCAAATTACTTTCTTATCCACTCCAATGGTTTTTACCTTATTTACTACCATTTTATGGCTTACTCTGTCGGACGCCTTAGACAGATCTAGTGCTACACTATCAATTTGGCCTCCCTCATCCATTTCATCTGAAATATCTTGCATATATCCCACCAACTGAGATTCGCATTAATATCCTTGCCTGAAACCATGTTGCCTGCTTGAAAACCACTTACGTTCCTCACATATATTTCTGATGTGGTTGCATATCAATCTTTCCATTAATTTACCTACCACTGATGTCAAACTGATTGGCCTGTAATTCTCAACTCTATTACTCACCCCTCCCTTATGTACCAGTACTACTATTGCACTTTTCCAGTCCTGTGGTAAGCAGCAAGTGTCTAGACTCAATTTAAATAATATTTCAAGATAAGGTACAATGTCACATCCGGATATCTTTAAGATATCTGCTTTTGGAGCAACCACCCCAGCATTTGCCAGGAGTGATTTGGAGAAACCATGGAAATACCAAATCTAAATGGCCGGATGGAGATTCGAACCTGTATCCTCCTGAATGCAAAGCCACAATGTTACTAATCACCCACCATGCTCAGATTGATTAAAGGAGCAACACAATTGTATGTTACAAGCAAATATGTTATTTCCTAATTTATTTAATAGAAAAAAAGATAACATTACATCTTTTACAAATATTATCACTGTATTTTTATGCATACTGATGGTACCACATAAGCAACTGGAGATAAATGGCAACAAAATATTAATTGGCAAGACACAAAATAAGAGGAAATTTACTTCCAAGCAAAATTTAAACCATAAATCATCTGCCAACTTTATATTTCTAAAGAGTTATTTGTGACAGTTGTCAGAAGATATTGATATACCAAACTTTAATGATTAATGAATGGATCCATTATGCACTAACGGAAGCAAAAGGAGGCCAAAGTAAAACAAAATCTTGATGATACTAGTAACAGGAAGCAGGTGTCAAATTCACAAATGCATTCTTTTGAACTGAATACTGCAAATTATTTGTGGAAATAATACAGAATACAATGATACAAAAACTTCAAGTTAAATTATCTTTAAAGAAACCGATTTCAAGACTAACCTATTGCATTACTTTGTATGCAGTGTTTTCTATGCACAAGAAATAAACAATGCATTATTGTACCCACTTTAGAAGACCAGAATGCTTCAACTTTTGAATTAACTGTTGGAATGTTCTCCAGTCAGGCCAAATTTTAGAGTTTTCTTTAGTCAAGTAGGTGAGTGACATAGGAACATTATGCTTCATGGTGAGATTCCAAACTTTTTTCATATGATTAAAGGGATCCTAACAAACAGTTAAATATTTAATTAGAAATGGAGGGAATTAATAATAGTATGCACTTTCTTGTTTGTCTGAGAACATTATGTACACTTTTGGAATAAAAGGAAAATATTAAACAAGTTATAATGTCTGGTAAACCACTTTATTCAAAACTAATGATTTGGCAATTTGTAATGTGCTTTCTCCATTTGAAATATTTGTACTGGCCAAGATACATAGTACAGTTTAACATTTTTGGAGAACATTAATACTACTTACACATTTTTAGTGTTGTTATTAACTGCACAAAAACACAGGAATGTAATTTCACATAACTTTCAAGTACTACTCAAGTCTTGAATATGAGGAAGAGATAATGCTTACACTACTTACCTGCAACTGCTCCACAAGAAATAAACATTTTTGTAGAATTTACAATACTTTCTCATTCAGAATATTATCAGTATGACAAGCAAGTGTGATAGTTTAAATTAGAAATTATTGAGCATTTATTGACTAACCTTCATGTAAGTTCTTACAATAAAATGCAGTAGTGTAACACTGTTGTCTTTGCTTTTTACATCACGTAATTTTGCAAGAATTTCAAGACCAAATCCATCTGCTTGTCCACGTGTTCTGTTTCCACCATTCATATAGTTTCCCAGTGCCAATATTATTGCAAAGATAGTTTTGAGACTTTCAGATGTCATGATAAACTGCAAATACCAAAATTGATAAGAATTTATTCAGTTTCAATACATCTTCAAAACTTGTTCAAATAAGCAATTCAGAATTACTTTGTAACTCTATAAACAATTAAATTTTCATATTTACATTCACATAAAGCATGATCTACCTGCAATGACAAAAACTTAGTTTTCAAACTTTAACCACATTTTGATAAACAAAAAATAAAATTTGAAAAGGTTATTTCACATTAATATGATTTTCATGATCAGGGTCGTGTGGAAAAATAACCTTTCCTGAACAATTTCAATGCCATTAACACCCTGAACTTCACATGAGTCTGCTCTCAAACCAAGGCCACTATCCCTCTCCAATGGCTTCCATCTCCTTGAACCACACCAAGCTCACCAATGCACAACAGTGTCTTCATTCAACAGTTGCTATAAGCATTATATCAAAGGCTCCTAAAGACTAAGCATTTGTGTTAGTTGTATACATTCTAACCACATGGTAGTCTAACAACATTTTCCAAGCAGTAGTATCCCACAACTACCCCACCAGGTTTGGTTCACCGACAATTTACATCACAACCTGCTCAACCCTCAAAATCAACCATAGTCCAGTCCTAGTCATGCAGTACTTCCCAGACATTGAATCCATCAGCTAAATTCTCCACAAAGATGATTTCCGCCAAGCTTGCCCAGAAATGAGATCCATTCTCAAAAAATTCACCCTGTTCCTCCCAGAACTGGCTTCAGCAGACAACCTTACAGCCAAATCTACTCCACAAAATACAGCCCCAATGGTCTTCCCCATGCAGCAGACTGCTTTAAGGTGAACAATATACATCAAGCTCTCCCACCTTAACAACCATGTTTAAAGAAAGTTTTCCCATCATTGGGCATGTAGTCTGTCCAACCTCCCATGTAATATACCAGTTAACATACAACCACTGCCTGGTTTCCTACATTAGTTTGACCACCAATCGACTAGGCAAGAAAATTAATGACCACTGACAGACAGTATTTACCCAGAATCCCAACAATCCAGTACCTATCCATATAATCTCCCATGACATTAATAATTTTAATTGTTGCTTCATGGACAATGCTATCACTCTTCACAAACAGAAGCCAGCCCCTCTGAAGTTGGGAGCTGACCTACCAGTAAAAACTGCATTCCCAATCACTGCTTTAACTTTTCCTTACTCTTCTTCTTCTTCTACCCCCACTACCTAACTTGAAAAACTACTAACCAAAGGTTATGTTCAACTTCATACTTTTTAGTTTTAATGTTCATGTTTATTTTTGTCTGTGTATATTTATGTATTTATATGGAAAGGACAGATAAAATACACCCAACACTCACCAAAGTTGAAGATATGATGGCAGCAGCAAAACAAAAACAAAAACAAAACAAGTGGCTGTGTGGAACTCAAAGCTTGCGCAATCCCAGCCACTTCTGTTTACTTGAAAAATGGTTTTACCCGAAATATTGTATTTCCTTGTTTGTGTGTTTTGTGTTACCACTGCCCTCCTCCCTTCAAATTTGGTGAGTGTTGTGTGTATTTTATATGTCCTTTCCATATAAATATTGCCTCATGGCAGTTCTTTCCTTTCATTGATACCTATATTTATGTATTTAATATTTTACATTACTTTGCTATCCACTCTTTTTGCCCACCTGCGACTAATTTTGTAATTTTACAATACTATTTTTTTTTAAAAAAACTGCTTTACATCTCTCAACAGCGAGGTCTTTAGAGACGGTACAATACTATGGTATTCCCTTCAAATCATTACCCCCTCTCCCTGTCCTCTGAACCTATCTCCACCTTAGACCACGTTACTTTCTCAACTTGCTATCTGAGGCAGTCTCCTGCAGCACCTACCCTCTGTAATATTCAATTTGCCAATGCAGAGCCAAGACCTGGAAATTGCAATGTCTTGTTTATTATGAGTGTCCATGCCACCCAGTCTTCAACATCAACATCGCCATTTAAGGTAAGCAGTGGTTCATTTCCTTTTATTAATTTGTAATTGTATTTCACAACTTTACACCCATTGTTTCAATGCAATGACATACATCATCTGGCCACATAAAAGCTTTAATTCTTTATCTGTGTACCTAATACACTGTCTCTTTAGTATTTATTATTATTATTATTATTATTACAGGAATTTTAAAATTGGAGCAATGTAAAAAAAATACTACTTTTTACCTATAATCTTTTTTTAAAAAAAGTAAACAATACATCAACTACATAGCTTTCAAATAAAAAATGTGGTAAAAATTACAAACAAGGCATTATTTAAACACTTCACAGTAACAACTCCTGGCTTCCATAACAAAGACAAAAATAAGAAATGCAAAAAATAGGTATGTAGGGAAATTGCCACCAGGTCTTATGCTCCATTACAAATTAGTTTCCTGTGAAAAACTCACCTGACAGGTTGACTTCAAGTTATTCAGTTTACTTTCAATAGATGTAATACCATCCTCAAATTCAGACTGGAACATGAAACAAGATATTCTATCCGCAAAATTAGGAATTTCTGCAAGTTCATATAAGAACTGCTCTGGTTTATCTAGTGGAATATCAGGATTACTGGCAACATGGCTGCGAATCATAGCTAATTCTTCTTCAGTTGCTCTCTAGTAAAGAGAAGGAAAAACTGACTTTAGCTATGGAAGACAAGTTTTCATAACTTTCCTTAGGTTATAGTCCCTACTGTAAACATAGCATATAATTTGTTGCATAATGAATATTCTGTGCAGGTTTCACACTGTTCTTACAAATAATTTAAATAAATACAAGTGGAATCAACTTTTTGAAAGAAAATTTTTTGCTGTATCTAAATGAGAGTCTTACTGTGAAATGCAAATTAAATTTGTTCAAGAAACTAAATGTGTCTTAATTTGTAAGAATGTCATGGATTTTATTATTTACCACTTTCAAGTCTTGTAACATAAATTAAGATGTTAACTTACCACATCATATATTTGCTGTAGTGCTTCTAAACTGATGATTGATGTGTCAAAATGGTAAATAGCTATAAACAAGAAATAATCAAATTAAAGGCAGAATGTTCTGCACAGGTAAATGAGGTAAACAGAATTATATCTATCATATTCTAACTTTATAAAAAGAAAACTTCACAAACCGTTCTCAATTTCTGAGAATTCCACATGCAGACTAGAAGAAAGGATCCCAACATTTTGTGAGCGCTTGCTGTCTAAAATCTTAACAGCTTGCTGCTTTGAAGGCTTTTCTTCTTTTTTCTTTGCTGGTTTACGGTCAACAATTTGCCGGGAAAATAAGTTTTCAAACTCGTTAATATCTTCTATCTTTGCTTCTTCCAGATCTTCCCAGAGAGCAGAACTAGATGGTTTACTGCAAATTAAATAAGATTTTTCTTCTTTAAAATCCAGTTCTCACATAAGCTGGGTCTTCATATATTTTCAGACAAAAATCTCAATGTCACAATTGATATTTAGATTAAACAAAACACTTACTCTGGCTCTGTAGCTGCAGGTGCAGGTTGCACAACAATTCGTGTCCAATACAGAGGCTTCATGGGTACTGGTGGATTCAAAGGTTTTTTTCTCAACACTGAAAATGTAAAAATCATGTATTCTGACCATTTTCTGCACTAAAAGCTAAACTATACTAGTTATAAATTGAAAGGTCTCCATTTTGGTCTTTTACTATATATATAGTCTTTCCCACTGAGTTTGAAACCTTTGTTTGAAACTCCTGTTACTTGCTTTATGTGAAAGTTTTGCAGTAACATTGTCATACTGTACCACAGTGTTTTAATTTAAGTATCTTTCGTTATTGTAGATTGTCATTTACTGCAAGTATGTGATTACTTCCTTTTCACATTTTCAACATGGGTAAAAAAAAAAAAAATAAGTGTAGTCATACTAAACACCAATATTCTATACCTCTGAAATATATTTTTATAAAAAAAAGAGAATTGAAATACTTTGAATTTAATTCTGCTTTACACATAAATGCTTTACTATTAATTTTTTGCCTGAATAAATTATCCTATGTTTATTTTATATCTTTCTTATGCACTACCATTTTCCCATTGCTTCACCCCACGCAGACCTTGGTGTTTGTAGTAATGAGTTTTCCTATTGTTTCTCTTCTGGTTACAAAGCATAAATTTCTTATGTAGAATCCTTTGAATCTTCATGTTAAAATATATTTCACACTTTTGTTACACTTGGAGTTTTAATCTTTGATATACTTGGGTGATTAATGTTTCACTTATATTCTAATGTACTACATTTTAGAAAAATGAAGACATAAGTAACCAAAGTTACTTAGTCAAAAAAATCTTTAGCAAAATAAAGCTTGAGTATATCTGTATTTTAACATGATCGCAGGTCAACAATATTGGTGTGTTCATCTGAAATGCTGTGTGAATCTGTTCTCAGTATGAGCAAACGATCATTTCCTGCTCCATTCCCTGGTCATACAGAATTGTAAGATATATTGCAGATTTTAAGCTAGACAACAATCTTTCAAATTGTTAAACTCAACACAAATTTGTTTGGTAATTTGTTTGTCTAGCTTATACGAAGGGAAAGACTTTTTTTTTTTTTTTTTTTTTATTGTATTTACGTCTCTCAACATCTAGGTCTTTAGAGACGGGAAAGGATGGGGGGCAAGGATGGGGGCAAGGAATGGGAAGGAATTCGGCCATGGCCTTTTGAAGGAAGCATCCCGGCATTTGCCTGGAGTGATTTGGGAAACCATGGGAAACCCAAATCTGGATGCCCGGACGGGGATCGAACCGCCGTCCTCCCGAATGCGAGGCGAGAACGCTATCCGTTACACCGCCACGCTCGGTCGAAGGGAAAGACTTTCTATTCTTTTTTGCTTGTGGCTTTACACCTCTTCAAGGTCATTACAGGCGGGAAAGGACTGGGGACACGGAACGGTAAGGAATTTTTCATGGAATTTTGAAGGTACCATTCCCAGCATTTGCCTGGAGTGGTTTGGGGAAACCATGGAATATCCAAATCTGGTTGGCCAGACGGAGATTCGAATCCACGACCTCCAAAATGCAAGGTCAGAATGTTAACCATTCACCCACCACACTCAGTGGGAAAGACTGATGCATCCACTTATTTATACTAATATAGATTGTACAAGTATAACATGACAAATCACTATACTAGTATACTTAAGCTAAAATTTCTTCTAATGAGAAAACAGACTTCCTGTCTTTCTACACTGTAAAACTGATACTATTGGCAAAAGTGAAAGTAGAATAATGTGTAAAGAACAACAGCAAAAAAATAAAAAAAATAGTATGTCATCAAAGTCAACACCCAACCAGATATGACTAATATTTGACAGTGAATCTTCTCGCTCGATACAGATCATGAACTACCTAGGTTCCAACATCTATAAAACCAGAGTGTTTGCAATATGGTGGCTAACAGGCAGGAGAAAGCATTTTCCACTCTAGAATTTTACCAACCCGAACCTGTTACAACTGTCCAATGTCACTATCGGACAGGATTTGAGAAGGGTACCATTTGCAGATGGTGTGCACAGTTCATGAAATCAGGCATATGTGTAATTGAAAATGTGGTAAGTGTTCTTGAAGTCGACTGGATCAGAAAAGATTTTCAATACAATATTAGGAAATTGACTGTACAAGCTAGCAAGGCTCTAGGAATACTACAACCCATTATTTGGCAAGTGTTATGGAAGTGCCTACCAATGAAGCCCTTTTCACCTACAACTGCTTCAAGCTTTGACTGCACCAATGTTTGGCTTTTGTAATACATGGGGGAAAAAATTCTCTTGTATTATAAACCAAGATTCTTGTTTCCAGATCAATTTCACTAAAAGCCTGAGATTTTTTTGAAACCCCAACAATCAATTGTAATAATCCTGTATAAATAAGGAAAAGTTAAATCTTTGATAACTGGAATCCACACTATATGTTCTGCTATTTATGAAATATTCAAACACAAACATTTCAGAATTGAAAGTTTTGCACAATCTTGCCATCATATGATGGTTCCTCTTAACATTGGCGCCGGGAGGGGGGTGCACTTGCACCCCCCTGACATCCCGGGTCGCCCGGAAATTTGGGCCGATAGGGGGTGGGAAGCACCAATTACAGCCCTGGTGCACCCCCCTAGAAGCAATCCTGCCGGCGCCCATGCCTCTTAAAATCACCATATAGGTACAATCCATATACCCAATGAGCCACTAATACAAGGACAGGTAGAAGGCCGTGTATGTTTTACTCTAGCCAGTTATTTTCTGAATACAACACTCCCACCTCTATAAATACCATTGGAGAATGGAAATGCAGGTTAGGTCGAGAAGATACTAAATGATTAGATTAATAGTTCCATGAAAGTAAGCTACAAAGAAAAAATACCCCTGAAAAAAACCAGAATCTACAAAACAAAGTGAACAGTTAATACAATAATTTGATCTATAAAAAATATATGTCGGAATACAGAAGGAAAAGAAAATTTAGAGCCTTTCCCATGTTATTTCCCAGAAGAGGTTTGTAAAGATTATAACAAAGAACTTTTTAAAAAAATTACTCAATTTTTTTAAAAAAACATGTGAAGTTAAAACAAGAATTTACGTTTTAATACTATTCACCCTAATAATGTAGAGGCTGATAAAAAAATATGGTGAATGGTTCGATAAACAAAAATTGATTTTAGTAACAGAAAAATTATCATCAGTTCCCCTCAAGGTACTGTCTTTCACTTCGAACATCCGTATCCCAACATTCTCGCCACTTAACAAAACAGTTCTGGAAGTAGTCTTCGATCAGTGCCTTTAATATCATGGCAGCCTTCATGTCCCCAGTAGATTCAAAATATGTGCCTTTCATAATTATTTTTACTGTACCTAAGAGCCAGTACTCATTAACAATTTGGTTTCACAGAAAGTACCATACACAAAGCAATGACCGCCAAGAAGTGCTGAAATGAGAACGTTTGGCTAATCTCAAGAATAACACACCTTCAGATCCACAGAAATTTTCCCATTTGTCTGTCTGTTTGATAGAATTATTTCTTTAACTCACTTAATACTCCTTTTATGGCTTTCAAAATTTAGGTCTTTTAGAGGCAGAAAACAACTGTGGTTCAGGAACAGGAAAAAATTCATCCATTGCCTTTTGAAGGAACCATCCTGCGATTCACCTGGAGTGATTTTGGGAAGCCATACTTAACTTTCATCTCCATTTCTGATGTTAAATGACATCTGGACCATAAATATTACAAAATGGTTTAAACAGTTACACCATGCATTAACTGTAACTATTGACGTGTTTCATTAGTATTTATTTCACAGTTTGAAACAAAATTTCAAACAGATTTTTTTTTTTCTCAACCCACTATTTACGACAAACTTACTGTAACAGAGGTTCACCAACAATACAGAACATGCTGAAATTTGTCACTATCGCTGTACAAGTCACAACACAATAAAATGCATTGCTGTGTTACTGGTTGACACTTTTAATCAACATTCACCATATTATTTCATCAAACTCTTATATACTTTACTGCAACTTATCATTAACAAACCAACATAAATGGGGTGAAATAATAACAGGACAGAAACAGAACTGAAATTTGAGCATGCGAAAAGCTGCGATGTTAGTTTCTTACCTGTTATGGGTCCAGGTGCCACTACCAGGTTCAGGTTTATAGGTGAGGAAAATGCGAGAAATAAGGTGTCAGTTAATAAACATAAAAATAAGTACAATGAAAAAGAGAAAGAAAATTAAAAATATGCAGCTACAACTAATGTTTAAAAATACTTGCATTTTAGGAATTAGGAAAAAAAAGTCAGCAGAGTATTGAAAATATTATTTGCAGTTAATTTTCATCCAAGCCAAAGACAACAGTGACCAGCATGTGACATTAGTTCTACAATGATAGAAAAAAAAAATAGCTGTTAAATACTTACTGGCTCTTCCAGCATTCCAGCCTCCAGCTGGTGGAACTGGAAAAGGTACTGGTCCTCCAGGAATGGGAGGAGGTGGTGGACCAGCCATGCCAGGTGGAGGTGGTGGTAAGGGTGGCCCTGCCATGCCAGGTGGAGGGGGTGGCGGAGGTGGGCCTCCCATACCAGGCGGAGGAGGTGGTGGAGGTGGGCCTCCCATACCAGGTGGAGGGGGTGGTGGGGGCGGGCCTCCCATACCAGGTGGAGGGGGTGGTGGAGGTGCGCCTCCCATACCAGGTGGAGGGGGTGGTGGGGGTGGGCCTGCCATTCCTGGCAGAGGGGGCGGGGGTGGAGGTGGTGGAAGTGGCATACCAGGTGGAGGGGGTGGAGGTAGAGTTCCTGACATGCCAGGAAGTGGGGGTGGTGGTGGGGCAGCAAAACCAGAATCAGGAGGTGGTGGTGGGGGTGGGGGTGGTGGTGGACCTGCTGTGCCAGGATAAAGAGATGGTAATGATTTAGCAGGTGGAATAGGAGTAGGAACAAGATCAGAAGAGGATACCGTTTCAGTAATCTGAATCTCTGCCATTTCTGAATGAGGAAGAGGTGGAGGTGGGGGTGGAGGAGGTGGTGGCGGGGGCATAAGTTGAGTTCCAACTGCAGAAGATGCGAGATCAATAGGAGCAAGTCTCGGAGCAGTCTCATTAGTTTTTTCGTCTTCTTTTAGCACTGTACTGACTGAATTTATGGTCCCTCCCACTTGTGAACCTGGAATTACACTTTTCACTGCACCATTTTCACTGTTTGACTTTGAGAAAACTTCTGTTTTTTGTTGAGGTGGCTCTTTGCTTTCTGGAACAGTTGATGGAAAAAAACTATTGCACACGTCACTATGTTTTGACAGTTCTGTCTCTGCTGAGAATTGATTAAAGTCAGAAGTGTCTGTTGCTTTATCGCAGCGGATGATCACTTGCTTCACTGGGTATTGCAGTGGCTTTGGTTCTTCTTGGACAATCGCTGGTACTGCTCTTATAAGTACCATTTCTTCGTTCTTTGCTTGCGGTTTGCTATCCACTTTGTTGCCATGGGAAATTTCTTTCACTGGAGATCCAAAATCAGCATTTGTTTTTGCTGTTAAAGACTGTAATCAAAAATGACCTACATTCTTAGATTCTTATTGAATACAAAGCAGAAAATGTCAGAAATGTCAAATGATAATGAAGTATAATTTTAAACAATGCTCATTAAAAACATGTGTTGCAACTTTACTAAGTTCTGTAGCAATTTTCTTTAATCTGCTAATTATTGTAAAATTGAAAATATTGTAACAATACTACAGAAAAATTATTCAGTATTGCTTGAACTCAGTAGTTACTCAAGTCTCTGCAGTAACTGCTCCAATCGGGTGGAGTAAGTCTGTGTTAACCAACTTTGAAATTGCTTACTTCTCAACTTTCATATGGAAAAAAATCAAATCTATTCGTCAGGTTATACGATACACAAAACTGGAAGTACAAATATATGTCCCATCTAAAAAATAAGATTTGTGCCAAATGAGAGTTCAAACACAACTGGCAGCTTACTGCTGAAATGCAAAGTATTAAGGTGAAAGGTATTTCATTTGTGGAGGGGGGAGGGGGGAGGGGGAGAATTCTTGTTGGAAGGAATAACTGAAAATAAAGGTCAAATACAGAGTAGAATAGCCACGAATAAAAATATATTTAAAGACAGGAAATACACGCAAGCCTTAATAAGTGGAATTTCTTGCAGGAGCAGAGAACGAAAAGGATTTTAAGGAGAAGGGAAATGTAAGGGGATGGGAGAAATAAGAGGGGGTTATTGAGGTACATGGTACATAGAACAGTTCCCTACTCCTGAGATCATAACTGCCACAAAAGTTGAGGACAATGATAGCAAACAATGTGGGTACTAAACCTATTGCTGTTATGTGTAGTTGCTTGTGAAGCAATACGTTGGTCAGGATCTTTGTTGCATTTCATTTGTCTTGCTAACATCTTTATGGTTACTCAATTTGCTACCAGCCTATGTAAAAACAAAACATTTATAACAGAAAAAAATTATTATTTTGCTGTGCGTTTGATTCTGTAGGCATCTTTGCTTTAAACTTCTATTCATTAACTGGCATAAGTAAATGATTAAGAATAGAGATAATGCCTATGTAGTGAATAAACTTATTCTGTAAAAAAAAAAAAACCCTCAAGATTTGTACGTCTACAAACCTCAATGTCGGCTATGGTCCTATTAGTTTCCAGCTGTTGTTTCAAATCACTGACTAAAGCTTCAAGTTGTACTATTCTATCTTCAGCTTCATACAATTTCTGAGCTTGTTCTCCTCTGACATTAAAGAGCGCAACCTCTTGATTCCTCAGCAATCTATTCAGATTCTCTCTATGCTCTCGTTTCAAGCCCATCATAACCTGCTGGAACTCTGAGAAAAAACAATGGAAAACAAGTTATTTAATGCAAATAACGTATATAAATTTGTTATAAAAGGTAACTGATGTACTGATGTTTTGACAACAGTATGCAGTTTCAAAACTAATTTTATGAATATTTTTGAATAAAAATCCGTCTTCTAACAACTGTATTTTATTGACTTGTATCTACCAGACGCGTTTCGCCCTTCTGGAGTGGGGCATCGTCAGTGGTAAAAATTGTTGCAGCTAGCACATGTCAGTCTGGAACAGCACCTTCCGCAATTTTCTGCACCGTTGTTTCTTGCTACACTTTAGCACCTTCCGCAATTTTCTGCACTGTTGTTTCTTGCTACACTTTAGCATTATTGCTCACTGTATAATTTGCTGTTAAACTGTACTTTTTAACTACATCAACTAGTTATTGTGTTTACATCGATGTGTTTATTATGTATGTATTTATGCAACAACTGCGGAACATGGCCTACAACAAGATTACTGTAATTTTATGAAATTTAGTCAATAGTGCACATTTTTCATGTTTACAACTTATTTGGGAATTTTATCATACATCACTCAACATACAAAGCATGTTTATTATACCTAAAAATAAAATTAAAACATAAAACATCCTTGTAAAAATTTCTTTCAGATATGCATAACAAATTAACAAAGTCTATTAAAAGGTTGAATGCTGTAGCCAACAAATTTAAAAGAAAATAAATCTATAGTATCAATAACAATTAAAGAAACTTTGAAAGTTAGTTACACTGCCACTAAATGTAAAGATATTCACATCAATATAGTGATTTGTCATTTGGTAAAAAATACTATTTAAAATACTTTTAAAACTTTTAAAATATCTAATATATGGTAAAAAATGAAATTAAAGGTGCTAATTAGCAAAAACAAAACAAATTAGCATAGGGAAATGAACCACCACTTTTAAATGATCGATGTGTGGCACGAATACACAGAAAGAGACAAAAACACACATGATAAAGTAATTTTCGGGTGTTGCCCTTTATCAACAGGCAAACATTATGGAGGATGGGTGTTGTGGGAGACAAGACAGTCTGCCACAATACCCATCCCCCATAATGTTTTCCTATTGATAAACTCCCACAACACCAATCTCCTATAACGTTCTATCATGTGTGTGTCTTTTCTGTATGTATGTACCCCACATCCATCATCTAAAGGTAAATCATGGCTCATTTCGCTATCCTAGTGTATATATTATCATACAAAATCTAGCATACATTTATGTCAACTGAACCAGGATAAAAGCATTTCGATGATGCAGCATTTCTATGTTGTAACAAAAGCACTAAGGTACTGAAAAGTAAGATAAATAAAAATTTCAACACTGCCCCAGTAGACAAGCAGTTACAGAAACTGAATAAAACTAGGCAAACTGACAAGATGAAAATGACTAAAAAGTATCCTGTAACACATGCTGCAGCAGTCTGTAGAAATAATATACATGAATGAAGGGTGATAACCTCAGTAAAAATGTAACTTTCCTAGTGAGCAAACCTCCGCCCAACCATTCATGTCTTGTTATTATTCATCATCAGCATGCATTAATCACACACTTTCAATCACTTTTGTTATGCTCTGGTACATTTTTTCCAAGTCTCTATGCAGTTTTTCTACTAATAAAATTTTCTAAAGTTGGATTGCAAATTGTCTCAAAGAAACTACGACAGAATTAAAAACTCTAAAACTAAGTAAAATACAACAAGCTGACTGAATAGGAAATTTAATTGTAGAAAAAAAAATATATTCGAATGAGAATAAATTAAAATGAAAATGAAGAATAAAAAAAATGGCACACAAAGAGCTACCAACATATTGAATACAGGAATAGTAACTGATATTTGGTCAAATGATATACTGAATGAGAAACTAGGTCAAAACCTTTTTGCATGCTGACTAATTTAAAATTCTAGTTGTTATCGATACATTGTTCTACATATCTTTTATTATGAGAAGGTAAATTGTTGTAAGCAGCACTTTACAGAAAACATCAACTCCAAGACAAAGAAAAGAAAGAAAGAAAGAGAAAAAAAAAATAGTGCAATAACAACTCTGCTACTTATATTCATGTATACAGTATCTATCATTACAGTGCAATCTGCTTCTACTTCAAAGACTACTAATCCAAGCTGATTTTTCTTTCATAGTGAGCTACCTTCTTCTTCTAGTTTGCGAATTGTTTTGTCCACACTTCCTGCAGCTGGTGTAGGAGGAGCAGAAGCAGGAATGTCATCTGGTGGATATTACACATTAGTTAGTATATGTGGAAGATTTGGGATGAAATTAATGTTGTGCTGCCATCATGAATAGGCTTACTGCCTCTGCTTATATTAGTGGCAATGTTTTCCCCGTCATTTACTATAATAGTTAATTTGAATATAACTGAATTCCCACAAGGTGAACAATACACAAAAACTCTTAAGTTCAACACGTGATATTTTATCTTGTGAAAATTATTAGTGAGGTTAGTTCCAATCTAAAGAAAGGAAATTAGGATCACTAACTTATATCAACTTTTACAAGGTTTATTATTATAATTATCATGTCTCTTTCTTGGAATTATATTGTATGGGATGGCTTAGTTCCATAATCATTCTAGGATTCAGCTAGAATCCTAAGAAATGGCCAGGACAATGTGTGTGTTTATCATTAATATAGGATGTAGGTGGGTGCAGGATAGGGGGAAGATAGCTGTGTAGGGAAATTGCCACCGGAGCCTGTGCTCCATTGAAATTAAATTAAATTAAATTAAAAATAATGATTCAGTTTTAAAATCATATAACTTGGAAACCATTCACTAAAACATATGAAACAAGTCACTGTTAAGAAGAAATGCTTTTCAAGTTTCATACGATTGCTAGTAGATTGCAGTGGCATACTTCCCTTTGCACCATAATCAGATCTACGAATTTTCTGAGCTGGGGCAAAGATCGCAGTCTCTTCAGACATTATTGCCATCCATGGCCAAATTGCTTCCCCTTCCTTGCCCCTAGTCCTTTCCCACCTCTAATGACCTCGGCGAGGCTTAAAGCCATATATATATATATATATATACATATATATTTGAACATTGGGATAGGATAAAAAACCACCGCTTACCAAAGAAGGGGATTCCAGCGGCATTGGTACACGAAAAAAACATGAACACACAAAGAATAGAATTTTCGAGCATGACTCTTCCTCAGTAGAAGTGAGATGGCTGCACGCAAGCGGACGGCAGGAAGAGTCATGCTCGAAAATTCTATTCTTTTTGTGTTCGTATTTTTTTCATGTACCAACGCCGCTGGAATCCCCTTCTTTGGTAAGCGGTGGTTTTTTATCCTTTCCCAATGTTCAATATATACACTTTTAGTGCCTTTGTTTCCTAACAAATATATAACATGATGAAAGATTGTAAATTACTTATATTGATGTTTAAAGTTATTGCCCTACTGTTTTGATTGAAATCTGTAACATCTGGATTGCTGTAAAGTAAAATGATAACAGTGCATTGTTTATTCAGTTGTTGTCAAAGTTCTCGAACAGTCCGAGCAATACTGTAATCTTATTAGCGGATTCCCCACAGTAGATTCCAAAACCTGCAATTGTGAATGGCTTTTATGCAATGAGGGAACTTAATACATTCTGATGGAAAAGTATCAACACTGTTATTGTCATTTTAGATAAAAGTGAAATGAAAATAATTAAGTAGTCAATCATTTACAAAGAACCTTCTCACTGATATATTTAAGTACAGTACATAAGGCAAATATTTTGGCAAATTTAAAAACTGGTAACATTCTGCAATGTTTCAATTCTTAAAATAAACAAATATAACAACCCAGTGCCTGGAAACAATTACAGACAGAAATCAATTGCTATGTAGCAGGCAGCATGATTTAAGCTTGCATTAGTTTCTTTCCTTGGACAAAATGCAGTGGGAAATTGTGTTAACACAATTTACAGTATGAGACTTCTCACCCCTGAAGCATCTTTAGCAACAATCAAAATAACCGAATGAATTAGAATTAAGAGAATCATTAAATATCAAACGGGACAAGGATAAGTTGAGTTTATCACTTGAGCAAGCTTTCAGGCAAGCGAGTTGCAGCGACACAAAAATGAACACAACAAACAAGCGAAAGCCCTGCCATGATTAGTATCATATAAAACTCTTCCAATAGTAATTTCTAAAACATTCTTGCCTTCATATTTGTTTAAGTGATAATTTTAATTTATTTATCCTTGTTCTACAGTCAGACTGCCTTGTATTTGATCCTTTTTCAAGTTTTTACATTATTAAATGAGCAATTCTATGCAAATGAGCGACTGAATAATTAGCTCTTAAGAATTTCCTGCGATCAACATAAAGGACAAAAATAATTAAGATAACTTAATTTTTTAGAAGAAAGGATTATAGATTTCATACTGGAATTTTTCCATTTAAAGAATATTTATCGAGTGTGTAATCTTAGGACTGAGTAACTTACCAGCCTCTGTGTAGCGTGCTCCAGGTCGGCTGGTTATGAGATTAGCCTCGTCGGGCAGCACCCCTAATGGGCTGGGTGGTGGCCATGCTATACTGGTCAGTTTTCCAGGAGTGGGAGGTGCTGCAGCTGGAGTCTCAGTATGTGCCCAGTAATACATCAAGTCTGGCTGCAAAGAATAAACAATGTCTCCTGTGTTTTACTACTTCTCACATATCACCCACACATTCCAAATAGCTGAAGTGGTTTAATTTGGAGGATTTACCAAATGCTTAGTAAAATGAGAAATCTATAGTGTATAACCAGTGAAAAAATTAACCGATTATAATCAGTTGCGCGATCCTTGGTTCAAATCCCACATTGAACAGTAGGTCCAGCCACAAGAGAGATGGAATACACACTCAGTAACCAGGTCTTCATTACAAGCAAAGTGTTTAACAATTCCCAGGTACAGAGATTTTTCCAGTCTTGTTTTGCAAGTAACGTGTCATAAAATGGATAAACAAATAACTGCCATGTCCTGGTTGGCAATTATTACTATTTTCAGAACAATAATGCTCAGGCAATTTTTCAGGTCAGCAATGTTATCGAGGTATCAATTATATGAATCAACAAAACTTTTGCAGCTGAAAAATGAGAACGACGAACAAATTTTCAAGCAGCCATTGAAACAAGTCATCTGATTTCACTTGACGTGTCTGGATTTCTATTACACCATGCCAATGAAAGTCAAACTACAGGTTGATGTGTGAAGATGGAAACCTCATCTTCAATTATAAATTGATAGCCATAATTTTTAAGTAAAAGCTTTTCCAAAACAAACACAAAGATCAAAAGAATGATGATTCTAAAAAGTAAATTATAACTTCAGTAAAGACTTTTTGAACACTTTGTCCATAATCTCTACCTGCTGACAACACCCAAGACTGATTGCAGCCAATCCCAAAAGACTTATAAAAAGTTCACATAACAGAAGTTCAAGCAGATAAAAGTGAGGTTTGATCAATGGCAATTAAGCTAATATGGGATATTTAGAGAACCAACAAGAGCTACAGTAGCATATAATTAAATGCTGTAAACACTGTTCAAATATTAGTAAATAATTGTTTGGATAAACACAAATTTTAATCCAATATTTCTCAACTAAAAAAAAATGTATAGCCTTATTTTAAAAGGTAACATTTTATACAGATTTCAAGGTTTTACTCTTAAGGTAACAGATATTGTATTTCTAGTGTAACTCACCCTAAATAGAGCTTCAAGAGGAGTATCCTTGTCCGGTATTTGCCGAAGTACACCGGCTGCCAAAAGATGCGTGCAGAATTGTGCTGTGAGGATACGCAAATCTTGCATTGTCAAAAGCATCCTCAAGTAGTGATCTTCTGGAAATGCTGACAGAAACCAGTTGACCAGCATCTGGCCTGAAAACATAGCACAGTCACCTGCATGTTGTCATGAGTAAAACTGGGTCTCCACAGCTAAGGCAGCAGGCCCAGCTTATGCAACAGGCCTTCGCCCACACCACCTCCAGAACAGGTAACCAGCCGTGACATTGACACTGATGGCAGTGACACTACAGACCGGACAGCACATGTACTGTGTCAATTGAAATTTCACTCAATATTTTACAGGCATAATTTTATATACTACATGTAATTAGATAAATAGTAACTCCTAAATGTAATAAGAAATTTTTGTTTAAAAAAAGGAATCTAAATGTTTCATTTAACAAATTCTCATACTGTTTTCAGCAATTAGATTTCTATAAATCATATCATGGTGTATATTTAAATTTATAACAGTTTCAAAGCAGCCACAACAGCTGCTTATGTATCTGATACTGGCTTCAAATACTTTCATTCTTTTATTCAATATTAATTACTTGTAACTGACCATATGGTACAGTGGCAATTACTCTATTCCTCCAACTTTGTTTTACAGGAATTTTAATTTAAAATTATTTAAGTGCTTGAGCTATCTTCCAAGAAAATAACTTCAAAGTGATACTTTCATTAATGCTGTTGGGCCTTATTCTATCAGCAATATTTTTATAACCATTTATGATAGAGGGAAGCAAATCTTATAACTGAAAATGTGTTTTACTTAAATAGGGGAAACAGTACATGTATTAATACCTTAGCTTGGCAACCTGTTTGTGGAGCACAAGCCCACAAAATTTAATTGCAAGGTTACCCAAACATGTGATTACTTTCAAAATAACATCTACTGGGGAATAAAATGTTAAAGTGGTTTCACTGAGCAGTGGCAAGGGGTTAAAAAAAACTATTTCATGTATAAACTTCAATTAATACCACATAGTAAACTTTTTAACTTGGGGAGCATCCATAAACCACATAGCTCCATTTTGGCCTTCTGTGAACCTCCCCTCCCCCACATAGCCCGACTGGGTTGTTGCCTCTACCCCCTTTCCCCCATGTAGCTTTTATTGCCTATTGATTTCAGAAGACATTTTTTACCATTTTCTCTTGTCAGACTTTCATAAATTACATACGGAGATAATTAAATAAAGGAAATAAATATTCATATTCTATTGTGTGTAATGTACCTTATTTTAACTGTTACAAATCATATGAATGATAAACTACGTGGCCTGGTTCAGAAACCCCCTCTCCCTCCCCCCCCCCTTGTAACCCAGCGAAGCTTTCCCACCAATCCCCCCCCCCCAGATCGAGCCACGTAGTTTATGAATGCTCCCTTACTTTGAATTAACAAATATCAGTGCAAGATGGAAATCAAAATCTCTCTCTCTTAAATATACACATCAGGACCGGCGTTACGGGGGGAGGGATAAGCGGGTCAAATGTACCCAGGCCCGCCGGCTGATGGGGGGCCCCAATCACCGGCTGCAGGAAAAAAAGGTCGCCAATTTTACCCCGAGCCCGAAATTCCTAGCGCCGGCCCTGCACATCATGCCAGTATTCATAACACCTGCGAACTTAATAACTGCTTCACAGTCAGAGCCATTAGAGTACTTCCAGATACTACCTCCCAGTCTTAACTCCGCTGGTGGGAATTAGCATATCAACACATCCTGCAGACTAGACATCCCCCAGGCCTTAATTTCCGATATCATCTTCCATCATCACCCTGTACACCCATCACTGGTCAGCACAATAGATTCATATATATTTATAGACCTTATTTGAAAACAAAAAAAAACAAAAAAAAAATCAATTTTTTATTATATATTATTATTTCCAAGTTTAATCTTTCTTGTGATTTATACTTGCGGTTATATTATCGTTATATTATGAACATTTGATTAGTTAATTTTTCAAAATTATACTACGCTAAAATGTACGGCAAACTAAAATCAAACTTCTGGTTGTTGGAGAAATACAGCAATCAAAGTAGCTTTAAAAAAAAAAACTAATTTTCGTATGACATTTACCTTCCCCCCCCTCCCCCCTTTCCCCCCCCCCTCCCCCTCCCCTTTTTCGCAAGGATGTAGAAATAAACGCTTCACTCCATCAATCCGCGCGTGCGAAGCAGCCAGCAGATGCTAAAGAATAAAGCTACAGGAAGACTTATAAATGTAACGAAATGGAAAGTTTAGACAAAACTTGTTGAATCAGACTACTTTCATGAAACCTGCACTTCAAACGAACATCCAAGCAGGCCCGCCGCTAGCTGTTTGAGCGCCCACGTGCAATACCGATTATGCCGCCCCTTGTTTAAAGTACTACAGCCAGTGGTGGATCTCAAAAATTTCCGAACCCGGTAAAAAACCTGTGAGATTGCCGCCCCTTTGAGCATTTTTTGCCGCCCCCATTGTTGCCGTCGCCGGTCGCCGCAGGCAGCTGTTGAGCTAAAAAAAAAGGTCGCCCGCTACATAATACATTGCAAATTTCGTCGCGGCGACAATGGAGTGGCAACTATCGCGGGGCGGCGACTGTCGATCACTCGTTTTGCCGCCCCCCTCGATGTGCCGCCCGCGTGCGGTGCACGCCTTGCACGCCCGCTTACGGCGGCCCTGCATTCAAGCCAGACACATTCAGAATTAAGAAAATTACTAGTCTATGGGTTAAATTGCTCATCACACATATGTTACTGCCTAGTTTCTGGTAACTATGAGCAGAATTATTTAGAAGAAATTGTAAAACAAAATTACCTAAAAAATAGCCTCCAGACAGCACAAATCCGTCCAGAGCTACGAAAAATCTTCCAAACAGAAAATGCCTTCCCAGAAATACCAAGAACTGTTTGGGAGACCAGTAGGACGGTAAGATATTCCAAAATCTCGAAATTGGTATTTCGTACGGCCCAATAGTAGGCCCTAATTCCGGACTAGTAGATTATAAATTTACTCGAAATTGATGATATCTGCTGCTTAACTAATCCACACGATGAGGATACGAATATCCACATATACTGAGCCGACCGTGCGGTCCAACAGCCAAAATTCCAGTTTCCGACTTACCGAGAAGGCATGCTTACAAGTTTCGTCGTCCCAAGATGAGCTGCGAGCTACACATGACTATCAACCTACCACTGAGGCGCCTGCATCTTATCTCTACCATCTATTGGCCACGCTTTCACCAACATGGCCTGTCTTATCGATCAGCAAACCCCTCAGAACTGCTGACTACGCAGATTAGATTCACACACAAACCGGATATTACGATGTATTGTTGCAGATATTTAAGACTTGATGAATATTTTCAGTTTACTGTTAATACCATTAAGCAGAAATCATTCACCCTGTCATTCAAGATCTGCATTCTCGTTTCGTTGATGCATTAGTTTTTTCCTTTTGTCAAAAAAAAAAAAAATAAGTACCGTAGACTATTTCGTAAAAATCGTTTGAGACGAAATCTGATCCAGTACGTGTCGTGAGTTCGATTAACAGCAGAAAGTCGCTGGCGTTTGACGAGTGAAATTTCTCAGCATTGATACTCCAACCCAGCCAGAAGTGACGTTTCTAATATCGGATAAATTTCGTTAAACTCAAATTTTCGAACAATCTGCTTTTTAAAGGGCTTAAGGTTCCGAATATCTTGTAATTGGTAACAGTAGCATCACTGAGAACCATTTTCCTTTACTGGTTTAAGAAGGTATTTTGTAGATGCTGATAAAAAAAAAATTGTCACATTCTGGCAACCAGTTGATCTTTTAAACAACCTTGAGATAAGCTGGATGGGTGCAACTGTTTACCTTCGAACTTCTGGTATATCTGGAAGTCGAGTTTCTCTGGAACAAAGCGAGGTCTGTTGACACGCTGCTCTAATGTGCTCTTGTCCAGCGTCAGGCTTGCCACCTTCCGCAGGACATTGCTGTCCAAGGGAGTATCACTCAGCGACGAGTGGCGACGTGTGTCCTGCTCAGGGCCTGCAACCATAAAAAAACAAAATTTTAAACATTCTTAGAGCAACCATCTGACATTTCTTTCCCTTGGGCCTCTGCGCCAGTTAACCATCTAATTTTCATATAGATTGTATTTTATTTATTTATGGTAAGGCTAAGCAACTAAAGCGAAGATGGAAGATGGGTGCGTAGGGAAATTGCCACTGGAGAATGTGCACCGTTACAATTTTAATTAAATATTAATTCTAAGCTAGCTTTCCATTTTACCATTTTTAAAAAATCTTTTTTTCAACCACTTTTAAAGTACTGATGACTAATAATTTGCAGTCTAAAATCTCAACCAATATATCTCAATTTGATCCAAATAATTCGTATTTAACGAATGATATTATTGAAATGGGAAATATAAAGTATATCCATTCATTCTTCCCAATCACTTTCTCACAATTTTATTGAGACTAGTCGAAAAGGAAATTTATTTGAAATCTTATTTATATTACTGCCAATAAAGGTTAAGGCCAAGTAGCATAGTTAAATTTTTATTATGATTCCCATTGCACCTGGCCAAGCTTTTGCTACATACAGATTGACTCCATTTTCTGAAACACAAGTAAACAAGTAAACAAAAATGTTATAAAATGCTGAAGATATCTTAGAAACTGGATTGAAACGCGTATGGAGCATAAATAACGTAAATTGCCTTGGTGGTTCACCAATTTGATATCAGATTCATTAAATGTAACTGATACATATGGACCACATTATCCTGTTATTGAAAATTCTTTTTTCAATCCAAACAGTAAGAGATATTTTCACAGCGTCAAAGGACGGCAATTGCAGGAGGTAGTAACCACATTTTAAAAAAATAAAGTGCCTACCATCTAGGGCACGTTGAAGGTAGTCGGTACTTCTGTATCTGCCTATCTATGGATTTATTATTATGAAAGAGAGGCAGAAAAGTCAAGATTTTGCCCCGGCTGGGAAAAATCCTTCACTACATTTACATATTGGGTGTAGAACTTTTTTTTTAACTGCTTAACGTCTCTTAACAGCGAGGTCTTTAGAGACGGGAGGACTCTTTTGCCTTATTTCATAAATACAGCAACACATATCTACCAATCTTAATATACACTCAAGTTATCTAATGCTGGCTGCTAGCTGATATAGGCCCATTGTTGAATGAGATAATTCGGATACATATATAGAGTTTATTAAACAAAAATGATATATGAAACAGGATTAAACAATCAATTGCGTCAGAGATAAACAACAGAAATCAGTGACGGTGAGAAATAAACGCAATGCACTGCACTTGGACTTTGTTGCTTCGTTTATCAGAAACTATCCAGTTTGATTTCCTAGCGGTCTTACCATAAGCCACCCGCCACCAGCATGTAGATGTTTATACAAGCTGCACCTGTTTCAAAATATTGAATAATGTTGAAACGTCAACCCCCCCCCCCCCTCTCCCGAAGTACAATAAAAAACAAGCTACTATTACAAATATCTACAAGTTTTAATGGATCTTCCGAGTCGCTTCGACAGTTTTCTACAAGATCTCTCTGAATACGTTTACGCACTAGACAAATTGCAAAATAGATATTTGGAACATCTGCATCTACTAAGCATAATAGTCACTTCAATATTTAGTCTCGAATTAGGGAAATTCCTATTATCTAAAAATTAGAATAAATAATTTAGTAATGTGTGCAAAATGGTGTATGAGATTTTAGTTTCATTAAGTTACAGCTCATTACTGTGAATGAGAAAGAATTATAAAGCAAATTCTTAAATTGCTTGATGCTTTCGCTTTAATGTCAATCTCATTAATTTTTTTTTTACAAAAGACGTTTCCAGGTACCGTAAACATTAAATTCTGTAAATTCCGCCATCTTTCAAGGTGTGATGAGGACTTAGAAGTTTGTGTGTGTGGGGGGGGGGGGGGGGGGGGGGAGGGGGTTGGTTCGCATTAATGTTATTGACAGTAGCTTTACGAAACTAAATGTACATCTCCGTGTATTTTTGAAAATAATTATAATTCTCCCGCTAGTAGAAAAAAAAATCAAATCGATGTAAGACCAGATATTTCCGACATTGTATATAAATAAAATTCTCCTGGGTAACTAACCGAATGAGTCCGTTTGTGAAACAACTTTTTGGCGGTCATAGACTCTGCCGCCACTGCCAAGTGATTTGAGAATTTTATTTATAATCAGAATTTATTGTTTCAATCACTCCGTATGTACCAGATTCTCAAAGGCTATTAGTGTAAAACAATTAGTTTATTGTAATGGAAATTTATTTTTTTAGATTTTTTTAAATAATGAATGTTAGCACAGACACATCTTGTTCACCTTAATTCCGAGTTGAAATGAATCCAACCTCGTACAATCGAAGTTTTAAAGCTAAAAAATATTAAAGCACTGAAAATTTTGGCATCCACGAACGTTCCTAGCATTAAAATACGATTCGGAACTTTCACAGGCTCTTGTCTCCGACCTTCACCTCTGGCAAAGCTTACTATAAACATGTGAAGCACGCTGGTGTAATTCCGCGCTTCGTACACCACGTCAGGACAGGTTTCGAATGAAACAAATTGTCCAACATACCTGTTACACACTGACAGACTGTCTTAGAATGGCGCCTCCTGGTGGGTCCAGCCAAACATCGGTTCTCGAAAAAGTTAATTTTTAAGTAATTTAGCATAAATGTCAGTTTAAAGTGAGAAACTGGCTCCACTCAATTCACAAGCAGAACGAAATTGAGAGCGACAATGAATCATCAGTCCAAAGTTTCTTTTCAACGCAATATATTTGGCGAACGGGAAAGGTGGAAATACATATTATAAGTCACGTATAATCTTATATTACCATTGCATGTTGTGATCGGAACTAGAAAGCCTGAGTCAGTATTTTCAGGCCTTCGAGTAGGAACTTAGTAGGATGATAAGCATAACCTTTCCTTCAGTTCTTAATAACCAAAAGCCTATCTAGTGATGCTAAAGTCTTTTTAAGTTATCCAAGCAAAAATATTTATTTTATTTTGATGGACGTGTATGTGCATTTGGTGATGCAAAAACGTATATTGTAACCCTATATTGCTTGATATGTGCAACACTTTCAGCTCTGCAATCTGGCTGGTGTTAATTATTAACCAATTGCTCGTCGCCTAACGGGTTTCAACTGTAGCGTGAGATTAACCCGCAACTTTAATTAGGGGCGCTGTTTTAGTGCTGGTTAATGAATCCATTACATACTTTACTCGCCAGTGTGGACAAACAGGATGGGCGTAAACTGTCGCTAAAAGAACGTAACGCCCACGATGAAGTCACAAGGCTTGGCTTAAACAAGGATTACGCTTTAGACAAATGAGTCTTTCTGCAGGTTCATGTTAAAAGAAACCAATTGGCTTACTCCGCATGATGCAAATAATAAAACTAATTAAAAAATCAATCATTTTATTTGACCATTCTATTTTCAGTTAATTTACTTTTCAAGTTCTGTTTATTAAACGTTTTCTGTCCAACACTGTTCATAAAATGCACAAATTCTGCTATACTATTTTCCAGTCAAAGTACGGAACGTCCTAAAATTTATTAAATACTTGAATTTAACTTCTTTGAATTTATTTGGCAAGGTGATCTAATTGACTTGCATAAGCAGTACTTTATACAAACATATTTTACTAGGAATTGTTGGAGCTAAAAACAACTGACAGCAAAAAGTTACAAAAAAAAGTTTGAGGTTGTCAAGTGTCTGCATGGGGGCTTGTATACACTGCTTGAACTAGTTTTTGATATGCCTGGTACCAAATAAAGTTATATTTTACAAGCCCTTCTTTTAACCCCATGAGTTAATGGTACTTGAAATGATTAACACTGTACACTGGTTACAATTTGAAAGTTTGTATTAAATCAAAAGTTGTTTTACACTTTTCCAGTAGCAGATAATTTTTTTTTTAAAGCATCCAACTATCAGATCCAAATGAAGACAGCAGATTAGTCACATTCGTGACAGGCAAACCTTCACCCTAAATCTCCTAACTAGGATGAAGTATCATCACGAGTGAATACTGAAGAAAGTTTTAGCTAACAACGGTACCACAACACTACTTTAGCTGCTGTCCCGACCTAAATCACGGAACAAGTTTCCACGGTCGAATCGAGAACTAGTAAAAGACCGGACAAAATTCAGTATGACTGACTACTTAAGTAAGGAATTTGAGCTCTTAAATTTAATATCTGACTAACCACTTTATATTTTAAATTGTAATTTATAAATGTCTCTTAGTACAACTTACTCTTAATTTTGAAACCTTATTTATTCCTCAAGAATGTTTCTACTGGATTTCCACTTAATTTTTTGACGTTACTGTTTTAGCTTGGTGATCGATAATCTTATATAAAAAATAGACGTGTTTTTCAGTATATTTCACTTTTCAGCCACCAATACATAGCATAGATCACTGGTGTTTGTGTGAGGAAATAGCATGGAGTTTCCTATCATGCACAACGTTGGCCGAATGCCGATAGCTGTGGGGATGTGGAAGATATGATGATTAAAGTTGGTCAATGCAGGGCGTTTTCACATTTCGACCAAAAATATGTGTCTCCTTATACTTCTCTTTCCTGCCACAAATACATAGGATAGACCATTGATGTTTGTGTGTAGTAGTAGAAGTGAATCTCCCATCGTGCACTCTGGTGATTAAATGTCGGTAGCTGCGGGGGTGTGCGAGATATGGTGGTTGAAAGTGGTCAACCTGCGCCACTTTCATATTTCTGCCAAAGACGCATGTGTCTTGGTGTATCACTTTTCAGCGAAAACTATCTAGCGCAGATCAATGGCGTTTGTGTGTGGTAATAACACAGAGTCACCTTTCGATCACAACGTTGGCCGAATTTCTGTGAGTGTGGGAGATTTGGTGGTTGAAAGTGGCCGATCAAGGATATTTTCGTATTTCGACCAAAGACATGTGTGTCCGCAAAATTTTACTTTGCTGCCATAATTACATAGCGCAGATGACTGGCGTTTGTGTGTAGTAATAGCATCGAGTCTCCCATCGTGGACTATGGTGGTTAGATGTCGGTAGCTGTCGATACAAATTCTTTACAAGCACGAAGTCGTGGGTACCAGCTAATACATAGAAAATCTTATTTTTCTCCTCGGATCAATCTTTTTCCGATACTGGTAATATGATTTTAACCTTCTTGATTTTATCTATTCGCCGAGCCTACTCTTTTTCTTTTATCTCTTATTCTTTTCCTTTTATTTCTTATTCTTTTTCTTTTGTCTTATTAAAAAAAATTATTATCTTTATCCAATTAAAAATTATATCTATAATTTATTTAATTCTTAACCATTCTGACTTGTGATACCAAAATCCAACACAGCTCTTTACATTAACTCATAATTCCAAATTTCGTTCTTCACTTCGCAACATGTTCCGACATAACAAATTGAAATATCGTTTGAGCTAGATTTTTCCGAGCGTAAAAAATACACCTTAAAAGAATCGTCGCCTTGAGTTCTCTTAGTGGAAATGAACGCAGCAAAAACTATTAAGTTTGTATCTGTCTTTCAAATAAAAACGAAAAATAGTTTAAAATCAAGTTAAGGAGCTTTTACTGTTGATGAAGGTTAATAGAAATTATTTGCTGTGCGAATCATATGGAATAAGCTCGCGTCTGCAGGTTTTGGTGAGGTTGTATTACAAGATCCACACTGCCAGCAGAAGGGTGGGGAATAAAGAAGTAGCATATGTTACAATTAAAAGTGGCGTTGCTTAAGATTAACATAGCCAAATGAGGAGTTAATAATATATGCATTGAAATTCTACTTTACTTCTACACTTTGAAGAAATACAAAAAAAATGGAGGTTACTAAGCAAGTTTTTAAGAATAGCTTAAAATATGCACATTTACTGCGTTACTCGATTTCGTTTGTAATCGCTTAGAGTCACGCTAAAACTAAGCATACGTCATTCTCGTCAGTGAAGGGGTCAGGAACACCAGTGTCTTAGGAAGGTTTGTTTAAATTGAATTGCGTGACACTGAATTAAATTCAATGAATCTATTGCCTCGAACGTTGGCTGTGGCGGAACAAACCGTTGCAGTCACGCTTGCCTCGTTACGTTAGCAACTCCATCGTCAATTGCCGTGTGCATCAGATCGACCGCAACGAGCGGTGGGAACATAGTTCTCCGTGCCGAGACGATTTCGGTTCGCTAACAACCAGGAACTAGCTACTCAAGCGGTAAAGCGGGGAGGTAAAATGGGCTTTGTTTCAAGCCTCGGGCGTAGTGAACCGACCGTCAGGATGAAGAGCTGGGAATGGACTAGGGGAAGGAACGGGAAGGAAATCGGCCATTTCCTTCGAAAGAAACATCCCGTAATCGGTCTATATTGAGTTCGGGGAAACTATGGAAGATTGAAATCTAAATGGCCGTATAAGGTATAACCCGCATCGTCCCAAATGATAGGCTCTAACATCAATGACTCGTCATTACTTAAAGGCGGTTTTTCCGTAATCATTGCGAAGATTGGGAGTGCCTTCAATTTTCGAATAAAAAGTTATCAAAAAACATTAACATCTGAATAACTTACAAAACACATTTCACATGGTTCATACAGCAACATGTAACATCCCCCATCTAAAAAAAATATTCGCTAGTTGGCGACAAGAGATACGAGAAAATAGTCATCCCGTTCCCTTAACCATCCGGAGAGACGGGGAGAGGTTTAACCGCATAAAAGGATGAAATGGGCTAAAAAAGAAAAACTACGAACACGCGGAAGAAGTCCAACATTGTAAGGAACAAAAATTACTACTACTCGGTTCACTGCAAAGTGGGTGGTGCTGTGTGCAATGCACCTACCCTAAAGTGTAAAACGTTTATTCATTCAAATGGATATAGCAGGAGTCACCTGTATGTTATCGTATGAACCAAAAAAAAAAAATCTAGAAAATGTTTCAACTTAAAATTTATTCGTTCAAAAAAAAATAGTAGTTACAGTGCGACAACTGTAAACAGTTTAAGCAAACAGTGTAGAAAACAAGCCTTATATAAACTGCTGGGCTTCAGCTAGTAAATGAACTGTCTTGAGATCTTATCTTTGAAATTTGAAAAGGTTGGCTGAACATGTTTACCATCCAGATTAAAAATTTAAATTTCATAAAAATTAAGGTATAGCGATGTAAATAGCTACGGTAATTCTCATTTTTGTACACACTGCCTACTTGCACAGTTCTTGATTCAGTTAAAACATTGGTGTTGACTGCGGTTCATGTGTGTCTCTCAGAGAGAGAATAAACAGATTGCTACGAGCAGCTGAATAACAGCTTTATTGAACAGACAAATGGTAAGATCGGTGCACTCTCAGTAAATAAACAGGTTTTTGCTGTGACACTTATCGGATCGCGCGCGTCACTAATGAAACAGAGGAAGTTTCGATCATGAAAATTATCGAGGCACGTTGTGTTCAGATGTAGACCTCGATGAATGTCGCGATGTGAACGTCACTTCTTGGATGTCTGGACGGAACTACGAGGCACGCCCCGTGGTTATGCCTGGGGGCCGCAACACATCGAGATAACAGCTCCCAAGCAGCGTAAAGGCACTTCCTGCCCGCTCTGCAGTTCGAGGCCTCATTTGCATCTCTACGGTCACTGGCATTAAGGCAAGCGTGTTGATCTCCTGCACACACGGGTAGCGGCCAGTTTAACTATCTGGTTTCACTAGCTACTAGTTTCTGGTCTAGGTGTAACGGAAATGACAGCAGATTTCGTTTTTTTGTTGAAACTGATGAAAGGAACAAGTTACATTTATCTCGTAGGCATTATTCATTGACGAGTTTTCTCTAAAGTAAGACTATTTTTTCTACAATACGATACATTCATTCTCCATCGATCCTAATATAAAGAATGGTTCTGTGGGATGTGGAAAGTTGTTAATTTATAGATAAACTATTGCATAACAATAGATAAATACACCAAAAGATGTAGTCACAGCATAATATAATAATTATATCAACTACATCTACACAAACTGTTGGTAATTATTTTGTAGATACCTTGGAAATAGATTCTTCTATGGATTAGAGGTTGTCAAAGAAAAATTCTTTCCCTGCATTTAATCTTATCACCTGCTAGACATTTAAGATGTGTTGGGAACTCGTTGAAGATGTGCATCCCTGAATATCAAACCTTTTTTTAAAATAAATAACAGTGAACTGTAATCCTTGTGAAGATCATTTTTACTTCTAGCGCCATAATTGTGTATTTTTACTAATCGTTTCAAATAGCGTGTTATTTGTGACTAAAATTATACTCTATTTGAAACAAATCTCCTGATATGTGAGTGTAGTTGCCGAAAGTTTGTCGCTTTTTAATAAAATCCGGCTGCAAGCCCGAGAAGATTTGTTGTCAAATCCCCTGATGTTATATTAAATAAAAACAATCGGTAAATTTAATTGTAAGACTAGATGGTCAAGAGAAAATGGTAGTGCTAAGGATTTACTTAAACATAGAGCGTGGAAAAGTCATAGTTCAAAGATTTGTGCATCTCTCCCGAAGTAGTCTATTTTATATATTTTTTTTATGCGTTTCGTGTTCATCCACACATTACTTTGTTGTGCCTCATTAATTGAAACAGAAATCATATAACCTAATTCAGAATAGAATAAGCCAAGGGCGTATCCAGGATCAGAGGTGGGGGTGGGGTTGCACTCGTATTGGTTTCAAGGAAGTGGGGTGGGGGACTGAAACATGACGACTTGTTACAAAATGAAACTCCTATTGAGGAAACTATTTTTGTTATTGATTAACGTAGTAATCCAACCACTTAATCCAAGGACCTATTATAGTTAAGATCTTAACTCAGTTATGGTTTATATAAACATTGTCTCGAATTCTCAGAAAATTTTACAATAACTTTATTTGTCGATATCTCACGGTGTAACTATATCATTAATCAATCAGCGTTAGACAGTTTCCTTTTTAGGCTTTTAATAATTACCAAGGGCGTAGCCTGAACGAGGGAAAGCGGGAGAGGGGGGGGGGAAAGCTGAGCCCTCGCTGAATATGCCCATGAAATAAGCCATAATTTTAGTTTTGTATATTCATATTTGAAACAAAACAAAAAACTTATTTCAAATATACTGGTTTAAAATCATGAAGTGAACATGAAGATACTATTTCCTGTAAGGCAGGTGTCCGATTTTAGCCATTTTTTGTTGTTTAGCAAATATAAACTGCTAAATTTAGTCAGTCACAAATTGGTTAATTATTTTATTGTTCCGATATCAAGGATCAGAATAGCATAGAAACCAGCGTCATAATCGCATTAGAAATCTACTTTACATTCCAAATTCTTGGCCCCAAGAATCCGATGCTGGATGTTGCGCAATAGATCCCGCCAAGCCCGGCATCCAACCTGTGGCACGCAAACTGAATACGTAAGTCAGTGCGTATTGATCTAATACTACAGTTAGATGCTGTTAGTGATGGGATAACTGCAAAAACCGCTGGATCCCGTTATTTGATAGTATTGAACTCATTTAATGCCTTTTTTGCTGTACCGTAATGACATGTGTTATAAAACTAATATTTTTTTGGTTTGTACGCAGGTAACTCGACAGTTACGGATATCCGGTTGCAGAGTAGGCTACACATTATCTCCGAAAATGATTCAAAAATCAATTTAATTAAGTAAATTCGCGAGTCAAATTATTTTATAGTGAATAGACGGCGCTGTTGATATCTTGAACCAGTTGAATGTTTTGATTATTACGGAGACGCCCCCAGTTTGGGTGGTCGACGTTCACCTGTTGCGGGCCGGACGTGAGTGTGTTAGGTTGGCAACGCCGCCCCGACCTGCCGGCTTTGTCCGCTCAACATAACCAGCAGGGCAGCTTGTTGGCTCATACACCATCCGACCAGAAGACTGCAGACCAGCAGTTCTTCTGCGTCAGTGACGTACGATGCGACTACGAAGGCAAAAGAATAATTCACAATCGATACAGGAAAGGACATGGAATTGAATCTTGTATAGGGTCGAGTTTAGACTGTACAGCAGTACACTGCCTTACACAGGGCCGGCGCTAGAAATTTCGGGCCCTGGGTAAATTGGGAGACTTTAAAATAAAAAAAAAGCTCTACAAACTAGCCGGGTGACAATAGGCGGATTCTTGACTTAGAGGCCTGGGGCCCCTACAGCCGCTGATCGGGGCCCCCCATCAGCCGGCGGGCCCGGGTACTTTTGACCCGCTTACCCCCCCCCCCCCCTCCCCCATAACGCCGGCCCTGACCTTACACAGCTATATTGGCTTTGGTTTTATTCATTTTCATGTTCACAATGAGGTTATTAGAACCGAGAAGAATGGAAAAGGAACGGGAAGGTAACTGCCAGTCTTTGTGATGAAGCCTTCACGACATTCACCAAAAATCTACTACCATGGCTTCTTTCTCTCTGCACCTGGTCTATTCATCTTGTACGTGGTCTTTCGACATGTCCCATGCTCTTCGACCAAGAGCAGCATCTTCGGCATTCTTCACTCCTCCATTCTGATAACATGCAATGGGAGGGGGCAACCTTTTCTTCTTTAGAGATTTTTCTAATGAAGCAACCTATCAGCTCTTTGGTGTTTTTAGTTTTGATCCTGTCCTGGCTTGTTTCGTTTTTAGTTCCTCTCAGAAACCACATCTAGCCGCCTTAGCTTCGTCCATATCAACGTTTTGCAACCAGATGTCAATGTTGGTTGGTAGAACACGTTTCTGTATTCATATCATTTCGGAAACTATCTGGATTTAAACTACAGTTATGTCGTTCCGTGTGCCTGTGGTAAATCATTAGGTCACACGTGGTATCATTTGCTGTCAAGCTTACAATCAGCAAATGGGAAGATTATTCTAAACTTAACTACGTGGTATTCGCCAATCTGTCAGAAAACACAGATTCCAAAGCACTGTTACGTGAGACTTGTCTCAAAGCAGACTGCACGCCACAGATGGTCTTCGTAAAAGTAACAGCAGGTCACTGCACCTATATATTTTGTTACTTTCTTTCAGGCAAGGCTGCAAGCTTAAGTATATTTTGGCTGTCAGTTTCCACAGTCAGCATAATGTTCGCAAGTAACTTGTGTCTCTAATCTAAGCAAGTTACAGTTTATACATTTCTCTGTTTATACGACTTCTACGTCATAAACACTCCACTCAGTACGTTAAATTGGAAGGTAGTTTAATAGAGAACTCCTGATGAGGAAACTACAGCAATAAATCCATCTGAATTGTTTGTATCCGCTAAAAATATTAAACATCCTCTTGGCTATGATAGACAACGAAAAATCTAAAAAGATTAACAAATACATATAGCATGATTTTCTGGTACGCCTACTGATACCTGCGAATTCCTTATTCTCTTCGGATTAACAGGCATACTTCTTATGCACAAAGCAATCTCAGCATAGATCCTTCATCGCATATATCTGAACTAGAAAGCTTCCGTTCAGTTTATCGCCGATACCACGGGTCCGATACGAAGTTTAAGTCAAAAGTTATTAAAAACTTTCACCGTGCCAAGTTTAACGTTGTTCTGCTGAAACCTAACAGAAATAGCCGGAAAGTATTGCAATGAAAAAGCGCCGTTTGAATGTTGTGTTGCTGGCATTATTTTGAAGGGCGCAGGAAACTTGTCTGCGACTAACAGGTTTCATTCGAATAATGGAAGCGACAATTAGAGCAGAGTAATTTGGGCTCGATTATGGTAATTACCGTCTTGGGGGCAACTAATTAGGCCGTGGAAAGTATGACGCTGCCCCACGTCAGCAGCCGGATTCTACTTCCACTGACCGTATTTTTTTTTATTATTATTATTTTTTTTTTTAATTCGCAAAGTACTATTTGACCTCAAATTCATAGTACATCCATAAGTAATTAAATTAAATTAAAGGTGATGGAACTTGATACGGATAGTTTCCTGCAAGAATTTTCTTTCACGCCAGCTGAAAATCCTTTCCCAAGCAAAAAAAGTTTTATTTAGCACTGTTCTATAGTGAAGCGCAAGATCTTCCGGAATTGAAAAATAGTGTCCATTACGAGTATGTAGTTTGGAACATAACTCATTGAAACTCCAAAGATAACAGTTTAGCGCTCAGTAGAATTATCGGTTTACTTGCAAGGAACGGGGAAGAAAATCTTGAATGGATCATAACTCTGAATGTCCTAGCCGGAATATGAACCAAGAATGTATGTATAGAAGCGACACCGCCAACCGTTCACAGCGGATCGAATTTCTAATTTTTTGGCCAAAAGATAAATAATTTATTCACTAACTTATGTTCATTGTGTATCAAGGTTTTAACTATGTATTGTAAAGGCTCTTCATATAAATCTGCAAATTACAATAATATCAAATCATCGAAGAAATAATTACCAACTTCATAACGTTCAAAAGATATAAGTAGAACTTCAAAAAATAATTTACTTTATTCAGTGTAACACTGCACGGCGCATTTCTGGCAAATATTTGTAGATTTTGCACACTCTTACCGAATCAAAGCAAACCCATCTTTCATTCAGAAAGACAATGCAACCATTAACTTATCAACTAGGAAGAGTATTTTTGTTACTACGAGAAAAAGTATAATTTTAAACATTTTTGAAGAGGGTTCCATTACATTTGGGTAATATCTTTATTATTCCGCATGATATTGCAAATTATTTTCGCAGTTTTTGAAATTAATAAATGTTTACATCAGTGTTAGCGACAACATGCAAACTATATTTTCATCCCGGACTTTAGTGTTCCGCCTTTCGGAAAGTGGCTGACGTACGAGTCACGTATTGTACAAACATTGGAGCCGCTTTCAGTGTTGCGGCAATCTTTGTGCTGGCTGAAGTACAAGAAACTAGCAGTAAATAAAGAACGACGTGCCTAGACATGATTCAGTCTCTACCAGTTTTCAACAGTAACGAGAAAAATTTCCTTCTGAATGCAATTAAGAATCTCATTTAAGATTCTTTGTGTCCGTGGTATACGCAACGTATAAATACATTTTGCAGGCATCAATCCTCTTCTCGAAGTCGGGGTCAGAGACGCAGGCTGTTAGATTTGACAAAGAATTTCGTATTTTTTTCTAGCCTGTTCAATTGTAGATTTCTTGTTTTGAATAACACTGATCATCTAAAACAGCCTCAGCCAATTTCAAATAGGACACTAGCCTGAACATGGTACTGCTTTCATTAAAAGTCTCATGTTTTAGATAATGCCATGGCAGTAGACTTGCCAAACTCGTTACTTCTTTCAACCAAGCATTCCATGATGGTTTGCGAATCCAGTCAATTCATCTGCTGTAGCAGCGGCGATGGCATAACTGATCCTGTTCATGACATATCGGTTTGTTTTTATTCTGCAGCTTTCAAACTTTTCTAAAAATAGAATCAGAATTCAGATGAAACAAAAGACGCAATTTAATTTTTATGTAATATAATTTTTATATCGATATTGTCCCTTGATCTGTTTTAATCACAGTCTTTCGTTTTCTATAGATCCCGCCGATTATACTGTTACTGATCTATTCACTATAAAGTTGGTAGCTTTCGGGGGGTTCAGTGATTAAGGCGTCTGACTGGAGATCGAAAGGTCCCCGTTTCGAATCTCGGCGGGATTTTTCAAAGGCCATTAACCCGACCTTTACCCCTGGCGCAGCCAGCTATGCAATGTGAACTACACTAGAACGCTTCGTGGTTCGGATTCCACGTTAAACTGTAGGTCCCTAGACCTTGTAGGTTTATCGCGTTTAGGCGGATACGATAGGTGAGGGAAGGAGCAGCCAATGGAAATCCTGTCGCCACATCATTACGATCACACGAGCATTTACTACAAAGTGGGTGGCAGAGTGTGCACTGCACCAATCCGAAAGGGTAAACATTTACGTGAGGGAAAGGATATGACATATGTAATACTTTAGGTCGAAACCTACTGATGGAATTTCAATCATTTCCTCGCGCTTTAAGCGTGACCACATTATTTCAGGTAGTGTATAAAACAACTTATCAGAAGGATCATTCTTCCTTTACACCATACCATTTCAATAGAAGAAATGTTTTGCGTTTAAAATTTCTTAGCCAATCTTAAGCAAAAATCGGAAGGCGACCGATAACATTTCTGTTGAGAAGAATCCAACTTATTTAATGTAGGCACCGTATAATCTCCTTAAAGTGCAGTAAAACCGTGTAATTGATCGCAGATGGCGCTCTCTTGCCTGGGGTAAGGCGGATGGCAGGCGTGACAAACGACCTAAGTGGTATACTGCAGCGAGAAGCGACGTGCGGAACGACGAGGAAATGCTGGGCGTCCTCGGAGGAACGGTACAGCGGGTCCGCCATGGAGGGGAGCCACTGGTCAATGATCCCGCCTCAGCATCAAACTCTCACAATTTCATTTAGTAATAGATAAATATTTCATTCTCAGCTAACAATCCCGACTGAAAAAGCGCTTCCTCAGGATAAAACTAACAAACATTTCGTTCTTCTGCAACTAGATTGCAGAAACCAAACTGTGACCAACGGTGTTTGTCGCAACTTGCAGGTTGATTTCAAAAATGCGGCTGGAAAATAAACCACTAAACTCATAACTTATTACCACAGAAAAATCTGACAAACAAGAACGCGAAAGTAGTATATGACTAATAACTTCATTCTTGTTCAACATAAGCTTGGCTTAACGTTAAGAAACTTTCATTTATTTGACACTTGTGAATGCGCCGCTGACAATTTAAGATATTCTCGGCAGCTATTGCAAGAAAAGTTAAGGTAATAGAAAAGCATAGCATTCAATAAAGACGTTTTTTAAATTTGCAAAGTTATATAAAGGCTTTATCATTAATACAGTTTTTCCCGCCAACTTTAAGGACGTCAGATTTGTGGTAAAACGCATGACGAAACAGTCCTTCCCCCATTACAAAAAAAGGTGATCTCGCAATCGTCCATAATTATACGACAGAAATTTAGCCTTTTGTTGAAGCCATTTACTCAATGCGTAGCCTCAATGATGAAGTTAAAATGGCTTTCCCCTTTCAAATTTTCTTCACCTCCTAACGTTTTCTCAAGCACGTACGAACGAAAACCACCAAAGTCTACAGAGGTTCGTCGAAAATGAACCTGTATACTTCATTGATTTTTGTAATACAGAATATTAGCTTCAGATTTATAACGGACGTGTTAAAAGAAGTTTCAATAAAATAATAAATGTTTCGTGGTACACAGCGTATCAACTTCCTGAAATGAACTGGCGTTTAGCTTTATTTATAATCGGAAACTGCTCCATGAACAGATTACGAATTCAACGTAGTCGAAAGCACGAAGGTTGGTTGACTCTTTCCGAAGGAGCCGTGGTAAGCAATTGTACCAAAAGTAGAACTGTTAGTTTTCATCTGTGAACTTTCGTTTATCAATAAATCCAAACCACAGAGCCATGCACAAATAGATAAGTGCACTGAACAAAACTCTTTTCAATAGCACGTAATGCCTGAAGAGAAAGACGATATATTAAATGCCATTGCAAACAAATGGGCGGATCTATTAAGGGGGGAGGATGGTCGCAAAACGAGGTACTTGCCTCGGGTGGTAACTTCAGTATGGCGGGAAAATCATGTTCGAAGAGCGACAAATACGTGTGGAGATGAGACTTTCTTTTTTAGCTCTAGCAAAATCATGTTTGAAGGAGCGGAAGTTTTGAGTTTTTGCCCAGACTCTGAAAAATCTTAGATCCGTCACTACTCATATGGGAAAGTAACGGAATCTTCGTACTGAAGTTTGTTTAATCGTAAGCTGATAGTTGTTAACAGTTTTGATGTACTTCAACATTTAGTAAATAAAAACAACCCACTTCGCATGTAATGAAGTGGCTGACATACACAAGCGACTTGAAACTAAACCAAGAACGAAATAACAATGAAGTAATGGAATATTAGAAATCAAAATTCTGCTTTACCCGTATCAAAACTGAATAACTCGTACGTTCGTTGCAATGTTGTGTCTTATTAAATTCCCAAGATGACTAGAATAATTTTAAAATTATCTTGTAAGCGCTTACTGAATTACGTCATGGATACAGCCGATACGGGAATAATGGTCATAAGGAAAAAGTCTATCGGAAGCAGTCACTTAAGCTATACCCAGAAAGCACCGTGAGCTGTATTTATAAAGCTGATGTTCACGCTACGTAAGCTTCTCTGTCAACACCTCCACATTATCTGCTTTTTGAAAAATATCTATTTCTTTCAGTGTATATTAGTCAAAAAATGGTCTCGCGAACTAAATACTTCAGCCTAAATATTGTTGCCAGCTGCTGATTTTCTCTTCACTCTACATCACTGTGGCTAGGTCAACGTCACGAACTGAACGCTTGTATATGTTGACCATTATGTTTTTTTAGGGTTTTGTAGCCATAATGAAAAAGAAAAATAGAATCATAATGTAACAACCAGTCCGTTCGTATTTCTCAACGTCGAAAACCGGCCGACTTTGCACCGATTGTGACGAAATTTCAAACAAAGACTATTGACATAAAAAACCAAATGTAAGCCAAATACTCAAGAATTTAGCACAGCTACCACAAAAGGTAATTAAACACTTGTTTTTTCGCTTAACCCATCCAGTTTGGTACCGTAAATACACTGTGTGTGGGGGGGGGGGCAGGGGGGGGGACTTTAAATATAAAGTCATTTGTTTCTCGAAGTCGTTAACAATGTCTCTTCCCCTTCCCCCATCTAATATTCAGACCACACGATCAGGAAAAAAAAATCAATATGATGACACTTAGTAATAATTCTAAATGAAAATTAGTTGGATAAGATATGTTGGCACGTTTTTAGATTTCCACGTTATTCTTAATCTTGCGGCTCAAAGTAGGTTTGGGTCTAATTGAAAGCAACAGAATTCATTTACTCAAATGAGCGGCAGATCTCAGTAATTAATGCACCCACTTTGAAAATTCTAGGTCCGCAGTTCGAATCCCGATACGCCCAGAATCTCTTTTTTTTTTTTTTTTTTTTTAACTTGGGCCTAAACTTCACCTCTCGTAAAGCTTTACTTTGTTCATGTAAAACACACTAGGGCGCGCCGCAGTTCGGATTTCACGTTAAGCAACAACTGCTGTCAAGGTAAAGACGGAACGAGCGGCAACAGGAAACTGGCAACAGGTCGTAAGCACCCATGATTTAAACAAATTACACCAAGGGAACACATCTGGACCAGTTCTGAAACTGATCAAGTTACCGAACCCTATGAAATGCATACGTGACATGCACTTCGCACTTTGAAGTGACCGTTCTATATTGGACCCTGGTTTGCAGTGACGCATCTGGGAGGGAGGGGGAAACTGGGATACTTGACCCGATCGGCAACTTCAGGGGAGCAGCAAAACTATGTTTGAAGGGGCGGCAATCTCAAGTTCTTGCCCTGCTAGGAAAATTTTTAGATCCGTTACTGCTGGTTCAGCATGGTAACTGAGATGTCTGATCGGGGCGCAACTCTGGACGACACGCAATTGCGCATGCATCGTGTGTCAACATGTTGCAGGCAAGGAATAGCGCATGCGCAGCCAATACCAGCACGCTCTTTTACCTCGATGGCTGTTGCTACGACTAACAAAAACGTTCTACAGGGCCGCACGCACATCAACAAACCCGCTCATATCCAACCTAGGGCAATTTGACAACACTCTGGAAAAACATAAAAGACCACTCTCAATACTAACAAGTAATTGAAAAACACAAAGCAAAAGAAATGACACATCAAAAGTAAAGGTATCCCTCATTCAAAGTTGAAGGAAATGTCTACGACAAAACCTTCTATCTTAACCTGCTTAAAAATGAAACAAGCAGAAAATGCTCTGGTGTGTGTGTGTGTGCTGTTGCTACGATGGTATGCTTAAACATTTATCAGTTTTTAAGACTAACTACAGGATAGTTATACACAACAACGGACATACATCATTGGAATAGCGTCAGATGTTGCTGAAACGCAATGAAATTACTCTTAAAAATATATTTTACACATTTTTAATTGTGTATGGTTTTCTAAATATCGTTCCTTTTTGTACATGTACGTATTTATCTGTATTAATTAAATTTATTGTTATTTTTATAATTTTTTTATAGGGTGATACCTAACTACGCTTTCAACTCTCAAAAAATCGTATAACCCGATAAGCGTGCTAGAGGCAGATAAATGTAAGAAATTTACGTACAAATACAATCTGAACACCCCTGGAAAAATAAAAACAAGATATTCTCACTTCTGTCTTCCGTCCAACGGTATTTTAATGTTCTATCACTCACCGTGGCGAACTGGGTGGACGCGATCGATAACGACTGTCAACCGTGGTTCCGAGTCGGCACCGGAATTCCACTGCAAGCAACGCATGAAGACCCGCAGCATGTTCCGACAGCTCGACGTAAACACAAACTGACCGGTCTACTTCAGATAGCTACAGGTTGCTAGGGTCCACATAAATGTCAACAGTCGGTGAGATAATCTGACACAAAAGGGAAGCTACAATTATTGGAAGGTTAACATCAGCGTCTGTAAGGTTCGCTAGATAGTAGCATTGCTGCTGCTGCCTTTTTTTTTTTTTTGGTAGACAATTACGAATTGCCAACAAAGACTATAGTGTCCCAACTAATTAGGATTGTTGTATAAAATTTCTTGCACAGAACGGTAAAACCTGTGGATTGTCTAGCTATGACATAATGAAATATTCAATTGATTGTTGAAATCAGGCATATATGACAAATCTGTTGCCCTTGCTGTCGGTTTAAAAAAAAGCTATTGATCGCTGTAATAAACAGGATGACTCCAGAGCCAACTAAGGTAATACAGAAAACTCTCCACGTGCAGAAACAAATTACGATGTTATACAAGATGAAAATAGACGTTTCACTGTTTATGAGCAAACATTTATACTTTCCAGTTTATCAGGTTCCAGGACTGTAAAAACGAAACCTACGGTGCAGACATGTTTTGATCAACTGTTATAATGCATACACATGCATGTATTTGTTTGTATTTTAGCTGGCGCCTCTGTGTGAATAGTTTTCGCGACTGAACTTAGTGCTATAATATGAAAAAGCTATATATATATAATATATAGGTATTCATCGCACTTCGATTATAAAACAACTGAGGAACAATAACTACTAATGCAGTATTATACTCGGTTAGAACTTTGATGTATAATATTCAAACTTCTTTGACTGATGAATTATTTTGCTTGACAGTTTGCAGATTGTAGAAAAACTTCTAAGCAGACCACTTTCCGGGTGTTTCAAAAATGACCTGTATAAAAACTAAACGGTTAGCGATGGAAATACACAGTTTGTTGTAATATGCTTGGGACAACAGTAAATTTTCAGGCAGACAAACTTTCGAAATTTGTTACAATTTTCAACAACAGATGGCGCTGCAGGCGCTGGTAGGTCATATTTTGAGACATGCTGGATTGGTTCATTTGTTAGTGGAGGGAACAGTCGAAGGTAAGAACTGTAGAGGAAGACAGAGATTTGAATATATGAAGCAGATAATTGAGGACGTGGGCTGTAAGGGGTATGTAGAAATGAAGAGGTTAGCACAGGATAGGAAGGGATGGAGGGTTGCATCAAACCAGTCGAAAGAATGACGACAGCAAAAAAAAAAAAAAAAAAAAAAAAAAATGGCGCTGCAGGAGATTTGAAAGATATAGAAGTAAACGCAGTCTGTGAGTTCGCCATTCTGTAAGTCGTCTTTCTGCTGTAAGCGTGTGCTGTTCACAGATTGCAAGTTTGCTGTGAAAAAATGGTCTATTCCTGTGGAAAATATCGTATTTTAGATTTTTCCAGACTGCAGCGCCATCCGTTGTTGACAATTGTAACTAATTTCGAAAGTTTGTCAGCCTGAAAATTTACTGTTGTCCGAAGCATATTGCAACAAACTGTGTATTTCTGTCGCTGCCCATTAAGTTTTTATTGATTTTTCAAATATACCGGTCATTTTTTAAACACCCTGTAGCTACAACAATATCCTTTCTTCCCGCCACTCATAGTAAGGCAGATATTTTATCCTATAAAAGGAATCTGAGCGTGAAACAGTGATGCTACCATGTTTTAATCTTAATTCCTCAGAATGTCAGAATGCTTGTTTATAATCCTGCAGCATTCAGAGATCGGATACTCCATTGTGTTGAACGTAAAATCGATCAGCCCTAAATCCTCGGTATTGGCGGCAGTAGGTAAAATCACTTCTGGTACGCTGTAGGTTAATAGGCCAACACACACAAATCAGATTCCTATGTAGATATAGTTGACAGTATTACCGAACAAGATAGTGTTGAAGGTCTTCAGGGATGTTAGAGTGGTAAACCAAATTGCTTCTTTTCGAACTTTAGGGGGCGAAAAGTAAAAGATATTTCAATTGATGTGGCTATCTAAAGAGTAAATTTGTTGGAAAGAATGAATCAGCTGTACATTAGAGGTAATAGAGTTAAGCATTTTCACGTACGTATTCCAAAGCGATACGATGAAAGTGAGATTAAAAATACAGGCTTGTACAGATGTGTGCAACTACTTATTTACTTCTTCGTATCATGGCACGGAATATGAAGAGTGGATAATAGGATAATTCATATGTTCAGCCCAGTACTCGTATTTTGTTGTGAAATGCACAGTAAGTAGCAGTGAAGCATGGTAGCAGAGATAGTATATCACCTCTCCGAAATGTTGCAAATCACTGAAAACAGTTATATTGGTGTCCTATACCTTCAAACATTTGTTCGGTCAAATGATTAAGGGTAATCTAATTAAATGACGATGGTCAAAATTCGAATTATAACACGGCATGAATGCATAAAGTCACTTATACAGCCGCAAATTGAAAGTGAAAGATATTATGAATGACTGAATGAGAGGAGAAAGCAAACAATTTGTTATTTACGAGACTTATGGAAAATTAATATTAGTTTTGGTGTCATCGTAACATGCAGAACAATTATTTGAAGTCATAGTAATATGTGCATTTTTTTTCTGTTTGATACTTAATTTACTTATCGTAGACAAAGTCAATGGTGGGCTATTGATTACATGAGGCAGGAAAGTAACGCCTAAACGATTTACGATACAATCTTACCTGATTTTAATTCTAGAAGCATTCTGGTGGTTAAGTAATACGGTACCAAGGAAAAAAAAAAAAAAAATTGTCCTTTAGAATTTCGGTATGACATGAAAATTTTGTGGGCTGTTGACCTGTCCATCTCTACCATGGTGTTTTTTTCTCGTTTGTTTATATTACGTAAGCTAAGAAACTTTCATTGCAAGACTGATCCAATGGTGGTATTGGGCGAGTCTTGGTGGCCATGATAGATGCAGATTCCGCGACCATTTGAAACCTAAACAGCCAAGCAAAAATTGCAAGTCTCTCGGCCAATAATACATAATCGTCTATTTTTATTCGAACCGAAAGCAGGAGAAAGATGTAAACCTACTATTTAATAGCACAAACTACTTTCGAATAAGGAAAAAAAAATTGGCAAGCTACATTATAGTTATGTTTTAAACGAATAAGTATTGTTTGTAAACTATTTTGTGATCATATGTATCGGTGGTATGATTTAGCTGAACTGTTTTGAAGCTGATTACATGTAGTTCAACTTAAAGGTTAGCGGAGGCGGCACATTGTTCGAGGACATAGCCACCGGCTCTCGGAAAGGATCGATCTGAAGAGGTTCTCTCCCGTGACTCACTTCACTACCCTACGACAACTTGTTCGACTGCACCCAAGGCCTCGAGCCATACAACAGTCACAAAGTGCGAAAAGAAGCATTACAATTTGGAGACTCAGAACAAATGAGTCAAACAAACAGTAAAGAACAGAGCACGACGAAAATAAATTGGAACAGATTTCACATGTCTACTAGTTTGATGATCCCCTATAACTTTTTTACAGCACAGCGACTAACGTTCCCTATTATCTGTTTCACATCTTGTAATCTTCGCCTTCATTTACATTTTTTACCTTAGTTGTTTCCTCCACTAAAAGTACAAATTCCACATGTTACAAAATATGATTCCAATATCACTTTTCGAGATTCACTTTCACGATTTTTTCTCCTAAACCATTATGTCTACAACATTTTCAATTCGTACTTATGAAATTTAATTTTCAACAACATACTACACAACGGAATTTCGATTGTTTGGGGTATATATAGTTAAAAAGTCTCTTCGATTAACCCTCGTGTTCCATTTAACTCTTAGGACGATTCTTCTTTTGAAGAAGGTTCTTTTGCAACAGCCGGTCTGTTTCTGTGATCGTTTTTAAGAAATTCCTCTTACGTTCTGGCCATATTTCTATACTTACTTTACTGCTTTCATTCTCGCTGAAATTTATTACCGAGTAGCTACTGTTTTTACTGAGACCAATTCCTTTCCCAAAGAGTTTCCATTGCCATGACTCAATAGTTTGATTTTAGTTGCGTCGCGATGCACGAAACACATACGATTTATGGGGGTGTAACTAGCACACTATAAAGGCAGTGTTAGGGAGTGTCCAAAAACCAAATAGCTCCATTTTGGCCTCCTGTATGATCGTTTGGGCCAACTCTGACCACGTTAAGCCTTTGTTTAGCTTGATTTTACCTGTAGATTTGTACACATCGTGTTACAACTTGTGTTGTTAGCCCTGGAGGGGACCTACAGTTTAACGTGGAATCCGCAGCAGCGAACGTTTTGAAATCAAGCGCCTTAACCACGGAGCTACCAGACCGCTCTATTCCATCAATTTATTTACTAAAGAAAACTGCTTTCAAATGAGAAAATAGGAAAACAAAATAGTTATAATGCCTTAAGAGCTACCTAAAATTATCAAATCATTGTCATACTTCAAATCAAAATGTCAATTTCCGCTCGGTTCTATTAAGTACGGAAAAGACTCCATTTAATAAATTTAGTCACATGCATAATAATCCTCCGTACCGAAAGTAAGGACTGCTGGAACCGTTGCTTTACACGACATTATTTTCATTTTCATACAAGCTGTTTATACCGAAATTGGTTTTTTACTTATGGCTTTACGCCTCGTCGACGGCTAAGGTCATTAGAGGCGGGATGGGGCTGGGGACAAGGAACGGGGAGGAATTCGGCCATGGCCTTTTTGAAGGAAGCAACCCGGCATTCGCCTGGAGTGATTTAGGGAAACCATGGAAAACCCAAAACTGGATGCCCGGACGGGGATTCGAACCCGCGTCCTCCCGAATGCGAGGCCAGAACGTTAACCGTTCACCCACCACGCCCGGTCCGAAATTGTTAAATGAGAGAACCACCAACTCATTAAGTTTAGTCACCGTTCCGATCTACCCAGACGCAATGTCTTTATATATAGATACATAGACACTCTTAATAGCACTATTTCACCCGAAGTGGCTACTCTCGGAAAGTGAAGATGGTACGGAAACCACTAAAGTGGGCCACATAACCAATAGTAAAGAAATGGTTAGCCATGTGTATGAGCTACAACTGACACAGGGTGGTTGCGATGGAACAACTTGGCGCGGCATTCTTGGTGGCCGAGGCTTTTGTACGATTTCGAAGCATGTTACGTTGAGCATCAGTTGTTAAGCTTCTTCACGCTGATCGTTGCAACGCCTGCTCACTCAAAGATCGCTACGGGAAGAAGCCCCAACAAATCGACACTCGCTGCCTCGAAAGAGAACCATGCAACATTTATTTCACGACCACGAACGAAAAGAAAAATGCCTCTAAGTGTATCGTATGACGGTAAATAGAAAGTAAAGTATTTGTAACAATCTGTACCTAGTATTGCTTTAACTGTGTAAATGGTATACAAAAGAAAGGGTACTGGAAGGAATAGTAGGCGTATAAGAAGAAATTCCAGAAGGATCAGATGAGAAACGTTTTTGTAGAAGATCACTGAATGCATATAATAATTTTATATATATTGTGATAATTTTCGATTGAGCGTATTATTCTGCAGCGCGTTATGATTTTACCTCAGATATTGTAGAATCTCAGTAATTTTCACTAAAAATGATTGCACCAATTATACAGCAATTTTTAGGTGCTGAGGATACAAACCGAAATTTAACTAACAGATCAATGCCTATAGTCGTAATGTAATGAAATTCATATTCGAGAACATAATGGTTAAACATAAATATGATTTTATAAAACCTAAGAACAGGATGCTAAATTGTAATACTATGCTGCTAATGACAGGGGTTGCCAAATGAGAAAATAATTCAAAATTTACTAAACATTTAAATAACAGTGTGTGCTTAAAATAAGAGATTAGACCAATCAAGCAACGCGCGGAATGCAAATTTCCCTCTGGTTTTGTGCGACCACATCTACGCGATGATAGCAAAGTGTGACTTCATTTGCATATCACAGACGACGACCGTCAGGTCTATTTATAACAGTGACCCGTGACGTAATGCCATGTGATTGTGACGTACCTCACGACGCCTGCCACGGGGCCAGCTGGTGACCACAGCAAAATTCGACATTTATCTCTGGAAATAAACGGGGACAAGAACAACTGAAAATTGATAATATATAACTGCAAGTTTACGCAATTCTCTAATAAAAATTAACTGCACCATTTAGAACTTGCGATGGCATGGTAGTACGGGGCATTTCCTAAACAGGATATAGTAAGGATTTCATTGATTTATTTCTGTAGCCCACCCACGGGGCAGTTCAGACACTTCCAGAATACTTCTTTTCGGTAGACGTCTAGGTCATTAGTCATGTGGGGATAGGAGGCAAGGAACGGGAAGAAATAAGGCAATTACCTCTCGTAAGAACCATCCAGACATTCGCCAGGAGTAATTTCGGAGAAACCATGAAAACCCAAAATCGGGATGACCGGACGGGGATTTACGCCATGAAACAAAAGAGCGTGCAAGATTGTTGAGAGGTTTCGAAGGTACTGGAAGAAGAGGAACGGTGGAAGGACATGAGAATCTTTAGAGGTATATGTTGAAGATCCGGCTATAGGCCGGTTTCCATATTGCACTGGCAATCAATGGTGGAGAACTAATGTCTACCAGTTCCTCAGATGGTCTAGAACCTTTTTTGGCTAGAGGATAGGATAAGAAAGTAAACTAGTGACTCATCGGCAAGAGGAGTTATTTCAGCACCACTTCCAGGTTAATGAGAGGGTGACTCACCTATACCCTGTGTGCAAAACAACCCTGAACAGCATGACTCATTGAACGCGTTCACAACAGGAAGTTTGCTATAAACTATACATGAAACGAAAATTCTGTTAGTAATAGTTAAATAAACGACTCAAGTAGCTTAATAAAATAAAGGTACCAACTGTTTTATCCGAACACTATTTTAACGGTGAACTTCAGGTAGAATTTTTTTTAAAAAAAAGAATAACATTATGACCGATGTCGTGAAATCCGGAAATCCTGGAGGTGGGGGAGAGAGAAATTCTCGAGTTATCCATTTCAAACAGCGGTTCTTATCAATTACCACAGTATCTTGTGACATAGAATGGTAGCCGCGCAGACAAATTAAGTTATTTATTGTTCGTGGTAATAAAGGAGCAGACTGTATTACCAGGCAACTCACGATGTTGGAGTTGTGGGCATTATTCCAAATTCCGACAGCAAACGTACACTTGAGACATCGATTCTGTGATAATGCCACAGCATCTGTGGGGAAGTTTGCTAACGAGCCATCTATCACTTGCAGCAACATGTCAACCCTCCCTGAACGAATTTCCGATTGTTTTCCACGTTAATGCCAGACAAACTTTTTATATTCTCTCGAGTTGAGAGCGCAGTTTTCTTCCACTACAAACATCAAATCAATCTTTAAGACGAACAGTTGAACAGCTTTTTTATAATGTACAGGGCACTTTCATTTGTAAGAACTAAATACAACAAGATACCATTAAAATCCAAATGAGCTTTTTACTGGGATGCTACATAGCAGTTCTGAACTATAGTTGTGGGGCACTGATAAAAAAAAAACATATTACTGCAAGATACAAACACATGAGATCTGTGAGAAACACAATTGCCAAGGACAAAATATGTACGGAGACACAGGGACTTATAAATAAATCTGACTGCTAAGGCCATTAATGCAGCTACTTTATAATGTCCTATTAGTGTGTGTCGAATCGTATCGGTATTTGTTCAGACATCACAGGATGGACAACAAAAAGTCGGACTGGAATCATCAATCTTTGCAATACCGAGAAATGTAAATAACCACTCGTAATTACTAGTAAAATGTATGAAAAACGATTGGATCATGTCAATATCTAGAAAATCGGACCATGTGCGGAGCAAGCTTTGCTCGACCAGGCCTCACAGATATGGACGTGGTATATCAAACTGAATGGAGAATTCATGTACGCAGACGCAAGGAGTATGTATGAGTGCCATACTTCTGAAATAATAAACGTATGTACGACTCTAAATCTCTAACAAAGTTGGTAAAAAATACGCCAAGTTTTACTTGCATTCAGAGGTCCTAAGCGGAAGAAGTCTGAAAAATAAGCTATGAATTTGCGATCATTGCCCGATAAGGTTACAGAATTACGGAACATTTCAATTCTCAAGGAAAATATCCAAACCGGTGACCTAATATACTAAATTTGTTTACAATAGTTAGAAGTCTAACAACTCACAGTCATGAATTGTGTATACTAAATTTGCACCACTAACGAATTTGTCCCAGTCTACAGATATGAAGCAAATTTAATTCCTTGGTTAAGGTGTCTGGATATAAAGTTCCCAGTTTGAGTCCCAGTCTTAACCGCAGGGATATATAATATAAATAAATATATATATATAATATATATATTCGGTGGCTTTGACGTATTACTGTAGGGCTAGCATACTGTCAAATGATATGCAGATAGTAATTTATTATGGTCTAAAACACATTTATCCGATTGAGTAAAAGGAATATACGTTTTAACGTGGAATCCTAACCAAGGAGCGCCATAGCATTATCACACTAACAAAGCAAAGCTTTGACACAAAATTCCAGTCGAGACCGGAGTTCGATTCAGATCTGCGCTCCTTAATCAAATGAGCCATCAAACAGTTTTGTGTATAAATATGAGGCAACGCCAATGGACGATTTCTCAGTGCAATAAATATGATTCCTTTACAAGTCACGAGATGTCTCATGGTTCCAAAAGACGCAACTACGGTACCATGAATACTCTGAACGTTGCTATTTAACTGAACAGAATAATTCGTAAGAAATGTGTCGACTAAGACATCAAAAATATAAAAGGGGAGGAGGATGGAAGGCAGATCTGAGTATTTTAAAAATGTGCTTGCGCAAATGAATGGATAACTTAAGAATCAAAAAATAGGAAAATTGCAGTTGCGATGGATAGCAAATTTTCTACTCACCTATTTCCCTCTATTAGGTGACTAGACCTAAAGTTTAAAAAGCGGATCGAGACCACGGAACATCCTGGCATAGCTCACGATAAAGCACAAATGTCGAAAATTCCTGGCGCCACGAGAATCTTTGAAATTAGAAAACAAGCGGCTTAGCCAACGAACTTCCATGCCATACGAACTTGTTAAAAATCGAGTTTGATCATTATCTGTAGCGAAATCTTTTTAAAAAAGTTATAAAAGAAAAAAGTAAACAAATAACTAACGTCAATTTATACAAAAGAATTTGAGGACAAATCCGCCGAGTGCTGTTACATACAATGTTTGTTAAATTGAATTCACTACTTTAAACAAAAAAAAAAAATTTAGAAACAAATAACTAAAGTGTTTATTATAAGTTTTGCAAAATTTTCTGATCAGAACGGATTTTTTTCGGTGGGGGTGGGGATAATCTAAAAATCTAACAGGAAAATTTAATATTAGTAAACTATACAAAGATTAGCTATCCTGGAACGAAATAAGTTTTTAAAAATTTGAACAACTTCCATTTGCTTAACACAAAAATACAAAACAATCCTTAGCACGTTGGTAAAATTAGTGTGAATTTGAAATTACACAAGGTATCTATAAACGCCCCTTAAATTCAAAGGATTCTGGTCTGTTCCGAACTAACTTGAAGCGCTTTCAAGATAGACATACAAAAAAACCTTGGAAAGATTGCATTTGATTGCCACAAAGGAGCATATTTTGAGATGTCTAACAGTCAAAATGCACTGAACGACTTCAAAGTGAGGAAGTGGTTTACACCTCCAATTATTGGTTTCCGACAAATAATACCAATGTAACAATAAAAACAATGTAGCCACTATTAAAATGCCGATCAGGTTTATATCTTGTACTGCCTATCATTAATTACTAAAAACTGAATTCTAGAAAAAATAATTCCATAACTGAGTATTAAATATGATTACACACCTCACCGGTAAATAGGAAAATTGTACCAAATAGACTAATGGAACGAATGCGACTTACGTATCGCCAAACATGGTAGCAATAAAAAAAAAAAAGAATAGAGAAGTACTATAGTTGAAGATGAAAACTGCTATTTACAAAGTTGAATATGAATGTTGCTGAAGGTTTGGCAGAAGCCAAAATTTGACTTTTTAGGCTCTTTCCGAATAAAAGACAAGGTGCAAACAACATCTCACCGGTTTTAATTTAATTGCAATGTAGCACACGCTCCGGTGGCAATTTCCCTACACACCCAACTTCCCCCTATCCTACACTAACCTACATTTGTCCTCTACAAATTAATTATATTAAATATTATATTCTTATATCTTTAAACGAGCAATTCTTGTACATATATATATATATTTCGGATTTCGGAAACGGCTGTGACGATTTGGATGAAATTTGGTATTTAGATAATGTTTTGACTTTTAAGATTACCTGAATAGTTGTCTTCCCTACTAAAAAGCGAGTTTACAAAATATGAACAATTTTGTCACTCCGTATATCGAAAATGGCACTAGCGCCATCTCGTAGACAATTCAGGTACCAGAAAGCCTACAAATAGATTTTCTTTGATTCCAAAGAATAAGTAAACGAACAGTTCTTTTAAACTGGCTGACCCGTGGAAATATTAGCACTTCAAGTTCAACTGTAAAACATTTAAAAAAGAAAGATAATTAAAAATTTATCAATGGTTTTATCAGAGGTGATAACTTTACAGAAACTTCTTTGAAATTAATATTACGGGTACCAGTTATAATGTAATCATCGTTTACTTTTTGACTATAAATAGTGGTTGTTAGTTAGCCATTAAATACTACCACCTTAATTATAAAACATCTTTCGATTTCTGTTCAATATACAAGATTTCGAGTAGAGTTTGATAATAAAGTGCATAATTAAATATTAATACATCTACAAATTCCTGAAAAGCCGCGTGCGAGTGCACATACGAAAAAACGGGTTCTGATAAATAGAATCTTGCCTTTTGAATCGTCTGACCTTGTGCTTTATTGTTTATAACGAAGGTTACTTCTTATGGAAATTGTTTTATTATCATTTTGAAATGCTGATCAGAAGATGTGAGATTACTGCGAGGTATGAGCATAGTTTTATCGGAGTGAATAAATATAGCACAGATGATGTTCTATTGACGTCACAACCTGATGATGAATTCTCATAGTACTCGATGAAACATATCGAAAATAAATAATAAATTTTCTTGGTTTTCGAGATATAGCATGTCAAAAATCAGTTATAGGTATAGTTCCTTGTGCTTTTGGCGGCGTTTCTTTTGGTCCAGGCCGTATTTCAACCTAACAAAAACCACTAGGTACAAAATAAAACATTGAAAGTACATTTCCACCATATAGACATAGTGCTTTTGGTGGATTGTTTTCTGGTCCAGGACGGATCTAATCCTAACCTCTTCACTTTTGAGATATAATATCCCCAGAACTAAGTGAGATATCAGAAAAATAAATTCCTTATTTTCGATTTGTCTCGACGAGTTTCATACGAATTCATCAAACTTGGCTATGGCGAAATTTGTCTTCTGGTTCAGGTCGCATTTCAACCAACCACGTCAATTTTGAGATACGATATCTCGAGAACTAAGCGAAATATTTTAAAAAATATATTTTTTACCTTCAATTTTTCTCGTCGAGTTACATAAGAATCCATCATCAAGGGTTATCGTAGAATCCTTTGAATTACCAAAAATCTCGCACCATTAATTAATACCAAACTGGCATTAAAATTTCTGTTTAACATATTAATAGATTTTTTTTAAAAAAAAAGCAATTTGTGAGGCCGTCTCGCAAATGGATCTAGCGATTTGGATGAAATTTCACATGTAGATAACGTTTTGATTTTCAAGTTTTTAACACGATTTTTTTTAAAAAAAAAAAAAAAGGAGCAACTTTTGTATTTGGTTTCTCGAAAACGGCTCTAACCTCATTACGTAGAAGGTTCAGGTACCAGTAAGCCTACTGATGTTAGTTAAACTTCTCTTTGGTTAACTGTGCACCTCAAAACGCCTAGCAAGCCTTCAAGCCTTATACTTTAATCAAACTTTACTCGAAATCTTGGATACTGAACAGAAATCGAAAGATACCGAGCGAAGATCGGTCACCCAGGTACTTATATTTAATTATATATCGCGGTTCCACTACAACGCTGTAAACACTTTCCGCCAATACCATTGTCGGCAAAAAGATCATAACCAACTTAAACTTTTGTTTTCTTCTTAGCGGTTGTTGTTAGGTTGAAATGAGGAGAGGATCATGGGCAAAATTTTCATTAAAGCCATAGAAATGCTGTATTTAAGTTCAGCGAAAACAATAGATTCCCCTTGGGAAAATATTTTGTTATCACAAATTTCATGCGACTCTTTCTACCAGAGAGAAGCTGAAGTTCCAATAACACATTACAACAAAGAATTGAATAACATTTCAAGAGATTGCTATTAATTTTGCAGAGTCGGTGACATCGGCGGTATCGCAATATAGAATTAAAACTCTCTTCATAAACAACGTTGGAAATGTCCGCATGAAATTAACAATAAAGACTGTAAATCCATTGGTACACCAGAAATAAAACTGAATATTTTTGTTGAGATTAAAAAAACACACACAACAAAGTGTAAAGCAAATAATACGATTGCGTTGCGGAAATTACCGAACAGTCGAAAGTGCTATCCGAGTTGATCCCAAAACAAAATTAAAAGAATTAATGGAAGAGCCTGGGAGAAAACTCAATAATTCAATATATATAAATAAACAATAAAAGCTTCAAAAGAAGATTCCGGGGTATGATACGACATCAACGGAAACTTATTTCATAATCAAAACTCTCACAAAATCACCCTCTTCATCATTAGTTGAATGGAAAGTGGTTTTACAAAAAGAGAAGAAATCACAAGATTACTACGCTGCGAGGCAGGTAGGGCGATCAAGCTGTACTTACAGGCGTCCTTGGTTGCGGGCTCCAGTTCAACCTTCCGGTGGCGGACGAGGGTGAAGGACTGACGCATTTGTCCAGCGTTCTCTTCGGCGGCCGCGCTGGGGGAGTGACCACGCGTCGGCACGCCACCAGATGGACATAGCGACGCGGTGTCCGAGCCCTCATCGCCGTCCGTCAACGTCAGTGTCACCTCGTCTGCATCCACCACGGACAGGGCGTCTGCCGCGGCGCCGGTCGCGGGCTGCTCCTGGACATCAACCCAAGGAATACAGAAAATAAAACAAAAAGGAGGGCCTGCCTTGCTTATAGTACTGCATCACACCAACGAAAAGGGGGCGTCCATTATTCCGAAATTCTGGATTGAGATTTCGCCGGACTCCCCCACCCCCTATTTCACCTCACGTAATTAATGGATGCCCCCAAAGAGCAGCACTGATTCCAAACCGCACCTCGTTCATATTAACAGAAAAACTGAATAGCGCGGCGTAACATATATTGATAAGGGTCTACTGGAGATCGCGATTCCGCCACAACATTCAGTAATATCGTTGGAATACTGCAGCAGTCAGTCGGAAGACTTATTATTCTCAAGCAGTAATTCCGTTGTAATACAGCCTGGGCCGGCATGAAACCGTTAAATGTACTTCGGGAAGAATTTATAGTGGAGTCTTGCGTTTGACCATTGCAGTATTATGACAACTCCTGGCGGAATCGCGATCTCCAGTAATCCCATTGATACTGCAATGTTACAGCCGTCAATCGCAAATGACACGCAAAAATAGCAGCGGTTGTAGCATGAAGAACAGTGAGAGATATTAAAATCCATTATTTTGTTTACAGAGAGTTTTTAGCATATTTTTAGACGAAAACTTTAGTAACTTGCTACAGCGATTAATTTTATTTTAACTGGTTACTGCAGTATTTTATCAGTGGCATTGCCCTATTGTAATACATCTAAAAATCGTTATTTCTTTCTGTGATGAATTTTTGTCACTATTTCTGACATATGCAAGTGACAACAGGCAAATAGCGGCTATTGCACCACTTTCGGAACCAACTCAAAACTGCTACTAACCTGTTGAAATTTGGGATAATTGCTTCGGTACACGTAATTCTGTTCTCTTTACGTCATTCACTCTTATTTTACGGAAAAGTTGCCGCAAATTAAATTAAAAATGCTGAAATATGAGAGGGATGCACAGCTATTAGATGCCGCCAACGCTGTAAAATTAATGACCATCTCTTGAAATGTTGATTACATCCCTTGTCGTAATGATTTCTTACCGTTTCAGCTTCCCTTTGTTGTAAAAGTCACACAAAATTTACAAATAGAAAATATGTGTCCCAGGTGAAGCACAACAACGCTCGCCATCTTTTATCGATACAAGCAATCGATTGCTTACGTTGTAAACAAATACGACGTTTCCGACATTGATGCCGCAATACCAAATTTTCGTTTCTCTCTCTCTCTCTCTCTCTCTCTCTCTCTAACCACGGCACCTATGACAACGAAACTGTTCAGGTTGATATGGTACCTGTACCGATAATTTTGGTTAGTTTTGCAGTGCTAGTAGCATTTCGCAGTTGCGCAGCCTCCCATATTTCAGCATTTTTAATTTAATTTGTGGCGACTTTTCCATAAAATAAGAGTGCAAAACGTGAAGAGAACATTATACCGAAGCAGTTAATCCAAATTTCAACAGATTAGTATCAGTTTCGAGTAGGTTAGGAAAGTGATGCAGTCCCCAGCATAGCTTGTCCACAGCATTGGAATTTTATGAACATTTCGACAGGTTATTGCCATTTTCTCATCGGTGTCACCATCGATTCAAGGTCTAAGAAATTTTTGCTGTTAAGATTTCAAGGAAGGAAACACGGTACAGTTACAGATTGAAACATATTTGCAATTAATTACTTGACGCTGCAGTAATGGCGTGGCCCATACGGCATAAAATGAAAGCAATATAAATAATGAAATCCTCGTGTACCAAGCAATACCGCGTAATGACAATATCTGCTCCAGTTTGAAGATATCATGGCGTCATGAAACGACGCTAGCGAAAAAAATTCATTAAAAAAATAGAAAAATCTACGTGCATTATGCTGTACCACGGTATGAAGTTGCATTTCTACTCCAGGTTTTTTTTTTTTTTTTTTTTTTTTTTTAAATTGGCTTTCGGCATCTTAGGCCATACAACCAGCTTGATGAATTTTTTCCAGCTAATTAGACACACCACAGGACGGACATGACGCTCCCAGACACAACACTTAAACACCCATGCCCGCGGCCAGACTCGAACCGGCGACCTTCGGCACGCGGAGCTAGTACTCTAGCCCCTACGGTACCGAGGCCGGCAAAAGGTTGCTATACGATCAACCCATAACTTCAGCTAAGATGAAAATTTAAACTTCCAATGAAAGAGCAAGAATAAATTTTGCACATTGCAAACCAGAATTATTCCCAAATAAACAACCTACTATACATAAAAACACAATAGTCATTCAACGATCTCATTTTGCCAAAATATAAAAGGAATGATACTAAAACTGTACACATAAACTAATGGAAAAAAAGTGTTTTACGTCATCTTCGAAGAGTCCAAGTCCCAGAGAAAGATCTTCATTCTCTACAGCTTTCTTCCAGGAAGCTTCTCTTGATAAAATCTTACCCATGAAATTAAAAAAAAAAAATTATCACCACCACATGGAACTCTACTTGTTGACAAGAAAAACTAACATGGCCAGGAGTGGGGGGCTGCCCCACATGACTGAAAGCAAATTTTCTTACTTCACTGGCGGGTATCACTTCTCAGTTGTTCAGTGAAGCCAAAGATATTAGGTAGCAGCGAATAGCAAGTGCTCTATCGTTGCACTAAAAATCATGAATACAAAACTTGTGAAACAATGAGTGTAGATTATAAGTTCGTATGATAGAGACGAAATTAACCTTTCCCGCGTGACTAGAAATGCAATGAATGTGTTATTACTATCATTATTTTTATCGTGTGTAGCATGTGCAGTTATTTGATTTATTTTTGACCTCCATTTTTTTTGGGAGTTCTATAAATTTTACTTTTCCATAACATCGTCTTCTCTAACCAGTCTCTAACAAAAGGCTAAAAATACACAAAAGTATGCATAACGTTAACTGTGGTGTATAATTCTGTGTACTTCTAAAATGACCTCATGCGTCCTTTGTTTTTTATACTTCCCAATATCTGTCCCGTTACTGAGAAAACTGGACATTTATGTGTGTATGGCGCTCGCATGCTATATATTTGTTTACCTCGTTACGTTTTTGGTTTCTCGGCATAGTTGTTTCGATATGGTATGCACTTCCTGAAACTAACATGAACCCTTCACCACAACGGCGACCCCGTTTTTCTTTGTCTTAGTTTTGAAATTAATTCCGTAGCTGATATTTATTATAGTGCTTCTGGGGATCAAATCTTTTTTTTTTTTTTACTTATGCCTTTACGCCTCGTCGATGTCGAGATTATTAGAGACAGGAACAAGCAATGGGAGGAAATTTGGTCATGGCCTTTTGAAGGAAGCATCCCGGCATTCGCCTGAAGTGATTTGGGGAAACCCAAATTTGGATGCCCGGACGGAGATTTGAACCGGCATCCTCCTGAATGTGAGGCAGAGCGTTAACCGCTCACCCACCACGCTCGGTGGGATCAAATCAAGAGGTCTATGCCTCGAAACTTGTTATTAGTGGAATTTCAACAATACCTTAATGTGTGTTTCACTTCTGGCAAAGCTTCGTTTGTAGACGTAAAGCATATATGGGCAACCCCCGGCCCCCGGGCCGGATCCGGCCCTCCACCAGCTTCAATCCGGCCCGCGAGAGATTCAGAAATTTCAAATAAGCTTCAAACTCAAGTCTCTCATTCATTTTCATTTGATTTTTCTATCTGTTTTTGTTAATTTGCTTTTTGTATGTTTGATTATGCTATTGTAATTCTAATAAATAAAAAAATGTGTGAATTTTTATCGCCTTTTTATTCACTACTACCTACTTATTTCTTACCTCCGGCCCACGGCCTGATTAAGTCCCGAAATTACGCCCTCAGCTAAGCAAAGGTTGCCCATACCTGACGTAAAGTATGCTAAAACGCTTCCGTAGATCGGATTGCAATTCGAGCAATGTGAGAAGGCCAGGGCACTGTCCGATTCGGCTGTGATTTCAAACTTTGTCTCTTACGTGACCGAATTACCTAAAAATAAAAACAATAATTTCAGTTCAGTTTTGTACACATTTACTTGTTACTTTAATCAAAAATGTTAATCCCGTAGTGTGCTACGGAGAGAGATTCGGGAACGAGTACGGTAGATTACCTTGTAATGCACTTGGTTGTTATTCAGGAAGACATGGGTTCGGAGAATTCTGTTTCTCCAGAAATCATTCTAGATGAATGCTGAGCTGGCTTCTTCATAAAGACCATGGATAAATTTCTTCCGGCACCTTGTCCCCGACCATCTTTTGCTTCTAATAAATGCAACGTAGATGCGCCGTAAATTCGATATCCTGGCACTTTATTTCACAGCAAGCCTTGGCGGCTGTTCTGGATACTGAAATTTGAATGGTCGAGGGAAGCGGGCTAGCCTTCGTTTTATAGGTATTTGTTTCTGGAACCTATTGTTTATGGTCTATCAATTAAACATAAACATTAAAGCAAATTACTGAGCTACTACAAACATTGTGTTTCGTAACGTAAGTCTAGACGTAAAATAAGAAGATTAATCGCTTCATTCTTTTAGTGTACGGTTTCGCCGCTAGATAATTCGCAGGATTATCGAAAGAAAGGCAGTCGATACCTAATAAAATACCACAGATTTACGAATTTCTGCGGTAGGGGTACGAAAGTTCCTGTGTAAAATTTATTATATAATATTTTATAAAATTTCTCTGGCCTGTCTGATGCTTAACAAAAGCCATTGAAGATACTAACATACTTTTTTATACGGGGAAATATTTATAATGGAATCACATCTGTTAGTAGTGAATCTAAATGCTTAGTGCATGATGTTCGGTATATACACTAAAAGGTTGCCGGCCTCGGTAGCGTAGGGGCTAGAGTGCTAGCTCCGCCGGTTCGAGTCCGGCCGAGGGCATGGGTGTTTAGTGTTGTGTCTGTGAATGTCTTGTCCGTGTTGTAGTGTCCTTGTGTCAATACTTGATAGCAACAAATCACATTGAGCTGGCTGTATGGCCCAGTAGCCGAATGCCATTTACAAAAAACAAAAACAAGAGGTTAGGGTAAATTTCAGTGTAAACAATGTTATTATATATTAGTGCATTGTGGAAGGTTAAATTTCTTCATTTAAAATTTATGTGTGCCAAAAGAAATACTAGGAAAACACGCGGTTAAAAGCCATTTGTCTTGTCTGAACGCAGAGTCCTTAATGTTTTCCAGGAATAATTGTATGTCATAAGGATCAATTACACTAAGTAATTTTACTGGCTATCCTCAGAATAGTTAAGAAGCTTGTACCAGCTAAAAAAAAACGTTATCACGTTCCAACCGAACATGAGGACGACTAGGTGGCATTTGCATTAGTGTATAATAATGTTTTGCTTTTTACTCCTGCTGACATATCGACCACTGAAGACGAGCAGCGATTTTTGCCAGCCAGCTAGCGAGGTATACTACATACTCAAGAAATTGAACATGAAAAATATGTATTTAAAGGGTTTTTAGGTCTGATCAATAGTCATTTCATTTACCAAGAATAGTAAAGATATATGCATTACCTATACTGAGGGAATCATTACGATGTATCTGGAGTATTTTCTGGATACCGTGTAAAACCGAAATAATCATAATGGCGTAAGCAGAATTAGAACTGGTGTCCTATCGCATGTCAAGCATACCTACCACCCACCAAATCCCAAATATGTATTTCGAAAACAACGCTAAGTAATCGGTGGTTTGTAGTTATTTATGAGTCATTACTGGAGCCTGGTGTCTGCTAATCAGCGACCACATGTCAGTGTTTACAATGAGTTCCTTGTGTGACTCACGTGCAAACACTCAAACCGCTACGGTTGAATGGGATACCGCCATACTACAAATTCCAGAGTTGTAATACAGGGCGTTCGCCGGAAAACGCTACCCTCCCAGTCTGTTGCCGTCGGCAACTTGCTCGGTCAGTGGGGCCAGCAGCTTCCGCCACACGGCACCGTGAATCACCGCACTGTTTAACACCGTCGCTGCCCCAAAAGTACAGTGACGCAGTAAATGGGACCCTTACATTGTTAAGAACGGTTTCTTTGCATTGTAGCTAGTTTGTGACTTCAGTCTCTTATTAACCAGTGTTGTGAATAAACGTTTCTTTGCGGTTTGGCTGGTTTGGGGCTTCATACTCTTACTAATCTGTACCGTGTTTGAGTGTGAGTAAAATTATGGTACGTTACAGTTTGCAACAAAGAATATTTCTCTACGATACATATGTGAAGAAGAAGTCGTTTAAAAAGTGTCGCAGTAAATTTCGTCGCGAATTTCCTGGCGCTATACTGCCAGCTAAATCAACAATTCTGCGTCTGGTTAAAAAAGTAAGAGAAACGGGTTAATTTTTTTAACAAAAAGAGACTGTCGGTCAATCGTATTCTCACATAGGAGAAAATTGACGATATCGCTTTTCGACTAGAACAGTCACCCAAAAAATCATTAAGTCAGTTAGGGCAGCGTGTGTCTCGAAATATGTTCAGAAGATGTGAAATGTGCATTACACAAGAGTGTCAACACTTCCAGCATCTTTTATAAGGTAAGCTAATGAATTACGTCACATTTAAATGCTTAGCACATACAAGTTTATGAAGTTTATGAAGCGTAATTATTATGAAATAGTCCGCGGCCGACGGTCGAACAATGCCGGGAGCTGACCGCTCGCTCGCCGCGAGCAGTTTCTTCCTTGTAGCGCTAACAGTGGGTTGCGTTTCCCGGCGAACGCCCTGTACCTGACCAGTAGGGTGACGGGCCGTTGCCTGGAGAGCAATTTTTTTTAGTGACACGACAAAATATCCAAAACATAATACCACCTATAACTGATAAACACGTAATTATTCGGCCAATATATGTCTCTCGGTGTCATAGCATTACAAACACAATACCATTCACTCTCTCGGAGCACGACATTGGATTTAAACAAATACCAACGAAAAAAAAAAAAGATATGACACCATAATATCTCGCTATTTTCCCGTTGATAAAATAATACCCTAACAATTATCGTAGACAAATATGACTTAGTAGTTACAGCAAAAACAACATCTCTAGTGATTTGTAAAGTGTTTAAAATAAAACGATAGATTCAAACACAACACCAAGGTTTTTTAAGAATAAAAAATAAAAATAGAAACATATGATCGCGTAACACGGCACGCAATTTGTGTGGGAGTGTTATTCTTCCTGCGACTGGAGTTTAAATCAGATTTGGGTACCGCACATCATGATAAAGTTTCCAGGCGATTTCCTGTAAACAATCTAGGCAGTTCCTGCATATATTTCCAATTTCTGCACCAAAATGTCCGTTTCTCAAACATAGTGTCAACACAACAAACTTAACAAGCGACGCTCATTATCAACATTAATCTTTCTCAAGTCGTACTACATTGTCGGTAGTCAAATTGGAAAAAAAACCTGAACGCCTTTCCCCATAACATCTCTGGTTCGATTCCGGCTTAAAACATAAGGATTTAACTTATTAGTAACACTTATTTTCTAAGATATTCATGCTGTTTATGGTCTACAAACAGAGAAGTAACATAAACATTTTCTAAAAACAAATAAAAAACTAGAAATAGAGTGTGGCTTGGTGTTGGAAAATTTATTCGTCTGAAAATCTGTGAAGAAACTTTGAGAATCGTTTCTGTGTCTACGATGAACACTTTAAGTGAATTTTCGAGATAAGTTTCCACTTACTTGAGAGGGATAGACGTTTAAGAAGCCTAAATAAAGTGTTTTATAAAGTTAAATAATCGACGGATGCAATTTTTTTTTTTTTTTGTGAGATTCCTTAATTATTCGAAAGTTGGGATGAGAAAGTGTTAAAGTTACTTGCGCACATAAATCCATTAAAGACGATTCCATAATTTTTGAACTAGAAAAATAATTGCATGAACCTCACATACCATTGTTGTCAAAAACTCATAGTCTTAAACACTGAAACACAAGGCGTAAAAAGGAGGACAGATGAATACATAAAACGTCAAGAACAGTACCATGACTCCAAATGACGGTAGAAAGTCATTAAGTGATGAACCCAGGAATTTTTTGAATGTCCTCAGCTCCTCCACTAAGTGTTGTGGAGAAAGAAGCAAAACATCTATTTGTAATATATTTGAAACGTTTATTATAACACAAGAAATCCGTTCGTCATCGATCTCGAGGAATGTTAAACGACTTCTACTGTGTTTTGTGTGTGTAAACGTTGAACATAAATCACCGTTTTTAACTTGCAGTTTCTCGTAATCGGAAACCACTCGTACGAACAGCATTGGTGTGAAATAAATGAGGTGTCGTCGAACTCCATTTCCACATTGTAAGTAATTAGATATTAAAAGAAGTTGAAATCTGTTGTTTAGTCTGGAACCGTACTGGCAAAGGAAACCAACTCACTATGTTCAAAATCTTTACCGACGTGAATAATTGGGTTTAAGTGGAGAGTTCTGAGGAATGGAGTCCAGATTCATGAGTCGTCAGCTTGTCCATCACCAACCAGACAGGGTTTTGAAACTCGTGTTCTACGCTAGTTATCTTCCAATAAGTCAAGGGCAACAATTCTCAGTAACAATTATGAAGACTTCTCTCCCAACATAAACCTCCATCAGTGATAGAAAAACATATATCTCTGGCTAAAGGTCTTAGATAAATACCGCAGATACTGAAATTTAATCATAACAATATTTCACAGTTGCGTTTGTAAATATAAAATTTCCTGCAAGTAGTTCGTAGGTGCATTACTCACAAATATCTCTCACGGGGAAAGTAACCAAGATTGGTATTAGCTGGAAGCGCCATGGGGCTTGATTTTTTCAATCGAGCAAATAATGGGTTTCAAAAGTTCGCGTTTTAATTGGTGCTTTATGGCTCATCGACATCGAGGTCTTCAGAACAGGGAGAGGATAAGGAACGAGAAATGAGGAAGGTGAGGGAATTCGATCATAATCTTTCCAAGAAATCATCTCGGCTATCACCTTGAGTGATATCGGGAAACCGTTAGAAACCGAAATCTTGTTGATAAGACCAGGGATTGAATCCACATCGTCCCAAATGCTAGTCTCTAACAGTTGCAGAGGAAAACTGGCGTTTAATATATTGCAGATATACGCCATCAATACTAATATTTTCTCGTAGTACGTAGCGGGAAACTTACATAATTGACGAAAATCTCTGTAATTGTGCAAATTTGAGACTTGGGTTTTTCGTTATGTTTTATACATAGATCTTTCGCCATTTTATGAGATACATGGCACAGATTACTGAATATGGTAATCATAACTATAATATATAGCTTTACACAACTGTATATATTTACGAACATATGAATATCACGTTTATTCTACTGATTCCAATAAGATTTTTCTCTGCAGAATGTGGATTGGTGGTTTATGATCGAGGTAGGAAATGTTTCAGCTCACCCTCTGATAGATTAAATCATTTTATGACTGTATTTATTAGTATTTTATTATTTGATTACATACTCGAGAGGTAAATTTATCTGTATGCCTTTACCATCAAAGCAATTAAAAGAAATAAGTTCGCTGAGAGTTTAATGAAAGACAACTAGGTCGGTAAGAATGGCAGCCAGCATTGCAGAAATATTTCAGTTTTCCTCCTTCACAAATTCCCAAGTTATTATTCCCGTGATCGATAGATTGTAGACAGTACATGAGAGAGAGTTACCTGCGTTTGATAGGCGGCGGCGAAGCCCTGGGGAGTGAGAGGGTCGGTGAACACAGACTCTGAGCTGGACTCTCGGCTTGGCGGCGTCAGGAGCAGCGTCGAGGTGCCGTCCCCAGCCGCCCCCACTGCCGCTCCCTGGCCGCCCCCGGCCGCTCCGCCCCCGGCCGGCGCCGTGATGGCCAGTTTCTTCACATGTCGCCACGAGTCCGTCACCAGGTACGTGGTCGTGGCGGCCGATGCAACAGGTGCCGTCTCTTCCGCTGCAATCATTGTTCCAAGGTTACCAACTTACCACCATCAAATTCTAATTACCCAGCAGCACAGACTTAATTTACATATTATCAGTGTTTGTTGATTTCAAACTATGGTTCTTCTGTTTCGAGCACATTGATTAGGGCAGTCATTTTTGTTCTGGATACCGAATTACGCTGGCCATTTCCATTCCTCCGTGATTTTATAGAAATGACGAATCAGCTTAAAGACTTCTCTGTGTCACGATGCACTTTTCCCAAAAATACTGGACAGACTGACACAAGTTTTCTGATGGTTGACTAAATCCTTTACATGCTGGCCGTTATACTTTTGAAGATTTTTGTGTTCTTATCATTTTTTGTGAAAATTGTATGTATTATTAATGTTTCTTTTTATCAGTGTGACCGACTTCCTTACTGTAAGTCATACAGGAATCAATTCTATTTTTCTCACATTTTCTTTGCTTCTTCACTAATGAACCAAAGCGTTATGGCCCCTGCCCATCGCGACACTGAATGCTGTCTGGTGACGTTGCGGGTAAGTCATGCAGTAAGGAAAGTATGTAAGCGGAGCAGGGAAGTAGGAAAGTCATTTTACGTTGTGTGACAAATGGAGAAATCCACTAAGAAATCCATTGGCACTTAATGTCCTTGACAAAGAGCAGATTTTCAAGGGCCGGCGTCTGGAGATAAGCATTTCAGAAGTGGCGAGGATGGTCGGCTGTTCGCGTGCTAATATAGTCAGCATCATGATGGAAAATGAAACCACGAGTAGGTAACAAAAAGGTGCATGGCCATGCGTTATCACAGCACGTGAAGTTAGGAGACTTGCCCGTTCGGCAAAGTAGCATAGGGGGGCGATCTCTGACAGATCTGACAACAGACTGAAACTCTGTTTCAGGCACAAGTGTTTCGGAGCACTCAATTCAGCGCACAGCGTTGAATATTGGGTTCCGCAGCAAACGGCCCCTACGTGTATGTCGACCTAACGACTTCATCAATTACGATTGCAATGGGCACGAAATCATCGAGATTGGACAGTAGATAAATTGAAACGTGTTGCCTGGTCGGTTGAATCACGTTTCTTGTTACACTAGGTCGACGTTTGTGTCCGGATACGCCGTCTTCGAGATGAGCAAGTGTTCGAAACATAAACCATTCCACAGACGCAGGCCGATGGGGTCATTATTATGCAGTGGGGGATATTCTCCATGGCTTCCATGGGTTTTGTATAGTGATCTAAGGCAGCACGACAACTTTGGATTAAGTGAAAATTATTGCGGAGTCCCTGGATCCCTTCATGCTTCGAAGGCTTGGACGAAGGCGAAGGCACCTTCCGGCAGGATAATTGTTCTTATCACATGGACAAAATCGCTCACGATCGTTAAGGGAATTGGATGACCTGTGTATGGACATCTAGTGCCAAATACCTCCGGAAACCAACCAAGGACTTGTCGAATCCATGCCACGCCAAATCTCTGCGACATTGCTTTCCAAATGTCGACCAACACACTATTAAGCAGGTGGTAATAATATTTCGCTCATCAGTGTATTTTAGTTACTTTTATGTTTTTACGTCATTCATTTACCCTAAAGCCACACCAACGACTACACGCATGTTAAAGGTTGTGTGCTGTTTGGCGATGAGTAGAATAAGAAAAAAGAAGGGAGAGGATTGAAAAGGTTGTAATCTCATTTAAGTCTCCTTTTAAAGTCTCCATCAGATGAATGAATCACTATGACACTATAGCATAGTCTCGCTCCGTTCACGTTGGCGAGAGGTCTCAGATCTCGACTAGGCTTTTGTGCAACAATCTGGGTGAGAGGTAATTGGACCTGGCATTCATGAGAACGCGGGCTCAAATCCCATACATATTTCGCTTTCCACAGTTTCCCGAAATCATTCCAGGTGAATGCTGGGATGATTCATTCAAAAGGCCATGGCCGAATTCCTTCCTGATACTTGTCCTCACTTCTCTCCACCACTAATTACCTCGACATCGACAAGGGCATAAAACCCGGTATATAGGTTCAGAGTAGTTCACAACTACATTTCCAACCATGCTGGATATGTACTGATTGGCAAAAATTTCTTCCACCGCAAGGGAGCGTGCATAAACCACGTAGCTCCATTTTGGCCTCCTGTGAATCCCCCCCCCCCCCCCATGTAGCTTTTGCCTCTACCCCCCCCCCCCTCCACGTAGCACGTAGCTTTTTTCCCTTTTGATTCCAGAAGACATTTTGTACTGTTTTCTATTTTCAGACTATTGTAAATTACATACGGAGATAATTAACTGAGGGAAATAAAAATTCACATGCTGCTGTGAGTTCTAATCCTCATTTTAACTGCGAAAAATGTTATGAAAGGAAAGCTACGTGGCCTGGCTCGGAACCCCCCCTCCCCCCACGTAGCCTATCGTAGCCTATCATAGCCTTCCAGCCACCCCCCCCCCCCTGGACCAAGCCACATAGTTTGTGCACGGTCCCCAAGGGCGAAAACCAGCTCGTCCCCTATCGAGCACTAGACAGCGTTACAATATCCTAGCGAGCTCAGTTACGACAGGGAAATCCAACAAACAAAATATACTGTTATTTTGTTTTCTTGTGTAAATTGCCAGACCATTCAGTCACATTCGTAGTTCGAGCTATAAGAACTACATCTTTTAAAATTAAATAATTGTTTCTAGTCATTCAGATTAACACAGAATTATTTATATTTCTTCAGTTATGTATATTTTCGTTATTCCTTCTTGTTTCAACTTGACAGATGACCGTGAAAAGAGACATTTAAAAACTTTACTTGGAAGAGATGAAGTGAGCGTATCAAGACCAGAAACATTTCTGCTGACGTTTTAATTCACTTTTATTCCTTTTAAATTAATATCTGTAACTTTCAGATTGTTATAAAGCGTATTGACAGCGGAAGATTGTTAAGCTTTCCTTCCTGTAATTCTTATAGTTCTCAATACTTGGGTAAAAAAGCTGCAATGGTTGACGTCACCATCGTGTTTCCAGAACATTCAATCTTGAACGTTTTCTCGCGTACCGGGAGGCCCATTTAACATTTAGAAGCTTGAAATCTTGACGCGATCGTGTTACACAGAGCCAAATCTCGACATAACTTGTAAAGATGAATTTTCTGCTTCTTACAAAAAAGAACACTGGATGTTGATGATACGGATTTTTCTCAAATTGTTGGTGGTAGTTTGTAACAGGCCTCACGAGTAATATTGTGGATCAGTGGTAAGATAAACTTCCCGAGCATTCATAAAAATAATCTCTCTCTGTTTGCTTCCCGTTTGTATAATGACTGTGCTCCCAATTTCATCCACGTGGTGAGAATTGTGTTGTTAATTTACTGAGTTAATTAGCTGAGTAAGATTGCGCAAGAACATATTAAATGGATAAATTCTATTATGGATCACTTTTTTCTCTTGACTTTACACCTCTTCGAGACTGAGGGCAGGGAATGGGAAAGAATTCGGTCATGGCCTTTCGAAGGAACCATGCCGGCATTCGGCTGGTGTGATTTGGGTAAACCATGGAAAAGTCAAATCTGGAAGACCGGACGGGGATTCGAACCTACGAATGCGGATCCAGAGCGTTACCGCTCAACCATAACGCTCGGCTTATAACAAATTAATGGACGATTTTTAATATTTCTCAGTGAGTCGATGGTACGAGTACAGTAAAACGTAACGTAAGCTATCCACCAACATGACATAAGATTCCTTATTTCCAGTTCCGCTGAAATGGTTGCTTTTTGCTTGATAAGTTCACAAACATAAAAAAATCCATAATTTACTACTTTGGCCTTTGTATCATGGACGAAAAACTGTATCCTTTAGTTTAACTGATGACATAAGCTACAGTAATGTGCAATTTCACATAAATCCATTCATTAGTTTTTGCTTGAGGCCGAGTGGACACAAAGATTACAGAATTTACGGTTTTGGCTTCTGTATCATCGAGATCTATGTTACTGATCTAAATAAAAAGTATCCTATGTTAACCAATAACATAACCTATCACTATATGAATTTTCGTTCAAATGCGGTCATTAGTTTTTATGTTACGTGCTGACAGACAGACAAAAATATCAAAATTTACAGCTTTGGACTGTACATCATCGGAATCTTTCAAAATTATAGGGATAAAAAGTATCATATACGAGTATTCGTATGTTACGCTGACATAAACTATAACTGGGCAATTTCACGAAAATCCGTACCTTAGGTTTTGCGTAATACGTGTAAATACTGTCAAAAATTTCATAATTTTAAAGTTTGGCCTCTGTTTCGTTTAGAATAATTTTAGCAATCTGGATAAAAAATATTCTGAGTCACAACCAATGACATTAGCTATTATTACGTGCGGTTTCGTCAAAATTCGTCCGTTAGTTTTGGCCTGATTCACGGACAGGTAGACAGACAGATAAATATTCAAAATTTTAGGGTTTTGGCAACTCTGTTATCAATTACTCTTTTTGAAATAAATTTTATGTTTTAACATAACTCTTCAACGATTTTACTATATAGCATAAACGTGACGATATAAGAGAACAATGCAACATTCGCTGAATTCTCTGGAAGCATCGGGAAGTTTCGTAAATCTCATGTGCATACAAAGAATGCATTCATTAAGCGATGTTACATAAGTAAAACAAGTTATCCAGACAGCATGATTGGGTGAAACCTGTTTGAAGACCGGCTAATGCAGTTTAATAAAAATGTAAGCCATTTGTCACGGAGTCTCTTTTTCTTCTTTATAGAATTCTGTTGCTTTTAAAACACGTTATAGATACCACTCCAAAGAGCTTCCTTTACCGGTAAGATGGAGGCATTTCGTAACTTCACTGAGCATTCTCGGCAGCAAAGTTCGCCGATAACCGAAGACTTGAATTGTAAATCTCCACAATCTTCAAGACAGAAAGGCGAGAATCTGACAGAACGTCAACAACTTAATGCATGACAAAGTCGACCGTGAAACTAGCAACAACGAGTTATGCTGATTAATACGAGATGAAACTGATCATAAAATTAGAATGCTATTGTGTCCTTTGGCTAGAATGATAGTGCATTCTTTCAGTGGTGTTATATAAGAAGTGACATGTCTATAAATAGCTTACAAAGACAGCTTATGTGGTGCGGTTTTGTTGCAGACAATCTCAGAAGGGGGGACACGACCGCGGTGCTCAAGACACCACCTGTTTAGGGGAGTCCATTAATTACGTGGGGTGTTTTTCTTAAAATTTGGATCTCCCCTCCCCCCCCCCCCCTCCCCGAACATGAATTATGCTTGAAGAAGTGGTGGCAAAATATTCTTTGAAGGGAAGGCGGCAAATGAAATAAAAAATGACATAAAATTTTTATCGATCCTCCTCCCCCCTTGGTGAGATTTTGCCAGACCCCCCCCCCCCCTATTTTGAGCTTGCGTAATTAATGGACGCCTGCACATTGGTGCTGAGCTCAAGGATGGTAATATGGAGTTCTACCTCCGTCATTCCTTCTCTACGAAGAGGTTAGATTACATTTTCTTGCGGCCTTTTACGGTGAGTTCATTGGAGCTGGGAGAACATTGTATGTGAGGTACTGCAAGAAAATCAGCGATGGAATTTTTGAAGGAATATTGGAAAACCGAATCCTTGATACAGGATCAGGGATTGAATCCGATTCATCCCGAATGCCAGGTTCAAAAACGGTATCGCTCATCTGCGATGGTTAATGATGATTGGTTAGTACAGACCTTACCTCTTGTTTTACTTGTCCAATCTTAACATTTCAATACCATCATCGGTATGGCAACATTTACTACATCTGAATGTCGAAGACAATGCTACAGTCAGCCATAATCATAAAACACTGGTGCCAATGCATGAAGACAGCATTTTGTTTTATCGGGTTGTTCGGATTTATGTTTGAAAAAAAAAAGGCTTTTCGATGAATGCTGGATTGTTGCCGACGGACAAGGGAGCATGTTTATGATGATATTAGTAACATGACGGCATTCTGTTAATTCTGTTCTCTTCAGAGTCTGGATGTTATGCACTCAGCATCGTGCTGGTTCTTTAGTAGACCGAGTTTATACAATTTCACAGCTTGTGTTCCTTAATGGCTAAATAGTGGGCATTTGCATGCAGATAAAACTGTATTGTTTTGATGTATGAAACAATTCCAAAGACAATATACTGTACCATAATAGAGGTAAAATACGGTAGAACATCCGATTAGTGAAGAAAAGTGTATCTTTTGGAAGTGTTTCCATTATTTTGTTCCAGCCTTATAGATAAGCGTCGACATTAGGTGCATTAAAATTTAAATTAGAATGAAAGAACCAATTGTGGAAGTTGACAGCGCGTAATAAGTCATTGTTTTAAATTTCTTTCCAAATAAAATGTTAAATCATCATAATTCTGTTAGTGACAAAGGGTCTACAAATGAAGTAAAGCTTTAGAAAGAAGGCGAGAACGTGTGGAGAGTGAACAGGTCACTACTAGTTCTAAAACATCAATCACAGTGAAAAAAAAACCTTAAGAAAACGTCAGCTACTAGAAATATTACACCAATACGTTTGAAATGAGGGTAAACTAATGAAAAGTAACAGTTTGCATGTTAGTTGTATTATTCAACTTTTTGCAATCAACAATAAGGTGTCATTAAAGATAGAATGAGCGATCTGGTAGCTCAGTGATTAAGGCGCTTGCATTCGAAAAGTTTGCTGCTCCGGTCCAGGGTTCAAATCCCGGCAGGCGCAGGAACTTTTAAGAGTTGTGTTTGATCATGTGAGCTACGCCAGATCGCCCCGTGGTTCGGATTCCACGTTAAACTGTAGGTCCCTTAGGAAAGGAACTGGCCATCCTACCTTTGACAATGGCTTAGAATGCCTCCTTCGGGTGGATCCAACCAAGCTCCGGGTTGTGGACTAAGTTAGTTTTTTTAAGCTCGAATATCAACTAATCAAAGAAGTATACAAAAAAAGTTACAATATCCGTAAACTCTAAGCTCAAACACTACTATACCGTCACCAAACCTGAGGCTCTATTCACGGCAGACTGCTTCGAATGACTAGCTATTAAGAAACTGGAACTCAAAGAAGAAAAATCTTGATAAAAATTTTTTGGCCCGTTCAATGAGCACGGTGAATATTGAATACTGAAGAGTCCTCAAAAACAAAATACACACACACACAAGTAAAGAATTACAGAAAATTATTAGGAGAAGGATTGGCTTTTGAGGTCACGTGATCAGTCCAGCAAGACTGACCTGTCACATATGTAAGTACTTTCTGTAAAAGAAAACCAAGAGAGTGGTTTGCTTAGGTGTCAAGATACCTGTAAGAAGAGGGGATAGCATTTAAAGACGTTCAGGAGCGTGATTCCTCTAAGAAGGAACTTCAAACAAACGCCGAAGCTAAGAACAGCTAAGACGTGGACTGAAGGAAGGAAAAAAAATATATATGCGGGGATGCTGGACAAAAGTACCAAGGAAGAAAATGTTAAAAACATACCTACAGCTTCCCAAGTACATATTCACTTTAGGGGATACTATGCTACCATAGTTTCCGTTTTAGTATTTAGAATTTATGTACCCACAAAAAGTGGAAAGAGAGGTGATAGAAGAGACTATGCAGTAAGCAGTTTCAGTAGAAGTTTGACTCTGATGTCCCCGCGCGAAATTTGTTCTTTTCGACAGTTTGTCAATATTTTTCAAAGTCGGAGCAAAGGTCAGATACTGAATCAGCTGCCAAACATGCCTGTGCGTTGTCGCAGGTCAAGTTGGGCTGCGAACCAACCTGTAGCTTCTTCCAAACAAACTTCTCCGACCGCAGATAAAAAACAATAGTTATCCAGCTTGTCCTCCGACATAACAATATCTGCAATTTTATTCTGATCCTTCGGTTCTTGAAGATCATCTCTAGATTGAAGAAGGAACTAAGTGTTACTATTTTTACTAAATTATTCAAGTCATCCGCTTTATGAAACTCTGGCTCTTTAGGGACATTGAATCTGGTTCAAATGCCCGTTCTGCTAATCAGATTTCAATTCTGCATAGTTTTTCGCAATGATCCAGCTAAACAGTAGAATGTTTTCTTAATATTGGGCTACGGTTAATTAATTACAAATTCACTATGAAACATCACTCGAAGCTCGTAAACGCGAACAAGTAGGTACTTGCGTTTCCAATAATTAACATTCACTGTATTGAGCATAACATCAAATTAAAGCAATTTGGCGAAATTTTAGTGAGATGAAAGTTATACAAGTCGAAGCGAAAAAATCAATATCTAGTCAGATTAACTGCTTAGATTGAAAAATACAAATATGTGTAGTATCAGTGGAGGTACAATATATTTGAGAAATTCTTCATGACTACCACATGGTGGAGAAGTCGGTTAAAGGTACACCAACGCAAACGGAACGATTAAAACTTCGAATCTAAAGTTGGATGATTACTATTCTTTTTTATTTTTTTCTGCGGGTATTGTTGTGCGAGGTAACAGATGACAATTATCAAAATGTAAAACGACTGATTTTTCAGATCGAAGTCGACAAGCATCAACGAAGAGGACTGACTGACTGAATAACAGAGAAGACTATCGTTGGCGATGAAGACTGTTGCATGATATTGTCTCTGACTACAAGAGCTGGACATATTCGGACGGTAAGAAGATTCCTTGTAATATGAGGAATGTAAATTCCAATCAACGGTGATTGTGACAGTTATCGTATTATTTGAGAATGATATAGCGTCTGTTCCGGTACAGTAAATGTGACTCAGGAGCTAATTGCGGAAATAGGAAAACATTTCATTAAGCAAAGCGATATTTAATTACAACGTGAATAAGAAGAGATTATTTACATTTTATGTAAAATAGTATTCCATGTCGTAGACATTATTTAAAAGGTGTCTTAATTTTTAGTTGCAGATCCTGAATCATATGAAACTAAAGACTGAATGTAATAAAAGGAAAAGTAGTATAAGCACGAAGAAATAAGTAAAGGGCATAAAAAATAATATAAAATTAAATAAAGCAAGATTATCAAACATCACGAAAAACATCTTTTGTCAGATCTACCAATAAAACGCAAGCAAAAGTTAAAGGACGCGATGGATCTTGAAGAAGGGCATGAAGTGAATACGAAAATGATAGACTTCCAATGTAGAATCAGAAATTAGGTTAAAAATGTAAGTGAATTTATTTTTTGCACTTAATAAACTTAAATGGCATTTTGTAATCTATATTTTTATTTTAATAAATTATCTTTGGATGAAATGTCAACAGACTGCTTTTCATTTTAAAAAAAATGTTGCTAAACACTCAAAGCGAGTCAGCAGCTACAGGATTAATGCGATGTGGATTAATTGCTTTACCAGTCTCTGCTTGAGAAGATCAAATTATTAATTAAAGGTTTCTGCATATCCAACAGCGAACAGAAATATTGTAACTGTGCAAAATAATTTTTAGAGTCACTCTTTCAGACCTGTCTTACGAAAACAGTTTTACCTGGAGTAATTTCGGGAAACCGTGAAAAATTGAATTCTGACTATTCTGCGATTGGCCGCAGGATTCTGTTGTTTAGACCATTTTTTGAGATGCTTTATTTAATCAGGGAGTTTACATTTAGAATTTGATTCAAAGTTTGGAGAATGTATCGTGCAACTGGAGAGTGAATAAATACCTAATAACATTATCTCAGTGATAAATTTCACCTATGCTCAACTCACCTTAAAAACAGATTTAATTTTCATTGCAATCGGCTAAATGGAAGAGATACCAATAAACCCAGTTTGTATCATTTTTTTTCTCCGATTCGGCCACCACGAAATCATGATGGTGGAGGGGGCGGAAGTCTAATTTTCTTTTCCGAGACCTACAGTTAAGTGGAACGAAACCACGAAACGATCCCAGTGATCTTCAAATGAATAATTAAGTTTTTCCTTAAAAAAAATATGTAAAAATTTCGGCCCAAGCTGGGAAATGAACCAAAAAACTTTATTTTTTAAGACAAATTATCTATAAGAAAACTGTTTTTAGGCACATATTTATGGATCGCCTGCACATTTAAATTATTTCTTTATTTTAGTGAGGAACCCCAGAAGAAAATAGTAATCGCAGAGAATTGCTCTTGTCGAATAAAGACACCACGCTCTGACATCTGCGTCTAATTTTTTTGTACCTTAAGGAAGTATGTCATCCTGGACAGACATTGATCACCATCCACTTGAAAGAAATAAAGCCCAATTATCGCAACACCGGGTCTGTCCGATCCAAGCTGATGAGTAATTAACTTTTTTACACGGGTCGCTTAACAGGAACTGATGCTTGAAAGGATGACCATCAACTACACAGAAGAACAGTACAAAACTTCCTGTACTTTTGTTTGTCCTAAAGGAAGAATTAATATCGCACCAAAATAACATCGAAAATCAAATTTGTTAAATTTTTTAGCTAAAATACTTTGAGTTCCATGGTTGGAGCAGATGAAGATTGATGACCAAGGATTTTTTTTGATTAATCATTGAAAAAAGAGTGACATGACGCACATACAGAGAACGACGCACCTGCATTTTGTTTAATTATAGGAAATAAATATTTTAAGTTCTGTCTCGTCTTGCTAGATAAATCTGGAATATTTTCAGCTGATGAGTTAATTTATTTGATTTTGTAAGTTATTCATTGAATTTATGGAACAAGAAACCTCACTGCTGGAACACAACTGAATGTTAAAAAGAGTGTTCCCGTAATAGTGTGAAATGGAATTATTCGTTACTTGGAAAGTGGGAAAACATTTGGTATGTAAAGAACGACAGTAAAAATATTTTTCCTAACTAAATGGGCTAGTTGCAATAGTGTTTTTATAATACATTCTGAAGTCAGAATGTTTAAAGGAGTATTCAGCCGTAATTGAAATTTGTCGCTTTGGTAGATGGTTGGCAGGCGAAACGATTTAAACACAGGACAAATTTCTGTCAAATCTGTTGGCAATACAGCGATCAATGATACAATTAATTTGAGGAATTACTGCTGTTATTTAGTGTAAAAAACTGTGCTTATCCACTCATGTAAACATTCGAAATCAGTACAGAAAATAAAGCAATTTCATGGACAGTTTATGTAGATGCATATACGTGAGATATTTTTCCTAGTGAATTCCGAAACATATAACTCAATGAAGAAGAGAAGGTGTTAGATTTGGTGGAAGAATGTCGTGTCATGACAGATCCGCATACTATCCGCTCAATATCAGATAAGTGGCGTGTGTTTCTGTACACTAAATGAAATGTGAGAGGGATCTACCCCATACATAATAGTTACCAGATCGCTTGTGTGTGAGATGATTTAGAATACAGAACAAATATAAACCATATACGTATAACTTATTCTTAGAATTCAATTGCATTAATGTATACTGTTTTCACATACCTTCACTTGTATTACTTTGTGTTTCATTAGTATTTAGTTTGTACCATTTTCTTCTTCAGCCTTCACAAGCATTAGTTTATACCAGGTACTTCCTGATTTACCAGTTAAATATAAAAATTATTCAGATTTTAATCAGTATTTTAGTTATTAACTTAATTTAAGCAAAATGTTAAATAAGTGTTTTATATCGTTAATTAGTGTAAATTATGTATTATAAATACCTCGTAAGATATAAAAGAGGGCTTGATAGCCCTTGCCAACCTGAATAAACCTTTAAATAAATAAATAATGCTACCAATCTAACAATTGAAGTAAGAAATTACTACTATTATCTAAGTAGCTTGTACCTACAGTGTAAACAAAATGACATTTGCAGTGGTGAGGGAAGAAGCTTAACAATTGTCTCTGAATGGAAATCAGTGCAAAATAAGCTGAGTGACGTAAGCGCTGTCTTCAAGAATGTGTGATTTTACCATCAAATTTTACGAGAAAAATCAGCACTATCATGCAAGGAATGCGTATCAGTGAGGTATCCCTTCTAGTGGAGTGAAAAATATGTGACACAAGGAAGACGGGAAAGTGTTAAGAGTTGTTGGAAGATTGTGGTGTGATAGGTGGACATACTATCAGCTAAGTAGCAGATTGAGTACACTATGTGCTCTGAGAGTTTCCCCCTGGTGGAGGTAGTGTGAGATGCTTCGAGAGCGACCAGCTCGCAGTGCCCGGTACCTGTTTGTCGGGTCGTGTCCGGCGAGGCTTCCTGGACCACTGTTCCAGCGTGACTGTCCGGCACCAGCTGTGTTGTCGGCGTCGGTCCCACGCGCTCGAACTTGGCGGTTGCCGCCACCCCCGCGCCATCTGTGGGCGGCGCTGGGACCTGCTGCGGCTGCTGCTTGGCCGCCTCGGCCCGCTGGCGCTGCTGCTGAGCCGAGACCTTGACGGCCGAAGACTTCGCCTGCGGAGACTTCTTATCCTTCTTTCCCTTAGCGGGACTCTTCCCGCCGCCTGCGCCGCCTTTCTTGCTCTCCGAGCCCTGCAGGTTGCCCATCTCGCCGCCGGGGTAGATGCGCCTGAAGAAACTCGAGAACGGCTTGAGGATAATAGACTTGAAGTCGGAGTCACTGTCAGTACAGTCACCGCTATCACTACTAGCGCTGTCACTGTCACTGGGGTCGGAGAGTTGGTACCTACCCTGGAGGGCGAGGAAGGTATTCTGGATGATCAGGTCGCGGTCGGCGACCAGCGGGTTGGCGGCATCGTCGGGCGCCGCCCAGACGACGTCGTCGTGCAAGAAGCGCCGCTTGATGAGGTCGACTATGGACGACCGCGCTTTACCACAGCGGGGACAGCCGTCCGGCTCGGTATCGCCTCCCGGTGACTCACTCGCACAGTAGTCGACTGCAGGTGGCAGGTCGTCGAGGGAGTGTGCCTTCGCGCCGAGGGGAGACGAGGGCACCGGAGTTCTTGCGGACTTTGAAGCCGAGGGTAGTGCCCCGTGACTGCGTCGACGGGCGACGCTGGCAGCTGCAGCGCCGCCGTCGTCGCACAGTGTGTGTGGCCTGTGCCGGTGGCGACGCACCCCCCAGGCGCCGGTATTGACGGCACTGGGCCCCGCGCATGCGCACACCCCAGCCGCCCGCGCCGGCTCACCCATGGCGCCACCACCCCGCTCGCTCGGGATCGATCCTCAGGTGGCTGTCACGCCGCGCAGTTGGCACAACTGAAACGGAGAGACAGCACTCAGTTTTACTCAAAGGGCCAGACTACTAGGTGGTGTATTCAATAGTTTACTTATTTCCTAGATATGTCATTGCATCCTGTGTGTGCTCACAAGGAGGAAAAATTGTGTGTGTGTTTTTTTTTAATTGCTTTACGTCTCTCAACAGCGAGGTCTTTAGAGACGGGAAAGGATGGGGGCAAAGAATGGGAAGGAATTCAGCCATGGCCTTTTTAAGGAAGCATCCCGGCATTTGCCTGGAGTGATTTGGGAAACCATGGAAAACTCAAATCTGGATGCCCGGACGGGGATTCGAACCGCCGGAGAAATTGTGGGTAATGCGGTGATTCACCAGGACGGTGTTGGAACTAATTCTTTTTGTTGTAATGATAAATTGATGTTTACCAGGAAGAAACTTATGTCTCGACTTGGATTAAAGCAGAGTCAAAATTCATTATTTTTTAATGCTAATCCAGTGTTTCTCAACCTGTGGTCTGTGAAGATGGGACAACTAGTCTAAAGGCAGAATATTAAAAATTTAATTAAAGATATAGATAAAAAGAATGAGGTTTTTTTTCACACATAATGGGTTCAGTACTGTAGAAGACTAAAAGACAGTATAAGTTATAAATCTATCAATCAAACTTTGTAAAAGCCATGAATATTTCAACTACCAGGGCTAACATCTTGTATTTCCAGGATAAGATTGTATTCATACCATAATAGAATACATTAGTCTTAAACGAACGCAGTACGTGTCGATAACAGTTGGGAGGTTAATAGTAATAGGTAATATACCTATATATATATATATATATATCCCAATGGTCCGAGGCATTATTTTTGACATTTTATGTGATCCTCGGGTTGGAAAAGGTTGAGAAAGACTGTGCTAAACCATTTAAGTGATTAACATCTGGATATTGTGGGCCATTTCCTTAATTGCGGTAGGATCAATTTTTTATATAAAAAAAAGATCATTTAGGTGATTGTTTCTCGTTTTCAGGAGTATTGCATTGCTCTATGGCTGCACGGAAGTTGAAGTCCTGAATCTACTAGTTTTGGTATGGTGATAAATTATTTAAAGGGTTCTTCGAACTAACCGGATGCAGAGTTTTGAGTCTATCTATCTGAGTTGTATCTATTCCACAGAAACCTGAGGGAAATTTTCATAGTACTGAATTTTAAGTTATAATCGTATACTATATTCATAACCTAATATGTAAATATTTAATACAGACTATTTTTTGCTAATGGTACTATTATCTAAGCATTTGCTCTAACGCAATCTTCAGTCTAGACTTTGCATGATCCCATGAGCATGGAAACTATTGAAAGTAATGCTTGAATTGTAAATTATAATAATTTCAACAGTATTTTAAATAAAAAAATGTATTATTGATTTCACATACTGATAATATACCGAAAATAGTGTCAAATGTCAAGACAGTTCTATTGAATTATAAATATTTGCATTGTTTATGTATTAAATGTTTATTTTATATCTTTGTATGAAATCATTGCGTATAATATTCTAGGAAATTATGTTCCTTTGACATCAAAAGCTGAAGCCTGTAATAAGCAAAGTACATTGACAGCATTGTAGGTCAAACTACTTTCCCTGATAATGTTTGTACTAGCCATAAAATGACAACAAATGTCATCCTGGACGATACGAAGATAAAACCAACTACAATCAGTGTTGATATTGTGCTTGAAGTCAGCCTTTATCTGTAGAGGTGTTTGGGGGAGAGAGGAGGGGGCAGGCACCAGGAAGCGATGAGCTCAAAGATAACGATACAGTGGAGAACAAACTGTTAACGAGCTACCTCAGTCATAACACGACATCGCGTTTCCCGCGTCCGTAGTTCAACTCAAGTAATTAAATATGAGGTTTGTTATGTTTCACCCTCTCCTGTCCTTCATATTTCCTTCATTCACAACGCAAACAACACACAATACTGAACACAGACACAAAATAGTCATCCACACAACAGAGACACATTTACCTCACCGCCGGGAAAGGCAAGGCAAAACCATCCGTGTTATACTTGCCGTGGAGGAGTAACCGGATGATCGGGTATGGTGAGCATCATCAAGGCAGACAAGGATTCTGGTTAGAATATCAGATGTTATTTTGTAACATTTCTTTAGTATTGTTATCAGTCGAGTTGCAAGATGGAGGCAAGAATATGTTAAGAGAGACTGTATAAAATTAATCAGTTGCCTTAAGGCGATACCATCACATTTTTCTCCATTCAACCGTTTTCTTATCTCTAAAGCACTTTTGTCTATATTATTCTCCAAGAAATTCAGCTAAACATCATCAGGCCTCAGGGGGTGTAGTAAACACTCAAGCCTGGCTTTCCGGAAGACACTAGCTCGATTCGTGGTCAGACCATTAAGATTTAGGTTTTCCACAGTTTCCCGAAATTAATCCAGGCGAAAGATTTTTTTATTATTATTAGTCTTGGCTTTACGCTTCGTTGACGTCGAAGTCATTAGAGGCGGAAAGGATTGGGGGCAAAGAACTGGAAGGAATTCGGTCATGGTCTTTTGAAGAAACCATCCCGGCATTCCTATGGAGTGATCTGCGGAAACCATGGAACACTCAAATCTGGGTAGCCAAACGGGGAATCGAATCCGCGTCCTCCCGAATACGGGGCCAGAGAGTTACCGATCACCCATCAGGCACGGACCAGACGAATGACAGGACTGTTTCCTCCTAAGATGATGGCTCGCTTGCTTCCTATTCCTTGCTCCTTTCCAATCTCGGTTCTAATAACTTCGACGTCGACGATCCACGAAACAGCTTATTAGATGTGGGAAAGGACTGGGAGCAAGGAACGGAAGGAATTAGGCCATGGCCTCTTTGAATTATAAATCCCAACATTCGCCTGGAGTGATACGGAGATACCATGGAAAAACTAAGTCTGGATGGCCGGACGAGGATTCGAACATGCATCCTTCCTAAGGTTAGGCTAGAGGCATACCGCTCGCCACAGTCGGTCACGGAACCTCAGCAGAAAAATAGAAGCCTAAGATTATCCTCTTGTTTCTCTTGAACCCCTACGAGATATATTAGACAGAAATTTTTCTTTTAGAGTCTTTAGAATCTTCCCACACCCTTGTGCCTGAAATCGACTGCCAGCTTGAATTCATGGTCATCTTTTCCCTTCCATGAACTACTTTTCATACCTATTACAATATATTTCCATGCCTCATCACCAGTATATGCCCTGTACACTCCCATGACTCTCCTCATCCTCCTCCTGTCTTGCAATGAATCCCATTCCAGCTCCTTTATCATATCCGTCACTGATTGCATTCAGCGATAATTTCCAGAAACAAATCTAGCAGCCCTTTTTTGCACCCTCTCCAACTCCTGTATTTGATACGTAAAATGAGGGTCCCATACTACACTACCATATTCGAGCAATGGTCTCACCAAAGTTTTGTAACCCAATTCCTTGACTTCTCTCGTACATCCCCTCATCACTCTCTCCAACAAGTGCAGAACTTTGAAACCTTTTCCTACCACCTGTCCTATGTGTCCTGCCCAGTTAAGCTTGTTATCAAAAGTAATTCCAAGATATTTACATTTCATGTGTTCAGCAAACAACCTTATATTCATAATTAACCTTTGGTTTTTTTATTTGTGTATCTAATAATCTGACTCTTCTTTGCATTTATCTTCATTCCATGTTTACCAACCCAATTAGATATCCTGTCCAGATACCCTGCAACTGTTTACAATCCTCTATCGTTTTGATTCTTTTATACAGCATTATGTCATCTGCAAACAATCTAATTTCAGATAATAAACAATCAACACAATTATTCATTAGAATAATGAATAGCAATGGTCCCAATAGGCTACCCTGTGGCACACCCATTTTTACTTCCACTTCTTTTGATACTACATTTCCTACCCTAACTTTGTTTTCTACCTTTTAAAAATTCTTCTACCCAGCAAATGACTTTCTTACCCACTCCAATGGTTTTTACCTTATTTACTACCATTTTATGGCTTACTATGTCAAACGCCTTAGACAGATCTAGTGCTACACTATCAATTTGGCATCCCTTGTCCATTTCATCTAAAATATCTTGCATATATTCCACCAACTGAGATTCGCATGAATATCCTTGCCTGAAACCATGTTGCCTGCTTGAAAACCACTTACGTTGCTCACATATATTTCTGATGTGGTTGCATATCAATCTTTCCATTAATTTACCTACCACTGATGGATGTTATACGGAATACATCAAGAAGTTGGTCATACTTGACGAGAATATGCAGAGAACAAAATTTTGTAGCTTTTGGATAGGAGTTTTGATGACGGAACATCCTTTAAACGTAAGTATGTGTGCCACTGTAGATCATTACCTTGGTTTAACCCAAAGCGCAGATTTGCAGGGACTAGCGTCCCGAAGAAAGAATCGTGGGTTTTGCAAATTGTTTCAGAAGGTTGATTTGCTGTAATGACATTATTCACAACTGCTAAAAGACTTTGAAGATGAGGAGGTGGTAAGGATATTATTTCACATTTATAGTGGTGATATATCTACCAGCTATTTTTGTTTTGTTTATCTGGGTTGGAAACTAATTACTGTTCCTGCAGTACGCGTCAGCAAAGAATGTTAACATTCTCTGTAGCTTTAATGTAAATGGCTGCTAACTTCCTTGAATTCGAGAGCTCCGGGATTCATTTGCGTAAGTCTTTTTGTGTTTAGCGGATGTGGCGAGAAAGTGAGAAGCCGCCGGTTTATTGTGTGGTAAAGTGGCCGGTAATACAATGGCATAATACTCCAACATTCAAGAAGGCGTTGCGAATCTAGATTAACTGGAAATTCTCGAGGACGTGTACATAGTTTCTCTCCACTTACCAAAATCAATTAAAAATTAATTTTGTTGGCTAAAACTGCAGATGGGATTCACGTTTTTTCATCAGTTTGTTGTAATAAACGGTCTAGTAGTTTTTAGTTACGGAGGGCGAAACGTTCAGTGATCATATCTCCTTTCCTAAGTCCTGACCGTCACCTCTGTCAAACACTGTGTAAATTATAATGAGGCAATTTCCTGGTTGGTATTACACTTATAACATCAGTTTCCTTTCAAACGCTAAGGTTATAGGATTATTCATGCTGTCAGAATCCTTGGAAGCAGCTTCGACCAAATTAGACATCTCTCCATGCATAAATTGAAATGGGCTGTGTCTGTCTATTTTAAATCACATAACGCCAAAACTATCCAACCGATTTTGACGTACTTTTCACGGTTTAGTAGCTCATGATTTAGCTTAAAATCTACGGTATGTCTTATAATTCTACGTGAACGTTCACCGAAAAAATGATAGTAAATTATTAGCGCAATAAAGATTATCGAGATCAGAGATTGCAAACAACATCCGATATAATCAATGTAAGTACCCGAAAAACTCGCGAAAATGTAAATCAAATATTTTTGTGCCACTATTAATTCTTTTTGGCATTTAAAAAAAGTTTGCGACTTCACGAAACTGTGTTATTGCTTTAGGTCTCCAAATTGCATTCCGCCTTATGAAATCTGACTGAAGAATTTATAGAAATAATTAAAGTTTTTTGGAAATTCTATTCAGAGTTGTCTTTTCCATGGAATTTACACTGTTTAAAACTTTCAGATTTGACTTAAAATATGCTCCGATAATTTCCCACATTATTATTAATTTTATCCGCCTCTGTGATAAAATAATTCTCCTCAAACATTTTTTGAAAATCTCGGACAGAATGCGTGAACGACATAAAGGAAATGTAATTTTTGCTTTATTTTAAATGTTTCAAGATATTATATTACGAACTACAGATAAAACTGTGGGTTTTTTTCGTGTTATTTGAAATAAGTAAGAATCTATAACGATAGCAAAAGACATCTTTGTTGACCTGCTGGGCTTCAGCTCATGGAGGAAAGAAATATTTCCTTCATCCATGCTTCAGCTCTACTTACGAAAATGTCATACTTCTTTGTTTTAAATGTTACAAAGATATAGTCCAGTAACGGGGTAGTTCTCACTTGCATCACATCACGTAGAAGATTTTTTTTCCTTATCTTGTATATATTGGTGAGAGTATGCAGAAACCAAGTTTTCGACCTCCAACACCCTCGGCACAATTTTCTGTGGCCAAAAAACATCAAAATTTGGGTACTTTTTTCAGTTTTTCGTCTATAACTCCTTCCTGATAAGTCCTATCAAGAAATATTCTATTTTCAATTTGAAAGAGGACAAAATTTCCTACAACTTTCGTATTACAAACTTTTTTCTAAACTCAAAATTAAGCGAGCTACAGTTCTTTGAAAATTAGCCAAATTTCACACTTTTCCTAAAAATTGGGTTTTTACCTAATTTGTAGCTCAAAATGACCTGAAACCCCTGTATATATAACCGATATATATGTATTTGTGTATGACATAGTATATATATGTACTATACTTTGATTACTGATGGTCCATTCAATAATCATATAGCATTGTTGGCCGGGAGATCCCGAAGGATTGTTCGGCCGCCAGGATACAGTGTTATGGATAGGCCGCGCAGTGCGCTTCTTGTGGCTATCTAACCTGACCTAGTACTAGTACCGCATATAGGGAACCTACAGCTTAAGGTGGAATCCAAACCATAGAATCATTCTGGCTTACTTCATATTACACAGCAAGCTGTGGCAGAGGTAAAGGTCGGGTTAATGGCCTTTGAAAATCATTGCTGAGACCGAGATTTCGATCTCCAGTCAGACGCCTTGAGCTACCAGATCGCTCTATTACTGAAGATAATAGAACAATGCATAATGTTATGACGCAAAGTTATAAAGTCATAATAATTTCGAAATAAGTTAAAAAAATGGTCATAAATAAATTTCTTTTCCGTTTAGATTGTCCCGGCTTATCAATGAATTGTGTCTCTTTCGTCCATTGCATCAGGAACAGCTTCCTCGAGGTCGAAGAAATCTTCCTATCCTTCATCTACTACATTCCAGGAACGCTTTCACAAGTCAGGCGAGAGCAATTTTTGGAAGCAGCTGAACCATGCAGTCCTGATTGGCGACAGCTACATGGAGGAGAACAAGGTTTCTGGAAGGAATATGATACAACCTTCGAAGTAAACTCAAGTGCATCGTCTTTTATTATCGTTTTTTTATGACTTTACGCCTCGTCGACGTCGAGTCCATTAGTGGCACGATGGGACTGGGGACAAGGAACGTGAAAGATTTCGGCCATGGCCTTTTGAAGGAAGCATCCCGGCATTCGGCTGGAGTGATTTGAGGAAACCATGGAAACCCCAAATCTGGATGCTTGGACGGGAATTCGAACCGACGTCCTCCTGAATGCATTTATTATTGTAACTGTAATAAGAGTGGACGAGCCTTTCCTTCATCCTCACGGCAATGGGTACGTTTCTCGACCCAACCAACCTTTACTTGGTGGTACGTGCATATTGAGTGAAACGTTGCCGCATCTGATTTTGGTGGCAACCGTGCTAGTCTGAATGCATTTTTTGGGCAGATTTCTTAATCATTTCATATTTGAGCCTTCCAATGTTCCACAAGTAATTTTTCCGTACCGTTCCAAGATGATCTGTTCCCCTGCGTGTTCTCCAAATGTTCTCTGGAGGCTAGAGTTCTGAGAAGTTAGCATGCATGTTACTTTCAGATATGGTTGGTATTGAATCATGCAGTAGAAGTTTTCTTTCCCATAGCCGAAATATGCTGATATTGTATCACATCCAGCAAATGCATGGATGAAGAGGATGTGTGTGGGTTCAAACTCGTGGTACCAAAGCCCATTAGCAAAATGAGAAAGCCAATATACTCACTTAGAATCATCACACTGTCGAATTTTGCTGCTTGGGCAATTGCTGCGTCAACGATCAATCCAGCAGCATCTTGTTTTGCCTGTTGATCTTGGATGCCTCCTTTTTCAGTTTTTGCATTAGTATCAACATTACACAATTCTTGCTGCTCTCATTTGCTGCGTCACTGTAGCACTTGTTTCCTCACTGAAAATGATGTTTTCAAACTACAAATCATTTCAGATGACTTTATTCCTCTCTGCGCAGCATAACTTCGGTATCCGTCAAATATAACTGTGATGTTGGATCTATAGTTCGTTGTCAATAGGCTTCATATTTTCCCAGAAGCAGCCAAGGTATTTACTACTATGCCACATAACCTTATGCAGGAGGAATCATCCGTGCATAGCAAAAATTTTTGTGTTGGGTGTTGTATCTTGAAGAGATTTAAATGCTTCATATAGCGACAATTTTTTTCCATTGTTGTACGGAACAAATTCAAATGGAACACATTGTTTCAATCCATTAAAACTGAAAAGAAATGAATTTTTGACTAATTTTTGACTTATTATGACTTAATTTTGACTGCATAAATAAACTTTTTGCCATAACATTATGTTTACAGTTTTGCAAATCCGTTTTTCAAACTGGTACAAATACCATCAGGTAATAGAATGAAATGGTAGCTCAGTGGTTAAGGTATCTGACTGAAGATTGAAATCCCGTTCACAGCAGTAATTTTAAAATGCCATTAACCCGAGCTTTGCCTCTGCCACAGCTTGCTGTGTAATATGAAGTAAGCCAGAACGATTCTATGGTTTGGATTCCACCTTAAGCTGTAGGTTCCCTATATGCGGTACTAGTACTTGGTCAGGTTAGATAGCCACAAGAAGCGCACTGCGCGGCCTATCCATAACACTGTAACCTGGCGGCCGAACAATCCTTCTGGATCTCCCGGCCAACAATGCTATATGATTATTGAATGGACCATCAGTAATCAAAGCATAGTACATATATATACTATGTCATACACAAATAAATATATATCGGTTATATATACAGGGGTTTCAGGTCATTTTGAGCAGCAGATTAGGTAAAAACCCAATTTTTAGGAAAAGTGTGAAATTTGGCTGATTTTTAAAGAACTGTAGCTCGCTTAATTTTGAGTTTAGAAAAAAGTTTGTAGTACGAAAGTTGTAGGAAATTTTGTCCTCTTTCAAATTGAAAATAGAATATTTCTTGATAGGACTTATCAGGAAGGAGTTATAGACGAAAAACTGAAAAAAGTACCCAAATTTTGATGTTTTTTGGCCACAGAAAATTGTGCCGAGGGTGTTGGAGGTCGAAAACTTGGTTTCTGCATACTCTCACCAATATATACAAGATAAGAAAAAAAAATCTTCTACGTGATGTGATGTTTGTGAGACCCCCTTTTTACGACCCCGTTACTGGACTAATACTATATTTCAAGCCACGGATACAATCCTAACCAAAGTTTCTGCTTTACATCGATATTTTGGTTACTTTGAGTTAATAAATGCTACTCAAAAATAATTTTAAAAAATCTGCCGTACATTCATTCAAGCGGGCGAAACTCCATGTAAAATCTAGTGGTTTATATATTTATGATAATCTTTTTCTTATCATTTTTCTGTAACTTATTTTAATAATAATAATTTTTTAAAAAACTGCCACAGAAGCTCCGGAAACTTTACAATAGAGTTAGTACAAAAAGTCATGTTCAGTGCTTCCTGCTAGTGTTTCCAGCTTTGTGAAAGAGGGGACTGTGACCCCACAGTCTTTCGTCCATGAGTGATATTGTGTTATCTCTATGTAAATTTAGGGACGACACCGTTCTGCTGCGGCACGATTCAAGTAGTCCTACTTTCGATAAGCACCGAGGATATGATAATAAACTGTGATAACAAAACTGGATCATACACGTTCAACAAACAATTTGTACATGGTGCTCATTTTTCTTCGTGCTTTACGACTCGTCGACGTCTGTGCCATTAGAGTCAGCCGAGATAAGTTCGGGGACAAGAAACGGAAAGCAATTCGGGCAAGGCTTTTCTAAGGAACCATCCTGGATTCATCTGAAATGATTTCGGAAAATAATGAAAAACAGAAATCTGAATGGCCGAAGCAGGGATCGAACCCTCGTCCTTCAGAATGCCAGATGCACCATATCGCGGAGTCCATTAATTACAAGGGATGAAATGGGAGGGGGGAAAGGGGAGTAGACGGAAATCTCAAGTGTCATCTTTTTAATTTCTTGAAGAACAGGAGAGCTCAAAAAATGAAAAGGTCAGCAGGAGGGGAACCATCCTCCCCGCCCCCCCCACCCTCAACCCTCAAGACCTCACGTCATCATAGGGGAGAGGGGGGGAATCCGGACCAGATCTCACCAAATCTCCAAAATTCCTGACTGTACCAGTCACTAGTTTAAAAGAATCTGCTGACTAGAATAATGAAAAAGAAACGAATATTAGAAAAGTTCCTCAAACACTACATTTTCGTTTCTTTTATCGTATCAGAGATTGCACTGTTTTCCGCATTTGCTACTAAACTGCTGACATGACTGTAAAATGATTATGACGTAAACTTCATAGTTAAAATTTGATCGCGATTGGCGGTGCATTTTTATAAGATGAACTAAATTATTCAGTAGTCAAACTTTCAATATATGTTTAGCTTATTTCATAATCGACGTTCTATTTTAATACCAAAGTTAACGAAAGCAACAAAAACTGCTGCAGTGAAACTTCATAATTTAAGATGATGTTCTCAGAATTAACTACGGGTAACTGCTTTTAGGGACTTCTAGTAAATTTTATGGACTCTATTTACCCGACTGTCATCTAATATATTAATACCTTAATGTGTGTTGCATTTCTTCCTTCTTTCGGGTTGCATTCCAGAAAGATTTCTGGAGTCTATTATATTTCTTTTTTATATATAATTATATATTTCCTGCTGATGAAGGAAATTTGAAGGAACATATCGAAAAAATAAATAAGAATAATGAAATGCTTCATAATTAATCCTGTTACCACGTCTTGGTTTTATGTGTTCTAAAAATTGTTTTGCTTTCAGTTTTTTTGAAACACGCAGCACTGTTTTGTTGTACTATTAAAGGAATAACTTCCTGGTTTTCCAGCCCTTATTTTCACATCAGCGTCTCAGCGGACGACGTAAGCAGGGAAGATAAGCTCCATGGCTGAGGAAGCCATAGTGGTGCACAAAGTATACAAATCGTTTCATCCCAAGGATACACGGGCAGACGTCTTCCATCATACATTAACTAAAAAAACAGCTTGGAGTTTGAACTGCCAGGATGGGTAAACCTTAGTTCTACGGAATTGCAACAAGTTATCCGTTTTATGAGAGAATACAAAACTCGTGAATGTTACGGAATCCATTAACGGCGTACAACCACGAGGAAAAATACATACGTATCTGTAAACACAGCAACAACGGAATAGTAGTTTACAGATAAAGAATTCAGTAGCTATCTCAAAATATGCAGAAAGCATTATCAAACAGCTGTTTAAAGATTTTTTATTTTGTTATCTTAATTACTGGGCTCAATAAACTCATTCTCTTTCCAGGATTATGTCTTTCTTGACACGACAATCCATCAGGGAAAAACTATGGTATATCTAGACGTCATATTTACAATTTATCCATTAGATAAAATATCTATCTCTACTAGTCATCAGGCACCTTGGCGCAATCTGTTTTGCTTAAAGTTAGGTAATATGTGAAGAAATGGCAACAAATAAATTGAAACTTACATTAATACTGAAAAAACGTAACTCACTGCTGTTACTTGATTTTCTGTCCATATTGCTGTATGTAGTAATTTTAGTAAAACGAAATACTTATACCAAGTTTTCAGGTAACTCAACGTTTATTTATTATTTAATTGCTATATATCAAATAATAATTTCCGAGTATGCTGTTCGGCGTTTTCTTAAAACATATCGTATTGATACAGAAAAACTTTGTTAGTGGAATTATTTTCCTGTTACAGTTGGGAACACTTTGTTTGTCAGCTGATGAAACATTGGTCTAGGTTTGCATCTTCTCAGCCTAAGTTGAAAAACAAAAAGTGTAGCAATTTTGCATAAAAATTCTTGGTTTCAAAAGATCTGAAGTCTATGAAGTCGTGATGACTGTTTTCGTACCGCTCTCTGTCTGTATTGTGTATCGCTCTTGACAGATTTGATAACATTGTGTCTCCATTAAATTCTACATAAAAAAAAAAAAATCACTTCTATCTGCCAAGGGTTGACAAAATTAGGTTTTTTCCGTGAACTTCAGAAGATGGTATGAATTTGGGCCCTTGTTTCTGGATTTTTATTTTAAGAACTAGTATAACTGTGTGATTGTACACGAAACACTTCAGCAATCTATTCATAAAGTAATTTAAATTTTATAAATAATTAATACCTTTTTTTCTGTAACTTGGTAATTATATATTAATTCCTTCGGTACAGTGTTTCTGTTGCATATACACAAAGGTGTGTGTGCGATAAACGCAAGCTGGTAGAGATATTAATTTGATGACACTCTTGTGAATAGTTAATGTGACTAACATAATGCCAACTACGATATTTCATACTTTTTCTACCATTTATGTTGTTTTTGATTAATAATTATGAGCCAACTTCCAATTTTTAAGTTGGCTTTCGTGTTTAAGCGATTTAAATGAACGCACGAGTGTCTATCGAATTTAAAATATAATTTGTTCAAAAAGTGACTTAAATTAAGTAATGTGTATATTTATTTTTCAGTATGCTCCCTTCTACTTTCGATAATCTCCCTCGTAGGTCTCTTATCCAATGTGTTTCTATAGAAGAAGAAAATTATTTGTGTTGTGATTTATTCCTTGCTGTAGTTCATTTCATTCTCCACGCGTCATCGGCCATCTCTGGAGATTTTACCCCTTTTTCAGACTGTGTGTCTGATAATATTCCCTCACCAAACCATCATTCGAATCTTTCACATATTTCTGAGGGTTTCAGGTTTTATTTCACAAAAAGCTTCATAATAAGGGGTAGGATGCTTTTTTACATGGGTCATACCTCTCAAACATACAAACTTGCTGAATGACTCAAATAAATTACTTCCTTTATCCACGCATCAGATAGTGTTTAATTTAGTAGGTGTAATTTGCACCTCAATACTTCCTGGTTCCTGCTCTTGTTTGTTGTGGTGACCCCGGTAGCGACCAAGTCGATGGAGGTTCATTCTCTGGTGGACATTCGATCGGAGAATCGTTGGAGCGGCAAGGCCAAGGGCTACCAACACAACAACCTACTATCCGATTACTCTCTGGGAACATTCTGTACGAAAACCTTTTGTTCCGAGTCTTTGCTTAGTGAACCTCGCGCAAAATGTTTCCATGAAAGTTGATACGGACGTACGAAGTAAAGTGATTTGGTCTTAAGACCTGGTGGCAGAATTTAGACTTGTTACGCATTACGCCTGTGGACCTATCGCTTAACTGTGAATCTGGTCTACCCTGCGTACTGGTATGCTCATATAATCAAAGTAGAAGGCGTATAACTTCCGACTATCTGATTATATTGGTGCTTGAACTTTCAGATATAAAGGCTAGCACCTTAATCACTTAGTTACTAAGTCTCTTAGGAAGCGGTGTCAAGTGAACAATAAGAACATTTATGACTCAAATGAACGATCCGGGGATGGCGTGTTAGAAGAGGGGCTAGTGCTCGATTAAAAACTTATCGGAAACAGTCGAGGATTTGGATTCCGGTATTCGACTGGAGTGATTTCGTGAAACCATCGAAATCTCCAAAACATTGGAAGATTGAGACTTCTCCTCAGTTTGCCACGATACCTGCGGGCGATTGTCATCCGAGGTAGTACAGAACTGCGATTCACTTGACTGTTTGACTGCATTGTGTTCAGTGACGAATCGCGGTTGTGCACTACCTCCAATGAAGTTTGATGGTGACCTTGGGAGAGGTCCCATTCTTCCAATATTTTGGAGAAGCACTGCGGTGTGATCCTGGTGTCATGGTGTGTGAAGCCAGGCTGGTGGCGATTGCGAAATATCTGACGTCACAACGGCACGTCACGGACATTTTGCGTCCTCATGTGTTACAAATGATGTGACAGTATCGTGGAGCCAGTTTTCAACAGGACAATGCTCGTCCATATACGGCACATGTCTCTATGATCTATTTGCGTAACACTGAAGTACTTCCGTGGTCAGCGAGATCCCCAGGAATGTCCCCGATAGAACATGTGTGGGACCAGCTCGGACGTCAACTCCTTCCCAGTGCCAGTATCCAGAATATCAACTGTTGTGTGCCAGCTTGCCTCAGGAGACGATACAACAGCCTTGTGACTAGGGTTCGGATCTTTAGAACAACTCATATATTTTTCCTGCCTTCTTTTTGAGCCGAAATGCTGAATTAAACACTGATTCAACGTTTCTGATTGTATTTAAATGCATTTTATATAGCATATAAGTGCACATTCAGACCATGTTCCTAGTTTCGGTCATATTTCGATAATATTTATGGTCATATTTTGAGGAAACATCTGGTATTTCTTAATAGTACCGGGAATCCACCAGATATAGATGAGAAGAAATTAAGATAATTATTCACAGACCTGTACTTTTGCTATACAGATCGGCGAAAAAAACAACTAATTTTCACTGTGGTCAGAATTCACCAGTGAAGAATTAAAGTTATACATTATTGTCACTCTCTAAACGTAATGTTTCGCCCACCTTTAAATCTCGACAATGCAGCAGCAGCATGCCTGTGTCGATCAATATATCAATGAAATATCCTGTCATCGTTAAATCTAGACCTATTACCATGCCGAAAATAAAATGTTCTGAAAGTGCGAAGTTACGTAAGGGAATTTAGAGAGAAGTATTTTAGTACAGATGAAAGAGTTCTATTTTGTAAATTATAAAGTGAATTCAGCAAAACGATTTAAAAAATAACTTCCCAGTGGTGCAACGATTGCACGGAAGCAAATTATGCTGTCTACATGAAAGCGACACTACTATACAAAATAAATGATGTATAATTGAGCATGTTTTGATGTACAGTATAGTAAATTTAAATGTTTGGTCATAGTTTTTCATTTTTAGGTCATATTTACCCATTTTTAAGGCAATATTTGCCTGCATATTTCTCTATTTTTTTGGTCATAAAGATCCGAACCCTGCTTATCACACCCTTCCTAACCGCATAAATGCATGAACCCAGGCCAGAGGGGATGCAGCGTTAGATGTGTTGCTGCACTTCTTTCAGTGAAAATTATTTACTGTTATTTACTAGCCGATATGTTCAGCGATATGTTCATTAGGTGGTGCACAGATCTAAAGCGTAGAAAACTTAATGAGTTCGCTGTACATTGCCAAAGTGAAGTATTATGGAAGCGCAAAATCGGTAGAAAAGCTAAAAAGTATTATATAGAACGTTGTGCGTTCACCAGTTGAACCGTTGTCCACATAGTCTGAACGTCTTATCAAATACTGAAGACGATAATAGAATGTAATGGAATTTATTTTTGGGTGTTATTTACGAGATAGTCTGCGAGAAAACAAGAACTGTTTCAAGGTCGGTTAGGGACTGAACTTGGTGTTGCACGTCTTATTTAAGAAACCAGTCACGTCCTGATAACTGTAATAGCTCGGAAGTGATCATGGATGGGACGGAATCTTCCAACCACTGCCACTGGTCTAATGGCGCTCTCTGCATGTTCAGAATAATATTTGAAGCCAGCAGCGAGATATTTTCTGGCCAACGGTATACGCCCTGGTGGCACGCCCTGATAACACTCCTACACTTATCCTGCGCAATGATATGCTCATCTTTGTATAGTGTATATGGAGTCATAACAATTGGTTTCGTATTGCTCTTATCTGTTGTAAGTTAGTCAGCGTGTCTCATAAACACGGACCCATATGATTTTCTAATATGATTATCTTATGTTGCAGATAAAGCGAGTCACCATGTAAAGTGGAAAGAGAACAAGCTACAAGCTGTTTCTCTACGTAGAAGCTGCAGTCACCTGGAAGTGGCCCGAAGATTTTTTTTTTTTTTTTTTTTTTTTTTTGTTATAAGTTGATATCCAAGTTTGACGAAACTAGATCGATATCCGGGAAGCTTCGAAGTCAACCTCCAAGCACAGCTAGGAAGAACGAAAGCAGAAACCGAGTTTCGTCTGCCTTCACTGTCAGTTCAAAGAACTCACTGTCCTGTAGCTTTATCATAAGCATCCAAAGAAATTACAACTTGGTTTTTGCTTCGTGGGTAACGACTCGTCAACGTCGGAGTTGTTATAGCATGGATAGGAACGGATATGAATTCGTATATAGTCTTTTGGAGGAATCGTCCCACATTCGATTGGATGACCGGACGTGGATTTGAACCCACTTCCTTCTGAATGCAATGCCCTAGCGTTACCACTCACCCACCTGGCTCGGTTCCTTGTTCAGATGATAAACATCTGCGTTCCTCGAGAGCTAAGCTTACCCACCATGTTCTATTCCAATTTCATCTGCGTTACGTGAGATTAGAGCTTGTAGGCGTGTTCGGTTTTGCATATGGGCAAACGACAGTGCATATATGGTATATGTTGATGGTTGTGGTTGTATCTTTACGCGTAATGGGTGTTGTGTAGTGTATATGAAGGTGAAAGAAGTAAGAGGATGAAATCCGGTGTCGGTACAGTCTAGCATTAAGTACTTTGTTCTCTGATGAAACGAACTTTTGTTCCCGTGAAGGTCAACTGTGAGAACATTGGTTTGATCCTCCCGAAGAACAGCGTGCCTAAGTTTCATGGTTTGCTATGGAAAGATATCCCATTTTACTTTGATTGGATGGTTTGCGGTGACTCAAACCTGCAGACGTTTCAGGAGGAAACATTTCCAATCACACTGCATACAGCGTGTGATACCCAAAGTGGTTTCAGCAGGATTGCGCCCCTCTGCATTACTCAGTTGACGATTAGAAATTGACAAAACACACTCATAATTCTGAATTTGACGGTAAAGAAAAATTTCAGGTTTCCCCAGAATGTTCTGTCTTACTTTGCTGGAATTTTGTGGCACCACCTGAAATACTCTACAAAGTGTTAAACTAGAGCATTCCTCACCTTAAAACAGGGATTTTGTATTCATGGCAGGAAAGTTCTGCAACCATGTTTAATGTAAGATAGCGAGCGCATAATGCCTTTGTTTTCACTTCTGTTGTCTAAGTTTTCCTTGTGACACTGACGAACAGGTGCGCGCAGATGAGTCATGCATATGTCATAAAAGGGAACGTGCACAAACTACGTGGCTTGGTCCAGGGGGGGGGGGAGGTGATTGGCTGGAAGGCTACGCTGGGATACGTGGGGGGAGGGGGGGTTCCGAGCCAGGCCACGTAGCTTTCCTTTCATAACATTTTTCACAGTTAAAATTAGGAATAGAACACACAACAACATGTGAATAATTATTTCCCTCGGTTAATTATTTCCTAATGTAATTTACAATAGTCTGACAGGAGAAAACAGTACAAACTGTCTTCTGTAATCAAAAGGGAAAAAAGCTACGTGCTAGGTGGGGGTGAGGTCGGGTTAGAGGCAAAAGCCACGTAGGACTACGTGGGGGGTAGGAGGGGTTCACAGGTGGCCAAAATGGAGCTACGTGGTTTGTGCACGCTCCCAAAGGCGGCAGCGTTTGTAACTAACAATAAAAATAAAATATTAGCTCCCTGCAAAAACTTGACCACGTATGTTAATAGCGTTTAGTGTCTACGTGTACGTGCTCAGTCAAAGCCACAAAGCTTTTTACTTTCGTCTAACCAATTACAAAATTCATGTAAGAACGGAGACTTTCCCAGCCTATGCTTGAAATGAAGTCTTCACGGGTTCTCTTCACGCTTTGCACTCTCCTTTTTCGAAAAAGTTGCCACCAATTTAATTAAAACTGCCGAAATGTGGGACGCTCGGCAACGGTGAAATGTTAGCAGCACCGCAAAAATGAAATAAAAATTATCGGTACAGGGATCAGATCAACCTAAACAGGTTCGTTTTGTCATAGTGATCGTGGTTAGGTTGAAATTTCGCCTGGGCCAACAGTAAAAAATTTACGGTAAATTCGTTCTGCGGCATCCATTTCGTAAACTGCACATTTGTTTACAACGGAAACAATCGATTACCTCTGACTACTTACTGTATATCGATTCTAAGATGTCGAGCCTAGTTGAACTGATAAATATTTTGTATCTCTTAATTTCATGTGAGTGTTTTACAACGGAGTAAATCTAAAACGGCAAGAAAATATTACAACAAACAAATAAACCAACATTGCAAGAGAAGAGGTGCAGCATCGATTGATAAACGGCAATCGCATCTTCTTCAGCCTAAACAATCTTTTCAGATCCTGGCTGATATCACAAAAAAACAAGATTCGGCTGTACACGACATTAGTACGCCCGGTAGTTTTATATGGTTGTGAAACTTGGACAACTTCAGCAACAACTAAAGAAACAATTTGTGCGTTCGAGAGAAAGGTACTTCGCAAAATATATGGACGCGTCTACAATAGCAGAGAAGCTAAATGGGAACGAAGAACAAAAGAAGACGTTTACCAGCGGTATGCAAAGCCACACATCGGCCGAGTATTATGGCAGAAGAGGCTACAGTGGTTTGGGCACATACTCCGAGCCGATGGATCCCTCCCGAACCGTGTTCTCCACTCACAACCTGCTGGAAGACGCACAAAAGGACGATCGAAGACGAGATGGAAGGATCGGGTACTGGCAGACCTCAAGCAAGTGGAGCCGACAGCGGCAGAAGAGGAGGCTGGGGACCGACAGCGTTAGACCACCATCTGTACTAAATGTCTCCTTTACCGAAGTTGTGACTGACTAGTGTTTTTTATTATTATTATTTCTGTCTTATTTATTTTTAATATATACCTCTGTAATTGTATAATGTGCACTATGTTTCTGTTATATTTATGGCCTGTACCCTTTGTATTCTGCTATAAACCTTAAAGGTCCGTGAAAGCAATAAATGATGATTGCAAGAGATTATCATTGATTTCGCTGTGACGGCGGCATCTAATAGCTGCGCTGCAATGTCATGTTTCAGCATTTTTAATTTAATTCGTGGCGACTTTTTCGAAAAAGGAGAGTGCAAAACGTGAAGAGGACATTATAAGGAAACAGTTAATACAAATTTCAACAGTTCAGTACCAGTTTTTGGATGGTGGAGAATATCCCGTCCCACCCTTCGCGCTTCTCGTAGAATATTTTCATGGGCGGCTTGCGTTCACAGTCTTCTATTATAAGATTGTGTAGCAATTCTTGATTCTTTAATTCGTTCATTTCGTTGTTCTTCGGTTTCTCTGCTTCTCGCGGTGCTCATTCTCGTTCTCTGAGAACATAAACGTGCCTCGCGCTTTTCACTATTTCGAATTTTCGCTATTCTTTTTGTTTCGTTCGTTGGCAACGTAAACGTGCCTCGCGCTCTTCGACTGTTTCGTTTTCTCGCTGTTGTAGAGGATGAAACTTCCAGCCCTTCTATCTTCAAAATCACGCCCTTCAGGTACAAACGGAAACCTTCTTCATGGATAAGGGATAGAGGGCTATCACACCATATAACTCCCTTGATCGTACCGGGATTCGGTTTTGAGTTTTAACGTCACGCACATTGTACACTTACTTTTATAATATATATTGATTTATTAAAATTATTAAGATATACTGTCATTGTTTTTTCAGCTGAGAAAACATCGTAATGAACATGAATAGTGCAACACATCATACACCTCTAGTCTTCTTTAATGTGTCGGGCTACCCAAAAGTTTAGATAATAATAATAATATTTACATAAATTGCGATGGAGCGCACGCTCCGGTGACAATTTCCCTACATACCCATCTTCTCCCTTTCCTACACCCACCTACATTTTCCTCAGCAAAGTTTTACTTTAAATTCTTTCCACGTTTTTGGTAAATTATTTGTCATTTCTCTTCCTAACTTATTCCAATACCTGACACCCTTACCTAAAAAAGGGAATCTTCCAACACCCTTGTACCTGAAATCGAGTGCCAGCTTGTGGTCATGGTCATCTTTTCCCTTCCATACATTACTTTTAATTCTTAAACCAATATCTTTCCATGCCTCATCACGAATATACGACTTGTACACTCCCATGACCAAGTTCCTGTCTTCCCATGAATCCCATTCCAGCTCTTTTATCGTACCTGTTACTGATTGCATTCTGAAGTAATTTCCAGAAACAAATACATCAGCCCTGTTTTGCACCCTCTCCAACTCCTGTATTTGATACTCAAAATGTGGGTTCCACACTACCAAATTCGAGCAATGGTCTGACCAAAGTTTTGTAACCCGATTCCTTTACTTTCTCGTACATCCCCTCATCACTCTCTCCAACAAGTGCAGAATTTCCTGCTATCTGACCAGTGTGTCCTGCCCAGTTAAGCTTAAGTTAAGAGTATCGCAAGAAGTCCATACAATGAATTCCCTTGGCAGTCCAAATCTTGCCAGGCTAAATAAACCTTTAAATAAATAAATAACTGCAAACAGTAGTTTATAACTGAATAAAAAAAAAAGACTATCCTATCTATCTATATATTATACTCGTATAAATTTATAAGCAGACAGTTGTCGCTTTGTCCAAGCATCATTCAGAAATCAATTTGGATGGAGTTTTCACAGTTTGAAAGCTTACGGTCTAACTAAAAATCTGTGGTATATCTTATGACTAGGGTTCGGATCTTTAGGACAAGTCATATTTTTTCCTGCCTTCTTTTTGAGCTGAAATGCTGAATTAAACACTGATTCAACGTTTCTGATTGTATTTACGTGTATTTTATACAGCATATAAATTCATATTTGGGTCATTTTCCTAGTTTTGGTCATATTACGATAATATTTATGGTCATATGGTCAGATGGTAATTTTTAAACAGTACTTGGAATTCACTAGATGTAGATGAGAAGAAATTCAAATAATTCTTCATGAACTGTTCTCCTATTACATTGGAGGAAAAACCAAACTAATTGTCACTGAATTGGTCAGAATTCACCAGTCAAGAATTAAAGTTATTCTTTATTGTCACTCTCTAAACGTTAATGTTACGTCCGCCTTTTAATCTAGACAATGCAGCAGCAGCATGCCTGTGTCGATCCACTTTAACGAATGTCTCAATGAAATACTTCTGAAAATAATTCTCAGTCAGTGTTAAATGTGCAGTCGATCAGTGAGTACCGACATGCTGAAAACAAAATTTTCTGAAAGTGGGAAGTTACAGAATTATGTAAGGGAATGTGGGGAGGAATATTTTAGTACAGATGAAAGAGTTCTTTCGTGTAAATTATGTGAAATTAATGCGACTTCAACAAAATGATTTAAAATAAATTATGCTGTCTACGTGAGAGCGACACTACTAGATTTTAAAAAAATGATGTGTAATTGAGCATGTTTTGATGTATAGTAAATTTAAATGTTTGGTCATATTTTGTAATTTTTAGGTCATATTTACCCGTTTTTAAGGTCATATTTGCCTGCATATGTCTCTATTTTTTAGGTCCTAAAGATCCGAACCCTACTTATGACTCTGCTTAACTGAGGAACGGAGCAAGAAATCATAATTCGCCCGTGCCGAGGACAGATAGGCGCCAAAGATCATAATGCATAGCAGATGAACATAGCGAGATACCCATCAAAGATCACCATATAACACAGATAAAGCCTCCACCCTTTGAATTGTGTTAGTATTGTTTGTTGACTACGTAATTTTAGCTACCTGAAACTAGGAACTATTATAACCAGTGACTATACATAAAACGCGGTCACGGGTTTATACACTTAAATATTGTAAACCACGGAAAACTAAAATTTGAGTTTGGTCGCTGTTATTTGCAAACTGCTGTTTCTGACGCTACTGCTAATGCTCCACCTTTATTACTTCAAAATTCAACTTAGTATTTATACAGTAGCAGAAAGCGTTGTATAAGTCTTGTACGTTTAGAGAAAATATCCCGTTTAGTCAGCAGGTAGCCAATTCCCGTGAAGTTAATCCTATAGGGAAGGGAGAAAGAGTGGAGGGGGAAAGAGGGAAGGAGGAGGGACTGAAATGTCAGACAGAGAAAAGAGTTCACACCGCAGAACAACCTACAGAAGAATTTTATTTAATGCGAACATGACGACGGCTGCGTAAACCACGAAATTTTACACTTGTCAAGTACTGCATGTTTACAGCCAACGACTGCGCAGTATGCATTCCGCTCAACTGACATGAAACCATGGAACTCCACATTCAGGAACCGTAATGCTTATGCTAGCTAGTAAGGGAGCGTGCAAAAAAATACGTGGCTCCATTTCAACCTTTTTTGAACCCCCCCTCCCTTCCCCCCCCCCCCCCTGACGGAGTCACGTAATTTTTAAAAGATCCCTAAACAAAATCTTCGTAGTGAATATTCCATGTGAGTTCCAAATAAAATTTGAGAGCAGCGTGTTGTAAGTTAAGACTTTGAAATTGTGTAGAAAATTTAACTTGAGCCAGAGAATGAGCCCTTTGGAAACTACCATTATAATGTAAAAGATTAAGTTAGCAGGAGTTACGAAAAGAAATAAAGATAAAATGTTACAAAACAAGCATCTAAAAGGACTCCAACAAGAGTAATATGAAAAGATATTAACAATTTGAACAGACGACATGAAAGCAGTAATCCAGAAAATTGGAAGAGAAGAGGAATCTTGGAAAAAAGAAGAACAAAAATTAGTACCAGTAGTTTTATTATACCAGACATTTTATTCCTTATTCCTTATTTTTACATTTAATGTACGATAATGATTGGTAACTGTATTTTAAACTATTTCTTTGATCAGAAACCTATTTTTCATTATTGTTTAGCAGCGTGTTACATAGCACGGAATAACGCTGTACGTTATAAAAATGTGTGTGATAGGCTGCAAACAAGTTTTATTAATGCGCTTTATTAGATATAATCTTGTCTCCTGGAAGATGACTAAGCAAGAAGTAATGAAAAACAAAGAATTGTATACGAGTTGGCAAGGAACTGTTAATGTCATCCACTATTTGAAGACACTGATGATAATTATGCTGATTTAATCCAATTCGTATTAACAACGTGATATATAATGAAACTCTACAAGTACTTCTACAAGGAAACTTCCACTTCAGCAAATATTTTGTGAATAAGTCTAGGTAATGATTATACTTTCACTCAAACTGTTGTTGATAAATATCAATAGTATAAGGAAGTGAAAGCTTGTTTAACAAATTAAAATTCCAGAAGGATGTTACCTGATAATATTTGAGAATCTAGGGGATTCTAAAAAAAATTCTAACAATGTCTTTCAGCTTGAAATAGTGTCGCAATTAGTGGTCTTACACTTAACCCAATAGCAGAAACTGAAACCAAAATTTGCAAAAATTAACTGTAATTTCATTACCCCAACATGTTATACACTAGGTACGATAAAACAAAAACGTTTTGGCACCACACAATGAAAAGATAATGGATTTTATTTGAATCCCATGTAAATATTCGTCTTATTACAGCCCATTTCAGGATATGTCACAATCATGAAATATCACAACGCCATTGTATAGCATTTAATCATAAATGTAAGCTTATTTTTTTAATGAGATTTTCATCATAACGAGAGTTGTTGATTATCGAATCTTTTTTCCCGATAGCTTTCGAATACTGCAGGTCGAGAATCACTGAAAACTCTAAGCATCCATTTTCCAGATGACTACCGAAATTTTTCTTCATTGGTATGAGGATATATGCATTTCGTTCTGCAATTTAATCTCTGGATTTTTGTGATAAAGCCATATCTCGTCGCCAGGAGCAATATTTTTTTAAGGAAACAAATTTCCTTTGGGTATCGGTTCAAATACAGAAGCACAATGAGGGTAGATAGAGCAGCCGACTGAAATTGTAACTCACGGAATACAGATAACTTGTGAATCACTTTGGCATAGCGTAAATATAAAATAAAAATAGGTACACTCTTTCAAACTAATTGCTTCACACGACCTTCTTTAGTTTAATTTTATCCATCAAAAATCTACTTCAAATTTTTCACTGAAATTCCGAGCTTTCGTACAAAAATCCGTAATTCGGAACGATGCCAAGTCTCCCTGTTCAGTTGTATGCAGACAAACATTAGTTTCTTTGTTACTAATTTGTAACTATTGTCACTTATCTCCACAGTTAGCTCGGAATAAAGAACCGAGTATAAAGCCTGGAGATCAACCTTGGAATATCTCTTGAACGGCATGTTCCTTGTAGCTCACTCGCCTGTATTTCTGATATGTATAATCCTGGTGGTATGGACACGTACCTGGGAGAGAATCCTGTAGCGGCCGGTGTCTTGATACCAACTAGCGGCGGTTTGTGGAGTTCGTCACTTAGCACTTCTTAATGCGCAACAACAGCACCTGCAGTCAGTCAGGCGTTACGCCATGAACAAGGAGGACGTAGCAAACACGCTGCAGTACTTCATCGCTACGTTAACATGTCACACCAAGCGGGTGAACAGTGACTTTTCGGGCCAATTCCGTAGGGTTCGGGTGCATTTTTTTTTTTTATTCGGCATTTATGCCTCTTCGATGTCATGGTAATTAGACGCCGCAGAGACTGGGGGTGGTTTTGGGAGATCATGGGAAAACCATTACCTGGCCGGAAGGAGATTTGAACCCGCATGCTCCAAGTGCCAAGTGCGAGTGTCAATTTTCACTATCCAGAAGTGTTATATTGGTTCAAATCTCCATCTGGTCAAAAAGGTTTCAATGTTCATGCTTTACCGAAATCACTCCAAGTGAATTCTGGAATGGTTCTTTCAAAAGACTATGACTGAATTCCTTCCCGTTTTTGTCCCTCTATTCTCTCCCAACGAGCTTTTGAATCCGAAAAAAATAATAATATGGTACACATTTGAGCATCACTATCCAACTCTGTTACAGTGTTCATCAATAGTGTGAAGATTTTAGTTTACGTATGTAACGATCTTTATTTGCTTGCGGCTTTTTTCTTTCCATCCTGAGTAAACCTATTACTCTCCACTGATGAATTATAAAATAATTCTTTACTCAACAAATCACAACTTCTGTTTTCTTGTTCCATTAATTATCTGGAAATATTATTTTTATTACACTACTTAATAATTAAAATAAAC